>CM060689.1:14948750-16152500 GCA_030686995.1 Artemisia argyi | reverse complement strand
CTTTAAAGTGATAGCTATACTCTGTGAGCACAACAACGTAACTCCTTACATCAGGTATAACTAGACAACTCAAGTCTTGGTCATTTATACGGATAAAAGCTCGAACAAGGATCTCAAAGAATCATGCATCCAACCAACCCCGATATCTTCATATACTAAGTACACGCACCCATGAAATTCCACTTCAACCTCAAATAAATAATAAAGAATTAACGCCGTAGTCACATCTTGCGGTTAAATGCCCAAAACAAGCCTTTTTGATGGTTTAATGAATTTGATAATGGTTCCCGATCTTGTCAAAATGTATCCCCGTGAAAATTAGCACAACCAAAATACCACTCTTTATGCCAACTATTATGCCAAAAAATTCACACAATGCATTAAAAATACATTGGTAACAATTTTCATTTTAGCACAATATACGGATTCAATAAACATATAGTAAAGAAAAAATTTCAGCCCATGTTTATTTTCGTATTCAAAGATTTCAAGCCCAATTCATTTGATGTATTGTTGCAGCCCAGAAAAGACATGAAGAGGATCCAGTCCACAAATGAAACCCGATCACAAGCCCAATGCAACTCAACAGAACCCGGGCCTATTACAAAATCATAACCCGATCCAATATTACACAATCAGTATTACTATAAGTTAAGAACCCTAATCTCACATAACCTAAAATCACGCCACCCTTATCCCTTTTCTCTCACATGTTTTACTCCACCCTCACATCTCATTACTCTCACCAAACTCATAAATCTAGATCTAACTTTGAATCATCACACCAATCAAACCAATTATCACCCCTTTCAATATAACCACTCAAACATAACAACAATTGTACGCAACCTGTATCTTCATTTGCTACTCAATCCGGATCAAGAAATCAACACAAAGTCTTCGTGATCCATATGTGGGTCTCGGGTAGGTGGTACTTATGTTTGATTAGTGTTTCATTTGAACGAACCAAAGAAAAAAGGAAGTAACATAATTGTTATCTTTCTATTTCTTTTTAGTTTCGGATAGTGATTGAAGTTATGCTTCAAATAATGATCGATGATGACTTGTTTTTCTCGTGTATGAATATTTAATGGTTCTGAAAATCTCATAAGAGATGCGAGTGAAAAACCAATCTGAGACCCTTTTATTTTCCTGCTGTTTGAATCGAGTCTTGATATTGTTAGACGAGTGTTGGGGAGAGACGTGAGGAGCTGGGATTATTGTTTGTGGTATGCTCTTGGTGTGTTCGATGGGATAGGATAGATGTTCAATTTTATATGGTCTGAGTATGGATCTGGTCTTATCTTTCCTTATTGTTTACTATTTTTTGAATGTTGCCTGATGATGTAAAACCTGATGTCAAAGAGTTGTATTATGGTTTGGTCAACGTGGTTATGGTCAAGCTTACTTCATCTTCTAATTCTTTTTCTTTTGGTGACTTTACACTTAAGCATCTGCGTAACCTTGTATGTAGCCATTCGCGTAAACATGAATCTTTGGCGTATGCTTGGACCTTTTACGTAAGCTCAAACCTATGCAAAAACGCAGATCTTATGCGTAACCTTAGTATTTACGCCTAAAAACCTTACTCATAACTTTCCAAGTTATGCGTAAATACAACTAAAGACGAGTTATGCGTAAGAGTAGGCTCTCACGCGTAAAAAGATGGTTTTTTGCTTAAGATTACGCGTAAATTGAGGGTTTTGACCGTTTGACAATTTTCCAGTGAGATTCCGACCAGATTCCGACCATTTTTTTTCGGCCACCTTTCCGACCATATATTTGACCAGTATTTAGACCTTGTATATGCCTTTTTGACCCAAAATATTCCGGCGAGAATTCTGATATGTTGTTGACCTCATTTTGACCATGTAATATCAGCAATATTGACCACAAAATTGTATTGGTTCAAAAGTCGCTTAAAGATGAGTAATACAAAAAATGCAAAGTTTGGACAAATAGACCAAGAAGCAGATTTGTACAACTGCTTAATAAAGTTTAAAACTTTATGACCATTTGACACCAAAACAATACACGTATAAACTGTTAAACCAAATAATATGTGAAATAGTTAACTCGTGGTTATAACAAATAAAAACGGGTGTTTATGACAAGATAATACCACAAAAATCAACCAAAAACTAAAAACCAATCTCTGATGCCACTTGAAGGACCGTGTTATTGATTGATTATTGTGATTCGGGAGGTCGGGGATGATGAAAGATTAAATCTTCCATTGTTAGTGAGAGAGAGTAGAGAGAGAAGGGAAAACTAAGTTTTATTCAAGATAATGAAAGGTGAAAATTACAAACAAAGTCTCACCCTCCTAGTGAAGTCTAGGAGGGCTTATATAGCCTAACACAAACATACTATGGCAATATTACATAACAAGTCCTTGTGTTTTGGCTAAATAGGACAACTAATGTAATCCCGATAATGTTGTCACATTTAACTGTTAGGAGCGATCCCAACACTATGTGTATCTGATCTTACAGGTAAAATGCAAAATTGGGAGGTTATAGTGCCTGATAAAGCTACCATCGAAAAGGATCAAATGCTTGAGAAGCGAAGCAACTTGGTCAGTTTTATGGCAACCAACTAACGTTACAGCAGAAAAATGCAAACATTGAAAGAGCTCGAGTAAAGGTAATTACGTAGGATATAGATCTCTGAAACTATTTCATGTAGACAGGCAACATACTAACATAGTCAAAAGTTAAACCTGAATCAAAATTTTTAGTTGTAATGTTTTTTTCTGGCCAAAATATTGGTTAACTTAATTGGAATGCAGATAACCGTCTTGAAAATGGATAAATGAATAGGCATTATAAGTGGACTTGAAAGTTATTATATTAACCTCTTAGAAAATGGATTAGTGGACACATGTCTTATTGCTTGATGTGAAACCATAAAGAAAAAGCCACATGAGCATTAGAGGCTAATAATGCTAAGCTTGCCCAAACTACTGCAAAAGCTGCTGGTCAAGATTTCACAAAGAAGGTTTGAACGCACATTTCACCTTACACATCTTTGTAACCTGATTTGCAGCCTTGATGTGATCCATACGATATTTACAGATTTGTATTACTTTGATTTTCAAAGCACATCTCTGTAATTTCCAGCATGAATAAATAGAGGAAATCAAAGGTATGTGCTTTGAAATAGAGAAAAGATAAGAGTGTACATAGGATGTGTCAAAAAGTTCATGAGGTTTACATTTGAGTTTAGATTGGGGGTTGAGCGAATCCTAATTTATAACATAGCATGTTGAAGCAAGCCCGATCAGGTTGCAGTGACCCAACTACCGTTGTATGTTCTAAATTATCTTTCTAAATAATAAATGCGTTTATTAGATTACAAAAGCTATATTAATCTTTGATTAAACAATTCAGGGGGTTGTCATGCATTAACATCAAATTTGACCCATTTCATCACTCTACTTTTTGCTTTTAGAATACATGTTTATAAGACCCCATATATGCCTACTACCTACAATATACAATGTTTCTGTTTTGGTTAAATGTTTGTTTTGATGTATTGGTTGCCTTTTATTTGAAGGGATCTTAAAGGATTATCTTTGGAAGGAGTATAACCAGAGGAATTTTGGAAAAGTGGCAGCATAACCAGAGGTATTTTGGAGGTTTAGAAATGATTCATGTGGCAAATGTTGCGGAACCTGATTTATATACTCCTATCATTAATCCTCATGTCAAAAACGTCATGGAACTCGCTTCTAATTTACAATCTGGCATTGTAATTGTCTCTACACATGAGTATTGAAGTTTTCTAAGATGCCCACTCTGCTTTTTAAATCAGGTTAGTTTATGCGGATTCCTGTTAATTACATGTTTCTTAATTGTGATTTTGGTATTTTGATTGAAAAAACGTTACTACAAGATTTATATATAAAAATGTCTGGTACTATGAGTATATAGTTAAAACACATGAAAATGTTAGTTTCTTCAGAGCTCGAGCTCTTAAAGACGCAGGGGATGATGTCCTACTTGAAAGTTAAACGATTTAGGCGAGTATGCACTAAAAATATGCTTTGGGAAAATTTTAACCCATTTGACTTATTTATTTTTTAACTCATTTTATTTCTGATCGTGATAATACCTAACATGTCTTCACATCAGCAGCTTCTAACGACCATAAACGCAACAGGTCTTCACAACAGCAGCTTCTGATGACCATAAACACATTATTAGTATTGTGCTTTGGCAATTGTTGACAAAAAGTGTCATGGACACTGTGTATCCAAGGTAGTTACTGAAACTAATTGGTCTGTATCTAATTATATGTCAACTGCTTTTTTTGTACTCATTTCCAAACACTCTACATGTTCTTTCAGGTGATGAATCGGATTGCTGATGTTAAGGGAAAGGTTGTTGTGGCGGTAGACGATATGACTGACAGTGCTTGTGAGTCATCAAAAACCTGAACCAAAGTTTATAAAGTTAATTATTGACATGTTTAAGCTATCCCATAACTGTTTAAACACCATATTATCATCACGTTTTGTTATCTTAAGCTTAAGGTTTATAGGTTGAACCTGTTTGTCCTACCAATCCTGCATTTTTTACTTTAGAGACGCACAAAAGGATCGGTCCTTGAGTAGTATAGCTGAAATTCTTTTTAAGGAGTAATTGGATTGAAGGTACGAGAATGGAAATTATCTATATTGTTTGGTGTACGTCTACTGCTTTTTAAGTTTTAAATATTGACTTGATAATTAGCCATTCTCCATTCCTTTTGACAAGGAATAGGTTCAGATGTTGATTTCATATTGATTTGGACAGTTAACCAAACACTGCCTTAATATCTTAAATAATCTAAAATAATTATAAGGATTTTAGTTTATTTTTTAAGCAGCGAGCCTTTTGGTAAGTTTTAATGGGGAATAGTTTATCGAGTAGGAAGGGTCGATAGTTTTTCATTTTTGTTGTTTTGGAAAAGTGAATGAGTGTGGATCTTTTCTCTTTTGGCTTATATTAGTTTATTATGTCATAACTCATAAGTTTCAAAATAAGCCACAAAAAGTGGGCTTATGAAACATAAGCCCAAAATCAAGTGAGCCATAAGCCGGCTATATAAGCAGAAACAAACACCCCCAAAATAAAAAGTGTTTATTGGTCTGACCCGGCCCGTCTCATTTTTTACCTGTTGTAATCGACAACCAATCAATTCACCCTCTGGTATATCCATTCAAAAGTTGTATAATATACATGTGATCATAGATATATTATTAGCATTGTATGATATAACGCGATTATGATTTTATTTCATTTACTACATCATTGATTTTGATTTTTTATATTTCCTGTAGAACCGCAACTGCTGCACCCTGTGCACCGTTAGAAGCGAAAGTATTTTCAAGAGTTGTGCTCAGGAATATATAGCACCATCAGGTAGGATCTTAAGTGTAACGTAACGCAACTAAGCACATCATTCATGATAAAATGTCAGTGTCAAATTTATGTAAATTTAAGTATGCGAGTGAATAGGTCTCCATTATTCTGTTCTGAAAGCCATGGTTTTCGACTCTTAATAATTTTGGTTTTCCAAATGTGAAAGCCATGGTTTCCTTTATTTACATTGTGATGATGATGTTTAAGTTTAAGCACATTTTGGTTTCCTTTATTCACATTGTGATGATGATGTTTAAGTTTAAGCACATTTTGGCACTGCCCCCGGACCCCAGTCCCTTAAGGGATTCGCCCTTAAGATCATAATAAATTCAAATAGGCGTGCACTCCGCACCTCCAAGCCTAAATAATGTCTTATTATGACTAAATTGGTCAAACAAGTTAATCTAATTACACTAAAATATCCAACATGTTCGTGTATAATTTGTGTTAGTACAATATTGTTATGTGATTAAACAACCTAACCAGTTACCCGTAGTTGGATTAAGATGGACTTTAAACTCTCAAAAGAATCAACTTAACTACGTAATTAAGATGGACTTCACATTTACTAGTTTTATTAGTCGTTTTGATTTGCAAGTATAATAAAGACGTACCTTGATAAATACTCGTTAGTGGTCACAAGTGTTTATTTTCTTTTTTATACTCGCGTGCAAGTGATTAGAAGTGTTCACTGGCTTTTTTCATAAGTTTATTTTTTATCAGACATGATTTGGAGCGTATTTTCTATCCGGGTATTGCAAAACTAGATCAAGACATTATAGTTTCGATAATCTCGAAAAACCTTAATGTTTTGAGCATTGACTGACATGTCTAACTTGTATGACTAATTAGATGCTTAAAACTATGTGTCATCATCAAGCCAGTGACATCATAAGGACCCAACTGTTCACAATCTAATAATTTCTTGTCACATCTATTTAGTCACGTAATTAGTCATATTTTTGGGATGACCTCGGTTTTACCAGTTACTAATCTACACACGATCGGATACATTATCCGTTAGTGCAATTAGGTAGACCGTAGGTAATCGAGACTTATAAATTTAAGATCTGGTCAGTAAAACCTGCATCAAGTTTTTGGCGCCACTGCCGGGGAGCTATAATAGGATTTTTTTTAAAGTTTTTTATTTTTGTTAATTTTTGTTTTGTTTTTCTCACATTTGGTTTAAGTTGCAGGAAACATGGCAGTTGTAGACATCGATACGCTGACTCTTGAAGAGTACCTTGCAATGCCTTGAGACGAGCAAGGACCGGGGCTTGTTAGGCCGATAATTGGAGCTGATGTCCAATTTGAGATCAAGCCGCATTTTATGAGGGAACTTCGTGAAAAAACCCTTTGCTGGAAATAAATCCGAAGACGCTTATGAGCACGTGGAAAATGTTCTATACATCACCAGCCTCTTCAACATTCTAGGTGTTTCTTACGATGCTGTTATGCTCTGAGTGTTTTCGATGACACTCACTGGAGCCGCAAAAAGATGGGTTGATAGTTTGCCCGCTTGAACCATCAACACTTGGAATCTCCTCAAAAAAGTTTTCATTCAACGTTTTTGCCCTCCTTCTAAGACGACGAAACAATTAGAGGAGATTCACAATTTCAGACAAAAAGCTGACGAGACATTGTACCAAGCTTGGGATAGATACAATGATCTTCTATACAGGTGACACACTCATGACTTGAACAAGCAGCAGATGGTCAATCTATTTTACAAGGGCATTAACATTGCAACAAGGCAGATGTTGGATTCTCAGGGGCCGATCCCTGGAATGACACCTGTTCAAGCCTTTGATACCATTCAAGACATGGCCGACCACTCGCAGAAGTGGCATGATTTGGCAGCAGCAGGAGCATGGGCAGAAGTTTGGAAGGTATAAATATTATAACTAACAAACTTGAAAATCTTGGCAGGGAAATGAAGCTTAAAGAAAATGTACATACCATACAAGTTAGGTGCGATACTTGTAAAGGGGCTCACCTTGCCAAGGAATGCCCGTTGAAAGAAGAAGTTAAAAGAATAGAAGAGGTGAAATACGGTGAAACTAGCATACCATTTCAAGGATACGGTGGTAATGGAGCTAAGTACCGCGTAGGACCTCAAGGTTATTATACAAGGATCGACAACAGACCCCAGTATGAGACCAAGAAATCCAGCCTTGAAGAATTAGTGACTCGACATGTTGAAGAATCTTCCAAAAAGAATGACAAATTCAAGGAATGGATGAACAAGGTTAAAGAAGATACGGACAGAAACTTACGAAATCAAGATGCAGCAATCAAAAACCTAGAAACTCAGATTGGGTAACTTGTTAAACATTTTGAAGCTAAGGATGCCGAAGTTGAACTTAAAGCTTGCAAGGCAGTTTTTACACGAGATGAACAGAACGAGGATCAACCAAGTTCTAGCCTTACGGGTGAATTTTATGAAATTAACTATCTGCAGAATAATGATGACCGTGAAAACGAAGAGATCCTACCGTGCCAACTTCCCGTAAAGGAGCTCAACCCAGGAGAGTTCCTTCTACCTTGCACTATCGGTAACTTTAAAATTTTGGCTGCAGCAGATTTAGGTGCTAGCATTAATCTTATGTCATTTTCATTGTTTGAGGATTTGAAATTAACTAATCTTAAATAAACAACAATGATAATTGAAATAGCTGATACAACTAGAACTGATCATTTTTATTACAATTTGTTGTAAGAAAGTAATTCACCCAATGAGAATGAAGTATTTGATGTATATCGATTTTTAGGAATTTCATCCACTTTTATAAAAAAAATATCATCCAATAAGGATAATTCCTTTGTTCATATGTAATAAAATCAAACTCTTAACAATAACCCTTAGGGCTGCCATTAGGAAAACTATTTTTTCCCTTGGGCCTTCTAATTTATTGTCTAACACGAATAAGATAGTTGAAAACTTGAAACATGAAGATAAATTGATTCAAATTGTAACATACTAGTAATCTAACTTTGGGATGTTTAAATTATGTGCTTCGTCGACTTTTACCTTTCTTGTCAACATTTTACATTATACTAGACGAGTACCCGTGCATAGCAACGTGATTTTATAGCGACAAATAGTTTATTGATAAAAAAAAGTTTATAGGTTATAAACGAAAAATAATGTTTCGAAACCCGGTTCGACCCGGGTGGTTCAACCGGTTGAACCGTTCCGGTCGAAAAATAGGTCGATTTAAACCGGGTCAACTTGCTAGGTTGGGTCGAAAACGGGTCAAATTAAACCGGGTCAATCCAACAGGTTTGAAGCGTCCCGGGTCAACCCGGTTTGTGTTTTAATTGGTTGTATTTAATTTGGTAGATTTGTTTTTTAATTGGTTGTATAATGTGAATAAATCATTGTACTTTTAAGTAAAAGATAATGTTTTGAAACCCGGTTCGACCCGGGTGGTTCAACAGGTTGAACCGTTCCGGTCGAAAAATTGGTCGATTTAAACCGGGTCAACTTGCTAGGTTGGGTCGAAAATTGGTCAAATTAAACCGGGTCAATCCGCCGGGTTTGAAGCATCCCGGGTCAACCCAGTTTGTGTTTTAATTGGTCGTATTTAATTTGGTTGATATGTTTTTAATTGGTTGTACAATGTGAATAAATCATTGTACTTTTAAGTAATGGATAATGATTTGAAACCCGGTTCGACCCGGGTGGTTCAACCGGTTAAACCGTTCCGGTCGAAAAATAGGTCGATTTAAACCGGGTCAACTTGTTAGGTTGGGTCGAAAACGGGTCAAATTAAACCGGGTCAATCCACCGGGTTTGAAGCGTCCCGGGTTAACCCGGTTTGTGTTTTAATTGGTTGTATTTAATTTGGTAGATATGTTTTTTAATTGGTTGTACAATGTGAATAAATCATTGTACTTTTAAGTAAATGATAATGTTTTGAAACACAATTCGACCCGGGTAGTTCAACAGGTTGAACCGTTCCGGTCAAAAAATTGGTCGATTTAAACCGGGTCAACTTGCTAGGTTGGGTCGAAAACGGGTCAAATTAAACCGGGTCAATCCGCCGGGTTTGAAGCATCCCGGGTCAACCCGGTTTGTGTTTTAATTGGTTGTATTTAATTTGGTAGATATGTTTTTAATTGGTTGTACAATGTGAATAAATCATTGTACTTTTAAGTAATGGATAATGTTTTGAAACCCGGTTCGACCCGGATAGTTCAATCGGTTGAACAGCTTTGGTCGAAAAATGGGTCGATTTAAACTGGGTCAACTTACTAGGTTGGGTCGAAAACGGGTCAAATTACCGGGTCAACCCGGTTTGTGGTTTAATTGGTTGTATTTAATTTGATAGATATGTTTTTAATTGGTTGTACAATGTGAATAAATTATTGTACTTTTAAGTAATTAGGTATTTTAATTAGAGTATTAATTACATTAATTTTCTCTCACATTTGTTTTTTTTTTTTTTCATCATCAATATTATTATTATTTTATTTTTGCATCAAACGTTTAGGCTGGACGCAGTAAGGGGATTCAATCCCCCTCTTTTTTCCTGTCACGTCAGCTTTCTCTCTCTAGCGACCTGCAGGCGATTGGGTGCCCCAGTAAAACGACCTATACAACAAAAATAATACCCCACAAAAATACCTCTTTTAATTACACACAAACAAAAAAAAGGGACGCGATTGTCGATCTGCTACACGACCCATTTGGGTTTTTTTCGTCTGACAATCGAATCGCTCCAATAAGGACGATCGAATGAAATCGATCACTATACTCGATCGTTTGTTCCTTCTGTGACTAGCCTTATATGCATCAATTTCTCATTTTTTTTTTTGGCGTCACAAGTTTTCCTTTAGCATCAAATGTTCGTCTTTGTGAGTAAGTTTGTACTCTGTATATATATGTTGTTACATTTTATGAAATAATATTATGATATATGATCATTTGATGACCAAACTTTTTTGACTAATCTTCACCCTCCATCTTTATTTGATCTAATAGATGAGATTAATCCCAACAATTTAAAAAACCAACTTTCATTTTTTTTTTTTTTCAATATTAATATCCTTCAAACCGTTAATCGTTAAGCGAAAAAAAATATACTATTACGACGAGTATTTAATTATCTTTCTATAGATAGGTACTTTGATATATTTTCGACAATTTTTTTTCCATTTTTTTCACGTTTTTTTTTTCGTAGCCGAAAAAATCATATATGATATGTAATATCATATATGATGTTTTTCGGCCACAAAAAAAAACGTGAAAAAAAATAAAACAATTTTTTTTGAAAGTATATCAAAGTGCCCGTCTATAAAAAAATAATTAAATGCTCGTCGCGATGGTGTAATTATTTTCGCTTAACGATTAACGGTTTAAGAGATATTTAAATTATAAAAAATAGTTAAAATATTAAAATGCTTTTAATCTCAACAATTGATTTCTTATTAGATGGATGGTGGGGATGAGTTAAGGGCCCGTTTGGTACACCTTTTTTAAGGGTATGGATTCATAGATTTTTTAAAAGTTTTGTTTGGTTGCATTTTCATTCCCTGACACACTCCCAACAATGAACTTTGAGTCCACTTTTTCAATCCACACTATTTTGGTATCTTTTGGGTGGGTTTCCACGATTGAACCAATAAGAAAAAAGGAATTATTTGATGGTGTACTTTTTAGCCACAAATTTTGATATATATATATATATATATATATATATATATATATATATATATATATATATATATATATATATATATATATATATATATATATTTCTATTATAAAAAAATATATAAAATAAACTTATCCATCATTTATTTTTCTCTCTCCTCATTTAATTCAAACCTATACTTAAATACAATTGAGTTAACTACATAAATGGTCCCTGTGGTTTGCCGGGTTTTACGGGTTCAGTCCATTTTTTGATTTTGTTACGAGTTCAGTCACTGTGGTTTTGACATGTTACGGATCCAGTCCATTTTGCCCAAATCTGTTAGTTTTTGTTGTTAAGTCGAATAAAAAGACAAAAATACCCCTCCTTTTCATCTTCTTTATTTTAGAGTTAACTACATAAATGGTCCTTGTGGTTTGTCGAGTTATACATTTTCATCCGTTTTATAAGTTTTCGTCCGTTTTATACGTTTTTATATGTTTTCTTACGTTTTTAGACGTTTTCGTTCGTTTTTATTCGTTTTCGTTCATTTTCTTAGGTTTTTATATGTTGTCTTACATTTTTATCCCGGTTTTATACGTTTTCGTCTGTTTTTATATGTTTTCTTACGTTTTCATAAGTTTTCGTTCATTTTATACGTTTTTGTTCATTTTTATACGTTTTTATAAGTTTTTATAGTTTTCATTCGTTTTTATATGTTTTCTTCCATTTTTATATGTTTTCATCATTTTTTATACGTTTTCGTCTACTTTTATACGTTTTGTCCGTTTTATACGTTTGTATAAGTTTTCGTGTGTTTTTATACGTTTCCGTCTGTTCTCAAACATTTTCATCTGTTTTTACATGTTTTTGTCAATTCTTATACATTTTCGTCCATTCTTATACGTATAAAAACTGGACGAAAACGTATAAAAACGTAAAAAAATATAGAAAACCAGATGAGAATGTATAAAAATGGACGAAAACGTAGAAAACCAGATGAAAACATATTAAAATGGACGAAAACTAGTGAAAACGTATAAAAACGGATTAAAATGTAAAAAAACGTACAAAAACAGACGAGAACTTATAAAAATGTAAGAAAACGTATTGAAACAGATGAAAACGTATAAAAATGGACGAAAACATATAAAAATGGACGAAAACGTAAAAAAGTACGAAAACGGACGAAAACAAATAAAAACAGGCGAAAACTTATAGAAATGGACGAAAACGTATAAAACGGATAAAAACGTAAGAAAACGAATAAAAAACGGATGAAAACGTATAAAAACAGACGAAAACTTATAAAAACGGACGAAAGCATTTAAACACGGATGAAAACGTATAAAACATATAAAAGCGGACGAAAACGTATAAAAACGGATGAAAAATGTATAACCCTGCAAACCACAGGGATCGTTTATGTAGTTAAAACAAATAAAAAGACAAATGTACCTTTGCTTTAAATAGTCAAACAAGGTCAAACTAACAGAGTTAAGCAAATTGGACTGGATCCGAGACAAGTCAAAACCACAGTGACTGAACCCGTAACAAAATTGAAAAAGAGAAAATTACACCATTCGTCCCTATGGTTTACCCAAAATAACACCGCAAGTCCCTTGGTTTTCATTTTTGCGTCACGAGTCCTTACAATGAAGTTTATTAACACCATTAGTCCCTATCCTTAACGATCGTTAGCTTTCTCCGTTAACTCCCACATGTGCGTTACATGTGTCGTCCATTTCTAACGACCGTTAACTTTTTTTCACGTTTTCGTCTGTTTTCGCACGTTTTCGTTCGTTTTTTTCACGTTTTCGTCCGTTTTTTGATGTTTTCGACTGTTTTTACATCTTTTTGCACCTTTTCGTTCATTAGAAAAAAAAATTAGAAAAAAAATTTTAGAAAAAAAATTCAAAAAAATATTTTCGCTAAAAAGGTTTCCAAAAAAATTTCAAAAACTTTTTTTTTTCAATTTTTTTCTAAAATTTTTTTTCGAAAATAATTTTAGAAAAAAAATTTTCAAAAAAAATATTTTTGAAAAAAAATTAATATTTTCGCTAAAAAATATTCTAAAATTTTTTTTCTTAAAAATTTTGGAAAAAATATTTTAGAAAAAAAATAATAATTGAAAATCTTTTTCTATAACTTTTTTTTTTCAAAATTTGTTTTTCTATAAAATTTTAGAAAAAAAAACATTTGAAAACAAAAATTCTAAAAGATTTTCTAAAAATAAATTTAGAAAAAAAAAATTGAAATTTTTTCGAAATTTTTTTTGAAATATTTTTGAAATTTAGAAAAAAAAAAATTGAAATTTTTTTTGAAATATTTTCTAAAAATAAATTCTAAAATATTTTCAAAAATATTTTTTTTGAAATTCTTTTTTTCAAAAATTATTTTCGAAAAAAAAATTTAGAAAAAAAATTGAAAATAAAAAGTTTTTGAAATTTTTTTGGAAACCTTTTTAGCGAAAATATTTTTTTGAATTTTTTTTTTCATTTTTTTTTTCTAGTGAACGAAATGGTGCAAAAACAGACGAAAACATGTAAAAACAGACGAAAACGTGCAAAACGGACGAAAACGTGAAAAAACGAACGAAAATGTGAAAAAACGAACGAAAACGTGCGAAAGCAGACGAAAACGTGAAAAAAAGTTAACGGTCATTAGAAATGGACGACACATGTAACACACATGTGGGAGTTAATGGAGAAAGCTAACGATCGTTAAGGATATGGACTAATGGTGTTAATAAACTTCATTATAAGGACTCGTGACGCAAAAATAAAAACCAAAGGACTTGCGGTGTTATTTTGGGTAAACCATAGGGACGAATGGTGTAATTTTCTCATTGAAAAATGGACTGAATCTGTAAAACCCGGTAAACCACAGGGACCATTTATGTAGTTAACTCAATACAATTTCTTTCAAACATTTCTCTAATCCAAATCTAATTCCAATCCCACTTACAAATCAAATGGCCCTAAAAAAAGTTTGATATTTAATATAACTCTTCCCTAATATTATTTACCTTTTTTTTTTTTTTCAATAACCCTTCCCAAACATGATAATCGTATTTAAGCGAGTTTCATATATACCGAAATTTTGGTCTTAGAGAATAAAAGGTGAAAATATCATGTCTTGTAGCGATTAAGAGAAAAGTTTTTTTTATAGATCATAAATTATTTAAAAATCAAATCCCCACCTTCTAATTAATTTTGATCCAAAGGTTTAGATTAAGTTTGATTTTTAAATAAAAGATTAAATAAATAAAAATAGTAAAATGCAAAAATCGTCTCTGTGGTTTGCAAAAATTGCAGAAATCGTCACTGGTCTTTCGAAAGTGCAGGCGGCCTCCCTGTGGCGAAACTTTTGGATCATTTTGGTCCCTGGTTTTAACTGTCGTTAAGTGAATTCCGTTAGCAGTTACACGTTAGCCCCTTTTAGCCAACGATCGTTCCAGCATTCATCCTTTTAATAATCCAAAAATAATAAATTATAAACTGTCGTTAATTTAAAGGATGAATGTTGGAACGATCGTTGGTTAAAAGGGGCTAACGTGTAACTGCGAACGGAATCCACTTAACGACAGTTAAAACCAGGGACCAAAATGATCCAAAAGTTTCGCCACAGGGAGGCCGCCTGCACTTTCGAAAAACCAGGGACGATTTCTGTAATTTTTGCAAACCACAGGGATGATTTTTGCATTTTACTCAAATAAAAATGATAATAACGAAGGGGTATTATGGTCCTTTCACTTAACCAACCTAACTCCCCTCACATCCCGCAAACACAATCACTGATACAATTTTTTCACATACACATCCTCAAACTACCTAATCCTACTGAAACCCTAAATTTTCCCCAAAATTAACAATCACAAACATGATCAAATTGAAGGATTACGAAGTAAAATTGTGCAACTCACATCTAACTGAGGCACGATTCGTCTTCTATTTAGCCTCATTCGTCACAAATAAGATCCAATTGCTTATGAGAATCTCTTTTTATGGTGATTTTTTACTGCAATTTAATGTTTTTTTTTGTACTAGGGTTATTGAAGTTAATAACTAGATTGTTATGGTTAGGGCTGAGCAAACCACCCGAACGGACCGGACCGACCGAGAACAGACTAACCACATTTGGTCCGGTCTTCGATCTCGGCTTTTGGGCTAATTCGGTCTCGGTCTTGGTCAGTTCTGTCCGGTCCGGACCACAAACCGACTATTTTGCCTTGTTGGACCGACCGAGACCGAACCAGACTGAACCAGACCGACCACATTTGGTCCGGTCCTCGCTCTCGGCTTTTGGGCTCGGTCCGGTCCGGGACCGATGCTAAGCCCTAGTTATGGTACTTAGAGTTTATATGGTGCATTTTGTAGATTTATGGTTTATAGTATTTTGTTACACATTATTGAAGGGTTTTTTTTTTTTTTTTTTTTTTTTTTTTTTTTTTTTAATTATGATGTTTATAAGTATTAGTTACAGTTGATTTGGCTATTATAATTGTTGATGAATAACAAAACAGAACCACGTGTGGTTTATTGCAAGTGTCTATATTATTGTTGTCCGACATTTATTGTGGTTGCTATTGTGATTTTAATCTTATTTATATTTTTGCTGTTATTATCTAGGTCATAACAAAGATAAATGTGTAGAAAATGTTGGATGCCCATAAATCTTATATATGAGCTACAATTTTATAAGATGAAGATGATGCTCAACATTAAAGAGTTCTCCAAGTGGTGTTGTGAACATAGAGTGCTCAACTTCAAAGATTAGTTTATACATTTTAAGGGTGAATTGTGCAATGAAGATTTATGATACTAAAGGGGTGCATGTTAAAAAGATGAGGGAATATATGAGGAGTTTGTAAAGAAGCATTTAGTTGATGAAATCTGATATGACTAAAACTAACAATAGCCAATATCTAAACTAGACTACTCTATGAAAAGTAAATGCTACTGTAACTCAAAGTAAACATACGAAACTTTGGAACAATTTTCCCTTCTTTCTTCTTATTGATTCTCAATGCAAAGTACATATTTATAGTAAACAATAACAACTACTTCCTAGACTCTAGGACACATGAATGACAACATGAGAACATGGGTTACTCTACCACTACTTACTAGACTTTAGGAATAATAAGAAAACATGGGAACATGCATGCAACTGTTAACTAGAATTGGTCTCCATATTAGCATGGAATTCGGACTCATGCAGAGGAGGTGACCAACTCAAGACTTACTCAGAAAACTAACACTTAAACTAAAGGAAACTTGATTTTCCACTTGTACTAGTAGCCCACGTATCAAAATCGGTATTTCTTGAATGTTTTTGGTGAAGGTCTATGAAAAAATTCGATGTCTGTGTATTTCATTTGGTGGTTGTACGCATGGGCGGAGCTATGTGAGGACAAGGGAGGGTCCCGGCCCCCCTAGGTCCAAGCCCGTTAGTGTATTTATTTGCGATTTCATGAGTATTTTTGGGAAAAAATTATTTCGGCCCTCCCATTTAATGTATTTCCCGAAAAACATTTGTTTCGGCCCTCCCACGGAAATGTTTCTAGCTCCGCCACTGGCTGTACGAGTGTATTTGAGAGAGTATTTTGTTTCAAACCGTAATATTTGTGGAGAGAATGAAAGGGGGTAAATTTTTTTGCCTTTTATAATCGACCATTTTGCCCTTCTTGTGGGATTTTGTGATTTTAAATGAGTGGGAATTACATATAGGACGTCCTTACATATATACTCACTAAAACATGTATATTTGCATATTTTCTTAAAAATATAAGTTTTTAATGTATAATATACAATGATGTGTGAGCATACTTTGAGTATGTATGCAAATATGCAAGTTTTAGTGGGAATCCCCTTAAGTGAGTCATTAGATCAAAATTAAATGGCTGGTTAGGACCATTTTTTGCGTGCATGTGGCATGTATGCATATAAGTTAGAAGCATGTGATCTGTGCAGAGCAACAATAATACACATTCAGAGATAATTTCCTCAGTGATACATTGTTATCTACTTCAACTTTTGAAACTTGTGTATATTGTTCTTGAATAAAAGAGGCATTGATATATATTGATCTAAAAAAGAGAGTATTACTTGGAGATCACTTATTTAAGGGTTACATTCAAATAAAACAGTTAATCCATAATCTCAACTAGAATCTAGAAAATGAAAAAAATAAATACTCCAACATAACATAATGTTAATTATTAAACCGGGTCGGGTTGATCCAAAACACATGTATCCTTCTCTTTAACCCACTCAATAAAATTGCTTAGGTTTTTGTGTGAGTTTCCTCCTTCCTTAACACTACTTGTAACCTTCTCTTTAATATCCAACGCCTTGGTCTTGAATGCTTTGTCACTGAATATTTGTTCCACCTTACTTTTTATTTCTTCTTTTGTAATGATACCATCTTCATCTTTGTTAAACCCCAACCCATTCTTCCAAATGTCACAAATGTAACTTTCATCGATAAATTGATCCGAAAAGTATGGCCAACACAAAAATGGGAGTTCATTTGTCACACCCTCTAAAGTCGAGTTCCAACCACAATGACTCAAGAAGCAAGCTATCGAAGGATGAGCTAATACCTTCTGTTGAGGTGCCCAAGTCACGATTTTTCCACGAGAGCCTACTCGTTCCATAAATCCATTCGGGAAAGTAGTTGTAGTCTCGTTAGTCATACAAGCTCGTACAACCCACAAGAATGGTTTGTTGCTAAGTTCAAGGCCAAATGCCAATTCTTGAAACTGAGTTTGGTTGAACATAGTTATGCTCCCAAAAGCTATATAAATGACTGAAGATGGTTGTTGTTGATCGAGCCAAGCTAAGCAAGTGGAGTCCTCTTGCCAAAAGTGGCCTGCTTGGACAGCGAGTCGGTTGCTTGCTAGTAGAGGGCCTATTTGCAACAACTGTGGGTAAAAGCTAAATGGTCCAGGTTCCAGCTCAGTAGTTGAGTTGCATATCAGCTGTTCTGCTAAGTAGACACTTTCTACAACTCCTACTGTAAGTGGAAAAGTAGCTTTTATTGTGGCCGAGTCCCCAACGGCCCATGGGAGGTTTAATGATCTTACGGGTGGCATGTTTTCCGACAGTTGAATAATCTGATCATTTAGGGGAACACCTAAAATGAAAAATTTCAAGAAAGATTAAAGGAATTGAACTTCTAAGAGTTTAGTTATTTAATGTAGTAACAAAGTCACACAAGAATATATCTCACCATCTTTGTCTATGATTCCCTCGTCGATAAACTTATGAAGGCTCATGATGGCCGCCAGAGTTGCATTTGAGGCTGTCCATAAGGCTGCTCTTTTAATTCCCATTTTCTTTGCGATTCGTATAGCCCATCCCATGAAAGGATCAGCAATAACACATGTGCATTTGTTGTTGTCTTCTTTGTTAATTGTCTCTATAAGTTCCTCGAACTTGCTAGGCATAGATTGTAACATCGGTTTGGCTAACTTACCCCAATCATTTGTATCCTCCCATGGTTCCAATCCATCGGGGATTGAAACCATTTGCAGTAAATTGTTGTGACCATTCTTCTCTAACCAAGTGCTTGTCACAACCTTTTGATGAATTGCCTCTGTGTTTACGAATGTAACTTTGACACCTTGCTCGACTAAGCGTTGAGCAAGCTCCATTGCAGGAATTACATGGCCTTGTGCTGGAGCAGCCACGACTACAACATGATACTTTGCCATAATTTCCAACTGAAGCTCTGTGTGTGTGTGTGTGTTTGGTTATTGTTATCTCACTTTTATAGATAAGGTTCTCTTTGATCATTGCCTTGAATATTTTGTGTATCACATGTCGTATATTTTGTGGCCTTCTTCTTAGTTAATTGCTATTTTTGACACGGAGCTTTTTGGGGCGACGAGCGGTGAGTAATGAGCTTTTTGATTTTTATTGTTCGTTTGCCAAAGCAGCGATGAGCTTTGCTATTTTTTAAGAAATCTCATTTTTCCAATGCTTCTTTAAGAAGTTGTGAGCTGTGACTACTGCTCAAAGCTCACTGCTCACAACTCACTGCTACTGCTCACTGCTAATTTTACCAAACACACCATGTGCCTTTGATTTCATATATTGCCAATGTCTTGATTTGGCGTCTTTATCAGTTGATTGACAATATGACATGTCTCAATAATTTTATTGGACGTACGCAGGCCCTATAGATATTTTAAACTTGCAAGCATTAATACATAGTGCAAGTTAGGTATAGTTTTACAATTTGTACATCATCAATACTACTTCATACATTAATGAATTTAAACAAGACAAAAATGATTTGACGGCGTAGGTGATGTATAAATCATCTTTAGCCGTTCAATATGAGCTGATGAAGCACGGATTATCATTATTTATTTATTTTTTATTTTTTATTTTATGTTATTTAACTTACCAGTTATAATGCCCGCGTACGCGCGAGGTTTTTTCTAAAATTTTTAATAATGTATTTTTATTTATTGAAAAACAAATAGCTTAATTTTTGTTTTTTGTTTTAATTATGGTTCTTAATTTTGATTTGCAATTATGTTTGATGTATATGGTACAAATTCATATATGAAACTTTCATAGACATGGTCATTTTTGTGTACAAAGTTTAGTTATCGCATGTAGTGTTTGTGTATCAGTAATAATAATTATATTGACTCCATGATTAAACTAAGTATTTGTTATTCAAAGAATAATAATGACCATAATTTTAATAATAATTATAGCCTCAATGTTGTTTGTTTCCGTTTATATATTGACCACATTTTTAGTGTTCAGCTACAGAATGTTGCATACATTGTGTATTTTTTAGTGATAACAATGATAATTTACGATAATCAAGATATAAGTAGCTCTTACGTAGCATAACAAAATATACCGAACTTATAATGACGTATTCAAGCATACTTAAGGGGATAAAGCAACAAACATCAAACCACAACTCACAAAGTCACAATAGTTGATTACAGATAGTCAATACAATTTATAAGGTATGGTATATCAGTAAGCAATTAACACATGGCTTAATACCTTTGTTCCTAAAGCTTCTTCCATTTTGCAAATGGTTCACAAGGTTTTGCGTAGCTACACAGCCAGGAAATGAGGATGGGTTCTCATTTCTTTGGTTCAAGATGATCTTAGTACGTAGAAAGTGCACATACAAATGCATTAAAAGTCATGCTTTAACAGTAATTATAGTAAAATTAGTAATATGAATTTTTCCATAGGGAATCTATCTATAGTTGCAGGTTGATCCTTTCAGACAACTTAAAAATATTAGAGTAAACACGATCTTCTCCAATGTCTGTACTCCCGTTAGATCCAGCTTCCACTCGTATAATGTCTTCAGTTAAAGCAAAATTACCCATAATACCCACGATTTCTCTGTTTAAATTATATAAGGTACGCTGGTACAATGTCTCGAAGTAGCAAATTGATTTGGGTCAATTGTTAATTTAGGGTTAGGGTTTCAATTGGGTGGGTTATGGTTTCATTAACTTTATTAACCCTAAACTCGTGTCTCTTTTCTGTTCCAGACGGAAGCCGCCAAAAAGGACATGCGGTAAGCCACAACGGTACACTACTGCAGAAACAAGCACCGCACCACGACCATCGCCGACTCCTTATGTGCCACCTTACAAGTAAGGAACTTTTAGTATTTTAATTTTGGATTTTAATACTGTATTTGCTTTTTAATGATAAGAACATGGTTTTATTATTTTAAAAGCTTCATGGGTTAGTTTGTATGAATAATAATAAAATTCACTTGGGGTATGCTAGACTCGAAAGGAAGAAGGAGGTGCTGCTTGGTGCCAAACATCAAACGATTTTACCTGCAGTGGCCGATGGGAGACAAGATTGTCCAGCAAAGTTTATTGCATCGCCAAAAAGGAGCTGTGGTACTGCAGAAACAAGAACCGCATCACGACCATCGCCGGCTCCTTATGTGCCACCTGACAAGTAAGGAGCTGCAGTAAGCCAGCTGTTGTGACGTCTAAATGAGAGATGATGTACTAATCTAATATGCAATACTATATTGGTTCGTAGTATTGCATAATCAGTAATGCATATTAGTACATAATTGAAACTTTTACCTTAGTATGCATGTTAGATCGCTATATCACATTAGATCAGTACATAACATTGGTGTGAATTGAAAGTTTTACTAGAAATTGAAACTTTTACCTTAGTATGCATGTTAAGTACATCACATTGGTGTGAATTGAAAGTTTTACTAGAAATTGGATGTTGACAGAATATATTTTTTTGAAGGAAAGCAAGAGTGACTTTTATAGTGACTTTTCTAGTTTAATAACGAAAAAATATCAATGGCTGCCAAAAGTTCAATTGCTCCGGCCTTCGTTGATGTTTGTACCCGATAACTTAAATCACCTGACCTTATATAACCCGGTTCGATTCCCACCCGAACCGGATATCCCGATTCTTAATTGGTTCAGGTTGTGGGCTACTTTTTGAATTTTAAAACCCGATTCAGTCTGACCCGATAACCTGAAAACCCGACAAAGACTAAGCATTCTTCGGACCTTTTTTGTGTGTCAAAGTAGATGTACCTTTTGCACCTCAAGGATGGTTCGTGTTTCGTTGAATTTATGGTTTTGTAAAATATAGAACATTATAAATAGAGTAAACTACAAAGATGGTCCATGTGGTTTGCATTGACTTTCACTCTTGGTCCTTTGACTTTTTTTTTAGCACATACAGTCACTAACTCTGAAACCCTTAACACTAGTAGTCCCTTGACCAAATGACGTTACGTTTGACTGTTAAACACCCCTCATGTGACTTGCACATGAGGGTAAAAATGTCATTTTAGTCACTCTCTTTCTTTATCATCTTCTCCCACCCACTACCCTTCTTCTTTCTTTTTCATCTTTACCCACAAACACCCCACCTCCTACCACCATTATTTTCAGTCATCAATATTTCCGGCTACCTCCATCAAATTCCCACCACCTCAATCAAACACCCATATAACTTGTATATTTACCTTTAAATGTATACTTGATTTTAAACTTCAAGACACATAAAGAATTCAAAAATAAACACCTAACGAAAATGCTATTTCCGGTGATCATGTATTTGGAGCAACGTAGCCATTAAAAAACATCTTTCTCTATTTAATTTGGTTGCAGTTCTTTTTAGTATACCAATTGAAAAGCTACTAACATAAATAAGCACTTATTTAATGTATTGTAAAACACGAAACAGCTAAACAGCTAAAACAATTAAAAACCTGGTTCGATTCTTTCCCAAGCCGAAATACACAAACAACAACCACAATTGTTTCTTGATTTCTTACAAATCATACAAACCTTTTTTTCTAAATCTTGACCCGGTACATACACAAATTCCTAAATCTTAACCCGGTTCATATCACATCATCTTCAAGATTAAACAAAAATCAACCAACAACAAAAAAACAAACTACACCTCAAGATTAAACGAACACCATCCTCGTGATTCTAGCCAAGACCGAGCATAAACCAAACAAACTCACCCGAGACCAAAAAGCATAATAAAATTACCTGAGACCATTAAGATCTACAAACAAAACAATCACCAAGAAAAATATAATAGGGTTGCTTTCGATCGAGTTACATGTGTGTTTCTGGATATAACAAGAACAACATCAAGAACAACCTACATTTGTTTATGAAAATCAAGCGAGACATAAATCCCTTTTCGAATACTAACTGAAAATAAAAGGATATTTGTGTGTGTGGTATTCGGTTAGGGAAAAAGAATCAAAAAGGGTGTCGTGGGTTTGTGTTGCAAGAAACAAGAATCACAAAATATTTGTATGGTTTGTGTTTTAGTGAGTTTTATTGGTAAAGAACAAAGAAAGATAATGTTTGTGTGGTGGGTGATAGTGATGAAGAGAGTAATAAAAATAGAGATAGATAGACTGGGAAGAGAGGAAGTGGGTGTGGTTATTTGTATTTTTGTGACAAAAGTGAAAAAGAAATTAAAAAAAGGTGTAAAGACAATCATACCCTCATGGGTCTTACACATGATAGGTTTTAACGGTCAAATATAACGTCCGTTTGGTCAAGGGATCGTGGGTGTTAAGGGTTTCAGAGTTAGTAACTGTATGTGCAAAAAAAAAAGTCAAAGGACCAAGAGTGAAAATCAACGCAAACCACAGGGACCATCTTTGTAGTTTACACTTATAAACAAGATAACAAGATTACGAAGCATGTTCTTTTGTAGAGCTTCAAATACCTCTTACAGTATGCCATGTTTTTATTTTGCATTTCCATTGGTATACATGTAACATATATGAAATGGTTATAAAAAATAAAAATTAAACAAAAACATGCTATAGAACTATAGATAGAACAAGGTGGTTGCCCCCGCCGCATCGTTTGAATCTGTAGCATTGACCTTGGTTGAGTGCTTATCAAATTTGTTGAGGGATTAAATCTGTCGGTGTCATCGTGTCGATATGGATACAACACTCTTACTTTGACAACCACGATTGAAGATATTACAAACGGTGCTACGTACTGTTACTTCTACCAATACCTTCCTGATTTACGCGCAATCGCCATTCAAATTCCTTTTGTATCCGCAACTGCAATCCTGAATGTTGCGTATGTTGGCTTAGCATTAATGGCCATTGCAATCAGTTGCCTGCAGAAGATGAAAACAACCATGTTTCAAGTACAAATTTAAGTGAAAGATTCGAATCACTTAACATAACACGGCATTATAGAATGGTTGTTCAGCAAACCCTGGTTCACTTGCGGTGTAAGCTCCACCTGGGTTCAGTCCGGTTGCTGTTTGCAAACAATGGAAATGTTGAGGCGGAGGTCCTAAAAATGACCATGGCTTTAAACCAACAGTGTGATATTAACGAGTGTAACTAGAAGAAAATGACACTCTTATTTTACAATAAGATATCGCACTCAGGATATGTTTCCAGAATGCAATCCTCATACAATTAGAAAGTAGGTGCAAACTGTGATTTTGATTATCTGATCATTTAGCGCTCATCTTTAAACATAATCCTTAAAAAGTCAAAATTTATCAAACACAAAAATGACCAGCTGTCGCAACTGTAAGGCAAAATACACTAATCACTATCTCTTGCAACTTGTGTTTTGTTACAGCAGATGACTTAATTTAAAACATATAACAACTTTTACAACACAACGCCAATAATTCTCTTAAATTATTCTTTAACAAGACTTAAATTAATAAAAGAAACTTTCGATTGAACAAAGAACCTAAAGTCCACGCGAAATTTGATTAAAAGGAAAATACTAAACTGAAACAAAATAGTGTAGACGTATCTCTTTTGTATTTAAACTTGCTCACTGCCACCATCATTTCCCCATAATAAATAGTAGAATTGACGAAAATCATGAGCAGCGGTAAGCAAAGTTATTTTACTTTCATGGTGTCGTAAAGAACCTGCCAGAACATCTTGTACATGTGTCTTTTCAAGTACATCTTCTTCACCTTTTCTCTCCCTTCAAGTCCCATTCGTTGTCGTTCTGATGGGTTTTTGAGTAAATATTGAAGGTTTTTGGAAAGAACAGTTGTCCCTGGATGTCCGATCGGATGTAGTAAACCGCTCACATTGTGTTCAACAATCTCTTTCGTGCCTCCTGCATCTGTTCCGAGCACCTAATCAATAGATACAAGGATATATCATCTAAATTAGGAAAAGAAGCTAGCTTTAAAGGAGATGTACTGGACTAAACACGTTTAAGTTTTATTGTGATTCAGTAACCTATCAAAACAGAAGTCAGAGCAAAGTATGCAATGAAACTATCTGTTTGACCGAAAATTGATATTGTTAAGTCGAGAGCTTCTCAAAGGATCTAGATATTAGATATGTACAGCGATAATATTTGATGCACATAAAAAAGCATAATATAGAGTATCATACCGGGATACCAAATGCCATTGCTTCAATTGTCACTCTTCCAAATGTTTCTCCGAGACCCTGTGCTCACACATTGGTCAAGTAATTAAGTTTCTCCAGAAAAATGGCAGAATATACGACACTATGCAACATTTTATAAACCATCACATAGATACATTCAGAATGGATGTCATAACATAACAACAGGTGTATTGTTTGCAGTACCTAGTACAGGAAATGCGGTCACTTAGTGCTGCTGGGCTCTCTGAATTCTTGGGGGTGTGTTTGGGTTAAGGAGTTGAAATGTAAAGCCAGAAAAACAAACACTTTTCATGCCACTTGTTGCCTTTTGATGTAAGCAACTATACAAGACCAGTGGCGAAGCTAGAAGTTTCTCAGTGGGGGGTCGGGATCTAAATTTTTTTTTCCCTAAAGCTATTTTTCGGGTAATCACCCCCCCCCCCTCCCCCTCCCCCCCCCCCCCCCCCCCTAATAGCTGCGCCCCTGTACAAGACACACATATATATGGTTTATGTGAATAGTGAAGAAACTGTAAATTTGTAATAGCATCCAAACATACTATAGGACTACTTCCATCTTCCCCCGGTGACAATTTGACTCATTTACTTATGAATCGGTTGATTTGGGCTATGTGTTATCTATGACGGGTCAGATGGTTGAAATATATATATATATATATATATATATATATATATATATATATATATATATGTTAGTTAAAAAGGAAACATGTCAAATGGGGCGACAGTTGCCTAAAGTGTACTAATTGTTTAAATTTAGACAAAACTGTTTTGGGTCAACCCGACCCACCCGTTTTGAGCGCAAATAAAAAACCAATTAGGCAATTACCAAGTACCAACCCTCCAATTTAGCAAATATGAAAAAGGTCTCGAGTAAACGAATGTGAAGATTAATTAAGATGACAAAACAAAATACATTAACAATATCAAGCAAATTGCAACAACTGGAAAAAGAACTTATAATGCAAGCAGACTATACTTGAGCTATAAGAAGTATAAATGCATAATACCTGGGAATTTATAACATAGACATCTGCTGCAGAGTAAAGTGAGGCAACACGTGTTGTTGCGGGAGTCCATAGCACTGACTTTGGCAAATCTGAATGATTGGATAAGAAACTAAGGAGTGATTTGACGTAAACCACTTTATTGCTCTTCGACCCAACTGAACCAATCAGAAGCTTAATATCTTTCCCCTGCTTTTCTCCACTCCCTCTCAACATTTTTTTACGACTTTTACCAACATCAACAGGTCCTCCTCGTTTTATATCAATAGCTAAATTTACCGATTCAAGAAGCAAAATATGACCCTTTCCAGGGTTTATACTGCTCAACGCTATCACGAGCATGTCACTATCTTTTATTCCCATCTCTTCTCTGACTGACTTTCTTAACAAGAGTCTCTTCTCCATCATCTTTTCAGTGCTGAATGCAGGGGTATTTAGGGAACAAGATATTCCAGCTACAAAAGCCAGCTCATCATTTACAGAGAGTGGAACAAAAGAGGGTGCAGTTTTGAACTGAATATTTTCTTCTTTACACCAAGCCATCCATTGTTTAGACTGAGATTCAGAAAGGAAAGCCAACGTTTTTATACGGTTTAGAACAAGCTTAGAGCGATCAAAGTACTCACGTCTGTTCTCCATGATCCACCAAACAAGTTTACGTGATCCAGCCACAGAGTGATCAATATATTGCTCTGTGATCATCCAGCTAATTGTCATTAAAGTTGTCAATATCATCTAAAATGCAGACAATAGAATATTATATCTAATCTTAAACTCAGGTAACCTTTTTTGTCTTCATTTTGATTAAATAGAACGTTTAGCTTTCAAGGGATTATAAGACTTTTAATGAAGATGGTCAACAAATCTTGAAGCTCAAATAGTTCTGGAACTTGAAGGATAAAGAACCTTCCTAGTAAATGTTAAGAGTAGAGTACTGCAGACACTAAATTTTAGCAATTGGACTAAATAGGGCTTGTCATCTTGCAAACTTTGCCTTATTTACAACAATGGACTAGGTTGGGTCGACTAAATTTGAGAACTAAGTGCCACACTTGGAACTTGTAGAGACAAGTCCATGACAATACTAGACCCGCTTAACACCAATACCAATGTGGCGATGTCCTGACTAGTTTAAAATTAAAAATATAGATGATATATAAGTCCTTAGGGACTTCTTGCTTCACCCACTCAAATTGAGCAACAAGCTAGTAACTATAAAATAAAATCAATTCACTTAATTTATGCATAACTTCATTAATTCGTGCATATGAGTTTTAAAAGAGACATTAAAATAATAATAAAAATAAATAAATAAATAAAATCAAATCTCACCAATCCATGATGCGCAGACAGCTGAACCTGCTATAACAAGATCTGCCTTCATCGCAGTTTTGAAGCTGATCTTATCTTTGTCCTCCAGAACTTTGATCCTTTTTCTCGCAAGCTCTTTAAGCAATCCACCCTTTCGGCTAAGAGCAACTACAGAAACTGTGGCCCCACAGCTTAAAAGCTCCGATGCCAACTCCATCATTGAAAGTGGAGCACCAGTCATTGAAAGCTCGTGGAAAATCAAAACAAATTTTCGAGACCAAACCAGACGAGCAAACTGACTACTCCTATCACATGTTCCTGATCGCTTTGAAGGATTCCATTCTAAAACACTATCCTCTATTGAACCAAACGGACCCACTAACATCCCATACGTAGCATTCGTTTGAGGAAGTTCTTCTTCTTGAACGTCAACATCATTACTCGTGGTTTCCGAAACCTTTTTCTGATTACCACGTCTTGAACGAGAACTACGTCTTGATCTTTTGCTCTTTTTCTTTACAGCCACAACACTGCGTGACACAACACTAGTACCATTCTTTGCTATAACCATATCCGTCTTCTTCACATCAGACATATTAACATTTGGCACAACCTGATCT
Source organism: Artemisia argyi (assembly GCA_030686995.1). Lineage (NCBI taxonomy): Eukaryota > Viridiplantae > Streptophyta > Magnoliopsida > Asterales > Asteraceae > Artemisia > Artemisia argyi. Next base: position 16,124,569 of record CM060689.1, on the reverse strand, counting down.
ATAACCACATCATCACTCGCACTCAAATCCCGCCTATGAACTTCCTCAGCTTCCAAACTCTTTTCCTCGCTTTCCTCAATTCCCCCAAAAATCCCATCCTTGTTATCACCATGAGCCCACCTCGACTGGATATAAAATCCAGCGTAAGCCCATAGAGTAATCAAAAGCAACCAAAGCACTATCCGATTACTCCTAAAACAATTAGTACCAAATCCACTACTTCTATCTCCCCTTCTAGGTGTCCGACTAGAGTTCAATCTTCTAAACGACGGAGATCCTTTAGATGTATTTTTACCTGATAATATGGACTTCAAGACCGGTCTCCGACTATACTCATCCATATCCCCTTTCACTTTACTTCCAGCAGCATAAGATCATAACACATCATTCCTAAAACAACAAAAGTATCTATTCAACATTCGCGATAGTAGAGCTTAATCGCAATAGTTGCATCCTGCACAGTTGCATACACAAATTTCAGCTTATATGACACAAGTAACAATCATCATTCACAAATTAAACGAATAACGTATAAGGGAGTCGGCCACCTAATCTTCATTAAGGCCACCAAAATAATGTATATGGTTTCGTTTATACCAAATCAGAAGAAAAAAAGTTGCTGGAAATTTTCACAAAAGAAAAGGTAATCCAATGTATTTTGACTTTCTTCGATATTGCGGCTACAATGTTTTTTTGCGTATAAACGAAACTAGATGAATATTTCTTTGGCTGATTGCTTATTATTATTTCAGTGTTTTTGCTTACTTTTCTACCTTTGGTAGAACTGGAAGCAGCCTCTCTACCTTAGGTAGGGGTAAGGCTGTCTACGTCTCAACCTCCCTCATACACCGTGGAAGACGGGTATTGGGAGTTACTTTACTTTTACTTTTTTGCTTACTTTTAAGCGGAAGTGTTATCCAAACTGCTTATGTGCTTATTTTATGTTTGCTGATATATATAAAGGGCTAATTGTCTGAAAATGTATGTTACTCACTTTTTTGAATTGTATGTACCATCGTTAGAATATCTAATAAATAACTTTTTGAATTATGATTATTCTGTGTATAGATTCAAAAAAATACTTGATTTGATTCCTAGAAATACTTGATTCGATACCCAAAAATACAGAATAATCAAAATTCAAAAAGTTAGTTACTAGTAGGGATAAACATTTCGACCCGAATCCCGAAACCGAACCGGAACCGTACCGATTCCCGATATACGGTACAGTACCGGGACTAAGAAATAAGGTGAAAAAAAATCGGGACCACTAATTCGGTACGGGACCGGTACCAAATCGGGAAATTCCCGAAAAAAACAGAAAAAACCCGATTTCCCGGTACCGGTACCACTAATTTATGCTCGGGAAAAAATAGGTACTCCACTAATTCGGTACGGGACAAGTAAAACACATTTTCAAACAAGTATTATAAATTTGATTTTCCAAATCAATTAGTATTATTTCGAATAATAATACTCTTGCATTTTGGTACTACAAAATAAACAAATCCAAACACTAATAAGTAGTTAGTATATTTTTAAGCAAGCAGAAAAATAAGCAATCCTAAACAGTATTATACTAGTTTGAATAACAACCGACATTTGAATATCTAAAACAAATCCACATATATGTATGATAATAAGCTACCAAATATACCGTTGAAAATGTTTGCAGAAATGATATATGAATAAGTAGATCGATCTTCTTCTTTGCTTGTTTGACTATATATAAGTTGAAAATGCAATTATTACAGAGAGTGTGTTTTGTGATGTCTGAAATTGAGTTGAGGAGGAGGAGGAGATTTGACTCACGTGCGTAACTCGTGCCGACAGGGGAGAAGATGAACAAGAAGAAGAAATCATTAATCATGATTCATGTCACACTAATTTACATTACCACTCCTTTTACTTTTTCTATTTTTTATATATACCACCATCTTTCTATATATGATATGTAGGGCCGAGCATCACAGACCCAAAAACCGACCGAACCGAAGAACCAACGGTCTGATCTTGGTCCAACTTTTTTCTTATTTCAGTCTCGGTTCAGTTTGGTCCGATCCGATCTGATATGCAAACTGACCAATAATGCCTTATTGACCGGCAGTGGCGGACCCAGAAAAATCCAATGTGAGGGGATTTTTTTTTTTTTTTTTTTTTTGACGATAGCAGCAAAATGCAGATGAAAAAATTAGATTTAAAATGATAAATCGAGTATTATTGCTTAGAGATTGAGGATTTATAAAGTTTTAAAGTGTTGAATGTTGTGTTTTAGTATGTTGGTTGGGGGCAATTTGAGTTTTGAGTGGGGTGCACTTTCACAAAAAGGTAAAAATAAAAATAAAATAAAATTAAAAAAAAAAAAAAAAAAGATTACACTAACATCGCAACTTTTTTGGCTATCCATGGGGGTGCCGCCACCCCATACCTGATACATCGGTCCGGTCCATGGTTTTGGTCTAATTCGGTTTCGATCCGATCCATTTTTTGTTGCTTAGCACCGGTTTTAGATCGACGCTCAGCCCTACTGTCACAACCCACAATTTCAGGTCATTTTTCCAAACTTCGATATTCTACTATTCACAAATTACTATTCATCGATCACTATTCATCGTTTTACTATTCATCGTTTTTGAGGTCAATTTGACATTCCGAGGCATATTCAGAAATTTTACTATTCACATGACACTATTCATTTCCGGGAGAAAACTACTATTCATGTGCATTATTCATGTTATCGTAAAGTTAGTTTACGAGTGTTCAAATTCGCGTAACCGTATTGGTTCAGGAGCGAATTCATGCATTATTGTCAGGGACACTTCATACGGACTAGAAATAGTCTGCATGTCATCATTAGGGCACGTGCATACTATTCCACTCGTAGGATATCTAAATTACTACTTTTGGTACGATTAACGGATTACGTACGTTTATTTCAATAAACGCTAATACGCGAGCTATAAAAGTGTCTAACGTGTCCGACACTCCCGATTATGAACCTAATACGTTTTTATACTCATTTCTATAATATAAAAACTATAATATTAATTTACCCGGTATTTTGGAAATTTAACTAATACGTATCGTACGCTTAACTTAATAACGACGGTTTTCATCAAAATTGAACGATAATCACCCTAACTCTCCGTACTTGTACCCGACTTATTTTTACAACTTTTATAACTTTATTACGTCCCGAATAACTTCAACAAAACTTATTTTTAACAAACCCGGTACCCGATTAAACTTTAAACCTAAACCTAAACTAACTACACTTAACTACTAACACTAATATTTACTAACTAATCACCCAACACCCTTCCCCTTTTCCCTCACCAAAACCGGCCAAGCCCCCCCCCCCCCCATGGTCTTCACACTTTAAATGCCTCACCAAACTAATTTAATGCACACCAACCCAATTGTCCAAGTATATAATAAACTTTCTTAACCCATTTTCACATAAAAATCATTTTTACTTACAACTTAGCTAGTTTTCTCTCTTTTCTTGGTAGTTTGGTTCGAATTGGGGTAGACAAGGAGCAAGGAAGAAAAATTTTACAAGATCATTTCATAAACTAGTTAGTATAATCATCCTTGTTAGAGTTTTGAAATAAAAACTCAAGGATTAGTAAGCTTTTTATCATCTAAACTCTCTAAACCACCAAGTAAGTATACAAACTCATTTTTATGATTTTTACAAGTTATTATTATGTTCATATAATTTTCTTATAAGATCTTACACATGTATCAACTTGTACCACTTCATTTTGTATATTTTAACTTTGAAGCCCTAAAAATGGAAACATATGAAACTCTTGTTAGACCTAGTGGTTTGATGATATTTTAGGACCCATGACACCCTAAGAAGGTGTAGGGTAGGATTAGATTAGTCTTGTGGTGTTGAAAGTGGATTGGTGAAGGATGGAACTAGTTTAGAGACTTGGAAATGATTTTTGGAACTTTTGAAATACCTACTGTCCTTATTTTAAATTCGTGGGAAAATCAGTAAGTGATGACTAAGTTTTGACCAAAGATTTAGAAAATACATTCAAAAACGAAACTTTAGGCGAAAGAATGGATTAAAACGAGTTTATAACGAAGGAGTTATGATTTTTGCAAACTTGACGACGAAAACTACTTTTCCAGAAAAACTGCTTGCTGTTGGGCAGAATACGATGGGTATTTTGAGGCCTTAAACGTAACCTAAAAGAGCCGAGTTGTCTAAAATATACTAGTATACACAAAGACGAATCCGTGGACATAAAGAACAAGGAAAACGAGCTTGACACGACAAAGTTATGACCATTCTAACATCGTCAAACTATATATATATATATATGGACACAAATAAAAATAATAACGTACGCGTTAAACGGTATATTTTCTAGTAAATATTACTAAGGACTATTTTCTTATCAAACGAATACGTACGACTCGAGGGAATACTTATACGACTTAACGACGTATTTCAAGGTTTTCAATACAAGGATTTTAACGCTAACTTTGGTACGAGTTATTATGACAAGTTATATACTTCACTAAATGGAATTATTTTTCCTAAGTATGGAAACCATTTTTCTACGACGATAACTAGTATTTTCAAATTACGAGTGGTATGAGTATCATGTGCATGTGCATTCACTTCATTTCAGCTTGATCTAAGTTAGATCATGGTTATTCATTTAGGTTGCGGCTAGTGCTCGCGCCTCGTTGTCCCGACTACTTTCACCTCATTGCACCATCTTTGTACCATTATTTCGAGGTGAGTTTTCATAGCCCCGTTTTTAGTACTTATTTGATTTTAAATCCCACGGGGGAGAATACATTGCACTATTATTTTTGTACATGCCCAAGTATTAAATTCCGTACATTGCTTAAGTTGCTAGTACTACCACTGCAAGTCCCCTTTATTATCATGAACCGTTAATTATATTGCCAAGCGAGAGTGAGTGGATAGATCTATCGAGGGTGACTCCTCCATTCGTGTTTGGGTTGCTCCATAAGGAAAACGAATGCATTTCATGTCTAATATAGTACGAGTGTCTGGTAAACACTCCTTTGGGGCATATTTTAGTACGTCTAGCTTCGGTGTCATGAGCTTAAGAGACAATGTAACTTTTTGACAATATGTCACTTTACTATATACTGGTGGCTTATGTACTTACGAATTTCTTATAAACCTATGATTATTCACCAACTTTATGTTGACCGTTTTTCGCAATGTATTTCTCAGGTATCTAAGGCATTTCTCATGGCATTGCATGGAGTCACTTTGTGTATCAAGGCTGACGCGTCACTTTTGGATTTCATGCACTTTGAACTATCGTTTGATTGTACTAAACTTGTTTCTTTAAACCTTTTCTAACTTTGGGACCTATGTTTTATAACTTTGGTTATTTTGAATGAATCAAACGATGTATTTTATAAACGACACTTTAGGTCGTTCAATATATCCTGGTTGTGTGCTATGATCCGTTACACCCTCAGGTATTCCATTCCGCTGCCATTCAGGTATTTTGGGGGTGTGACACCTACTAATATGTTTTGGCTAATAAGGTGGAACTGGAGCTTTTATTGTTTGAGTGGTTTTCATGTTTGTTGCTTTATTACACTATATTGGTAGTGATGTTGGTTATTGGTTGAAAATGTGATGTGACGCTAATTTAACGATGACGATGTTTGTTACAAGTATACCCGATCTAAGAGAATTTATGTAAATTAACAATTTCAAAAGCTAGACTATTTCAAGCTCTCATAAGCTCTTATTAACTTCGCGTCAAACATGTCATTAATAAGAAAATGCTAAGCGATTAAGAGAAGGTTTAAATGTTTTAGTTTTATGATAACTATTTGAACCACTTATGTCATAATCAATTAAATGCATTATATTATTTGCACAACTTTAAATCCTAAACATAATTTTAAAAGCAAAATTTAGCAAAACTCTAACTTAAAAACTTATTTATTTTAAGTTGTTTGTACCAATGATAACATATGATGGTTGTTTAGTTATGTGACTAGACATTTATTTTACATATTAACATAAAATAGCCGAATAGGTATCGATTATACTAAATGTTTGATTGGTAAAAAGTGAAATTTCACGTTAGGTGTTGGCAATTGGTTACTCACCCAAAATCCCATCATTCACTTTCAACCAATTCTCTTATGGCACATCATTCTACTTTACTCACCTATTTTTTTGTTGGCAACACCATCACTCACTACATCCCTTCACTCACTTCATTTTTTTAAAACAAACTCAAAAAGTAAATGATAACATTCGAATTTTATGTTCTTCCCGTGCGTAAAACTTTCACTCAAAACTCATCACTCACCCATCACTCGATGCATGGCGGCGGTGTTCCCGTGCATGATGCATCCCTTCCCGTGCCATCACTCACCCATTGCCAACCCCATTAGAAAGGAGACGAATTAAAAATGGAGCAAAAAGGACTTATTTTGGTACAATTATTCACAAAATTAAATACCTTTTGTTTTCTAAAATTAGCTTGTCATTCAGTTTGCATTTATGATTCTACTACTATAATGCTCCTAATAACTCTTTTCATTCTGATCAACAAACATGCTATAAAAAATATGGTTCTTAACTCTTTTCATTCTGATCAACAAACATGTTATCAGAAACAACAAGAAAAAACATATTTTTAAAAAATGTTACTCCCTCCGTTTTTTTTTTTTTTTTTTTTTTTTTTTTTTTCGGATTATCCCAAATTATTTGTCTACTTCAAAAAATGGATAGGAAATTTAAATCGAATTTAACTTATTATAATCACTTGAGGTTATTATTATAAACATTAAAAAAGTTATAAATTAATCAGTTAAAGATAAAATTATCATTCTGCAAAATGTATAAAAATAAAATTGTAATGATAATGTTTTTCTTAAACTGTGTATGAACAATTATTTTGAAACGAAAAGAGTAGGACTCATTACGGCCAAATCTAAAATAGATTGGTTATAATATCCTTTGAACAAGTTATACCAGTTTTGTATTTAAAATGTAACAGTTTCATTTTGGATTATTCAGGAATATACCAAATAAAGCCAACAAAATGTATGACCAACAACTTGAATTTATTTGGTTAAAAATGTTAAATGCAGTATTAAGAGTTAAAAAGTGAAGGTAGATGATAAGTTTAGGGACTGGCTTGATGCAAAAAGACGATGTCCCACAAAAAGAATCTTACAGTTGGTACAGTAGCACTTGAATCTCGTAACTAGTAGCCAATAGTTAATGCTTCTATGTATTAACGTTATTTTATCACTTCTGAGAAAAAAAATAAAAATAAAATAAAATAGTATTAGTATTAGTAACCATTAGCCCCACCATCTCTTTTTACCTAATTTATTGATAATACAACTTTTTTTGATTTTATGGTTTTTGTTTCGTATATTTTGTATTTTACTATTTTTAATTTTTTAAATTTTATATTTTATATTTTATATATTTTTTTAAAAGTTTTATACATTTTATTAACTGAACAAGATTTTTTTTTTTAAATCTGTATTTTTCTTTATTACTTTTAACTTATCAAACTTTAAATTTTTTTGTTCTATGTTTTCAGTTTTGTAGTTTTTAATAAAAATAAAATTATAAAAATAAAAATAAGAAAGTTAAAAAGATATTACAATCATCTTAAAAGGTGTATCAATAACCAACAAAAATATAAGTCAAAAAATTATTAAGTCCTTTAGTTTTTTTAATTCATTTATTCTGTCATTTTCCATTTTGCGTGTAACTGAATTCTTTAGCATGATTAACTCTTTTTGCGTGTAGTTAAAGTCAAATAAAATAAAATGAAATAATAAACGAGGTTTTTTCCACTACTACCAAGTAGCACTATAACTTGTAAAAAGTTGACAATCCCGGTAGGATATAAACATGAAAACATTTGAATTCAAATCTCGATTCATATGCCTTTTATCCACAAAGGTTGACCTTAAAAAATAAGAGTAAAGATCATTTGAGGAACAAACTTTTTTACATAAAGGGACTAATTTTCACCCTCCATCTCCCTTCCATCTTTATTTGATCTAATGGATGAGATTAATCCCAACAATTTAAAAAACTCACTTTCATCCTTTTTTTTCAAATATTAATATCTTTCAAACCGTTAATCGTTAAGCGAAAAAAAATATACCGTTACGACGAACATTTAATTATCTTTCTATAGATAGGCTAATTGATATATTTTCGACAAAAAAAAAAAAAATTGTTTTTTTCACGTTTTTTTTTCGTGGCCGAAAAAATCATATATGATATTACATATAATATCATATATGATATGTAATATCATATATGATATTATATGTAATATCATATATGATATTGCATATCATATATGATATGCAATATCATATATGATATTTTTTTCGGCAAGGAAAAAAAAACGTGAAAAAAACGATTTTTTTTTTTCGAAAGTATATCAAAGTGCCCGTCTATAGAAATATAATTAAATGCCCGTCGCGATGGTGTAATTATTTTCGCTTAACGATTAACGATTTAAGAGATATTTAAATTATAAAAAATGGGTGAAATAATAAAATCCTTTTAATCTCAACCATTGATTTCCTTTTTAGATGGAAGGTGGGGATGAGTCCCTTGGTATGTGAAGAATGTTTGGTTTGTAATATAACTCGACTCTAAACATAATTATCCACTTTATCCATTTCAAAATTATCAACCAAAATAAAACACATATTTAAGCAAAATGACTTGATCATAGCCTTAACATTATCAAAAGTTAAGAAAAAAGATAATATTATTTTCATATATAAAATAAATAAATGTATAATTGGGTCAAACTGTATATGAAAGTGAAAGAGTAAATTGCAAAAATTGTCCTTGTAGTTTAACCAAATTGTAGGTTCAGTCTTCATGCTTTTGAAAGTGTACTCATCGATGAGAAATTTACAAGTGCATTCTTGGTATCCGGCCAAAATTAAATGACTAAATTACCCTCACAGAGACCAAAGTAAAAAGAAAAGCGAAGAGGGTAGTTTAATAATTTAACTTTAGCCAGTGACCAAATGTACACTTGTAAGTTTCTCACAAAAACGATGAGTGCTCTTGCGAAATGATACTGGTAAAAACTACTATATAAGTGATACGAGGCATGCAGAACCCGTGCTACGCACGTGCTAATAATCTAATTGTTAATCGTATATTCTTTTTGTATATTGGCAAGTGTATACTTAATTATGGTTTAGTATATCATATGAAATGTTTTAACTTTCTTGTATAAAAATTGAAAGGTGTTTGATGTTGTTTTGATTTTGTGGTGTTGTATTTTATATATGGGCTTTTAGTTATTAAGTTGTGATAGCTTTGTTTCTTTTGGCCTATTACTTATTTGCGTGATAAAAAAATTGCTTTGTTTCTTTTGATCTATTACTTATTTACTTAGCCCTACAATACTTGTCTATTAGATGGTTTTTGCATGATAATATGAAGCACACAAGGTTTATCTAATTTGTTATAGTTTAATGTGCGTTAAATATTTTCTATATTAAGTTTGTAAGTTAAAGTTTGTGTAATAATGTATATATAATAATGACACATAAACTGTATAAAAATCGTTACAAACCTTTTTAGCTTCATCTCATTTTAATGTACAACTAATTTTATTGAAAATTAACATTATAAAGTCTAACTAATATTAATAAATCTTATTAATAAACTCGATTCTAAAGAGCTAATTAAATGAATATTAATTAACACATTATTAATAATTCCTAAAACCTTTGGACTCCACTATCATATCTTAAACATAATTTTTTTTAATTTACAAATGGGTTTGAGCAAAAATTATATACTTTTTCTTTTATATTCATTATTCAAGTTGCATGCTTACGTAAACTAATCATGCTAAAAAGTATCATTTAACCATTTAAATGTTGCTTTACATACATGCTCGTGCACATTTTCTTTAATCAATTCGCACATGTGAGCTACATCAATAGAAAATACACATAAATTACTTGTATATGAAAATGCATTAACATAATACATATATCCATAACCGAATTTTAATTGTATACTAATTACTAAATATCATGTGATAAATTTCAGCAAGCCTTGCACTTCCATCTCGATGTTTTATATACTTCACATTAAATGCACCGGTTTTGTTTTTCGATAAAAGTTTGAACTTTTGCTTATGTTTAAAACTCAACTTTTTTATTTGATATTACAATTTACAAACGGATTTAAGTCAAAATTATGTATTTTTTCCTTTCTATTAATTACTCAATGTGATATTTTTAATATGTCGTATTTTGCTATTATGGCAAAATCATTTAATTGGCGTAAATATTGGTTTCTCACTAATGATTCTACATATAGAAAAAGAAAACACTTTGTGATGCACGACCCTTCTTCTTTTCAATAATAATTCAATTGCACACGATAAATTCATTCTAATATTTCTCAAGAGCATTCGAAAGCAACTACTTACATAAACTAATCAAGCTAAAAAGTATCATTTAACCATTTAAATGTTGCTTTACATACATGCTCGTGCACATTTTCTTGAATCAATTCGCACATGTGAGCTACATCAATAGAAAAAGCACATAAATTACTTGTATATGAAAATGCATTAACATAATACATATATCTATATATATGCTTATCTATAACAATCAGCTAAATATGTAAGAAACAAAGAAGATAGTTGGTATCTCAATCTTTGGTTCCATTTATCTGAGCATGCATGATCTTGTGTGATTTTCATGGTACCTGCATATGATAACTAAATTAAGAAAAAAAAAAAATACCAAGTTAATTACAAAGATCTAAAAGATGTTTGAATCATCTACAAAATGTTGCAAAAGATAATTTACATACCGCTACCAACAATCAAAGATCTAAAAGATGTGTGAATCATCTTCAAATGTACATACTAAATGTGATTTTTGCCGGTTTATATAGGCATGAATTAGGTTAAATCATTAATTGTTTTTGCAACCTTTCGCAACCCTTGCACTTCATCTAACCGACTTTTAATTCTATACTAAATGTCATGTGATCAATTCAGGCAACCCTTGCACTTCATCTAACTGACTTTTAATTCTATACTAAATGTCATGTGATCAATTCTGGCAACCCTTGCACTTTATCTCCTTTCATGATTGTATAGTTATTATGAGGCTGCATTGAATTCCGAGCATAGCTATCTTGTACTCTACGCAACTACTAAACGACTCCAACTTGTTTCTAACTCTAACAGCTCTATCATCATAACTCCACATTAAATTTAAGGACTGAATCTTATAGATAAGAGCATTAGGTGTAGTCAACAAGCTTCACCTCTTCATTGTGTGCCACATCACCCAACATATCTTCACAACTAATCCCCTCCTCACCAAACAACAAACATCAACTTTTCATTAGTGCCCCACCAATTACAACTTTATTTTTTTATTCATTTCATTAAATAAAATAAATTCATTTAATTCAAAAAATACAAATTATTATTATTATTATTATTATTATTATTATTATTATTATTATTATTAAAAGTTACCAAATAATTAGGAAAAAAATAAAAGAAAGAAAAAGAAAAAAACACCAATTGTATTTTATCCTTGAGCCCATTCCTACCACTTTCCTTGAGCCTCTTCCAGCCCGAAAAAAAAAATAAAAAAAAATAAAAAATAAATAAATAAATAAATCTTCTTCTTCTCACCTGTACACACTGACGCACACACATCATACCTGCAAACACACTACAAAGACAAACCCAACACACAAAACAATCAAAAAATAAAACCCAACAAAAAAAATAGAAAAATAAAAATAAAAAAGGAAGTGTCAGATGCTTCTCCTCTTCGTGCAGACGAAGAGGTCTTCATCGGGGAACAACGGCGAGGCCCTGGTGGTATGGCAGCGAGGAACGGCTCACCGTTGCCCACTCCACGTCGGACGACGAGGGCTCACGAAGTTCCTACCACTACTACACAAAGTATATTTTACAACGCTCTTTTTATAACGGTTTCACACTATACCGCTCTAAAAAACCAAAAAAACTATTTTATAGAACATTTTGTTGTAAAACCGTTCTAAAAAAATCTTATTTAAAACGGTTGCCTATCACACAACATTTTATAATACGGCTTTCTAATAACCGCTATATCAAAATGCCCTTTTCAAAAAATTTCACAATTAAAAGCGGGATTAATTCCCTCTCATTTCTCAGTTTTCACCTTTTTTACAACGGTGGTTGGTGATCCGTTTGAAAAAATAATCAAAACTACACCCTAGTATAAGTTCCACATATCTTATACTCCGTATTTCTTTATTATCTTCAAAGTTCTCACACACACATACAAATAACATGTAGCCTCCACTAGATGAACCACCACCGCCACTTTTTGGAAACCGAAAGCACACAGGCACAACGACATCATCAACTAAACTCGTCCAAATTGTTACCCACACAAAACCATCAGATCTGGTAATGTTCATGTGCGTAGATCTAATTTTTTTTTAAATTTTTAGTTTTAAAATTTGTTTGTTTTAGATCTAATAATTCGATTTTAAGGCATAATGTTTGACTTGTATATTGTTGCAGGTCTTACTAATCTGGACATGATTATGATGAGCCTTCAACTTTTGAAGATCTTGTTTTATCTTTTCTTTTTTCACTTTGTAGATCTAAAAAGTGGGTTTCGTTTGCTTATAACTTATAATTATACTGAGATACGCATATGAACTTGGCATAACTTATCGATCTATGTAATAGTTGTTGAATTTCAATTTAAGATGTATTGCAATTTATGGGATTTTAGTACTTGGTTGTTTTAAGAAACACCCAGATAATAAAATGAGCAATTTTGAGTCTTGATCCAATTAATAAAATAAAATTATGGATTGTTTTTGGCGTAAATATCTCTAATAACAATTAATAAAAAAAATATTAAATATAATATGTGGACCTCTTGTTTGCTTATTTAGAACGGTTCTCCAATGTTGTTTTAAAAAAAGCCTATTTTTTACAACGGTTTAGAACCGCTTCAAATAATCACTTCATCTTTTACTACGCTCTATTATAAAACGGTTGAATACCGTTTTAAAAAACCTCTTTTGACCGTGTTAATAAATACTTTATGTACTAGTACACCGTGTGCTCTAAGGCCGCGGAAAGAATATGAAGCAGGGGCATATAGTAATTTCATAATTTTTGTTTTGAGCGTTTTTAAGTAAATATATTTTTCCATTTATATTACAAAGATACAAATGTATCATTACGGTATTAAACTAATTCATTGTTTGTCTGTGTTTTTATTTTATTTTTTAAGTGCACCAAAAATGGTAATCAATACATTTTGGATTGCATAAATATAATCTCTGGTATTATTCTTTGATCTGCAACATCATGTATTATTGTTTTTCACTTTTTATGTCTAAACAAAATAGAATATCTTTTTGAAAACAATCGCGCACATGCAAGTATAAGTGGAATAAAAACACCCTCTTCAAAACACTTACGAAACTGCAAAACTAAAAGTATATGTTTATATGCTTTCAACAAACTAATTATTTAAAATAAGTTTTAACTCCATAAAAATCAAATGTAAACTTGATAACTAAAATAAGACTAAACACTATTATAATATGCTATCATCCATAATAGCTAATTAATTTGTGTTAGAAAACAATTTGGTCAACAAATTTCTACTAAAAACTTTCCTTGATAATCTAATGCGTTTATGCATATGAGACATTAGAGTAAATTGCATAAATCGTCCCTAAACTTTGGCCAGATTGCATGTTTCGTCCCAACCATTACGAAAGTGCAGAAATCGTCCCTGTGGAAAACCTTTGAGCAAATTTTCATCCCTAAACTTTGGCAAGATTGCATATTTCGTCCCAACCAAATTGCATGTTTCGTCCCAATCAGGGACGAAAATTTACTCAAAGGTTTTCCACAGGGACGATTTCTGCACTTTCGAAATGGTTGGGACGAAACTTGCAATCTGGCCAAAGTTTATGGACGATTTATGCAATTTACTCGAGACATTATTTTCACCTAAACAAACTAACTACCTATAACTTTACATGATAAGATTATCATTTGAAATCTATATGGTGTATTGAGGTTTATAGTCGGTAAGTTAGTTTTTGTCTTTTAGACCGGCTTGTTTGTTTAAATTTTGTATTAAGTCGTGTTTAAATAAGAGATAATTTAATGCAGACACCTTTAGTTTTATAACTTTATATTTTCATTCATATGTCTATTAAATCATAAACAAACAATTTTCATATGACTTTTTCAAATCAGTCTATACATGCTTGAGTGCTTGACTATCAAAATATTCAGAATATCATATCATACACAATAACACAATCACTGTAATACTATATTTTACATTAACATCTACTATATATGACACTAAATAATAAATACATCTTTTGTAATGATCCATTTATTAATGAAGTGTGATCCAACCCATCATACTAGTTGCTCAGGAAAATTTACTATCCCTCTATATATAGAGAGATTATAAAACACACAACATTTTGTCTTGCAAAAAGATAATGGAGGGCAAGAATATGATGATGATGGTGATGATAATGATCATGTTGATGGTCATGAGAATTGTTGTAGGACAAGGTGCAAATGACTCTTCAGCAGCCCCTACTCCTGTACCTTTTATTGATTGTTATGGAAGATGTTTCTTTTTTTGCATAATTGTACCTACAAATGCTTGTTCATGCACATCAACATGCCTCAAAAAATGCCTTGATACACCTCCTATGACAACTATGGCTCTTGATGACCATTCACAAAATCTTGGCTTTTGCAAACTTGGTTGTGCTAATACTTTGTGTGCTAATATTGGCACGGGCGACAACCCCGGTACGTGTTCTTTTTGTGTGTGTTTGATGGTGTTTTTTTACAAAGGTGATATGTTTATGATATTTGAGATTTGTTATACATAGATGAGATTTTCTTAGCATTTTTTTGTATGATTTTTTCAGATGAACATGGTATGGGAAGATGTGTTGATTCTTGTTCTAACAAGTGCAGCATGAGCTATGGTTTGTCACCTTGAATGAGTGATCCTTAATCCTTTATGATTGTGATTGTAATGGAAGATCTTGAGACATTGAATGTAATAGAAAATAAATTATCTTATATATTTTTGGGTGATTAGGTTTGATGCATTTCCATTAAATGTGATTCTTTTTCTCTTCTTCTTTGTTTGGTTTTCCACCGGCCCACCCTATGGCACCACAACGACACCAAACCTCGTGCCATACGGTTTGGTGCCGTCACGCCGTAGGTGTTTTTCTTTTTGTGTGTTGTATTTGTGTTTTATTGGGTTATGTGTGGGTCGGGGGCGTCCTATAACACAAGAAATGAAAGGAGGTTGGTGTTATAAGAAAAAAATGTTGAGGTTTCAACACTTTTACCCATGGCACAATAGTTACCTTGTGCTCTAAGAATTATCTTCGGGACGACTCCACCTAAATAGTCACAATTTTGTCACTACAAATTTACAATGGTTCTTAGTAAGTGGATAAATTCATAGTGACTACAGCATAAAAATTATAGACTTATAGTCAAACACCTTTCAATGTATTGTTATAACACTACAGACGGACTGCGAATGTTGTGGCTGTTCTTACCTGATCCTAGTGCTAAAGTAGGGCATAAAAGACCATGTTTGTCATCTCGGCATCGTCTAGAAAAGAGACCAAGTGGGTAGTTCCCGTAGACGTTGATGTAGCTGAACATTAACCCTAAACAATTGTTTGACAAGTCGTTCAATTCATCAGAGTAAGGGCAGGCAAAGTCTTTAAAAGCGTCACAACATAACTTAGCAGGGTATCTTGGTCCTTTGCATTGGCTAGTGATGATTGTGTAATTCATAAACTTAAAGTTCACCGGACAAGCTGCAGATCGAAACAAAACAGAATCACAAAAAGCACAAAATAGATTCGACAAATCTTTTAAAACTAGTGATTGCGCCAAATACAGCACTAAGGTTAAATTAAGCGCAAAAGAGTTCGAACAAAACTGGTTCTAATTTTAAACTGAAGACATCATACTCTCAAAACCTTTTTGTGAATAATTTAGGAAAAAAAACGTTTCTTAGCCTGAAGAAGGTTTCGTCCAAATGAAGATTCAGAGCTGAACACACCATCTGCAATAGTAAATATAAAGTCAAGAAGCAATGTTTGCATATTGAGCTAAAAGCACTAAGGGTTTTTCAACTCATAAGTTGACCAACATATATATAAAAAAAATATAAGAAGAATATTGTAACAAAGAAAGAAACCTGAAACTGAAAGTGGAGATAAATAACAAGTGGAGATTAGCAGAAGCAGAACTGAGATCAAAATCCTCATAATTGAATAAATGAAATTATACAAATAGATTTTTGTTGATTGCACAAATAAATGGAATAGTGGTTTATGACTTTATGGACATTTTTTGGTTTATCAGTCAATAAGATTGTATTAGAGTTTGGCTCTTTTATGTCAAATGGACTACAATCCAACTTAGGTTTAATAACAATTCCTTGAGGAATCAGATGAGTACAAAACAGGGTTGATGGATGATTGGATGTTCTAAAATTGCAATCCAATCCGTAACCTATTCGAGTTCGAAAGAAAATAAGTAAACGTCACAAATTGGGTGCGCGTGGTTTAAGTAACGGGTCAAAATGGGTTGTTTTACCACGGTTGGGGTTGGGCTGGCCGACAAACACTTTTTTTTTTTTTGTCAACTTTCTTTAATATGATTATGTTTACTAGAGAAAGCAATGAATATAATTCCTTTGGTGCTAGTTTTTGAAGTTGTCATGAATTTACTCATAGTAATGCATATGCCTAATCCATCTAGCATTTGACACATGCCTTGTACAGATCAATCATAATGGTCTATCCTCTTACTTTACAAGTCCTAAAACAAACTTTATCTATTTAAAGATTGGTTACATTTTACAAAGTTACAGTAATTATAATCTTCGCAACAACATACCATTCAATCAGTAAATGAATCCGTTTTAACAGCAAATTGGCTGAGCTGCCTATTTTGCATTCACAGATCCCTGTAGTCATTTTATAATTTTTCTACCACCACTTTCACAAGTAAACTTTTAAGGATACAATATATCGCCTCAGAAAGATTACTGTTAAAAGACCACCTTACAAAGCATCTACTAAAACTCAAAGAATACTAAACTGAAAGCTCTTAAGTATATATTTTTATGCCCCCCAATTACAAAATTCGACGCACTACAAAATTACACCAAGCTCGAATTGGGTTTGTCGATACCACATTTGTCCCATTCTTCATTTTACCCTTTACATAGTACCTAGAAAAAAGGAGGCAGCTAGTTATCTATTTATTCATTTAACGGCCAAGGATGTAAAATATCAGCACCACCAAACCCATTCATAAAAAAAATATTACTATTTTCACATGGCCCCAACCAATTGCGTTTAGGTTGACGGATCTCCTGCACTATCTGTACCTCACTCCTCATCAGCTTCGTGACCATTAACGAGTACAGCACCATCTGAAGAATCATCCTTTGCAACAGCTACTTTTTGGTCTTCGTGCCCCACCTCGTGATCATCTTCTTGACCCATATCTTGTTCCTCTTCTTGACCCATCTCTTGTTCCTCTTCTTGAGCTTCAACGAATTCTCCCTCCTGTTCATTGTGTTCTACACCCTGTGCCAAGAAAACAATGACAAGAGCCTTAACCAGAGAGTAAAAGGTTCTTCGTAAAGCTTAGGTGTTATATGATGCATTGAAGCGGGTCCAGATCACATCAATTAAAATAAGTCGTGAAAAAAATAACAAATGATGTGTCCTCATATGGTAAACAAATATGGGCTCATTAGCTTATACGTAATGGCATTAACCTCCCCATTGTTTTTTAGTACTTATTAAGCAAAGAATAAATCTGCTTCTTTTGTCGCCAGTGAAAAAGGATGACCAAAAATCCACCCGAACCACTCATCAATGCCACGAAAAAATAAATAAATAAATAAAAATAATAATAAAAAAATATATCATAATGATTATAAAGGGGGGCCTATTTTATTAAGACAGAACACAACACAGTTGAGTAACTTTCAGAAAATGCTAAAACAAAAGATGTTAATATAAGAACTGATTAGTACCTCCCTTAGTTGAGTAGAAATTTTAATATCAATGCAGAAACGTACCTCATGATCCAACCCTCCATTTTGAAGTGGTTCCTCAACGTCCAATTTCATGTGTTTGAAAGCTTCGACTAGGTTGACATGTGATCTATCAACATGGTTGACATATTCTGTTGCTGGAGCATAGTGACCCCTACAGAAAAATGGAGTAATGTCACAAGCAATTCAGCGATTCATTTTATACTCGTACACATTCACAACTACTAATACATGAGAAACAAAGAAATATAATGGTTCACATACTATTATAAGGATAACTAACCTCGTGCCTGCAGCTTTTGTTTCAACTTCGAGTGCAAGTTGCCAATCCTCAAACATATTTGGGTATTCTTCAGGATCTGCTAAAGATTCCGCAGCCTTCTGGTTAACCTGCAGCTGAATCATGTCAAACAACTCGCCCAGGATTATATATAATCAGGGTGAATTTGTATAATCATAAGCGGCATACCAATATCACATGTGGAAAAAAATAGAATCCTATATATAATTATTGTTTGTTTGCTTTTAAAAACAACAGCATTGACCCTCTGTTTTTAGCACTTAGCAGTTCACGATATTAAAGTAAAATGGGCTAAAAAAGGAAGGATGTTCAAAAGAGATGTCCTACAAAACTAAAGAAGCTTTAATGTGTGTACCAATATTAAGCAAAAAAAAAAAAAAAAAAAAAAAAAAAAAAAAAAAAAAAAAAAAAAAAAAGGAAAAAAATAGGAGAGGAGAATGTTAACCTTGTTAAGGTCTTTCCTCCAAAGGGCCACTATTTCTGAAACTTTGCTTGGAAGGTATGATCGTGCCATCAAGGCAGCCTCAGGTATCCTATTACTGTAAGAAGAAAGATTTCAGAAACGCGCATAATGGCCTATTTCATGTGGGTGTTGTATCTATGTATCAAACACAAGGACTAACCTGTCCACCAACAACTGCAGGCAGTCTTCCAGTTTCCCCAACATAAATAGACAAGCAAACGCAACATTATTCTTTCCATTCTCTTTTGCAAGAGATGCAAGTTTTGCAATCTCTTCAGCATATCCTAAAGATGAATAAAGCAGCAACAAACCACTCAAGTCATTTGCATGCTTCAAACAATCCTCCGCCATGTCCAACTGCAATATGCCAAATCTCACATAAGGTTATAAAAAATGTTCCAACAGTGATCATTCAACACATACATATCCCATTTTGATCCTATTGGATCACTACAATCCAATCTATGTGATTTAAATACAAAAATATGTATGGAGAATTTTAATTCGGGTATGAAAGAAAAATACCATTCCGGTAGACATAGCCAGCTCACCCAATTGCTTCCATTTTGACTCACTCTGAGCTACTAGCGCAATATCCTGAATATAAACAATTTTATAATTGTTATCATGAGCACAAATGAGCCAGCAATTGTTTTTCTTTAGGCAGGTGAAGATTAGTATCTTTTGTTTAAAGCAGCTGAGCAATCACCTTTGCAATGTCAAGTTTGCCAAGCTGAATGGCAAGCTCAAATCTGTAGTCAGGATCTGTAGCAACTTCCAATGCCTCTTCAATCATTCCTCGTGATTCCAGAAAATGAGCAACACTGCAAAAGGAACAACATATTTAATTTACATCCAAGAATTATGTTATATATGGGGATAGATCCTTCTTGTCCGCATAATTTGACTCTAGAGTTAAGACCATTAAGCAAATAAAATTATGATTAGAGAAAGCACTAGTAAAATAGATACTAAATAAAAGGTCATATCCCATGACCTTTTGTGTCATAACACAATTTCCATCTCGGGAATGTGATCTTTCTACTGAGATAGAGTATGGATGTTAACTACAATCACCTAGTTTGTGATCCAAAGGCTTCATATAATCAAGCTACTCCGCCTAAGGGATGATATGTTCAGATCACACCAATAATTTATGTACAACACAAAATTTGAACTCTACCTATTATGATGCTCCTTCGGGATTGATGACAAGAGCCCGTTAGCTCGTTCAAGGTCTCCACGCATCACTAGTGTCTTATACTCGATCAAGGTGAGGAGCAAGGTGTACCCGATGACACTGCATTGTAAATAATAAGAATACAAGATCAGTAGTGATGCTTACAGCTGAATCAAACAGAATTATACCGAAACACAGACTCACTTAAATTCTTTGTCAATGAGATAAACCCTGCTCTGATTAGCTAAATATCCTAGTAGATACATTGGTCGATCCAAATGAAACATGGTAGTGACCTGAAAATATATCAAATCAAGTGATGAGTCATAACCTTAACAGAAAACATAGCAAGTTTAATATAAAAGGAAACCTAACAACGAACCCTACCTCACCACCCACACAATAATTCAGCCTCCATGAAGAATTATTGTAAATAAAACAGTCCCCAACCCATAATCCAGTTCTCACTCTTTCATCTACTTCATAGAGATTTTCAAAGGAATCCTCAATAACTTGCTCATCTACAGATCTTCCACTATCTAGTTCGGCAGACACTAAATCGCGCTGCAAGATAATCAAATTTACTACATTAATCTCAATTTTTATGTGAAAATATCTACCAAAAAGAAGTATATATTCGAAGAGTTTATAGGTAGAGATCTTACATTGTACTTTAATATGTAGAATGATGAATCAGTGGCAATTGTCACCAAATCACCACTATCAGCCCAGTAAAGGTTCTGAGAAAAAGATGAAAATGAAGGAAAAGTTTATTAACTGGAGCTGACATGATAACAGATGAGGTGAAAAAGACACCACTAATAATGATAACCGAGGTAAGCATAGTTTACTTTGACATTGACATCAATCCGTTGTATCAATCTACACTCAGCCCAGTCATAGAAACATATAAAATCATTTGAGCACATAGCCAGCAAAGATCCTCCAAATATTCGCTCAGCTGAAAATGCCGGCCGGATACTCTTCTTTTCCTGATTGACAAGAACATCCATAACATAGATTATGAACTAGATTAGTAAATATGACAGTTACACAGCTCAAATATTGGTCTAACTGTGAGTTACCGAAAATGTACAAACCTGAAAAGATTTGTTGAAAATCTTGATCTTGGATGTACTCTCCCTGATAGCGTATTCACCCTCAGATGACCAAACAATCTCCAATGCAGAACCAAACGATCTATTTCTCCATGCCAAAGCAGTATATATGATGTATTCACCTTCGCCGCAGACAACAACAAACCTTCCGTTTGGATTGTGCTTCAAGCTCTGCACAGCCATGGAAGACCAGTGGTAAAAATTAGTGTAAAGCAGTTGACATGTCCAAAATTAAGTGTCAAATTTTCAAGCTTTCCTGTTTCTAATAACTAAAAAGCTAACTCATATTCATACCAATACAATCACAAAAATGGCTCAAAAAAGTGGCACACACATGGGTACACAACAATCAGCATGAAAACAAGAAGCTTTGTAAATAAAAAAATGCAACTTACTTGAGGGTAAAGATCACACGTTCCAAGCTCTTTAACTGCTAAAGGTAGCCTCTCTCCAT
This sequence comes from Artemisia argyi, assembly GCA_030686995.1. Classification (NCBI taxonomy): domain Eukaryota; kingdom Viridiplantae; phylum Streptophyta; class Magnoliopsida; order Asterales; family Asteraceae; genus Artemisia; species Artemisia argyi. Next base: position 16,102,861 of record CM060689.1, on the reverse strand, counting down.
CAGAAACCTGAAAATCAAAGGAATGAAAAAAATGTCCCAGGAAAGGGGAAAGAAGAAACAACATAGTTATCAACTATGCATACGGGCTCAAACCTCATAATCAGCTCCCACGCTTTTAATATTAACGGTCTGAATTTCGTTATGCTTTGCCCATATAATTTTTCCACTATTATCCATGCTAGCTACAGGCTCCTCCCGTCCGATTTTCACCATAATTGTCCCTTCATCATAGCCGAACACGATCCTGTAAAGACAAGTGATGAATTCCAAACACATTGGTCCTGATAAATGTTTAGGTATCTAGAATTATTCTGAGGATGGCCTAAAATATCATAAATGACGTTGAATATGCTTAGATCTCCAAGTAAACCTCTTACTCCAAATATTACACTCAACAGAATTCAAGTTACGACTTGCAGCAACAATTTAGTATGGTCACATGAACAATAAAAAAACCTGGAATAGGTTTATCCACATGCAACAAAACAAGTGCTAAGATAATGTTCTACAAAGCCTCACAACAAACTAACCTCCGTGAACCTTTCATGTATCCAACGGCCCAAACTCTTTCAAGTCCATAGTTCAAGGTGTTCTCAAGTCTGCAAAAAATGAAAGAGCCAAGAAACATTAAAAAAAATGAAAGAAAGAGTGGCATAAACTCGACAAGGTGTAAAACTGACCATTTCTTTTGACATTATAATTTTTTACTCCGTAATTAGTAAGAAATCACAACATAATACTAGTTCTTAAGAAGTTCGACTTTTTAAATCAATCAACTATAACTAAAAACATCACCATCAATAAACAGAATTAAGAAATGACAGTATACAGAAAATCACTTCAGTTTTCTAATTTATAAACTATAACACGCAATCCTTTAGGTTACGATCCCAGTTAAGAAGAAAAAAAACCATGAAAACGATAGACTAAAACCTCACAAACACGACCTTACCTGTAAGTGGTTGAATGCCATATGCGTACAGTACCATCCTCAGAACCTGTAATTATTATTGGAAGCTCTGGGTGGAAGCATACAGCAGAAACATTATGTGTGTGACCTTCTAGAGTCTGGACACAACTTTTAGTTTGATAATCCCATACCTGTTTACAAAGTATTAATAATATAAGATACAGACTGCAGAAATCCATAAACTTAAGTGAAAAAGTGGACAGCCACAGACCTTAGCAGTATGATCATCTGATCCAGTAATAAGATAAGGTTTATCGCCTCCAGTAAAGTAATCAACACAATTCACTCCTTTGAGATGCGCATCCAGAGTGAAATTAGGATCAGGTGAACCCAGATTCCAAATCTAAAATTTGAAAGATAATAGTGCATTAACCTCCCTTATAATATGTTATACTGGCCATTGTTAGTTACTAGTAGTATCTAATGAGCGTTTGTAAGATTACCTTTACAGTACGATCAAGTGATGCACTTGCGAATGTATTGGTGTCTTTGGGATTAATTGTAACGTTCATAACATAATGAGAATGGCCCTCGAAGATTTGAGTACACAACCAATTCTTCTCCCAGTCCCAAAGCTTTATAAGCATGTCATCAGATGATGACAATACGTATGGCAGTGTAGGGTGAACAGCCACACAACGGATATAATCAGTATGTGCCTCAAATACTTTGACTTTATCCATTGTATTGTAATTGTATACACGTAAAAACATATCATCTGCACCAGCAACAACCCACTGTTTGCGTGCTATGAACTTTGCTGATCTGACTGCAAAATATGTTGTAAAAGCATCAGAATATAATTCAATTTCCTCTTCAGGCTAAAACCAGGCATAAAAATACATCAGACGAAACCCTGAGGACAGACCTGGTAACTCTGTAACCTCGAATGATTTTACCATAGTCTGCAACAACAGAAAAAGGTGAGGCATATGTTCAGTGATGGACTAAATTATCATCATTAGGAATATATAGGTAATACAAAGGAATTCTGGATTGACGTATAAAGGAGAGTGAAGCACTTATCAAGGCTATGAAACATTAATATTTTATCAACATATCTTTTTATTACTCGAAACCATCCTTGATAACATCATTCAACATACGGAATAAACTAAGCAATAGTAACTAAGCTACACTTCTCAGGAGTTCCACGGTCAATGTATGCAGTTAAAATTTAACTAATTAAACAAACCTTCATCAGTTCAGAGAAGAAAATGGCATAGTGACATAAAGTTAAATGTTTCTCAATAAGCCCTAACGAGATCTTCAGGCTAAACTCATAACCTCAATTAATGATCTGCTTCAGTTGAAACATAATGAGCCTAGTTAGCTTAGTTATCATATACATATAATTTGCCTATGTGTGCATGTCAGCTAACTTTTCCACCGGCAACAAATCGAAAAGCCAGCATCTAATCAAAATGACAAACTTTCCTTTACTCATTTACTACCTAGTCACAATATGAGAAGATGAATATCAAGTTGTAGAGACTAGAGACTAATTATAACCAGATGATGTAGCCGCTGCCACGTTGCAGGAGTCCAAAGGCGTTTGAGCAGTTGAACCCACATAGGAATTTAACTTAATTCCAATTTCATAAATGTCTCTACTATGTAATTGTAAACCTAAAATCATATAATAATATTGACTTGCTAATCGTGGATTATGTTGATCACAATAATCGGCTCACCCTCGTAAATCTTCTGTTCTTGTTATAATTTTACATACCTATAGCGATCGTTTAAGTGTTATTTCTGTGCGATATACCCGACAATGATTGCAACCTAATTATGTTTTCAGAAAGTTTATATGCACTAACTAGAGATATCTTGCCACTTCATCAGGCATGGCATATGGTCTAGAGTAACATAAAAAGGTTACAACAAGCCATATACATAGTGTACCAAGGAAGGAGGTGTCATCATATGTTATGAACTTATGATTATTCTTGCATATGTGATCGTACAGCAGGGATAGACAAACGCAAGTCTGCTCCTAAATCTAGTAATTTACAGAAGTTCTCTGGTGTGACTTGAGCGTACAGTATTTAGGTGTTATTCAATTTATAGTATGAGATAATCCCCACAAGATGTCAACACATCCTATTTTTCGCAAGTTCACTTTGTTCATAATTCCCTAGAAACATGGTTATCTAATTATCAACGCGTAGAAATCTTAACATTTTACCCTTTTATTAAGTTTATTTACTGGTGTGTTACATAAATGGTGGCATTAGCTACTTGCTCAATTGTTCTCATGGAATAGGTTGCAGACACTAATTATTCCTTAGCTGTTTATCACAAATCATTTATTAGTACGGAAGTTCTACTAGAATTCATTTACAATATGTACTTATTAATGCCAATTAAAAAGACACTTAACCGTAACCTCATTGCCTATTCAACAAAAGCAGACATATAACCTTAAACCAAAACGAGTTCCACTAACTACTCACTGCTACTCAATCAATAAGGAAGCATGCATGTATGCCAACTTGTATCCCGTAAACTAATATCATTCAGCTTAATAAACATAATCACACTTCCTAATAAACGCTAAACTAGCCGCACGCACAAACCTGTGTCTGGTAATCCCATATGCAAACCGTCCCGGTATATAAACTGGCTAGAACCCTGTAAATTAACACCAAAAGACGCGTTACAAGTCTACAACTAATACATACAGTAAAAATAATTGATTGCCTAACAATTTATAATTAATTACCATGGCTCGGTGGGATGCAGATCAACGGACTTAACTCGTTCGGACCTTTGCGCAAGTTTTCGCTGTCACAAAAACTCTTACATAGTCAGCATAACTAACTAACTAACTAACTAACACCTTATTAACCTAAATAGAGCAGCTAAATATAATAATAAATAAAATAAAATTAAAGGTAAGTAATACCTTGATCTCAAGTCTCAAAGGCTGAAATAAATATAACAAAAAATATAAAATCAGTTAGTAAGTACAATAACAACAGATCGTTATAATGATTAATAATTAAAAAGGACGGCAAAAATTAAATGAAATTAGGTTACCATTGTTTACGGTTAAATTAATGGGGATTTAGGATCCGATCAGATGACCCGAATTGAATTGAAAGGTTTTATTTTATGCGGTTGAAGAAGCAGAAGAAGATGCTAGAAAAATAAAAATTTGTGTTTTTAGTCAAAACTCATAAGTGTGTGAGTAAAAATGTGTGAAATTGGTAGATGCTGTTTATTTCGATTCAGTTAAAAAGTGTCTAAAAAGTTTTTTTTTTTTTTTTTTTTTTTTTTTTTTTTTTTTTTTATATATATATATATATATATATATATATATAATTTTTAACAACCAGATACCCAAATCGATCAACAGTATTTTTTTATAACGACAATTTCTACAATATACGCCGTCTATCTCACAAATTCTATATTACATGTCTTTAATGAGACTAAAACCCACACGCTCGGGCTAAGAAGCCTTTGTATCGATTAACACCGTTAAATAGGATTTTAAATTAAGTTAACTTTTTTTTTTTTTTTTTTTTTAATTTCTTTTTCTGGTTAGATCTGACATTTTGAGCGATCTTGCATAAAGAATGTCATACTACTCGTGAAAACTTGATTTATTGTCTTATTGAATAAAAAATGTGTTAATGATTAATATTTTATTTTCGTAATATCTCGTAGTAGTTATTAAAAATAATACTAACAAAAAAAGAGCTTTTCCTATCTCAAAATGAAAATCTACTTTCAAATTTCTCAAAGTTTAAAATTTTCCATTAATAATACAATTCATCTAGGGCTGAGCATAGGTTCGGAACCGACCCGAACCGAAAAAACCGAGAACCGAATTTCACGAAAAATCGGAACCGAAACCGAACCGATGGGCCGTCGGTTCAGTTCGGTTTTGTCGGTCTAAGTGTATTTTGGTATGTTTTTGTCAGTTTTGGGCCGAGTCGAACCGACCCGAAACCGAAATTATGTAAAACATGAAACCGAAACTGAACCGACGGGCTGTCAGTCCGGTTCGGTTTTTGTCGGTTCGGTCGGTTTCGTCGGTTTGGTTTGGTTTTGAACCTTCGGTGCTCGGCCCTAAATTCATCAATTAAATATTGATCTTACATACTAACTCATTTTGATTAGTTGAAAGAAACTTTATTTTAAGGTATTCTAAAATGGAAAAAATTAAATTTTATTTTGAGTGTGGTGAGCCGTTAGCATAAAAGTAAAAGAGATTTGATTTGCACACTCCATTAATGATTTGCAGTTTTGCACACTCAAATTGGTTGTTTTTTAACATTAATATCCTTACATCATTTTTAGTTATATGCACTCATTTAAAGGTATAAATATTAAAATACAAACAGTTAGAGCGTATAAATTATTTTGTGCAATGTGCAAATTATGTCCTTAAAAGGCCAAATTTTGCTAAAAACAAGTTGGTCAAATGCCCAAATGAATATAAAATGGGTTTACACACTTATATATTGGGCTGAAGCCCATGTTAATTCCTTCCACCCCATTACATATTGTTCTATTTAACCAAAGCCCATATCTCACTTGTTAAACCAACTGTGAAGTCGTTGATTACTTGGTTTTTAATTACGTAACGCATCTTAACTAATTATTAAAGTGTAAGATATCTATACTATTTATAAAAGAAAAACAGTCAAAGTGAAAAGTTGAGTTTTCAACACTTGGTCATATGAGAGAGAAAAATAATGTAATTAATACTCTTATTAAAACATGTCATTACTTAAAAGTACAATGATTTATTCACATTGTATAATCAATTAAAAACATATCTACCAAATTAAATACAACCCATTAAAACACAAGCCTGGTTGACCCGGGACACTTCAAACCCGGTGGGTTGACCCGGGACACTTCAAACCCGGTGGGTTGACCCGGTTTAAATCGACCCATTTTTCAACCGGAACGGTTCAACCGGTTGAACCACCCAGGTCGAACCGGGTTTCAAAACATTATGTTTAATTTCCAAATCTTCAAACTTTTATTATTTTTAGTTTATAACCTATAAACTTTTTTTTATCAATAAACTATCTGTCGCTATAAAATCCCGTTGCTATGCACGGGTACTCGTCTAGTCATTTCAAATGACACCTTGATGTTTTGGTTTTCATTATTATGAAATCATTAAGGGTGTGTTTTAGGAATCAGAATGAGGGAATCATATTTGATATGATTGCAAGTGTTTGGTTAAGATTTACATCTTTTCAAATATGTGATTGAAAGATACATATCTTCTATACTCCATACCACTTAAAAAGGCAAGGTATGAAACTTTCATACCTGAAGGACCCACTTTATATATAAACACATACATATTGTGACTCATGGCATCATACCAATCGCATCCTAAGATTTTTGTTTACATGTTCATGTCTTGATGGGTTGTTAAGGGGGAATTACATATTTCCTTAAGAAAACTTCAAAAATTACATATTTCTTCAAAACACAAGTTTTTCAATGCATAATTTACAATGCTATTAAAGCATGTTTCGGGAATATATGTAAATATTGAAGTTTTCTTAGGGACATATGTAAATGGCCCAAGTTTAAAAACCGCTTGTACTCGTATGCTATACTCTTTTTCTTGTTATAGTATCGTACTCCATACATGAAATGCTAGCACTTTTTTTTTTTTTTTTTTTTTTTTTTTTTCCTCAAAAGGTTAATATCAGCATAAAAATGCCAAAGAGAAAAGACATTGATTGTGGTTTCAATATCATGGAGAAAAACCAAAGAATAACTTCATAATGATTATAGATATCATCAAATTTGACAAAATTTGTGGATATATGCCAATAGACAATCTTAATACACAAACTGACAAAACTTTTACTATGCATAGAATGTATGGATGAATGAATTGATATTGACATCAATCCACTAATTCAATTAAGAAACATAGAAATAAAAATTAATCCAAAAGGGCAAAAAGATTAAAAGACCATCCCATTAATTACAAGAAAACACTATGAAATAGAGAAGTTCAAATTCTACTTCGAGGAAGAACCTATTCTTATTTTAGATTAATTTATTGATAAAATTATTGGTTAAACTTTTGGTTTATGTGCCACTACAAAGATACCAAACTTCACATTCGAATGAACTAACTATAATAATTTATTTAACCAAGTTTACGACATTGACCTTAAGATATTTCCTAAAGAACTTCGACCTAAATACCATTTCAGATTTCTAATACATCTCACGCCCTTCTTGTATTGTTAAAAAGCTCTTGAAATAGCTTTTTCGCATTGGAGAGTAAGCTTACACAGATGTTTTAATTTATAACAAAATTGATTACAAAACATATTTGACAAATGCATCAAAGTCATTAAAGACTTTAAACGTAAACCGACACTACACTAAGTTTAGTCTATGTCAACTAACATTTATAAGCATGTTTTATAAGTCTATACATTTGGTTTTACATGGTTTACTTAAATCGTCTAAGTCTTGCATTTAGTTCATGCATGTATGAATTAGTCACCACCTTTCTTACCAACACTTATATATACACATACTGAGGCTATGTTTGGCACAAAGCTTTTTAGAGCTTTTTTGGGCAATGAGCGATGAACAATGAGCTTTTTGATTTTTAGTGTTCGTTTGGTATGAGAGCTGTGGGCTTTGCTATTTTTTAGGAAAGCTCATTTTTCCAATGTTTTTTTATAAAGCTGTGAGCTTTTTTGACTACTGCTAACAGCTATTGCTCACAGCTCACTGCTACTGCTCAAAGCTACTTTTGTCAAACATAGCCTGATACTTATACATCAAAAATTGAAAATGTTTTTAAAAAAAGTTCATGGCTAAGCTGTAATCTTTCATAAAATACTACACATATGATATATCATGTTGAATTCAACATTAGAGGTTTTAAGATGATTTTAATAACGACAACACGATAACCGGTCTTGTCAACAAAGATAACTAACTTTCATCAAAGATATGTGGGCATCGCAACCAACCGAATCCAAAGATCAAGATTTTAAATGTCATAATGATTAACAGTAAAACCTAAACGTCATATAGCATATTAAATAGTCAATTATAATTAACTAGAATTTTGAAACATTTGATATAATTTTTTTGACCAAATTGGAATAGAATGTTGGAAGGAAATAGCCTATAAGATTTGAACACACGAGACATCAGAATCCATTTTCACAATTTAATTTGTCGTGGAAGAATAAAGCAATATCCCTTTTTCTAAATCTTAAAATATTAAGGCCGTTCAATTATTTGTGCCTTTGGTGGTGAGTGGTCTTTCCTTACACCACAACTAAATGAAAATGATTTCGTTTTTTAATTGATGGTGAATGTTCAAATTTGTTGGGCTAATTTAGTACTGCCCAATGGTCTCTCACTATAATTTGAATATAAATTAGCTTATGTCATGAAGACTCGATGATAATGAAGTTAACGAGCAACCTCAGCGAAGATATAGTCAGAGTCATCGTCAAGAGTTGAAGCTAGCTTGACGACATACTCTCTAGCTAGCTGATAAGGAGTCAGCTAGCATGTAGATGAAAATGAAGCTGAAGGAAAAATGTTTATCAAGGGTTGATAATATACTTACAAACCTATCAGCTCTCTGATCATCCAACAATGTATAGCTTGAAAATATATCTTTAGATATTTAGGCGGGACTTTTTAAGAATGCAAAATAGCGGGATAAAGTACATTTTGAATAAAGTCAAATCATGTACGAGTTGGTGAAAATGCAATGAATAATTGGCAGAACTGTTCACTAAAGCAAAGTTGTTGTGTTTTTAAGAATAAAAACATTTAATTGAAGATGTACTTTTGTACTAAATGTTTGACATGTGTCAACCACCTCACGAGTGATATCCTCGTACTTCACTATTTTTAAAGAGAATGTTGGTCAGAGATGTACTTTACATGTATATGGTACATGAACAATTAATTAAGTTATGGTCTTGTTTTCTAAGAGCATCTACAATGCAAAAAGTCTTTAAAGACTTTTTGCATTTAATGCATTTAATGTTTCTTATGTTTAATGCAAAAGACTTTGAGGAAAGACTTTGAGTTTGTCAAGTCTTTCTACAAAGCTTTTCAAAAAGCTTTCACTACAATGCCAAAAAACCCTTTTAAAAGACTTTTGGTAATAGTAAAAAGCTATTGATGGTTTGTGCATTGTGGATGCTCTAAAGTCTGAAACAAGTATACGTATTAGTTATATGCAATTATGCATGCATGCACAAATGCCTGTAAAATATTTCTTTCATGAATTATGTTATTAAAACATGTAACTCATCGTTTAAATTTGCTAAGCTAAATATCGTTACTTTTTAAATCACACGTACCTCACATAGGAAACTTACAACTTTTCCTAGCGAGATATTGTACTAACTCAAAATGAAGGCGGTAACAGTAATTCAAACTAATTACAGCTAAACTTCATTCGAATTTGTTGATAGTTTATGATGTAAAGAATTCTTTTGTCCCGTTTGAATTGATAATGTTCTGGGTAGATCGATGTATGTTTGCTAGTATAAAATACGTCAAAACGTGGTGATATGTACATCTTCGATTGAGATGTATAAACATGATTAATTAGTATAGATTCCAACTTCCATTATGCGAAATTATGATACAGCTTTTAAACCCATATACTCGTTATTTTATTGTAATTAGTTCTAAAACCTTTTGGTATTTGCATAATAAAAATCGGTGAGATTCCTTATCGATATGTAACCTACAAATTTTCCAACTTAGTTTTTTTTTAATGACGAAAAATAAGATTAACAAAAACTTCGAGGTTCAAAATGGAGTGTGTGAGAGAGAAAGTGAGAAGAGAGAATGAGAGGTATGGTGAGGAGCGAAAACACACGACGGTTCACAACGGGACTAGAGAGAGGTACAACGACACAGCTACAAACAGACATAACTATAGAGAAAACCGATCTCCGATTGCATCATTTATGTTCTTCAATATTCCGAGAAGTTGGGGGGTTGGTGAACTATGGAGAGAGTTTAAACAACATGGGATGGTGTGTGACATTTTCATGGTGAAGAAACTGCTCAGGAGTGGACAGAAATATGGATTTGTTAGATACAAAAACGTATACGACGAGGATCGAATGTGTGAGAGGTTGCGAAATATTGGTGCTGGGGCAACAAGATTAAGAGTTTTTAAGGCACATGACAGAAAGGAGAAACAAACAAAAGATGACGGAAACAGAGACTACAAAGAGGGGAATCAAGAGCGGAAATTTGGCGACCAAGGTTTGCGAGATGTGAGGAAATACAAGGATGTGGTAGCGGGTTGGCACGTAAACGGGGAAGACAATCGGGACCGATCGAGTGCGAAGACACACATGGAGGAAGAAAGAGATGCAGGCGAGAAAGAAAGAAGAATCATTAACGTGGATAGTAAGGATATGGAGGGGGAAACAATGAGGAAATGAGTCATTGGGGAAGTAAGAAATATAGAATTTTTGGATACACTTGAAAAGTTATTTAAGGCAGAAGGTATGGAAGACGTACACATTAAGTACCTTGGGGGATTGGAGGTGATGCTTGTATTTGATTCGGAAGAAACGGTGAAAAACGTAATTGATAACAATTATCATAGAGTTAGAAGATGGGTATGGAAACTGAGACACTGGGAACCAGAGTTTAGGCCATCTGGACGTCTTACATGGATAAGCATTGTGGGGGTACCGATCGGTTGTTGGAACGAGAAGACATTTTGACGAATTGCGGCCTGGAACGGAAAATCAGAGATATAGTAAAGGTTGGGGACGACGAAGTGGAATACAGTGGGTCGAATGGTGAGGTGAAAGAGATGAAGCAGATGATGGAAACTGAAGTGAATGAGGAAGGTGAAGACGAAAATTCTGATACCGATAAAGACGATGAAGATGGTAACCGAAGAATGAAGGAAAACCATTGGGCAAAAGGAAATTCGAAAGGGTCCGAAGCCAAACTAAAAGTTGGAAATTTCGAGGATGAGTGTGACCGTAGCGTGAATGTTGGAAATAGTGAGGAGCAAGTACCAATGGCGGCTGAAAAGAAAGAACATGTATTGGAAAGGTCAAGAATAAAGTCACAGAAAAATATGGAGCCTTGTGAACACTTAGAAGAGGGAGAAATAATGGGAAAAGAATACATGCATATGGGCCCAATCAGTAATGACGAGAATATGGCAACAGATGGGCCGAATGTCAATTGGGCTAGTGGTGTTAAACAAGTTAATACTTGTAAGCCCAATGATAATGAAAATGATGCAGCAAGTATCAATGATGTAGTCCACAACATCAGAAAGAAAGTGATAAGAATGAAATTTCATCCATTTATTGCTCTCATCAAGAAATAAACACTGGGGATGCAGAACATATGCTAAAGCACAAGGGGGTTGCACATGTTAACAAGAAAAGAAAGATGGATGAGAATGACAAGTTGGTAGTGGAAACAAATGGGTACACCGAAGGAAGTAGAACAAACAACAACATAAAGCATAGGAAGCAGGTGATAAGGAGGAGTGTGAAAGTAGCAATTAGAGCCGCAACAAAACAACAAAATGTACCCGACGTAGGAAACGATGGTAACAATGAGCAATTATCCGATGAGCAAAAAGAGACACACATAATCAGTGTTGAAGCAGAGGCGACAAGTGGTGGTGATTTACGGGAACAATCTGAATCGATTCAGTGTGAATAAAAAATGGGGTCGGGGAAGTCACTAAGAGCTGAAGAAATGAAGAAAATTGGTGAGCAAATAGGGATCGTGTGGGATGATGCGGATAAAGAAGAAGTAAACAAGGAACCAATTAACATGGAAGGTATTCTAGATACTGATCCAGGTCAGTAAACCTAAATTTGTTAACTGTATTGGGTGATTGAAATAGTTATAGTATGAAGATTTTGTCATTAAATATTCGAGGTAGTGGGACTGATAACAAGATAAGATGGATTAGAGAATTGTGTAGAATGGAATCACCGTGTGTTTTGGGGCTACAAGAAACAAAAGCACGCGAGATTGATGAAGATTGGATAGAGGATTTGTGGGGATCTAAAAACTTTGGTTTTGCACAATTTGAATCTAATGGTAGGTCTGGAGGATTAATTACGGTGTGGGATGATAATGTATTTACTTGTAAGGATGCGGTTAGAGATGATCGATTCATTGCAATAAAAGGCGAGTGGAAAGGGATACAGGGGGGATATTGTGGTAGTGAACGTATATGGTCCTCACGAACCGAGACAAAAAACGGAACTCTGGAAGAGATTAACAAGTCTGATGAGCAATGTGACGGCAGTGTTTTTTTGGAGATTTCAATGAAGTACGTGGACGAGAAGATAGAAGGAATACACAATTATATGAGAAGGAGTTTGATGATTTCAATGACTTCATAAAAAATGCCGACTTGATAGAGATTCCACTGGGAGGAAGAAAATTTACTAGAATTAGCGACGACGGCCTTAAATTTAGTAAACTTGATAGATTCCTGGTGACATCTGATTTTAATCAAAAGTGGGACAACCTAGCGGCTATTGCTTTAGACAGGAAGGAATCAGATCACTGCCCTTTAATTTTAAAAGATGTAAGTGTAGATTTTGGTCCAAAACCGTTTCGGGTATTTGATGTGTGGTTGGAAGATCCCGAGGTGGAACTGATAGCTAAAGAGGCATGGGATAAACAGGTTGCAGGCTTTAGGCCTGATTGTATCCTTAGGGATAAATTTAAAAATATGAAAGTTGCATTAAAAGATTGAAGTAAGAAGAAATTTGATGATTTGGATCAAAAACTCGAGGAGTACAAGACACAAGCAATGAGCTGGTAAGTTGAAGCTGAATCGAGACAACTAAATAGTACGGAGCTAAATTCATGGCTAGAAGCAAGAAAGAACTGGATTAATAAGGATCGTGAAAAGATAAGCATGCTTAAACAAAAGTGTCACACCCCGCCACGGCGGAAACGCGCGGGTGTAACTTCATGGATATCATCACAACACCTGGTATCAACATAGAGAACAACTACATGCACATAAATAGAGCAATGTACCAACACACAGTGTTGTAACAATACCCGAAGATAAACAAAACAAAATCCAAAAGGTATCTTCAATAAATTTGAAAGTACCGAACATAAAACATAAATGTATCAAATCCAAAACCAAATAAAATCAAATCCCAAAATATAAGTAAGTCTCCATGCAACTAAGTCTCGCCTAATTGCTGCCCTCAACTTTAGCCTTAGAATGCTCACCTGAAAATGATGCTTAAAATGTCAACATAACGTTGGTGAGATTCATAGGTTTGAGACTCAACACACAAGGCAACCGAATTCACTGTGATTACAAAATATAGGTGGACAAATAATTACAGTTATCATATAGCTACATGCATTTGCAAGTCAATAATCACACAAAAAGGCAACAACACTTATAAGGCAACCAATAGGACGGCTCGTGTCCTCCGACCCCATAATCATCAATTAGGTCGCATGCGCGAGCAACAGGATAAGCATCCTCCTAATTGGATCACATCAAACATATCATCAATTAGGTCGCATGCGCGAGCAACAGGATAAGCATCCTCCTAATTGGATCCCATCAAACATATCATCAATTAGGTCGCATACGCGAGTAACAGGATAAACATCCTCACAAGCAAATAATCACACATAGCATACATACGATAAAATTATAAGTCCAAGCTCTTTAATACCACACACATAATCACAGTAAATCAAATCATTTAAGACAAGCATCATTCCCATCCCAAGTTTAAAACAAAGTAAAAATATGGGACTATGAACTCACCTTAAACTCCGCAGCTTCCACAAAAACAATTCACAATCTATAGCACACAAAAATAATCCACATTACACAAGGTCAAGCTAAAAGCTACAACCCATGTAATACACATATGATGGATGTCTAAGACTCATATGACCCACCATGGATCTCCTAGACACCACACTAACCACTACCATAACTTAATACTCACTAAATCCCTTGCACTCTAAAACTCAGAAAACGCAGAATTTTTTAGTACATTCACTCACATAAAATCACGACAAATAAAGCTCAACAACTCACACCAAAAATTTAACATGGTCTATCATAAGCATAGAAGCTAATCCCAGAAGGCCATGGACCAATAACACACACAAGTACTCATAAGAAATTCAAACTTGTCAACTACTCAAATTCGGATCTGAACGCACACCAAAAAGTTTTGATTTTTAATAATTACCTCCACAAGTTTTTATCGCGAATCCTCTTCGTGGTAGTCTAATATAACCTAAAACTTAACTATTACAGAAGACCAAGTCAAAATACCACTTTTACAACCACATGACACCCTCAAACTTTTACCCAAAATCTGTCCCGGTTTGACAGCTTTGACATCTTAAAAAAGGAAAATCAAAAGACCGACTTCCCGACCTCAAAATCGATCGTGGCTGGACTTTTTAGAAAGCTATTTCATTATAATACAATTTAGACCTAAAATTCGTGACTTAACTCATCACCATCTGTTATTTACACTCACATCTTTACAACCTTACAAATCTGTCCAAACCCTAACTCAATAACTAGCATATTTTACGCTCAATTCTCTTAACCAAACATCATATTATTACTCATTATTGATCCCAACATGTTTTATAACATTAATTTACAGAAGTTAACCCAAACCCTAATCCATCATATAATTATTACATGAATTATATTAATTAATCAAACAATTGAACATGTATTTTAAGAATTTTACTTTGATTCTTGATTATTGCTTCACAATTATAAACCCTAATTTTATCCTCCTTCCTTTGCCTCTCTTGAATGATCAAAACCAGTAAAAAAAACGTTCAAGGGTGTTTGGGTTTGTATTTATGTCAATTATGGATAATCCTTGGGCCTAAGAGTCATATTTAGACTCAAATTGGGTTTCCTTTTTCCCCCTTATCCCTTAACTCCGAATTTTACATATATAAAATATATATTTTTATTTATTTTTATTAAATTTATTTATTACACTCAAAACCTCATACTTTTCATATTTTATAAATAACCGTAGCTAATCCTAACGTCTTACGCGATAAACCTCAACTTTTACGACAACCGGAAAAATTATCATTTTCAAAACAAAGTTTCCAAAAATAGAATTTCACACTCTTTTTAAAATATAACTCATAAAAACAAATCCCACGTAACTTACTAACGCTCAATTACTTGAACGAAACCTCGTTACGCAAAAACACAAAAACACCAAAACTACACAAGTCATTTTTACACCACAAAGGTGATCAAAATGAACTTTTCCAAATTCCAAACTTTCCAAATCACAATAAAACCATTTACGCAAAGGGATTTAGTGCTAAAACTCACCTATATCACTCATATATCACTTCAAACACCTAATCCACACCAAACAAACGTCAACCGAGTCAAGACTATTAGTCAAACTAACCTGCCAAAACCACGGTTGTTACAAAAAGGCAAGAGTCAAGTGGGATATCGAGGGAGATGAAAACTCAAAATATTTTCACTCCATTATAAAAAGACGTAACAATAAAAACAATATTCGAGGGCTAATGGTCAATGGCACGTGGAGTGAGGATCCAACAAAGATCAAGAATGAGATGTTCAAGTACTACAAGAATATGTTTAAAGAGGATGAGAGGGAAAGACCCAAATTTCGTAATTGTAACATTGCAAGTAGGGGTGTAAACGAGCCGAGTCGAGTCGAGTATTGACAAGCTCGAGCTCGGCTCGACATATAATACTCGAGCTCGAAGCTCGGCTCGAGCTCGACCGAGCCTCAAAATTCAAGCTCGAGCTCGGCTCGATCACTAAAACTCGAGCTCGAGGCTCGGCTCGGCTCGGCTCGTATATATTAAATAAAATCAAGTTTTTTAAAAAGTCACTATAGAAAAGCTCGAGCTCGGCTCAAAATTCAAGCTCGAGCTCGGCTCGTATATTCTTGAAGGGCATATATGTAATTATAGAAAAGCTCGTTAAGGCTCGCGAGCTTCACGAGCCGAGTAACATAGAACTCGAACTCGACTCGACATCTTACACGAGTAGCTCGAGCTCGAGCTCGACTCGTTTAAAATCGAGTCGAATCGAGTATTTTTCGAGTCGATCTCGAGTTACTCGCGAGTTGTCTCGGCTCGATTACACCCCTAATTGCAAGAGTCGATGAGGAAGATGCTAGAAATTTAGAAATGCCATTTAGTGAGACCGAAGTCTGGGAAGCTGTTAAAGGATGTGGAAGTGATAAAGCCCCGGGACCAGATGGGTTTAACTTTAAATTCATCAAGCGACTGTGGCCCATCATTCGTCCAGATGTTATGAAGGCGATACAATGGTTTTGGGAACGGGCTAAAATTTCAAGAGGGTGCAATTCTTCCTTTGTGACTTTGATACCAAAAGTTACAGACCCAATTTGCCTTGGAGACTTTAGACCAATTAGCTTAATCGGATGTTATTACAAAATTATTGCAAAAATATTGGCCGAGAGGGTTAAAAAGATTATAGACAAGGTAATTGGTGAGGTACAAAGAGCATTCATTAGGGTCGATACATACTTGATGGGGTACTGGTAGCAAATGAAACTATGGATTATATGAAGAAAAAAAAAAGATACAAGGGCTAATTTTTAAGGTCGATTTTGAAAAAGCGTATGATCGACTAAGATGGGAATTCTTGATAGATGTGATGAGACAAATGGGTTTTGGTGAACGATGGTATAGGTGGATCCGCGCATGTCTAGGGTCTTCGTCAATCTCAGTTTTGGTTAATGGGGCACCAACACAAGAATTCGGGATGGCACGTGGTGTAAGACAAGGGGATCCGCTATCTCCGTTCCTCTTTATTTTGGCGGCGGAGGGGCTAAATACAATCATGAAAGAGGCTGTAAGTAAGAATATATTTCGGGGTATTAAGGTTGGGCAGGATGAAGTGATAGTATCGCATCTTCAATACGCCGATGATACAATATTTTTTGGAGAGTGGAGTCGTGAAAATGCAAGCAAGCTAATGTATATCCTGAAGTGTTTTGAGGAGGTGTCAGGTCTAGGTATTAACTTAAGGAAGAGTTGCGTATATGGGATTGGTGTCGAGGGCGAGAGAGTGGAGGCAATGGCTCGGTTCATGAAGTGTAGTGTGGGCGAGGTTCCTTTCACATATCTCGGACTTCCTGTTGGAACGAATATGAGAAGAATTGGCGTGTGGCGTACAGTCATTGAAAAATTCAAGAAAAGACTCTCCGAATGGAAGGCAAAAACAATGTCTTTTGGAGGGAGGTTGACTTTGGTTAAGTCGGTTCTTAGAAGCTTACCGTTGTACCACTTTTCAATGTTTCGTGTTCCGTCGTGTGTGATTAATGTACTTGAGAGAATTCGAAGAGATTTTTTTTGGGGTGGGATGAGGGGAAACAAAAAAATGGGGTGGGTCAAATGGGATAATGTCATTGCTTCATATGGGGCGGGAGGGTTAAACATTGGGTCACTAAAATCAAAAAATTTAGCTTTGCTAGGAAAGTGGTGGTGGAGATATAGGAAGGAAGGCGATGAAAAACTATAGTGTAAAGTCATTAGGAGTGTACATGGTGTTGATGGGGCCTTAGGGAGAGAGGCTGGTATAAGCTCGCGGGGTGGTGGGGTATGAAACGAGATCATTAAAGCAGGGAGGTTACTAGACGAGATAGGAATAGAATTTACATCCTCGTTTGCTAAAAAGGTTGGGAATGGGGCAAATACCTGTTTTTGGGAGGATACTTGGCTTGGAGAAGCTAGCTTGAAAGACAAATTCCCTAGGTTATATGAGCTAGAAAGAGAGAAGAACGTATTGGTGTCGGGAAGGGGTCATTGGGTTGAAGGGGAATGGAGATGGATATGGGATTGGCGTAGGGAACCGATAGGTAGGGGAGAGGGTGAACGGGTGGTATTATTAAATTGTTTAATAAATGTTATTATGTCTCCAACGTGCAGGGATACATCGAAATGGAAGTTGAGCGATGATGGTGACTTTAAAGTTAAAGAACTAATTGCCATTATTGAAGATCAAAGCATTATTGAGAGACAAAGTAACCAAGAAACGACATGGAATAAACTCGTGCCAAGGAAGATTAACATGTTTGTCTGGAGAGCTACAAAAGGAAGATTGCCGGTAAGAGTAGAGTTAGAAAAATGTGGGATTGACTTAAACACAATACTATGCTCACATTGTGATGACCAAATTGAGACGGTGGATCATGGACTTGTATTGTGTAAGGAGGTGATGAAGTTATGGGAGAAAATATATATATGGTGGGGATTTGGAATGGTTGATAAGTTTAGAGCAAAAGACATGCTTCAGCACTCCGGTTTCTCATTTATGTCAAAGTCGAGTAAGATGTTGTGGTCCGTTGTAATTTGGGTGACAAGTTACTTCATATGGAAAAATAGAAATATGCAGGTTTTCAAAGGAAAGTCACAACATGTAGACAAACTGTTTCAAGATATACAAGTAAAGTGCTTTGAATGCGTTTCGAGGAGATGGACAAACGGTGAATTACGATGGGAAGAGTGGTTTCAAAGCCCAATTGAGTGTACTCTGTCAGGTGGCCAAGAAAATGTAATGGTGCAGTGAGATTCACAACCATCGCATAACTGTGAGTTTAATTGATTTTAGTCACTAGTATGGTCATGTGTATTCTGTTTGTGGGATGTTGAGTTTATTGCTTGGAGCTTTGTGGGTTTGGGGCAACTACTGATTTCAACTCCATGTCTTGTGGGGGATGAGTCAGTGGTTTTCCAAGTCTTTTATCGTGATTGTTATGAGGTCAACATGTGACCTTTTGTTTGGTTTATGGTTTAATAGAATTGATGCTGTTTCAAAAAATAAAAAACTTCGAAAGCTAAAAAATACGAAAAAGCTCAATCAGAAAAACTACCGCACAACCCACATGAAAAGCTTGAAAAATACCCGACATCCAACTAACAACAAAACTCTGTCTTCAAAACTAAAAACCCTCGTACAAGCTCGATAAGCAAACAAAACCATGACTTCAAAACTAATAACCTTCTAAAAAGCTCTTGAAAATTAAACTTAGTTTATATAAAACAATCGAAGTCCAATAAAGGTAACTAGTTCCAGTATAAAGACAAAGATGTAGACAATGCTAACTTGATCACCGAAGTTATCATAGTGCTACAAATAGTTATGAAATAAAATTATAAGCACATTGTATTAATCTTTCAAACCTTTTTAGATATACCAAATAACAAGTATTCATTCACATTTTTAATCATTTTGTCGATGTATAATGTTTGTTATGGACGGGTAAATTGGCCCTACTTAATGAGGTTTCTTAGAAGTGGTATAGGATAGGCATTTGCCAACTTTCAATCTAGTACAACAAATGTGGCAAGCTTAGTGGAAGTAGCAAAAGTGAAAGGTCAACTCTGCACAAGGATTGCACAATCCTCAAACTCGATCCAACTTCTTTTCAATATTTAAATACACTTTTGTTTATTAGACATTTCTATTTATGTATTTTATAAACGATTAAGAAAATGATGTTTTTTCTTCTTAAATACACTTTTGAATCGACAACCATTAGATTGAAAATATAATTCTTTCACAAACACCACTAAACTAGTACATGTGTTATGTTTTAATGTAATTAGGGTTTGATAGAACACAAACAATACACAATATCTCCTTTGACAAAATACTAAACAACATTGGTTTGTGCTAAGCATAAGTCGTTGTGGTTTACATACTCCACCAGATTTTCTTCTTATTCAAAAAATGTAAATACTCACGACATCTTGTTACCGTTTATCCTTTGTCGATCAAGTTTATTATGTTTGAGTTTATGTGCATTCGTTATAGTTTTAATGAAATTATGAAAAATATGTAGCATGACTCGCTTTTAAAAGCAAGAACAGTTAGCACTTTAAACGGATACAATGTAAGCTAATCGAACAGTTAGCAGTTCCAAATTTTGCCAGTTTCCATTACACCAATTTCGACTAAAAAGTCATTAAAAGTGAAATGAGCATTATGCCCTTTAATTTAAATCGTAAGTAGAAGATCATTTGAAGAGAAGTATCATAAAGTTCATAAGGCATATTCTCGCAAAACATAACAAAACTCTAATATAAAATTCCGAGTTGATAAAGTGTGCATTTGTTTGTTGTATTAATCTACATATCAACACATTTATAAGTTGTATTGCACCTCTCAAAATCACCATGTCACTATCATAATCACCATTCGCCATCACATTCTCTAGCCATTCATTCGCCGCGTCCCTCCCCCGCCTAGCAATAGTTAAAAACCCGTCGTCGTTTTGCAACAGTACCCCACTTGGAATCAATCCATTCAAATGCATTCTCGACCATCGAACTAAAACATTGATGTTTTGACAACAAATATATTGGTCAAAAGTATTCGATATCACTTTAGACTATGATACCCTAAGTTAACATGTGACATTGATACATACGTTTATGGACATTATTCAATACATGTCATTGGCTTTCTTGCGCTCTTTCACCTTCACATTTACTTTTGCTTGAGGTCTTTTTGAAATCAGTCTCCCTACTTTCGAGTTTACCTTAAAGTAGGTATGATCTGACCTCCCTCATAGCTCATGCATACGGGATTAAGTATTGTTGTTTTTGTAATTATGTTTATTTTGTGTCATTACTTTTATTAGACGACAATGGTGCTATGAATGTTAGGTTTATTATATATTGGTCGAAGAAAACATGGAAAAAGTTGACCATAGAGTAAAAAAGGTCAAAATAGGCATAATGAGTAGTTGTTACAACTTAAAAGACTATGAATAATATGAACCACGAGCATGAAAAGAAATGGTATATTCCAAGGAATAAACTTCCACTACAAAGAGTTAATATGATGGTTCTCAACAAGAACTCATTGATGGACAAATTAGGCCAAGCCCAAGAGGCTAAATCCCTAGCCATTAACACCACTCAAATCATTGTTAGGCTAAAAAGAATTGAAGAGATAAAAAAAAAATAATAATAAAAAAAAAAAAAAATTGATCCATTCATACATAAATAAACATAAATATTGTTTTTGGTGTTCATTATTAACATAAGAGAGTTAAATCGTAAAATTTAAATAAATAAATAAAAAAAAAAAAAAAAAAAAAAGGTAATAACAATGCTTGAACATGAAGACTAGTTATCTATCTTATTACTGTTAAGTTAAGAGATTAACAGTAAAAATAAATAATAATAATAATAATAATAATAATAATAATAATAATAATAATAATTGAATTAAACTAAAAAGCATTCAAAAGCATAAAATTTTAGTTATCTCTACAGTATATAATGCACAAATGTTTTTTTTAATCCTTAAAAGTTTAGCAATAAGTAATGTTTAATCTCAAAAATACATTTTAAAACTTAAATTTCAATCTTTTATTTACTTTCTCACATAAAAATGTTTTTAAAAAAAGTCTTTGAAATAATTGCCTTAAAATAGTTTCTATTTGTAAAAATAATATTCTTTCTAAAATTACTCATTATCTACCATTCGTTTTTACAAATTCATCACAATCATGTTTTTAATCCTGATCCATATTTCAATCTCATTTTGTTAAAGTGGATCTGAAATGATATTGTTGTCATCTCGGATGATGATGATTTGCCAACGTCAATTGATAAACGTTACACGAAACATTTAACTACAATATCTCAACTATAATTATTTGATGTTATAAAATCACGTCGTTATGCACGTGTACACGTCTAGTTTGTTTAATTTGTTTATAAAACTTTTTCAGTGGTTCTATAAATATGAAAGATCTTGATAGAACAAAAACTTCTTGTCCGATTGTTTAATTATCGAAATAAACAAGTTTTTATTTTTACTATTATATCATTAAGTTGTTGGAAGATATGTGTATGTGAAGATTTCATGTCTTGGCCCGTTAATAAAACTCTTTACCATAAAATTTGCCTAGATCATTTTCATTAGATTTTGACAAGCAATATCATTAAAGGGAAAAAGTAAGCCAAATAAGTTATAATGGTTAGATGAAAACTTTTGCATGCAACATTTTCTTCGTAAAGTTTGGAAATGAAATTGTTTAATGTCACTCCATTGGTAATTGTAGGGTGCAGAAAGAATGCGTCTTGGAGTAGAACATTTACAATTGTTGATTGATTACATACCATTGAAAAAAAGTTAGATTGTGTTAGAATATTAGTGTGTAATAGTTAGGATATAAGTTTAGGGGGTTAATTGTATTTTAGCTTAAATTTAAGGAGGTTAGTCATATATTAAAAAAGTTCCTAACCTCCTCAATTGTAGAATCCTTGTTCACCAAGGATTAAGTTTCTCCCCCCTCATTCTCTATAAATAGGGATGAGGGGGTGAGGTTTTATTTGTACCTTCTTTTCATGCTCACGTTTAATAAACGTTTGAGTGTAAAATATCTCGTGTGTGTTGGTGCCACTCGGCATTAAGGGATCATACCTCTTTGCCGAGGTCTTGTTGGAGTAGTTCTTGATTTGTGGTTCCGCTCTAGAAATCGGTTTGTTGGATTTCTTCCAACAATTGGTATCAGAGCCTGGTTCGAGAAGAACGAATCACACAACGTTGATAGAGCTAAAACAAGAGAAACGAGTGAACCGGGTTTGGTTAGTCAGTTACTATGCAGTCGTGGGAGAATTGGCGCTGCGGTGTTCGTTAACCGTTGGATTTCTACGAAATTCGAACCGTAGGTTGAAGACACATAGATCTACGATCTCACCGGATGGATCTTGCATCGGAGCTTCCAGGAAGGAGATATAGATTGTCGAATTTACTAATCTGGTTGGTGTCTTGTTTGTCGTTTTCGGTTATTGTTTGGCTATCGTTGTGTAGATTACAAGGTTCAAGGTTTCTAAGTTTACGAGTCAAGATTACTTGGGCAACAAGGTTCTTGAAGTTTTCTTGCAAGGAGGTGGATCGATTCTCCTAGGGTTATAGGAAATCGTTTTCTTTTGTCACAAGGTTCTTGGAGTTTCGGTTTTGAGCTTCAAAGGTGACAAGGTTTTGCAAGAAGTTTCAATTTTAAGTTTTCGGTTTCTTGGAATTCAAGTCTTGGTGATTCTTGGAAAACAAGTAAGGTTTAGCTTTGTCTTGGGATTCAAGAAAAGTAATTACTTGGAGTACAAGGTATATCAAGGTTGTAGACTTGAGGTGGAAAGATCGAAGCTTTTGGGGTTTTCTAAAGGTTAGTAGATCAATTATTACAAGAAAGCGGGTTTAACACACGGCTTGTGAGACTTGTTGGTAAAGTTGGTTAAAAAGCAACTTGACAAGGTTTGTAGTAAAGTTAAAGAAGAATGGCTAGTATGAATACTAGGTTAAACATCGATAAGCTCAATGGGAATGTTGTACAAAAGCATGGAGGTTCAAAACAAGTTGGATTCAAACAACTTGGTCAAAAACAAGTTTGGTTCAAGCAACTTGGTCTTGGTGTTAAAACAAGGGTCCATGGAATACATGTTCAAAAGCGTGTTTGGTTTGAGGTGGAACTGCAAGGAGCTCAGGAAAATCGTGAAGCTGAGGTAATTCAGGAAAGTAACGATCTTGCTGCAGTGGCTCAAAGAAAGTTAGAGGTTAAACAACTTGAAGGAAAGATAAACACAGACTACTTGGTAAATAAGCGGGTATACCTTGGTGCAAAGATCGGGGCAGACATTATGAAAACCAGAGTACCTGGTCAAGAAGGTGCAGTGGGTAATGTTGCTGAAAGGTATAGAGGTAACAGTAATATGGCTGCTTTAGGAGTTGCTAGAGTGATAAAAGAATATGCACATGAGTCATTGACTTTCAGGAATGCAGTTGCTTGTGAGGTAATTTCCAAGTGGATGGCTGTAATGAAAGAAGATATGGATACTCGGCCTAGTATGTGTATGCTCAGCAACGGTTTCAGGCGAAGCAGTGACGACAGTAACATATATTACTGGAACTATGCACAAGGTATGTTCATATATCTATTCCTCTATATAGATTATACGGGGTTTACTTGCGAAAGCAAGGCTGAGATCTGGGTTACCAAGGGTTTGCTGGATGAAGCAAAGGAAATTATACTTGGTATGGAGATCTTCAGGACTCAGAGTGGTAATACTCTGAGGGTGTCACGATTCAGGTTTTCCAACGGGATGTCGGTTCGGATATTGTTGGGGGGACACTATACGTTGTCGTTAGAGGATGGTCTATTAAGGAATCGTGATGAAGAAAAGAAGAGTAAGGGGTCATGTATGTATGCAGTTGGAAGTCATGAGTATCAAGTGGTCTGCACAAGACCTGACATAACATCTGCGGATGTGGGAATGTTAGATAGGTTTGATCGTGGATTACAGACGGACGTACAGGCTTTTTTGGATTATGACTACGCCATGGGTAGATCAATCACAATGTACGGGTTTATGATACAGGAATGTGCTGTGAGCTGGGAAGCTATGTTGCGACACATGATGACTTTGTTAACAACTGAAGCAGAGTATATGACACTTGCTGGAGAATTGAAGGAGAATACATTGCTAAAGGGACTCTCTACAGAGTTAGGATTTGAGCTAAGGTTAGTAGCGGGTATTGCTACTGGTGCCTTGACGAAGGTGGTCCCCGGTCCGAGGTTCCAGCACTGGTTGAAGCTGCTGCGTATCGGAGAAGGCTAACTATTACCACTAAGGTGGAAATTGTTAGAATATTATTGTGTAATAGTTAGGATATAAGTTTAGGGGGTTAATTGTATTTTAGCTCAAACTTAAGGAGGTTAGTCATGTATTAGGAAAGTTCCTAACCTCCTCAATTGTAGAATCCTTGTTCATCAAGGATTAGGTTTCTCCCCCCTCATTCTTTATAAACAGGGATGAGGGGGTGAGGTTTTATTTGTACCTTCTTTTCTTGCTCACGTTTAATAAACGTTTGAGTGTAAAATATCTCGTGTGTGTTGGTGCCACTCGGCATTAAGGGATCATAACCCTTTACCGAGGTCTTGTTGGAGTAGTTCTTGATTTGTGGTTCCGCTCTAGAAATCGGTTTGTTAGATTTCTTCCAACTGATTGAAATGTCACTCAATTGGTAATTGTAGGTGCAGAAACAATGCTCATCCAGTGTTACTTAGAGCTTAAGGTATCATGACGAGATTTGCTTCGCCACACCTTGCCATGGACTCGCTACCATACCAAGGACCCTCGCCGTCCTTCGTTGTGCCTTGCTTCGCAGTGCAGACGACGAAGGTAATTCTCCTTGTTTTGTGTCAGTGAACGTCGGGCAACGTTTATATTTTGAGTTTATTCGCTTTATTTATTTATTTATATATTTTGTTTTTTTACTAAACATAAATTTACACTATAAATACTAGCACACTTTAACAAATTTTACACTTTTCTTTTAAAATACTACACATGCATCATATTGCGTAACATGATTTTGAAAGATCAAAAATTTGCGATATCTGAAATGAGTGTGATTTATATTTGTCCGCGAGTAAATTTTCAACGGGCATGGGTCGAGCGATGCAAAGTGCAACGAAACAAATCCAATAAGCTCCATGATAAACGAACACTCGCAAGGCTTCAACGAAATATGATCGAGTATGTTTGGCAACGACATCTATGACAATAATATCTACAATAGCAACAAAATAATTAGTTTCTTTATAATTTGATGTATTTTTTTTATTTGTATTTCTTAAGTTTCGTATGTTTTTTTTCGTGTCGTTTTTTTTCGTATCATTATTTTATGTTACGTATGTTTTTAATATGTTATATTGTAATTTTATTTTTATGAATGAATTTTAGTTTTGGAAAATAAAATAATAATAATAATAATAATAATAATAATAATAATAATAAAATAAAAAATAAATAAATAGAAGTGGTAAAACTCAAATGAAGAAGTATGTTATGTTATAATAAAGGGGGAATGTTAGAAAGGTTGTGTTAGACACCCGTGAGCCCAAAATAAAGAGCAAATGCTCTTCATGATACATTATACTCTTATAGTCTTATCGTTCAACGTCATATGTTGATTTAATAGAAAATTTTATTTTTCACTTTTAAATGATTTGACATTTGACAGTAGAAAAGATACTCGTATTTACCATATGACACTTCTTTATTTTTTTCATATGGTTCCGAGATTAAGGATTTATTAGGTTAACATGTTTCACTGCAAATCTTATTCTATTTTTTAATATCACATGGTCAATAATAATCCAAACAACATTTAATAAGTTTAAAAGGACTAGACACGTTTCCATATTGGAACTCGGAGTGTCTAATTGGACTTCATATGACGTTAGGGCTGTAAACGAACCGGACGAACACGAACGGAGGCCTGTTCATGTTCGTTCATTTAATTTTAACCGAACAAATAAACGGACACGGACGCTTAAACGGACGAATTTTCTTGTTCATGTTCGTTTATTAAGAAAATGAATTGTTCATGTTCGTTTATGTCCGTTCATTAAGACACTAAACGAACGCTAAACGAGCATAAACGATCGAACATAAATGAAAATAGACAAACAAACATAAACTGTATTGAATTCTTCGTAATATATTGTTTTATAAGTAGTTGCTTTGTTTAAACAAACAAATTTTTTAAATTATAAAATTAAAATATATAATATATGAACATAAATAGATAAATAAACATAAACGAACTTTAATGAACATTTAATCGGACGTTCACGGACATAAATGAACGAACGAGACTTTTGTTCATATTCGTTCATTTAACTAAACGAACGTAAAATATTGTTCATGTTCGTTCATTTAATAAACGAACAAACATAAACGAACTTTTTACCGAACGGTTCATGAAATGTTCACTGAACGTTCAGTTCGTTTACAGCCCTATATGACGTAGATAAAGAAAGAAATAGAGTCGACTCGATTTGAAATGGCGTTGAATAAGGAAAGTTGGTGAGGGTTATCATCAGGGACCGATGCATGTACAAGGTAGGAGGCGGCGCTCTCATGGCTAGCCGAAAAAGTTGAGATTCTAGTTTTTTATTCGAAAATGCTCCCCACTCAAAACTTAAATTGCATACCACGCAAGTAATAAAATCTAACATTTAGGGTGCGTTTGGTATCTCACTATGGGAATGAGACTATGACTATGAAAGTGATTAAAGGTGTTTGTTTAAGATGAGGGGGCCTACCACTATAGTAATGAATGATAGATATAATCCATACTCCATATACATCAAAAGAGCTAGGTATGAATCTTTGATAGGTGAGTGACCCACCACTACTATCAAACTCATACCATTGTCATTCATGGCAGCATACCAAACACACCCTTAACACTTTAAAACCTTATAAATCTTTCATCTTTATGTAAAAATACTTGATTTATCATTACGATCATAGTTTTTTCTTACACATTTTATTGTTATTAAAAAAAAAAAAAAAAAAAAAAGGGCCCCACATCCAATTTTCCTAGGTCTTTCACAGGGTATCATCCTAAAACAAAAAATTGGAATGACGTGATTTGACTTCAAGTTAATCCATCTAAATTGTCAAATACATCAATTAATCTCAAATAATAAGTACACTTTCGAATTGTATAAAGTATAAAATTTTCCACTAAGAGCAGATGCAATTCATCGTTTTACAAAAGATTTTTCATTGTTTAATAAGCTTTTTAGATAACTTGATATATTGTAAGAAAAGCTTTACTAAAGACTTGTATGAGAATGATTTAGCCTATAGCAAGCGTTTAACAGAAAACTACTCTAGTGATTTTCATTAATTGAAGACTTAAATGATACAAGCGGTATATTCAAAAAGCTATTGCAAGACTTTTTAGCTGAAAGTAGTGGTGGGTGAGCTACTCACCGCCACCTTAGCGCTCTTTATCCTCTCACTCTCATTCACAAAACATCCGTTTTTGTCACATTTCTCTTACCATTCATTAAAATAACCACTTTATATAAATATACCTCACTAAATACTCTACACACTTACAATACAAATAAAAAACTCTTTGAAAATAGGCTCACGTTTTTGCACCTCTCACTTTGGTTAGCCACTCACCATACATATACAATTTGACCGTGACAATGCATATCTATTTTAGGTGTGTCGTGAGTGGGTTACTCACCAAAAGGTGAGTTTAGCATCACTCCGTCTAGTCTTAGCATTGGAGAAAATTTTGTAGAAAAACTTTTCGTATAAGAAATTAAATGAAATAATTAATGTTTAATTTAGAAAAAGTCTTTAATAACTTTGTACAATGCTCATGGTGGGTAAAGATTGAGTGAGAAGAAAACTTAAAATGAGAAGAATGAGAAATAACTATAACCGCATATTTGAGATGCATCGACTTGAATTAGATACATCTCTATTTATTTAGATGCATTACAATTAGTTTTGAAAGTGATTTTGAACTGAAAACGATGTAAAGTAGTACTAGCAACAAATTTGACCCACAGATAACGAAAATACATAGGATTCGTCTAACTTGACGAAATGCATCTAATATATGTACATGCATCTAATTTTTAGTTAGAAAATATATCATGATACATCTAAAAGATTAGGGATGCATCTAATTTAAATTGATGCATCTCTAATGTGTAGTTATAATTATTTCTCATCCTTCTTATTTTAAAGATTCTTCTCATTTGATCCTTAGTCTGCTCATGGTATAAATACTTTATTCACTAATCAAACATCATTTCTTTTTGTTAAACTCTTTTTTAATTGGTTAAAATATGAAAGTGAATAAGTATTTGAGACAACTAAAAATAGAAAAGAGAGTATTATTTAAAGCTAGTTGTAAATTATAATGACGAAATTAGGCACTTTCTTTTTGTTATAATTAACGCTTTTAACATTTTTTTTTTTCATTTTTTTAAAGCAGTTACCCGGCAAAATATTATTACTCTAAAAAATAATTTAAGTACAACGGATGTGGGTGAGACTCACAGGTCAGCCTAAAAAGGCAAATCAAAAGTGCTCATAGTGCTTAGAACCTAAACTATCATAATAAATGACATGTCATACTTATGCAAATAAAAAAGAACAACCCATCTAAATTGACCACGGAGACTAATGTCATATACATAGCAAACTTCAGTTGTGCATCAGTCAGACTACAATCATCAAACTTATCATTATCATAAAGGTCTTGGTCATATGTTGTAACAACCGTGGTTTTGGCAGGTCAGTTTGACTGATAGTCTTGACTCGGTTGACGTTTGTTTGGTGTGTATTAGGTGTTTGAAGTGATATAGGTGAGTTTTAGCACTAAATCTCTTTGCGTAAATTGATTTTATTGTGATTTGGAAAGTTTGGAATTTGGGAAAGTTCATTTTGATCACCTTTGTGGTGTAGAAATGACTTGTGTAGTTTTGGTGTTTTTGTGTTTTTGCGTAACGAGGCTTCGTTCAAGTAATTGAGCGTTAGTAAGTTACGTGGGATTTGTTTTTATGAGTTATGTTTCAAAAGAGTGTGAAATTATATTTTTGGAAACTTTATTTTTGAAAATGATATTTTTCCGGTTTGTCGTAAAACTGAGGTTTATCGCATAAGACGTCAGGATTAGCTACGGGTATTTATAAAATATGAAAAGTATGAGGTTTTGAGTGTAATAAATTAATTTAATAAAAAAATATAAAATATATATATATTTGGTATAAAAAATCGGCTAGGAAAAAAAAAGGGAAAAGGAAACCAAATTTGAGTTCAAATATGACTCTTAGGCCAAAGGAATCCTAGTTCAACCCAAACAAGCCCAACCCCTACCCATATAAACATAACAAACGACCCATACCCCTCTTTTCCTGCAATTTGAAGTCGACACAAGGAGGAAACAAGAAGGAAAAATTAGGGTTTATAGTTTTGAGGCTAAAATCAAGAATCAAGGTAAAATCTTTAAACCCTATGTTCAATTATTTGATTAATTATTGGAATTCATATAATATTAATTATGATGGATCTAGGGTTTGTAAACTTCTGTAAATTATTGAAGTAAAACATGTTAGGATGATTAGATGTTAATATTATGGGAAATGGTTAAGGGAATTGAGTGTTAAACGCGTTAGATTATGTATTAGGGTTTGGACAGATTTGTAAGGCTGTAAAGATGTGAGTGTATATAACATATGGTGATGAGTTAAGTCACGAATTTTAAGTCTAAATTGAAGTATAATGAAAGAGCTTTCCAAAAAGTCCAGCCACGATCAATTTTGAGGTCGGGAAGTCGGTCTTTTGATTTTTCTTTGATAAGGTGTCAAAGCTGTCAAACCGGGACAGATTTTGGGTAAAAGTTTGAGGGTGACATGTGGTTGTAAAAGTGGTATTTTGACTTGGTATTCTGGAATAGTTAAGTTTTAGGTTATATTAGACTACCACGAAGAAGATTCGCGATAAAAACTTGTGGAAGTAATTACTAAAAATCAAAATTTTTTGGTGTGCGTTCAGATCCGAATTTGAGTAGTTGTCAAGTTTGAATTTCTTGTGAGTACTTGTGTGTGTTATTGGTCCATGGCCTTCAGGGATTAGCTTCTATGCTTATGAGAGACCATGGTGAATTTTTGGTGTGAGTTTTTAAGCTTTATATGTCGTGATTTTATGTGGGTGAATGTACCCAAAAATTCTGCATTTTTTGATTTTAAGAGTGCAAGGGATTTAGTGAGTATTAAGTTATGGTAGTGGTTAGTGTGGTGTCTAGGAGATCCATGGTGGGTCATAGGAGTCTTAGACATCCATCATATGTGTATTACATGGGTTGTAGATTTTAGCTTGACTTTGTGTAATGTGGATTATTTTTGTGTGATATAGATTGTGAGTTGTTTTGTGGAAGCTGCGGAGTTTAAGGTGAGTTAATAGTCCCATATTTTTACTTTGTTTTAAACTTGGGATGGGAATGATGCTTGTCTTAAATGATTTGATTTACTGTGATTATGTGTGTGGTATTAAAGAGCTTAGACTTATAATGTTATCGTATGTATGCTATGTGTGATTATTTGCTTGTGTGGATGTTTATGAGATCCAATTAGGGGGATGTTTATCCTGTTGCTCGTGTATGCGACCTAATTGATGATATGTTTGATGGGATCCAATTAGGAGTATGTTTATCCTGTTGCTCGCGTATGCGACCTAATTGATGATATGTTTGATGGGATCCAATTAGGAGGATGCTTATCCTGTTGCTCACGCATGCGACCTAATTGATGATATGTTTGATGGGATCCAATTAGGAGGATGCTTATCCTGTTGCTCGCGCATGCGACCTAATTGATGATTATGGGGTCGGAGGACACAAGCCGTCCTACTGGTTGCCTTATGAGTGTTGTTGCCTTTATGTGTGAATATTAACTTGCAAATGCATGTAGCTATATGATAACTATAACTATTTGTCCAGCTATATTTTGTAATCACAGTGAATTTGGTTGCCTTGCGTGTTGAGTCTTAAACCTATGAATCTCACCAACATTATGTTGACGTTTTAAGCATCATTTTCAGGTGAGCTTTCTAAGGATAAGATAGAAGAATGTGGATAGACGAGACCTTAGTTGCATTGGAAGTGGTTTATCATCTATGTTTGGATTTATGTTTTGTTTTGGTTATTTTATCTTGGGGTATTGTTACAACACTTTGTGTTTGTACATTGCTCTATTTATGTGCATGTAGTTGTTCTTTATGTAGACACCAGGTGTTGTGATGATATCCATGAAGTTACACCCGCACGTTTCAGCTGTGGTGGGGTGTGACAGATTGGTATCAGAGCCTTGGTTATAGAGAATTAGGCGGTTGGACCTAGACTATAAACCTATGAGTCCCTCATATAGTTGCATTTAGGATCTATGTGTAAGTATAGTATTTTATATGACTATTTTCCTATATTTATAAGATGTTTTATTGTGTTTTGGACGTCTATTCTATCCCCTATACGTAGTATTGTATATATCGACTTTATTATATCATCTTCCGCGCGTAAGATGCTTCGTTGGACAACCGTTGTCGCTATCGGATGCGAGAGAAGTGGTAGGATAAAGCAGACTAACCGCAGAATCCGAGTTCCCGATAGCATGTATCTATGTTCGGACAAGGAGAGGACGTTTATGGGAAACGTTGGTGGAGAAGAAGTGGAGAGGTTTGGAACCACGACGAAACTTCTGGAGATGGAGCCATTACCAAATACCCTTGGTAGTGTCCTCACTTCACCTAGGAAGGAGATGTGGTTTAGTCTAAACCTCGTGATTTGTATGCGCTTGTGAATTATGTAGAATTGGAAGAAAAGAATGGAGATGGTTTTGCATGTTGTTGACTACCTCAACGTGTAGGAAACATGAATGGTTGGTTGAGTAAAGATGAAAGGGAGTTTGGATGAGATGGTGTAGATTCGGATCTAGAGTCCACAGCGAGTAGTAAGTTGAATTGATCTGAGTAAGGAGATAAGTGCGAGAGTGGAGTTGAGCCATTATGCGACGTCTTTTGTTTTGTGTTATGTTTTGGAATTCGTATATTGTCTTTTGCTGTCTGGAGCCATGTTGGAGCGTGATTACTCTTTGATATTGAATCGACCTTATCCAAGTGATTTTGATTATAGAGTTTACGTGATCGTTGGAAATTGTTCCATGCAAGATGAGTGTTTGCGACGTCTCTTGTTTTTGTTTGTATGATTGTTTGCATGATGTGCTTTCATAGGAGGGAGTACACTTATGAAAGGGGGCATAGATAATTATGGTGGCCAACATAATTATACATGCGTCACAACATAAGTGGACTTGCAAGTATGATAGCATGGATTGCATGGTGTATTAGGTGCTATGTGGTATATGTGCATTATCAATAAGATGTGTGGTTTTGGAAGTAAGTATGCGTGTGGAATAGGCTTATAACTATGGTCGCGAACATAATTATAAGGGTATTACACATGTGGACTTATGACCATTATTGCATTGATTGATGTTTGTTGTTATATGTTGTGGTAGATGGTATGTAATATCATGTTGGTGATGGCTGTATGGTTAGAGAAGTATTCTCTTAACTGTTTGGGCAGTCGTTATATGTTGGGGTGTGTAGGTGGTAAGATTCCATCCTACCTATCATATGTTGATACCTCAAATATCGGTGGGTACTTATGTTGTGGTATTTAAATTGATTTGTTTACTAGACGCTTCGTTTGTATACCTAATTCTTTGGTTGGCATTCCTATTCATACCATGATGGTACAGATGCCA
Organism: Artemisia argyi; assembly: GCA_030686995.1. Taxonomy (NCBI): domain Eukaryota; kingdom Viridiplantae; phylum Streptophyta; class Magnoliopsida; order Asterales; family Asteraceae; genus Artemisia; species Artemisia argyi. The sequence goes on along the minus strand of CM060689.1, from coordinate 16,069,672 downwards.
TATTCTTTCTATTTGACGCCGTGATAGGTGTTGGGAATCGAATTCGTTTTTGTTGGATACTGGTTCGTTTTTTTGGTTATTCCATACATTCATTCCTCGGATGAATGTTATACTATTCTTCAAGTATTGTTGGTTCGTGACAAGTTGGTGTGAATATTTAATCCCTCATTTACACACACCAATTGAATTTTGTGACCCATTAGTATCGGTGTTTTCTATGATTTTGGTTTGATCGGTGTACGAATGAGTCTTTAAGTTCATCGTTTGGTTTGCAATGTATTTGCGTGAGTGTTCACTGGTATGAGATTCGTTTGATAATTATTTTGATTACGGAATTCTTCAATGTCTTTCGTGTTCGATTAGGAGGTTGTGTTAGAGTCTTTATGGCATTTTACAAATTCGTTTTGGGTATTTCAAGGTCGTTTTATGGAAACTAATATTTTTATGGGAAATGAAGTGAAAAAAAAATGGTTATGTTGATGTCTTACATAAAATGGTTTATATATATTTTATAAAAAAAATGTATAAGTTTAAGATATGTCTTGTAAAAAAAACGGTGTTCAATTATTTTTGGGAAGGTCGAGTACGGGAATAAGAACTATCTATGGTTCTCATTTACCAAACTTGTTATGTAATTAGTTCATCGAGTGTTTCTTTCGTTGAGGTACGCTTGTGGACGTTTTATGGGTATGCGTATTATATATATATATATATATATATATATATATATATATATATATATATATATATATATATATATATATATATATATATATATATATATATATATATATATATATATATATATATAGGGAGGGGTTAAAATAAAAAGAGGTTTTGTGGTAAAAAGAATAAGAAAGATTTTGGACCCTTAGATTTAAAATCAATGGATGAGATTAAACTATACACTTAATTATGACTGGAAGGGCAAAAACATCTTTTAGTAAAAATACATAAACACTTACTTTCTGTTACATTACATTCAGATCCGACATCTTCAACCTACTCTCTCTCTCTAAAAAACCACACTCATCTCACTATTAATCCTTCAAAAATTCATCAAATCTTCAAAAATCATCAATGGAAACCATGATCTAAAGCTATTGGTAGATTCAATCGTTTATTTTACAGATGAAAATGGTGTCGCAAGGTGACGGTAAGTCAACTAAACCTAATTTTATTCATATTATCAGATTTTATTGAAAATGTTTTGTTAATTAGGGGTTAATTGTTCGTTAGTTTTTGTAGTTTTGTTCATTATCATAAACGTGCATAACTTTAATTGATTTTTGTTTGTTAAAATTAACAGCAAATTACAGGGTAATGATTAAACTAAACTTAAACTTACTTTCTTAATCTATATTATGCTAAAAAGTTCATTAAATTTAGTTGTACATGTTTTGTGCATAAAAAATGGCTAAATGTGCAATAATTTTCATTGAATGTTTGTAAAAAGTGTGACAATCCTGAGTTGTGTGAAATAATACTGTTTTATGCATTAAAATTGGGGTAAATATGTATTAATTTTCATAAAAAGTTAAGAAAATGCGATAAGTTTGGATAATCATGAGTTATGTGATATAACATTGTTTTGTGAATTAAAAAGTAGCTAACTGTGCATTAGTTTTCATAGAAAGTTAGTAAAATTGCAAAACGTTTCGATAATCTTCAGTTGTGTGAAATAACACCATATTGTGCATTAAAAACAAGCTAAACGTGCATTAGTTTTTGTAGGAAATCAGTAAAAGTGCAATACGTTTGGATAATCGTGAGTTGTGTGAAATTACATAGTTTTGTGCATTGAAAATGGGCTAATTTTCCATCAGTTTTCACAGGAAGTTAGTTGCGTTCTCATTTAGATAATCGTGCCTTTTGTGGAATGACTATGTTTTATGCATTAAAAAGTGGCTAAATGTGCATTATTTTTTGTAGAAAGTTAGTAAAAGTGTGATATGTTTGGAAAATTATGAGTCGTGTGATATACCATTGTTTTGTATATTAAAAAGTGGGCTAAAATTGGTTTGACAGGTAGAAAGAATCTGCCGTATAAACGCTGATAACAACAAAGAAGAAGAGACACGAGACCAGCTAAACCCAGGAATGGTACCTGAAGACATTTAGGTTCAATGTTAGGCCGGTTTGTTAAAGCCTGATTTAGAGAGCTACCATGTGGTGTGCTTGATGGGTTGTCTCTTGAAGAGGTACTAAACAGCAACACGGAAAATGATTGTGATGAGCTTGTAAAACACCTCAAACCAACTGAACTTGCATTGCTAATTGGGTTTTTGATCTTATGTTTGACGTTGTTGAACATGAAGAGTCGAATAACAAGACTCAGGTAAAGACGATCAAATTTCATAGCATGCGACAAAATGTAACTCCTTATTGGCATCTAGCTCCGATAGCTTTTGACACATTTTGTTATAGGGGTGTTTGGAATTGCTTATCTTGAGATGCTTATGCTTATTTTTGAGTAAATAAGCAATACCAAGCACCCACTTAACCATTTATCTTCATAAATATATTATGTATAATGAAGTTGCAAAAAATTTATTTCAGGCATTAGCTCATTATGGTTAAAATAACAGTGTTTTGAGCATTAAAAAAAGGCTGAATGTGCATTAGTTTCCAAAAGAAATAAGTAAAAGTGATATGTCTAGGTACTCATCGAGTTATTGTTTAGACTAACACTTTTTTGTGCATTAAAAACGGGTTTAATATGCATTAGTTTTCATAGTAAGTTAGTAAAAGTGTGTACACTAAAATATTACTGATTTCTAGTTTAATCAGTAAAAAATGCATCAAATAATTGTCAATCGAAGATCTGAATAGCGATCGATGGTAACTAAAGGCAAAATCGATGATTTTATGGAAAAGATGCTTGTGTGAGTCAATTAAACCTACTTTTGTTCATATTATTATATGGTGTGGGATTTTCGTTCATATTGCTGGTTAGAATCCTCTAGGTATTGATTTTATGTTTTAACATTGCTTTTTTTATTTAATATTTGTTAAAATGTGCATCAGACTAAAACATACCTATTTGGTGCATCAAATTAGCTATATCTGAATGTTGGTAAAAAGTTGGATATGTTTGGGTAATTGTACCTGCTTTTGTGAAATAACTTTAATTTGTGTATAAAAATAAGCTAAAGGTGCATTATTTTTTATATGAAGTTAGTCAAGTTATGTCCTTAATTTGTGTAAAATGGTCTAAGTGTGCATCAATTTTGTAGAAAGTTAGTAAAAGCGTAATACTGTAAGTTGTGTGGAGTCTACTGTTTGTGCACTAAATTGGCCTAAATAAGCATTAATTTTTGTAGGAAATTAGTAAAATGTAAAAAGATTGGATAATTGTGAGTTATGTGGAATAACATTGTTTTGTGCATTAAAAAGTGGTCTAAATCAGCACTAATTTTTGTAGGAAAGTAGTAAAATATGAAACAATCGTGAGTTGTGTGTAATAACATTGTTTTGTGCATTAAAAATGGTCTAAATAAGCATTAAGTTTTGTAGGAAATTAGTAAAATATGAAACGATAATCGTGAGTTGTGTGAATATCATTGTTTTTTGCATTAAAAAGTGGTCTAAATGTGCATTAATTTTTGCAGAAGGTTAGCAAATGAGTGGTATGTTGGGATAATGATGAGTTGTGTAAAATAATAACTTTCTCCATTAATAGTCTGCTAAATGTGTGTTAGTTTTAATAGGATGTAGTAAAAGTGACATGCTTCGATAATCTGTGCGCTACTGTTTGGAATAACACCGTTTTATGCATTAAAAATGGTTTAGCTGTGCATTCGTTTTCATACGAAGTTAGCAGAGGTGGCATGCTTAGGTAATCAACACACTATTGTGTGAAATAACGTTATTTCGTGCATTAAAATTGTCTAAATGTGCATTCTTTTTCATTATAATTTAAAAAATGTGACACACTGCATTAAAATGGTCTAAATGTGCATTCATTTTCATTAGAATTTAAAAAATGTGACACGCTTAGGAAATCAATTCACTATTGTTTAAAATGACTATTTTATGCATTTAAAATTATCTAAATGTACATTAATTTTCATAGAAAGTTAAAGTGACTTACTTAGTTAACGAGCATGCTATTGTTTGAAAAAACATGGTTTTGTGCATTAAAAAAGATATGCATAATCCATATTCATGTATTGTTAACTTCTTACATGTGCCAAACTAATTTTTGAAAGGTGAATGAATATGGAGCCCGACCAGCAAACATTGGATTGCTCCTAAAGATAAGGTATAGACAGAAATTTCAAGTTATTAAGCATTTTATTGACTTTTTAATATGTTTTTGGTATGACATATCTTTTTTATATACTCAAAATCACAGATTTTCAAGAAGTATATTGAGATCGTGTTACAGCTTGGTAACATGGACCGCTGTCGTAAGCTATAGGAAAAGTATCAGAAGTGGTCAGTGAGAATTGCTACGCATGGAGCAAGTATGATGAGTTGGAAAGATCTTTATTGGAGACTGAGCATGCCCGAGCCATTTTTTCGGTTGCAATTGCGCAACCTGAACTAGATATGCATATATTTATTGAATGCTTGTGTTTTGTTAAAAATTGAAATGTATATGGAATGCTTATATTTTGTTTAGAAATGATACCATTATGGAATGATTATATTTTGGTTATTTGTTAGTTGAATTGTATTCGGTTTGCAATATAGTTAGGATTACTTATGTATATAGATTCTTATATATGTTTTGTGCGCAAAAATTGGGCGAAATGTGCCTCAGTTTACATATGATTTTGGTACAAGTATTGTGTTTTGTTGATCAACATAGTTGTTTGAAATAAAACTATTATGTGCATGAAAATGGAATAAATGTGCACCGTATTCATATGAAGTTGGTAAAACTAGTATATATAGCTAACATTTTGAGAAAATATAAAAGTTTCTGCAAGACTACACATATGCTAAAATTCATCACTTCAAGACAGTAAAAACAGCTTCAATAATTTAATTTGGTACAAATTCGAATTATAAACATTGAAAAATATATCTGTAATTATAATAACAACAATAAATGTACTCAAATTCATCATTTTTATAAAAAATACAATTGTTTTTTAATGCACAATAATTTTGAAGCACAAATAGTTTTGTGCAACAAAAATAACAAGCAGGTAGGTTCTCTTATGCTAGCTGACTTATTTGTGCATCCCTGGGAGTCTACCTACATATATGAATTGGCCAATAGATGTTAATGCTCGTAACTCTCATTTTCCCTACAGTTGGTCTGAACCGAAAGGTCAATATGTAGCTGATGGTTTTGGAACACACTTTAGTCAACAACCTCCTCTTCCAGTACTGCCTCCACCACCACACCCACCATGAAACCATTTGTTTGAGCCTTATGTTACACCACCACCGCCACCGTTAGTCAAGATGTCTATGTTTCCAGTTGGTGGTGCGTGTGCAAAAATGGCAGAATGAACAGAAAAAAAATCTGTCGCATTTGATCAGATTATGTGTCCTTCCTGAGGTATTATGAGTTCTTGAAGATCGTAGACCTCCACCTGTACCATAATGTGGAGTTTGTTATGTGTTAGTATGATATACAAAAAGTAAATTGTAAAAAATAGGTACTTGTGACAATTTTGACCAATTTATTTTGTGGATTGGTCAATTAGGGGTTATATTTGTTTCAAATTGCTCAAATGGGTAAAAAATCAGAGATTACCAAGAAAATAGATCAAATAACCTATTTGAACCCATAAAAAACTACACAGTTTTGACCCACCACCACCAATCAGCCAGACCCATCCATAACCCATTGTGCCATTTGACAGCGGATTTACCTCGTATATGTTGCCAACGTAAGTGTACTTGACGTATAGTTTCTTGTTTCACACGGACAAGGACCGCAAAAGCCAATAATTCCTGATTTCTTTACACCTTCATGTAACTACAATAATAAATGGCTAATTATTAAATTGGGCAATTGCCATGAATATTAATACCTGAAAGATAACCAACTTAACACTCGTTGACTTTTAAGGTCTAGCTAATGGACTCCGATATAAAGATTAATCTAGTGATCAGACATGAAAGAATCAACAAAAATTCCCGGAATTCATCAGTTTTATATCAACCTCAAAACCATTAAAAAAATTGTGTCATCAACACAAAGATTTGTAATTTCATTCCTTCTATTAGTGCAACCCTCTATTATGTAAGTAACTTAACGTATGCACAATCATATAGTAACACTTATAACACAAAATATATATCTAATGAATAATAACACTAATTTGTGCATCGAATTCTACTGCAAATACAGATTTTCTTCAAATGACACTAATTACATAAATTTTTGTACCAATAACACTATTAGCACTAATTTATGCATCAAATTCCACTACAAATACATTTTTTCTTTATTAAATTACACTAATATCAAAAATTTATATATCAAATACAATATAACACTAAATTGCGCATCAAATTTGACCACATATAGATTCACATTAAATATACTAACAACACAAATTCATGTAGCATAAACACTAATATGTGCATTAAATTTCACTACAAATACTACTTTTTTTCCAAATTAGACTAATAACACAAATTTATATATAATATTACACTAGAAACATAAGTTTATACATCAAATTACATTGAATGACACTCATTTGTGTATCAGATACACTAATTTTTGCATCAAATTCCATTACAAATACAAAATTATATCAAATACACTGATAACAGAAATGTATGCATCTAATACACTAGATTACAACAAAAAGGTTAATCTGATTTACAAACTTATGCTTCAAATCCACTAATAATACAAATTTATATATCAAATTACACTAATAGCAATAATTATGTATTAGATACTCTAATAACTCTAATATGTGTAGTAAATTACACCACAAATCTATAATTACTGCAAATTACACTAAAAACACTAATTTACATATCAAATTACACTAATAGCCGAATTTTATTATCGAAAACACTAATTACAACAAAGAAGCTTAATCAGATCTCGAACCAAAATCGATTTTAATGCAAAAAATACATACCTTAGTTATCACTATTATGAATCGATAGCATTTTGGAAAAGAATCAAAATTGAGCTTAGCATCAATAATTGTGATTATGTTAATAACTAATTCAAGATTTCAGTAAAAGTATTACAACCCGATTGAATATTGGGAAACATATTGAAGATTGCAATAAAGGGGATTGGAGATTGTGTGTGTTATTCGGTGTGTGATTTGTGACATGAGTCATTGACTGTAGTTGATTATAAAAAAAAGCTGGGTTTTATTATGTCAAGTTTGAAATTACTTTTATACCCTTAATGGTTAGTTAGGATTAAAGTTAATTTCATCCATTGATTTTAAATCAAGGGTCACAAATCCTTCTTATTCTTTTTACAAAAAATCTTCTTTTTATTTGATCTCATCCCTATATATATATATATATATATATATATATATATATATATATATATATATATATATATATATATATATATATATATATATATACTTTTTTTTTATATGGGTGTTCATGAACATTTTATCCGTGTCTATTTTTATTGGGGGAAAATTTCTCATTGTGTTTTTCTAGCTTTGATTTTGATGTTCGTTACTTCGTTGGTCGGTAATTCATACCCCTTTTTGAGTTCGTTGATATACGTTTTAGTTCGACCGGTTTCATGGTTCGCGTCGTTTACTTAGGATAGATTGTCGTTTTGATTATCAATTTGTTCGTTGAAGAAGAAGAGGATGTTTGCCAAGTGTCCAAGTGAGAGGTTTAGCTTCAAGATGTACGTTCTTCAGATTGCATGGGCATCGCGGAGGTAGAAGATCCATAAGAGGAACTATGTGAAGCATGACTTAGAGTTTGGGAGTAGAACTTGGAGTTGATGTTGGTATGGAGCAGGAAGTGTTATCTACACAGATCATAAGAATCTTTAGCATATATTTGCCGAGAGGCTAATATATGTAGAAGAGAAGTTGGGTGTGGAATTTCTCAGTGACTACGATTGTCTGACTCGCCATTGTCAAGGAAGGGCGGACATCGTGGTAAGAGCGCTGAGCAGGAGTGAACGAGTGAAACTTGGATGTTTGTGAGCAATGATTATGATAATTCAGATCGGAGTTGAGAAGATGATACTGACAGCCTAGATAGAGAGGTTCAAGGATGAGAACAGGTAAGAAGAATGATTACTTGGTTTAGACCAGTAAATGGAGAGGAACGAAGATGGAGGAGTGTACTTTGCGGACCGCTAATGATTTCGTGGAGAGGAAGCTTAAGGATATCGATCATGCAAGGTATAAGATACATCCGAGAATGGATAAGACGTATTATTACCTTAGCAAGTGGTTGATACGCTTGAAGGTGAGTGTTGATGTCAATGATTATTATGGTGATGCAACGGTCAGAGATACTTGGAGATTTTGTTGAGAAGGAATTGGTGAGACATTTCATTTGATGAGTTGGTAGAGAGACGTGGAGTGTCGCGTCAATCAGCTTATATAATGTTTTATGGAGCCTTAGAGGTTGGTGTTGGTGATATTGTGAGGTTAAAAGTATCTCCTTGGAAGGGTGTTGTACGTTTCGGTAAGAAAAGCAAGCTAGCACCGAGATACGTAAGACCGTTTGAGATTTATGGAAAGGATTGGATTTGAGACATATCGGTTGAATTTGCCTAAGGAGTGAAGTAGAGTGCATGATACGTTTCACGTATCTAATGGAAAGAAGTGGTTTGCGGATGCTAGTCTGCATGTGCTATTAGATGAATGTAAGGTTGACAAGACTCTCCGTTTTGTCGAGAAACCTGTTAAGAATATGGAATCAAGATGCTAAGAGTTTGAAGTGTAGTGAGATAACATTGGTAAAGGTATGGTGGGATTCTAAGCGTGTTCCTGAGTTTACTTGGGAACGTGAGGATCAGATGTAATTAATGTTTGTTTTATGGGTATTTGTTATTTGTGAGTGCGTCTTGCGATTACCATTTTGAATTTTTCATTTGGTTCGAAAGTATCGTACCTATCTGTGAGAAGTCGTTCGGATTTTTGGTGTTATTGATCGGTGTAGTGTATCTATTGTAGAATACTAATTAAGTTGGAAACATGTTCAAGTGGTATTGAGTGATGCGTAGAAATGGAAGAAGAGAGGAGAAGAGAGAAAGAGTGGAACCTTGAAAGAAAAAGGAAAAGATTAGATTGAAAATGTATGAAAGGTCCAACCCTCTCCACATGTGGAGAGGGGTATTTATAGTTACAACATAACGCCCACTCCCGGGCTGTGGATCAGGCATACAGTGGGTGAAGACCCGTTCCTTCTTCCACGGTGTTACTTAATCTAATACTAATTAACTAATAAACAAACTAACTACGAGCTAACTTAATGCTATTACAATCATTAGGTGACCGAGACTTTTACAGGAATATTTGTATTCCTAACAATTTCCCCCTAAGCGAGGTCACCTTTGAAGTTAAGCTCTTTGGTCTTTGAGCATTCTTTAGTCTTTGTAGCTCGTAGGATCTGATTCTTCTCTTTTCAGCACACTTCGTACTTCAACCAAGCGAACTTGTGATTAGAGTTCCTTTGTGATGTGTGATCTTTGAGCTTCTTTGAGATCATCAGCCAAAGTAAATCTCCAAGCTCATCCATAGTAGCATCGCCTTCATGTGATGTAGTGACTAAGGACCATCATGCTCACACCCTTCTGTATCTGGAGACTTTGCATAAGAGTTGTAGATTAGGAGAATTTTTCATCAGAGTTGCGGAAACGTTGTTGGTAGTCTCTCAACATTTGTTGTAGCAAGTCTCTCATCTTCATTGATAGTGTGGAGGATGTGTGAGCATGAGGTATGGATTGACCCGATTCAGCTGGAAACAGGAGCCATCAACGCCATCTTTATATGTGTCCCTGAAATGAAACAGTTAGCAATAAAGATAGAGAACGAACATGGCTTTGTCATTCGTTCTGCGAGGCCAGACTACCCTCCGGTTTTGTGAAAACCGACCTGTGATCAGGTAGAGTCTCTTTTAAAGAAGACTCTCCTTGACAGGAATTTCCAGCTTGTAGTAATGAATTTTCCAAAGAATCCACTTCGGAATCTTCATACTTAGCATGTTCTCATACCGGAACGTCTCAAAGCAGACAGCACGATAGAGTGAATCGGTGAATAGATATTCACGGATTGATGAGAAATAGATTTTAGAGATCACTCGCGTGTCATATGATAAACATTTTTGAGACACGACGAGAGTTTTATACATTGAATCACATTTCCATCAAAAATACTTTTGTTTGAAAGATATTACACAATCAATGTGCTCGAAAGATAAGTTGGTGAGCACATTGAGAGGTTTTGGCAAAAGTATCCGTCAATCCATATCCTGGAACAAGTTTGATTCAAGTTTGAATCGCACCATCGTTGCTTTCCAGTTGTCACTTGATCATTGATCCAAGATGGATCTCACATGTCACCTACCAAGAGCTTGAGTGATGTTCGCTCTAGAAGGATTTCCATCTTCATTGTGAATATTTTCATATCACTCGGATGTTCTGGCAATACCACAAGGATAATGCGTAGGACTCTAAGTATTTTATCTTATTTTCCACATTGTGTGAAACAATAAGCATATTTGGAATGTGTCCTAACGAGATTTATGGATGATCTCATGGCTCTAGACTCAATAGTGCGTTTTGATCCGCTCCTGGAGACTAGGGAGGCGTCTCCTGTTTTAGGTATCAACATAGCTCGCAATGAGCGGTCGATACATTGCACAGGGTTCCCCGTGAGATTGAAACAAGCTCTTTTAAGAGAACTTGAGTGGTTGGGAAGTTTAGTGCAGTGCGTCACTGGGTCCATGACGTCTTGTCTTCAATACCGGCGTTACCTTAGTAACCGCCAGTAGCATATGTATTGAACCCGGTTTCTGCCCTAAGGTTGAATAATTGGAGGGCTATTTCTTTTCACCCTTTCTCATTATATTTCTTTTTCATTCTTCAACCCCTTCAGTGCTTACCGAGATTTCATCACTAGAACCTTGTTGGGTTTGTTCCAGTCCTAGCTCTATCTCAGTCCGCACTCTTCCCTTTCTCACTTTACTCCTTTTTTCAATCATTCCTAAGGACTTCTAATCTATCTATGAATTGTCCCTGGGAAGATCCTTCCGGTTCTGGTGGATCATGGGAACTTATACCTAACCTTAACCAACCTTATAACTCCATGCATAAAGATAAATGGTCGGTCATTGGTATAACTTCCACAAACGCCATTTGCTCCCCCTCAATATGTGCATCGATATTCGAAAGTGTTTAGCACATATGCGGGAGCCTTTTATTGAGTCTTAAAGATCACATGTGATTATCAGATTTCATATTTAAATCACATTCTCTCCCCCGATCAAAAATTTCAAATCTTTCGAGATTTTTGATCTCAATTGATTTAAATAATTTAGAAAACGTTTTTGGGAGAGAAATGCGGTCAAGTTTAATATTTTCTGATAAAAGGAACTTTTTCTTGCTCCCCCTCAAACTGTGAGGGAGGTTGTTATGTGTCAGATTTGAAGAGTTATCAAAATATTCGAAGTTTTAACGAAGACTCTTTGAAAGTTTACTCATTCTGACACATAACCATCACAAATCTTTTTGTTGCAAGGTTTTATGTACGAAGTGTGGGGAGTTTTGATGATACATAAAATTTTGAGAAATCACTCTCCCCCTCAATCAATGACGGATGTTAAAGCATAAATATTTTCATAAACTATTAACGTCATTGATTGAGTGAAAATTTTATCAAACTTTTGAGTTCAATTTGATTTTCAATCAAAATCTCATGGTACCACCAAGTTTTGCACAAATACTTTCCGGAAAAATCAAAGAAGAGAAAGTATTTGGCGATAAAAAGAAGACTTCTCTTCTTTAGCAAGAAATAATGCACTGAAACGTACATTAGATCGAGGGTGCATGAATATAAAGTAATTCACGCTCGGATGAACGGCACCCTTTGTTAGGAACAACCGGCTTTTTGGCGACGTGTTTTCCTTAATGTTGAAAACCGGGTTGCTATCTGAAGTAATAGCAAACCATAATTTTGAAGTCCAGGTTGTAGCCTGAAATGACTACAAGCCATAGTTTGAAGTTCGGGTTACAGCCTGAAGTGACTGTAAGCCATAATTTTAAGAATGTTTTGAGAAACGACATGTTTTAGAAAAAACTTTATTTGAAACCGAAAAACTCTTGCTCAAGCATATGTATGATTCCGTGTCATTATTGAATGACATTTCTAGAAACGTACATAATATTGATTACACAAGAGACATGTCGTGAGAAGAATATTTTTGAAATTTTTGTAAATTTTTTTTTTTTTTTTTTTTTTTTTTTTTTTTTTTTTTTTTTTAGGTTATATAGATTAATTGTAATAGATACATATGTATATATATAATTATGTACGTAATGCAATATAGGATGCAGAGGGCAAGAGAAATGTTTATAAGTGTACACAATGAGGGCCAAAAACAAATAGCAATACAACACAAATGTTCCAGTCAACACACATAATTGAGACACTGCACCCCATTACTGATCTCATTACTCAGTACGTTGGAGAAGACGGTAGTCCCCTTCACGAACTCTCCCACCAACGTAGCACTCCAGGCTTCGGAAGATCCTTCGTGTCTTTAATCTCTTGCGGATGCCAGCCAAAAACTTCTTGTTGCGGGTTGACTCATTTGCAGTCCAGTTATTGGTATATCGTCTAGTTCCCTGGGCATAGACGTGGTATTCTTTCACTCTGAAGTCCAGTGCCTCTTCGACCAGACGCAAGGTACCGTCACTGAACTTGTGTATTTCATTGAACCGCAAAACTATGGGCACATTATACTTGTCTCGAAATACAGTTGCAAGAGGAGATTCAATGACAGTAAAATCTGCAACCCGTTCCAGACTGCTAACATTCCATAGGGGTCTTGTGAGGTTGAGCTGAGATTGATAGCTTTCGATACCAAGCTGAAAGTCTTCGACCCGTTTCCTGATGACGATGCCCCGGATCCAATGAAGTACAGCAAACACAAGAGATTTCATTTCACGTGATGGTAGATGATGCAGCTTCCCTTGAAGATGGAGGAGATACAAGTCTTCGAAATCATTAGGGCGTAGGTGTTTGAAATCCCCTTCGGATATGGTGTAGTCCTTGAAGTCTGCTCTTTTGAGTGTAATGCTCTTGAGATAGTCGTAGCCATAGATGGGATGTATTAGAACCTTAACCACACTAATGATTTGAAGGGGTGAGCGAACTGACTTACGGTCACCTGGAGCTTGAAACCGATCTATGTAGAACTGTTGTTTCTTCAACCACCAGTGTGAAATGCCCAGAGATGCAGAGATGTTGTAGTCGCATTCTTGAATACTCCACATACTGTCGGGGACCAACTGTTCCAACCCGATGTCAGAATAATGGGCAGCTTTCATCTTTGTGATGGACAAGGCTGATTTGCATTGTCTGCTCCCAAGCTTTAGATATTCAAGGTCTTTGTTGAAGAAGAATTCTGCTTGGATAGTAACATTTCCAGGAGGCCCACCCAAGGGAAGTGGAGAGTGGTAATTATACTTCATCATTCCTTCATCCACAATGTCATTGAACATCTTGTGGCACTCTTCCATCTGGTATTGTAGATGATTAACATCCTGATGAAAAGCTTTGACAATGTTGAATGCTGGTCCTTCTAGATCCTTCTGAGTGAGCTTAGAGAGACCCCGTTTCTTGCAGAACCATGCGATGAATGTTCCCATATCACCGGTTTGGGAAAGTAGGGAATCTTCAGAGGGTGGAACAAAACTGGTGGTGATTACATTGATCCAGTTGCTATCATGAGTTGGTAATTCAGAAGAAGGAACCGTCCAGTCGGGCTCAGGTGATAGTGGTATGCTGTCATCTGGTTTCCACCATGTCTCTTTGTCATCTTTGGTCAAGGGAACTTGAGGTGGATCATTGGTGTCAGTTCTGGTGAATGATTTCCACCACTGTCTACCAGGAATGTGAGTTGTAGAAGCATCATCATCTTCATCGTCGGATGACTCATCGTGTTGTGGTGTGACTGAGGCTTCATTGAAGACAAGTTCTTCAGTGGCATGAGATGCAATGGAGGTTGCACCAGCATCAAACGTAGTCCAGGCTGCATACTTAACATGTTTTGCTTGTTTAGACGGAGCGGACTTGGTTGACTTGTTAGTCTGATGTTGTTGAGATGATGATGAGGTGGGTTGTGATGATCCGCCAGGAGCGTGTGACCCACCAGGTAGTAAAGAAGTGCCGGATGGACCAGATGCCCCAGCAGGTGGTGGAGGTGGAGGTGGTTGTGGAGGTGAGCCAGATGGTGGTTTGGGGTGACCCTGACGCCGCTGTTTTCTTTTTCGTTCAATCTCCATGTCCCGGGCGTGTTCCTCAGCATCATCTTGTAGAATTGAGGCCTCCAGTGCCTTATACAGCTGTACGTGTGCATCGTGTCCTGTGTGTTTACCTTGCTGATACATACTGTGCTGCAGAATAACCTTCATGTCATAGATGGGAAGGTCTTTGAACCTGGACCTGAGAGGGGCTTCGAGAGCAATATTGACAGCTTCAGCAACTTGTTCGTTGATTGCCCTAGATACTTGTTGTTCCAGATCGAGATGCTCCAACTTGTATAGTCTGCTGCTATGATTGGTGATTGTTTGTGGCAGTTTAAGGTTTACAAGGGTTTGAAGCAGAGTGGCGTGTTTGTCCAACTTCTCTCGAATCTCAAGATTATCTTGAACAGCATTAGCCGTCAAAGTAGTTAAAGTGTCCAGATCTAGCTTCTTCTCAGAGTCAGCAGGAGCGGCAGGTGCAGACGGTTTCTCTTGCGTGGCATCAGCTTGTGGGATGTCATCATTATTGGGACCCACCGTAGATGTTGGTGCAGACTTGGTAGGAATGGTGGAGTTGTCTTGTACAATAGGGACATCAACCATTGACACAACTTCTGCGTGCTCGTCACCGGATTTATCACCTTCAGCATCATCTGGTTTATCCATGAGGAATTGATCGCCATAAGTGTCCAGATTCTTGTATGAGGATAGTGTACCGGTGGGGCTGTCAGGTATCACCTCGAGCTTAGGATCATCTGTTATCATTTTGAGGTTACCTTGGATATCCGGATATGCGGTAGACACGAACTCATCATCGAGTGGATCAACAGGGAGAGCAGACTCAGTCGGTTTATCCTGTACAGGTTGTTGGCTGGTAACATCTTGTGTCGAGAGATGTGGTTCATCCCCTTTGGGAGCAGAACTGGTGTCAGTTTCAGAACTGCTGGATTTATCGGGTTGCCCGAGACTTGGTGAGGAAACATTTTCAGAAGAAATCTTAGCCGATGAGGATGTGGGTGAGCGTCTTTTGAGAATAAACTTGGTACTGGTTGATTTGGAGGCAGGAGATGATATTTTCAAGAGGGTGTGTGCTGCTTGTTCTTCTGAGGCCACATCCTTACCTTTACCGGTTACTTGCAGGGTCTGTGACGATTTATCAGACTGTGGTTCTCTAATGATGACCCCACTAACTGGTGGAACCTGTGGCATATAAGTTTCCTTCAAGCTTTCAGCAGTTGCCATTTGTACCATTTCTTCTTCAGTCAGAGGCAACTGAGTGGAGCAAAGTGCAGGATTGGGGTCCTCAGCACTTGGAGATTTGGTTATTGAGCTGGTTCTTTTACCTCCAGTGGTCTTCTTAACCCTTTTGGAGCCTTCAGAGGAAGCAGCCGAGGTATTACCACCTTTGCGTTTCTTAGATGCCGATCTTGCGGACTTAGTGGAAACAGCTGGCTCATTAGGGGGTGCTTCCCGACTTTTCTTAAGATATTTAAGATATTCCTCATAGTATTGAGCAGACAGGATATCACGGGTTAGAAGAGCAGTGGGAATATCCATGCCGAATATGATCTCTCGAGTGCTCTTTGAGTCATATTTGAGGAACCCAAGTGGATGTTCGTCAGTAGGTTGATGAAGTGGGGATTCTGCTCTTGGATGAAATTTAAGAGATCGCTGAAGGCACAGTATGATCAGCTTAGTAAACCTAACGCTTGGGATCGAGAGCTTGGCTGATCTTTTCTTGCCGTCTTTGTGCGCTTCAAGGTTAGCCTTGTCTACCAAGAAAGAGTGGATGGACTGACTGAATTCCTCCCAGATTCTTTCAGCAAAATTGATGTTCTCACTGTTGACAACCCCCCAGAGAATTTGTAGAGAAGGAGCTCTAAGTCTCTCATATCCTGATGTTTTACCAGTCAGACACAGGTTGATTAGGCTTGCAACTGCTCTCCATGGTTGATAGAGGTCATGTGTGATGACAGCAGAAAGTGTGGAGACTTGAGTGGGGTATCCAAGTTCATTGACGAAGTCAATAAGAGTAGCTGGAGTAGGTAGGGGAGTATATTCCACATTATCACCCGTTGGTAGTATTTGCAGAGCGCTACCCAGTGTTTCCATGGTGATGTTCACCCATTGCTCATCCAGTTGGCACTTGTACAGGTTGGTTGTTCTGTCAAAGCATATAGTGTTCCAGAATTGTTGAATGTAGATGGAGGGGATTGAGGAGGATGCGGTAAAGGCATTGAAGAAGGTGGTATTTTTCAGTATGTCAAGGGCAACTCTGAATATGGGATGATTCTGAGGTCTATCCGTCTTAACATAGCAGTTACTTTTCCCAATAGGAATCCACTTGTTGAATGGCAAAATGTCATCGTCAGTACGGACAGGTGGAGCCAAAGGCACTTCGACATTAGGTTCTGCCATAGGAGCTGCATTCGACAAACATCAACACAGAAGAAAACCATATGTGAAGGTGAGTGTAAGCAGTAGGAGGAACCCCAGAATTACATGGTATGTCAGTAGAAACAAGGCCGTGGGTAACGTATTGCAAGTAATGAGTGCTCAAGAGAATTATACAACACGTAGAGAGGTAATTAGGACACTTAAACATTAGTATCAAACACACCAACCCATGCATAAAACCTTAGATGTCTACACATAATCACACATTCAGACCACAACCAAGGTACATGACAAAGTTATTTAACCGCAAGAAACTTATTTAACCGCAGACCACTTGACATAAACGCAGATCACTTGAGAGCAGACAAGAAACTTATTTAACCGCAACGTTGTAATCCCAACCCAAGTTAACCGCAACAGGTAGAGATAACCGCAACAAAATGAACCGCAACTCGAGGTCAACGCACATCAAGTAAACCGCAAGCATAGGTAACCGCAGTCAATAAAATTAATCTAACCGCAACAAGCACAGGATCTAACCGCAATCAAAAATCTAGATCTAACCGCAATTAAAAACTAGATCTAACCGCAATCAAAAAACTAGATCTAACCGCAATCAAGATCCAGAATTAACCGCAATCAAGATCCAGACCTAACCGCAATCAAGAAATAAATCTAAACGCAGTCAAGAAATAGATCTAACCGCAATCAAGAAATAGATCTAACCGCAATCAAGCACAAGATCTAACCGCAATCAAAATCTAGATCTAACCGCAATCAAAAACTAGATCTAACCGCAATCAAGAACTAGATCTAACCGCAATCAAAAACTAGATCTAACCGCAATCAAAAACTAGATCTAACCGCAATCAAGAACTAGATCTAACCGCAATCAAGCACAAGATCCAAACGCAATCAAAAACTAGATCTAACCGCAATCAAGAGCCTGAACTAACCGCAATCAAGAAATTGATCAATCACAGTTAAGAACACACTCCGCAATTCATAACCTCTAATAGAACCAAGATTTGACACTTAAACTAGAACAGAGATCAAATAACCTAAGTACCAACATCATTATCATCCTACCTATCATCAACAACACTACTCATGGAGTAATCGACCTAACCGCAATCCTATCAACTCCACGATCAACAATTCGCGACTAAGAATCTCACATACATGCAATGAACAAACAATAACATGAATAGTAAAACAACATGATCTAACCTATTAGACACCAATTTGTTAGAACGAAATATTGGTCACCGCGGATATCCACCTAAAAATGATGCAATCGAATGAGAAATTTTGAAAACAAGGAACATAATAGCAAACGTGAAGATAGAATTACTTGACCTACCAAGAATTGAGCACACTGGAATCACAATTAAAACTTAATCGCAGCACTTAAATAGCACATGAGTGAATAGTGATATGAGTTGTGATTAGAATTAATCTAAACGCAAGAAATAAAGTTCCTTAAGTATGGGAAGAAATGAAAATTGCAACATGACGCATCTAGTCCCTGAACTTTACTTATCACTTAAAGACTACTAAAGCGAGTGTCCACGATTAGTCCCTGCAGTTAAGAACTATGCTCAGGCTAAGAGGAAGTCAACAAGACTAGCATAAAGTATCATGATGTACAATAAGAGATGCAGCAGACAACATAAAACAAGCACATAGGCACAATGTGAAGTGACAGACTGTACACATAAAGTTAACCAGAACACAATAATAAATGAAAAACAAACACATACAATGTACACACATTTATTGACACAGGATATAAACAGTGAATGGGTTAGTGGGTGAACAGTGAAGCCCGAGTCCTGAAACTGAGTAAACAGGAGTCTACATGATGTCGACTCACGTGTGAGCAGACATGTCTCTAGTAGTAAGAGATGTCAGTGTCTTTGGGCGCCACACACCGGTTACAGTGGACCTGTTGTATAATTCCTTGGTAACACCTGTGTTATTGGTACACACACATGACCATTTGTGACCATTCATCACGAATGTTCTACCAGTTGGTATCCATAACCCAGAAGATCTAAACTTGTGACGAGTTTCATGCATGGTTACATTCTTGTGATGAGTGGTACTATGATCATATTTCCTTGGTCTATGTCTCAAAGGTTTAACCGGTTTAAGACCATTTAATATCTGAGATGTGGGTTTTGGTCTTACAGGGTTGGTCAAGCAAGGTTTTTTGTCCACCTGAGAAACACATCGTTTATTCGAGAATTTAGATCTTTCAAAACAAAAAATCTTTGGTTGTCGAGTGGTAGTTTGATAACAAACATTTTCCAAAACAGGTTTTCCCAAGATAGACGGTTTTGAAAGACTGAGTCTCTTTTTACCAAAAACATTTGGTTGCCTAATGTTGGTTTGATAATCAACCTTTTTCAGGACAGGTTTTCCCAAGATGGATGGTTTTGAAAGATTGAGACTCATTTGACACTTTGAAACAACACTTGGCACTGTGTGCATACTAGGAGTTTTAGTACATGTGGTCAGACTTAGAGTGGAGAAATCATCGTAGTTAGCAAGATGTGAAACAGTCTGATTGATGTTCTCAGTATTAGTATGTTTAAGTGACTCATGTAGTTTATTACATTTCACCTTGAGATTCTCATTATCAACACGTAATTTAGTAATTTTGCAATTAGTTTCATACGCATTGAATTTCCATTTGGCGGCATTTTGTTGCTCATACAACTTGATTTGATTCTTAAGACAGTTGATAGTTGAGTCCTTGTCATGCAGTTGAGTTTTCAGATTGTTGATCAGAAAGTATTCTTTAAGATCAGGCAATTCGGGATTAAGATACGGTTTGCTGTTTTGAAAGCTTTCATCTTTACATTGTATTTCAAGTTCAAGATCAATGCAGTGTTTTTGTAATTGTGAAAACCTTTTTTGTAATAGTGAAAAACTTTTTTGAAGTTGATTAAATGCCTCTTTATCAACCATGGTCTGGTCTGGTGTCTTAGAAAACTCAACTCTCAGACAAGGGTTTTCATCAAACAAGTCATTTTTGAATACATCATACAGATCATTTTCTCCCCCTTTATAACACATATTTGTTGAGTTAGTTAAGAGTAGTGCACTGTCAACCTGTCTTAACAAATTAGTGTTATAACTAAGATTGATTTGATCTGTATGATGACTTACGTTTGATGGTGTGATGTATTGATCAATTGACGATACCTCATTGCTTGAGTTTGGTGTGGGTATGTTCACAATAGCCTGGGTCACTATTTCAGCAGAAGTGACTCTCTCATCATTTTCTGTATTCATGAGTTCAGTGTTGACCAACTTTGCATCGACTGTTAAGCCCAACCTCAAACTATCACATGCTTGCTCATCATGAGACTCGACCTTGTCTTCATCTCCAAATTCAAGTATTGGTTGTCTCTCAACATACTCTTTAACCTTGTCCAGGTATTGACGTAGCATATCTCTATATTGATCAACATCTATCATTGTGTGTTCAGCGAAGCACTTCATAGTCATCTGACTGTCGTAGTCATAGACCACGGTGTATTTGGAGTCAAAGAAGTTATTCAGTTGTTTGCTGAGCACTCCTAGGGCTGCAGAGGATCCCTCGTTAGATGTTGCTTTTCTGACCAATTGTTGTCGTAATTGATCCAAATTCAAGATCATGATTTCCGTGAATGATTGGACATCTTGACCGAAAAGTGTCATGAATGCACGTTCAAAACCCATTAAGAATCCATTGCCCTCAAGCAACCTAGAAAGATGTGACTGAAGTGTATGGAAGCATTCAATGTGACATTCTCTTGCCAGTTCAAGCAGTTTGTATGACTGAGGAGGTTCATTCCCTTGAAGGTCCGAGCATGATTGTCCACTAGAGTCAACATACGATACTGGTCCTTTCATTTGAAGATTTGGAAGGAGGAAATCACATGTGAAGGGACAATCGCAAGATATGCTAACCAAACGACCTAACCGCAGAAACTAACCGCAATGCACTTAACCGCAAGACACTTAACCGCAATGAGTTAACCACAACACACTTAACCGCAGAGAATCTAACCGCAGTACTATGAACCAAACGCAGAAACTTAACCGCAATGAGTTAACCGCAACGTACTTAACCGCAGAGAATCTAACCGCAGTACTATGAACCAAACGCAGACACTTAACCGCAATGAGTTAACCGCAACGTACTTAACCGCAGAGAATCTAACCGCAGTGACAAAAGTCCAAAGCTGTCACTTTCGTTGCGTTTTGTTTGTATTCTCGAAATAGTAACCGCAGCAATCCAAACGCAGATTTCAGGACTTAAACGCAACCAGGCAATGGAACAGTGGACTTAACCGCAACCTAGAAATTCGCCTAAAAACACTTCCAAACTTCAAATATCTTGATGATATTGTAACACACTCTACGCTACAATGTTCCACAAACACAAATGAACATAAAAGGACATCACAAACATGTATAACCACACAAGAGGGATAAAACCAAGATGTTTTCCAAGAAAGTTGCACCAAACTCACAAAACCACTCAAAAAATCATCAAATTCGATTCTACAAGGCCTTAAGATGAAACCTTGGCTCTTGATACCAATTGTAGAATACTAATTAAGTTGGAAACATGTTCAAGTGGTATTGAGTGATGCGTAGAAATGGAAGAAGAGAGGAGAAGAGAGAAAGAGTGGAACCTTGAAAGAAAAAGGAAAAGATTAGATTGAAAATGTATGAAAGGTCCAACCCTCTCCACATGTGGAGAGGGGTATTTATAGTTACAACATAACGCCCACTCCCGGGCTGTGGATCAGGCATACAGTGGGTGAAGACCCGTTCCTTCTTCCACGGTGTTACTTAATCTAATACTAATTAACTAATAAACAAACTAACTACGAGCTAACTTAATGCTATTACAATCATTAGGTGACCGAGACTTTTACAGGAATATTTGTATTCCTAACATCTATTTTCATGTATTGTTGGTGTGTCAGTATGTTTTCTATCATGTGAATTCGAGTATTTAGTCGGTTCACATTTTTGCGATTCTTTCTCTGTGATTTTATGGTGTGGTATTTATCCGCTTAAAAATCCATAAATTCCTTTTGCTGTTGTGAGTGCTAACTATAGTAGTTGAAATCTCGGGAAGCGATTTCCCTAAGTGGGGGATGATGTAACAACCGTGGTTTTGGCAGGTCAGTTTGACTGATAGTCTTGACTCGGTTGACGTTTGTTTGGTGTGTATTAGGTGTTGGAAGTGATATAGGTGAGTTTTAGCACTAAATCCCTTTGCGTAAGTGGATTTTAATGTGATTTGGAAAGTTTGGAATTTGGGAAAGTCATTTTGATCACCTTTGTGGTGTAGAAATGACTTGTGTAGTTTTGGTGTTTTTGTGTTTTTGCGTAACGATGCTTCGTTCAAGTAATTGAGCGTTAGTAAGTTACGTGGGATTTGTTTTTATGAGTTATGTTTCAAAAGAGCTTTATTTTTGAAAATGATATTTTTTCGGTTTGTCGTAAAACTGAGGTTTATTGCGTAAGACGTTAGGATTAGCTACGGGTATTTATAAAATATGAAAAGTATGAGGTTTTGAGTGTAATAAATTAATTTAATAAAAAAAATATAAAATATATATATTTGGTATCAAAAATCGGCTAGGAAAAAAAAAGGAAAAAGAAACCAAATTTGAGTTCAAATATGACTCTTAGGCCAAAGGAATCCTAGTTCAACCCAAACAAGCCCAACCCCTACCCATATAAACATAACAAACGACCCATACCCCTCTTTTCCTGCAATTTGAAGTCGACACAAGGAGGAAACAAGAAGGAAAAATTAGGGTTTATAGTTTTGAGGCTAAAATCAAGAATCAAGGTAAAATCTTTAAACCCTATGTTCAATTGTTTGATTAATTATTAGAATTCATGTAATATTAATTCTGATGGATCTAAGGTTTGTAAACTTCTGTAAATTATTGAAGTAAAACATGTTAGGATGATTAGATGTTAATATTATGGGTAATGGTTAAGGGAATTGAGTGTTAAACGCGTTAGATTATGTGTTAGGGTTTGGACAGATTTGTAAGGCTGTAAAGATGTGAGTGTATATAACATATGGTGATGAGTTAAGTCGCGAATTTTAAGTCTAAATTGAAGTATAATGAAAGAGATTTCCAAAAAGTCCAGCCACGATCAATTTTGAGGTCGGGAAGTCGGTCTTTTGATTTTTCTTTGATAAGGTGTCAAAGCTATCAAACCGGGACAGATTTTGGGTAAAAGTTTGAGGGTGACATGTGGTTATAAAAGTGGTATTTTGACTTGGTCTTCTGGAATAGTTAAGTTTTAGGTTATATTAGACTACCACGAAGAGGATTCGCGATAAAAACTTGTGGAAGTAATTATTAAAAATCAAAACTTTTTGGTGTGCGTTCAGATCCGAATTTGAGTAGTTGTCAAGTTTGAATTTCTTGTGAGTACTTGTGTGTGTTATTGGTCCATGGCCTTCTGGGATTAGCTTCTATGCTTATGAGAGACCATGGTGAATTTTTGGTGTGAGTTTTTAAGCTTTATTTGTCGTGATTTTATGTGGGTGAATGTACCCAAAAATTCTGCATTTTCTGATTTTAAGAGTGCAAGGGATTTAGTGAGTATTAAGTTATGGTAGTGGTTAGTGTGGTGTCTAGGAGATCCATGGTGGGTCATAGGAGTCTTAGACATCAATCATATGTGTATTACATGGGTTGTAGCTTTTAGCTTGACTTTGTGTAATGTAGATTATTTTTGTGTGCTATAGATTGTGAGTTGTTTTGCGGAAGCTGCGGAATTTAAGGTGAGTTCATAGTCCCATATTTTTACTTTGTTTTAAACTTGGGATGGGAATGATGCTTGTCTTAAATGATTTGATTTACTGTGATTATGTGTGTGGTATTAAAGAGCTTGGACTTATAATGTTATCGTATGTATGCTATGTGTGATTATTTGCTTGTGTGGATGTTTATGGGATCCAATTAGGGGGATGTTTATCCTGTTGCTCGCGTATGCGACCTAATTGATGATATGTTTGATGGGATCCAATTAGGAGGATGTTTATTGATGAGTTCATAAAAACTCATCATTTCTGTCAAATATGAGCAACAAAAACATATAAAAATACTCAGAAACACCACAAAATATTACAAATATCCTTATAAGGTGTTTTTATATGTTTCAAACATAAAAGAACTGAAAACAGGAAAAAACGGCCAAAGTTTACCAAATTGTCAAAATCAGTCCCTGAACTTTCATGAAATATCAGAAATGATCCCTGGATGATTTATTTTAAAGAAAAGTCAATAATAGTCCTCAGGAATCATGAAATAACAATTTTTACCCTTGGAAGTTCAAAAAATCAAAATTGGCAAAAAAGGTCCCTGTAGTTTCAATATTGACAGAAAATACCCCCAGAGTCTAAAAATGGAATTTTATCATCAAAGGGTCCTTGGTAATTCACAAGTTTGACCCCTAGATGGTAAAATCAATAAATTTACAAAACAAGTCCCTACACTTTCAAAGTTGGCAGAAAAGGTCCTTAATGTTTAAAAAATGGAATTTATCATCAAAGGGTCCTTGGTAATTCACAAGTTGCCAAGTTTGACCCCTAGATGATAAATTCAAAGAATTTACAAAAAGGTCCCTATACTTTGAAAAATTGGCAAAATTGGTCCCCGGTTATTTTTAATTTGGAAAAATATTAAAAAGGTCCTTAAAATATTTTTATATGGCAAGAAAGGTCCTTTTTAACAAAATTTGGAAAAGTTACAAGATTGGTCCCTAGAAAATTCAGAATGTGCAAAATAAGTCCTTGAACTTTTAAAACTTACAACCAAACAGATCCAATACTAACTATTAAACCAAAATTCCAAATCCAAAACAAACACAAGCCTGGTCCATTCCAATTATATCAAAGCCCAACTACAAAAGCCCATTCTCCCTTTTAAATAAAAACGGCCATTGACTGTTTGACCCTGGCTCTTCTTCAACCTCCCTTTCCACCTTTCACCTGCTTCACCACAATCCACCATCCACTTCCACCACTTGCCTTCACCTTTCCACATCATCTCCCACCTGTCACCCTCTCAAAGCAAACCCACTCCTTGGTTTTGCACCAGGAGTGGACAGGTATCACACCTAGTACCTGTAACCACCCTATACCCTGCTATCTTACACCACCATCACCCCTTACACTCCATTTTGTCCCCTTAACCTGCCCTTGTCACCTCAATTGCATTTAATGCTCTGAAACAGGCTGCAAGTTACCTCTTCCACTTTTGGCGCCAAAATGCTTTTTGAACACCTGTACTTAAATTGGACACGTATCAATGTTGAAGAGTGGTGGGATTTGCCTGAGAAGACACCTGGAACAATTGAGGCTATAAAAGGAGGAAGAAGATGAAGGAATAGTTAGTTAGTTTTGTAGAGTAGTTTCAATTAAAATCGTATTAGTTGTAAACTTAGTCTTTCAGTTTAAATTTAAGCTTTTAAGCATTTAAATATTGTTGTAATGTTGTAAGAAACCTTAATTCAAGTTTTAATACAAGTTAAAGTTCCATTTCAGTTTGAGAATCCTTGTTTCAATTTCAAAAATCTCTTTAAGCTTTCTAGTTGTTATCTGTGGTTGTTTTTTTTATCATTAAGCTCATATAAGCTTATGATATAGCTTATTAGAGTAATTAGAAGCATTAAATTCAAGTATTACTTGAAAAAAAAAATAGAAAAAAAAAATCAAGAAAAATAGCTTTTAAATAAAAATTTGCAGGTTTGAAATCATCAAGAAGGAGCAGGGTTAATTGTGGATTGCCCTTGGTAATAGAGGCTTATGGAAGCCTATAGGAAGTGGTTTTGATCTTTGGTTCTTGGTATAAGCAGGATTGCACATGGTAAGCTTTCAAATTCAATTCTTAAGTCTACTGTAGCATAGCTTATAATCTGCTTATCTGTGTTTCTTTAAGCTTATTTGGTACTTGTTAGTGATAATTTTGATTAAAATCAATAGCTTGTTATTTGGTATTCATAGTTGTTTAAATTTCATAAATTGGCAGTCTAAGTAGCATAATTAGTAATATTGATCATTTGTTGTTGTTTCCTGTTTCTAAGAGTTTCTTTTAGCTTAATATATCATAATAAGTGTTCCTGAATCAGTTTCATAAAACCTAATACCTTCTTGTTTCATAAATCATAACACAGTCCAATAAAAGGAGTGTTTGGATCAGGTTGTTAATCTGTGTTGTGGAATGTTTTTGTTGTTGGTTATTGTTTGGACATGTTACCATAGGTAATACTAAGTTAGTTTAACAATAAAATCTAGTGTTTATTAATCAAAAAGTCAAAATTCATTTCCAAATCCATTTTAGTTAAACAGTTGGTGTTTTTAGCTTTTAATTTTCATCATACCATTGCATATCTAGGTAATAAAGCTTATTTCAGTTACATAATAGCTTAATTCAACTTATTAAATCAATAGGATAGATTAGAAAGTCATTTAAGTCAAAGTTCTTGAAAAACTCACAAAGTCAAAATTGCATATTTAGTTAAATGGCAATTTCTTCTTTGTGATCTGTAGGGTTTATTAGGGATTGGAAATCCAAACTTTTGATTTATTTGTGTTATTTGGTAGCTTATGAACCTATTTCAAAAAGAAAATCTGAGTTTGGATCTCATTTGCTTATAAATAAGCACACTTGAAACTGACCCTTTGAGCAAAAAGCTCCCCTGCACCACAGGTTTGGATCATTTTCTTGTGCTTATTGTGACTTACCTAGTGGGCCCCACCCTGAGCTTCTTAGCTTATTGGAAAGCCCATAAGCTCTACTTTAAGGTTCCTGGCTTATTTCAAAATTTCTAGCTTAATTACTAGGGCTGCTCATAGCTTTTTATCTTTTCCAATTCATAAAAGTTCACTGATCACTCAGTGTTTAAAAGTTTTTTTTACAAGCTTGTCCAAAGCTCATTAGTGGGTCCTAACCTTTGACCCTTAGCTTTTTGAAAAACCCTTAAGCTCAGCTTATTGAAGCAAGCTTAATTTTGGATCTCAGCTTATTTTCTCATAGCTTATTTAAGCCTTAAGTTTGCCTAATCACGATATGCATACTGAGTCACTCAGTATTGACCACCCACTTTCAAAGGTTCATCAAAAGCTTAATAATAAGCCATAAGCACTGCTTATTGGCTTATTGGGAAGCTTACTAGACCAGCTTTTAGGAACAATCTTAAAATTGGACCCTTTTTGCTTATTTGTAGTCCCCACATAGGGCTGCATATTGGCCTGTTTGGTTGTAGCAAGGTTCAGGATTGCTTATTATAGCTTATAGCTTATTCATTTAGCTTATTAAGTTAATTTAGATTACTTTAGGTATAACTCAATAGTTTATAGCTTATTTATCTCTTTGTAGCTTATTTGTAGCTTTTAGCTTGTTAAAAAACCATTTTTGGCTTATTAAGCCAACTGATGAGCTAATAAGCTCTTACAGAGCTTATTTGTGTAAAATAAAAAAATTGTGTTTTTTAAAGTTGCTTATTTTTGCTTATTAAGCAGTTTTGCAAAAAGAAAATTAAAAAAATAAAAAGTTTGAAAAAATTGGGTGTGTGTGGGATTCGAGACCTCTTGGCTAGTATACATGCAATATTACACACACCCCTTCCAGTAGCTCTGGGGCACCAGTTCCGTTAAGTCTTGCATTATCAATATACTTAAGGTAGTTTTGGCCAAATAAGCTTAAATAAGCCGTTTGGCTTATAACTGCTTATTCTGATAAGCTGTTAGACCCAACTTATTTTTCCTAGGATCTTTATTAGTTAATTTACTTTCCTGAATTTTTTCATAATTTTTACTGTTCAAATAATAGTTTTTATAATTCTAATTAGTTTAAATAATTAATAAATAGTTTTTAATTGAAAATAATTATATAAAAAGTGTAAAAAATTTATTTTCAGTTTGAAAGATAGATTTAAGTTATTTTGAAATTTTTAAGATTTAACTTTTAGTTTTCTTACTTAAAGTAATATTTAATTGTATTTTAAGTAGAATTAAATAATTAATAAATAAATAATTAATTAATAATGGTTAGATAAATATTGTAAAAATAATTTTTATAATTTTTTAGGACTCCTGTGATGGTTAATTAGATTTATAATTTTTTATTAAATTTTCTAAGTCCTTTTTAGTATACTTAATAATTTAAAATAGTTTAAATAGTTTAAGTAAAATTATTAATCTTATTTAATTAATAGAAAAATCCACAAAAAGACAAAAATAAATATTTTTAATTTTTAATCTTATTTTAAGTCATTTTAGATTTTTAGAAATTAATTTTGCAATTTTCTAGTTTAAATTTGTATTATTAAGTTTTTAAGTTAATTAGTTTTAATTAAATAGTTAAATAGTTTTTATTTAAATAAATAATATTAAATAACAAAATAATCTAAAAAATAATTTTCTTTTTAGTTTAAGATTATAGAATCTTCAATTTTACCCCCTGTAGTTTATTTTGCATTAAAACTCACCTTTTTCCTGTACGTAGACGTAAGTTTTAATTTGCATACGTTTTTTAGTTCACGTATCTGTTTAAAGTTTATTTGCTTATTTGTTTAAATTGTGTAAATCAGTAGTATAAATCAAATTCACCTTTGCCCATTCATAATCACCCGATCCCAAATTTCGTTTTATTACAGATTTCACGCCTCGTTAGGAAATACGACCCGAGGATACATTGTACTCCGAGGAGCATTAGTCTAAACTGTTTTTGACTTATTGACCTTGATCAATAATAATCTGACGGTTTACCACTGATCATTTATCCTGTTGCTCGCGTATGCGACCTAATTGATGATATGTTTGATGGGATCCAATTAGGAGGATGCTTATCCTGTTGCTCGCGCATGCGACCTAATTGATGATATGTTTGATGGGATCCAATTAGGAGGATGCTTATCCTGTTGCTCGCGCATGCGACCTAATTGATGATTATGGGGTCGGAGGATACGAGCCGTCCTACTGGTTGCCTTATGAGTGTTGTTGCCTTTATGTGTGAATATTAACTTGCAAATGCATGTAGCTATATGATAACTATAACTATTTGTCCAGCTATATTTTGTAATCACAGTGAATTCGGTTGCCTTGTGTGTTTAGTCTTAAACCTATGAATCTCACCAACATTATGTTGACGTTTTAAGCATCATTTTCAGGTGAGCTTTCTAAGGATAAGATAGAAGGATGTGGATAGACGAGACCTTAGTTGCATTGGAAGTGGTTTATCATCTATGTTTGGATTTATGTTTTGTTTTGGTTATTTTATCTTGGGGTATTGTTACAACACTTTGTGTGTGTACATTGCTCTATTTATGTGCATGTAGTTGTTCTTTATGTAGACACCAGGTGTTGTGATGATATCCATAAAGTTACACCCGCGCGTTTCCGCTGTGGCGGGGTGTGACATATGTATCCTCCTTTCATTGTTCCAATAAGCTCTTCATGACCACTCTACTATCACTTTTAGAATCGTCAAATATCATAAAAATTGTAGTTTCATTTTTGTCCTCAAGAAATTCATCATCATCACTATCACTATCCGAAATAACCAAATTTTCAACCTTAGAAAACGGATTACAAGGGTTTTTTTTTTTGCCATGCTAGGTGTGCTATTTGAAGAAGGAGCAGCATTGTACAAACTAAAGATGTTTTCATTGTTTTCCATGTGTACTCTATCAACGTTAGCAGCAGCATTAACAGTAGCACCTTCATCCAAATCAACAATAGACGTATTGGAACCACCACTTGGTTGAACATTTTTCATAGTAGAATCATCTATCTCATGAAAAGCAGCAAATGCATTAGAAGTGCCAACCACATTACGATCTTTAATAGGTTGTTTAGAAGTAGACGCCACGTTGGTTGAAGTGTATGTTCGGACACAAAATTTGTCTTCTAATGATTGATCGGACACAAAACATAATGAATATATAGCAACATTTTCTTGAATAAAAAATAAAAGTTGGTTCGCGACTACGACCGCTTAAGAACACGTATACATTTGAAATTGAAACTTTCACGTCGTGACATAACTCAAGCACCAATAAGACTAATTGTTAACGATCATTCATAGTGGGTAATATGATGTTGATATCGTTTGATTAGTCTAGCAAATGTTGATACAATGTTAGATTTTTAGTCATTTGATTCTCGACTTGTGCATCCATTATTTTTAATACAAGTATTGAAGACAGCTTCGTTACAATCTCATCTCACACAAGTAGAAGCCAGGCGGAAAAAAAAAATGTATCGACTGTGTTCAAAACTAAAATCAGTAAAATGCTTACGTAAAAATTAGCGGGTTCATAGCACATACTTGATATATGCCAAAAAAAAAAAAAAAAAAAAAAAACAAGTGTCGAACATGTTTGATTGAACCCACTCGAATACATGCATGCGGCTTGCCCCTACGTACATAGGTATCATATATATGTGCATGCATGTTATATAAATATTTCAATTGCATGAACTTATCACAAAACACATGTTTGGATTTAGGTTCGGTTAAAAATTGACAAATGGGTATAAACACCATAATTATATCATTGTATGCATATATTCTGCGAGCACAAACATATATAAAAGATCCAAATGCACATGATGTCATGAGATTTAAATAATTTATAAACTTTGGTAGTAACCAATGTAAAATCAAATTTTCAGGGCTAAAAAAAGCCTTATCCATCGATGGTGGGAACAAAATGAATGTAATTTCCGTTTTTAGAAAGTTTAAATCATTACTTCGAAACCAAAACCAATGGTCGAAAAATCAACACCATCGATCTATCTATCACTAGTCGCCGCATCGCTTTTTCACTTGCCTGGTTAATAATCAAGTCGACAAGATCATATATTCTCAGGCACGAAATGGCTCATCATGTTGTGTTGGAACAATACGAATCACCAATATTTTTAACGTCTAAAAAGCTATTTGACTATCTTAACAATAGCTAGTGATTCCCTCTCCACTTATTACGATTGTAATTTATAAATTGATTTCGGATTACTTTAATGTACGAACGGGATCTATGTATTTGTCAACAAGACGGCAAGAGTTGCTTGATTTTTGATATTAAAAATTGTGACATACGAGTATCAAATTGTCGATAGTGACATGAGTGTGAGAGGAATTAAAGGTTCGAGATGGCTTTTGGCCGTTACGAAATGATGAACCTTCTATTTCTTTTAGAACGACAAATAAACATGATGCAAATACATAATTCTATATTTAGATTCAAACTAACAAGAATAAAGCAAACGTTTAAGTATTCGATTATCTGTTCTAGATGAAATTATGTATCGCCGGGGTGTGCACACACTGTAAAAGGAACATTCAACTACTATTTTCTAGTTAAGCTATAGTAAGTTTAGTTTAGGGGATTGATTCGCACACAATTTTTTTTATAAGCACACCATTTTGTACAACATTGTAACGCACAGAGAGCACACAGTATAACATTATACTGCATGCAAGAATAAAAAAATTAGCGTGCGAATCACCTCCCATTAGTTTACCATGTTCCACTACAAGCTTTTCTTATTTCTTTGATACCCCATTACACGCAACTAGCTGTACTAGTGTTCGACAATCGAAGAAGAACTAGAAGACTAGAAACAAATCGACTAAAGTCTAAACATTGATATGGACACAATATATCCCTCAACGATAGTAAAGTTTTACTGTGAGGAAATAATGTGAAACTAGCATCCGTGTGAAGGGTAGAAACCTTCACCTATCCATTTAAGGAAACCACAATTGAACCCATGTAAACCCTAATTTGCCTTGCACTCAGCTACCTAAGACCGGGCACATCAGTAATCTCCATCGACCTTCATTTTACCTGTCACATCAGCTTTCTCTCTCCGACGACTTACAAATGATATATATATATATATATATATATATATATATATATATATATATATATATATATATATATATATTGTATCTTTATTTTCAGAACCCTGTTAAGTGCGGGAACTGCGAGAACTCCAATTTTGCATTAGAAAACATGCATGTTCATATAAAACATGTATGTTTTTTTACATACACCTTAATACACATACCTGCGTAACATACATGTTCATAGAAAACCCTCTTAAGTGCAACATATCAATGCAAAATGGTTTTATATGAACATGTATGTTACGCAGGTATGTGTATTAAGGTGTATGTAAAAAACATACATGTTTTATATGAACATGCATGTTTTCTAATGCAAAATTGGAGTTCTCGCAGTTCTCGCATTTAGCAGGGTTCTGAAAATAAAGCCCCTATATATATATATATATATATATATATATATATATATATATATATATATATATATATATATATATATATATATATATAGTGTATCTTTATTTTCAGAACCCTGTTAAGTGCGGAAACTGTGAGAACTCCAATTTTGCATTAGAAAACATGCATGTTCAAATAAAAATGTATGTTTTCTTACATACACCTTAATACACATAATACATGTTTATATAAAAACCTGTTAAGTGCAATAGAGCAATGCAAAATGGTTTTATTTTTAGAACCCTGTTAAATGCGGGAACTGCGAGAACTCCAATTATGCATTAGAAAACATGCATGTTCATATAAAACATGTATATTTTCTTACATACACCTTAATACGCAGACATGTGTTCCCAACCGATTCAATAAATGCATGTTCATATAAAACATGTACGTTTTATATTTACCACTAAGGCAACTTTCATTTATTTTTAGTATACAAACAGTTTTTTTTTTTTTTTTTTTTTTTTTTTTTTTTTTTTTTTTTTTTTTTTGTTTTGTTTTGTATGTGTGTTTTTAAGTTGTCTGTGTTCCCAACCGATTCATCCCAAAAACACCTCGCCGACCTACAAAGACCGAATAGCCACATCATAGCTGACCTCCTCCGACCCTCTTCGACCCCCTCGATGACCTTACTGGTGCGACCAGTCTAACGCTGGTTTATGTGTAATCTTAGTCTACATTATTAACCAATTATCATAACACCTCATGACACCACACGTTTAGGACCCACAATTTTTTTTTTCTTTTCCATTTATTTAAACAAACAATATTTAATTATCAAATTAAAATACGAAATAATATATATTTTTTTTAAAAAAAAGTTGTATTTACCATTTTTTTTTAAATTTTGCAAGTCCAAATGAAAACAAAAGAAAACCACAGGGACTAAATTGCAAAAAAAGCAAATTTAAATTTATATTTCTATCCATCTTCTTCCTTTATACCCACGCGCACACACATAAAAATCGGGAAAAAATAAAACAGAAAAAGAAACATGTTACCATGCACGTTGCTGTGGTAACTTGGGCTTAACCTCGTTGGCCAAACGTCGACCCTGATATCATAACGCCCAAAGCAGCGTCACGTTGGCATAACGTCGGGACCTGCGTTATGGTACCGAACCTTCTTACTTTGAGATAGAAAATGGAGTATGAAATATTTATTGGGAAGTTTTCATATTTTCCAAATTTATTTATTTTTTCTTACCATATAGATTTAGTTTTATCATGTATGTAGTTTATAATCTTCTAGCCAAATTAATCTATCTACAAATGACACACAAAGGGTTTTTCATAGAAAAAGTTGACCTTAGCTTCTTTGAATCTTAATTATTATATCATAAATATGATGTTACATTACATATAGAGTTAACTACATAAATGGTCCCTATGGTTTGTTAGAAATTACCGATTTAGTCCATTTTTCATTTTTGTATCAAATCCGGTCCCTGTGGTTTTAAAGTGTCTCAGATTCAGTCCAATTTGTCTAATAATGTATGTGAAATGACCAAAGTAGCCCTACCTTTAACATTTTATTTATTTTTTAGGTAGGGGTATTTTGGTCATTTTCATGTCAAAATGGACTGAATTCGAGACATTTTAAAACCACATGGACCGGATCTGATACAAAAATAAAAAATGGATTGGATCCATAATTTCCACCAAACCACAGGGACCATTTATGTAGTTAACTCTTACATATAATATTGTTTGCAGATATGATTTTGAGTTTCAATTAATATAAAGTGATTTTAGTTTTTGTTGCACTCTTACACGAGTGTTTCTAAAAATTTATTTGCTCCCCCAAGAAAAAGTTTCTAGCTTCCGCCCCTGCATTTAGTACATACGATGGTAAACATAGAATTATAACCAATTAATCCAATACAATTAGAGTTTACATTTTGGTTGGTCACACTATTTTTATTTTTAATCTTTTATTTTTTAACCTCATTTAATTAGGAAACTTATACAAAATGTAGTAATGGTTTTTCAATACACGCGATGCACAGATTTGTGTTATTTTCATGCGTGGTTGTTACATAGGGTTTTGTAACTTTGTTCTCGCATGAAGTACTCAAGTACCACAAAAGAAAAGAGTGATCAAGATCCGGGTAGAATATGAGTGGAAACCGCCTCGCTGTGATAAATGTAAGGTATTTGGACATACTTTGGTTGAGTGCCCTAAGGTTGTCATACCGAATGCTCAACCTACTATGAATGCAAGTGATGGTTTCCAGCCTGTTAACAATAAGAAGAAGGGAAAGCAAGTTGGTTCGAATCCGGGTCGAGGAGGTTTTACCAACCCTGTGGTGGGTAAGCATTTTGAATATCAGCCCAAAAAGACTATTCCTGAATCAAAGAAAGCTAATGTCAGTAAGAAGAAGGCTTCTGATGTGGCTAGTACGAGTGGAACCAAGATCAATACTTCTAATCAGTTTGATGCTCTTAATATGGATAATACAGATAGTTTTGGTATTCCAAAGGTTGTTACTAACAAGGATGTGGATGCTGGCAGTACAATGGAAGTTAATAAGGATGAGTCGGTTACGACTGGTACTACTTCACAAGTCCCTCTTGTGAGTGATATGCAAGAACCGCTTGTGAGTGATTCTATGGGTACAATGGAAGGTGGTTCTACTCCTATTGTTGAGAAAATTAGTAAGCTTGAAAAGCTTCTGATCGATGGGAAAGCTACTCTTGTGGATGATGCTGATCATCCTATCCGTCTACCTCTGTCACTAAGAGGGCTAACCCATTTTCAAAGGTGGGTGAGGTTGTGGTTTCTGATAGTGATGAGGATGAGGTTCTTAACACGTTCGATGAATCAACAAATCTTTTTGTTGGTGGTCATGAGCGTGAAGATGAGTATGACTATGATGATTATTCGAAGCAAATTTATGATCTTCCAGGG
Organism: Artemisia argyi; assembly: GCA_030686995.1. Lineage (NCBI taxonomy): Eukaryota > Viridiplantae > Streptophyta > Magnoliopsida > Asterales > Asteraceae > Artemisia > Artemisia argyi. The sequence continues at coordinate 16,034,605 of CM060689.1, read as the reverse complement.
GAATTGGATGCTCTTAATGCCATTTATGGTTTTAATCTCCAAGGTCGTAGGAAGTAGTTTATCTTTTGTCAGAGTCACTACTATCATGTGAGTAATGGTTTGTTTTCTTGTTTTGAAAATAGGAAGTATCTCGTTATGTAAGCTTTTCGCCTATGTAACGGGCTGAGATATGGGATTCACCCATATCCGTTGTACTTAAACGTTTTTTGGAGTAATATATTTACCGGGTCGTTGACTTTTTACCCAAAAAGAAAAGAGTGATCATCGCTGGTACCCGGTCCAAACCACATGTATAAATAAGAATTTTGTGTATGTGCGGGTGTATTGTTTGTTATATTTGTTTACGGGGTGTATAGTAAACAAGGTCGTCTCGTAATTTTCGGTGGCCGTATAGGCAATAACAACAAATAGGCCCTATTACACTCATATATGTTTAATATTATACGTATTTCTATGTAAAACTAATAAAAATGTGACCCTTTTTAAATGGAGGTCTTGTGCAACGGCATTTATTGCACACCCCTCCGATACCCCGCTGTAGGTAAATAGTGAAAATGAGACGATCATTACAGGAGAAAAATAATAAAAATGTGGGATCAACTTAAAGATGATGTATCATTAAGAGAAACATTTACTACATTGAGTTTTTATAGCACACACTCTATACATGAGATGTTAACTAGTCACTAGTCATTCTTACCTAATTAAACACGTTACATTATTATTGTCATCCTATTTTCTTAACAGTAATCCACATTTTGATGTTTCAATTCCTTTTATTTTCTGTACGTATCTCCATAAAGTAGATTTTCATGTGGTTGAAAATATTTTACAATATTTGATGAAACATTTTGGCTGGTGCAAACAGCTTGGTTGACTTTATGCCACCTGCCAGTCTGCCAGAAACGGCACATTCTGGGTACATTCGATCTTGGCTTACAAACGTAAACGAAACACCGAACGTAAAAGCTACAGTAGTATTTAATTTTGTTAAAGTAATATAAATTCTAAAGTGTATCTAGCACATGTATTTATGTTCGGTCCATAGTTCAGACATTGATCAAAGTTGCAGGTGACAGATAAAAAAAGTGGGATGCAGGAGAACTGTTGGATTACATTTAATCATTTGTGTATAATTTTTTTGAAGCTTGCATGTCAATATGTTACTTGTATATGCAGTGCCGTTTCTGAGTTTACGGAGGCACTGTGCAGAATTCAGTTTAAAGATAAAAACAAGGCCTATAAAGTAAACAATTTTCCTAAAAGATAAAATGAGAAATAATCATTTTCAAAGTGTCACAGCTATCATTTTTCAATGCAACACTTTAAATCAAATACAAGAAGTCGCTTTGTTAGAATATATATATATATATCATATACAAATTTGGAGGCCCTTAGAATTTGAAGTCCCTATGCAATAGCACATCTCGCACACCCTCATATGCGGCTCTGTGTATATATAATGATGATTATAGAAAACTAGAGAAGTTTATTTTCGAAAATGATATCCTTTAGACTTTGGTTCAAGTATCTGGAGGTGTTTAATTCAAATAAATTTTGGCAAATTTTCAAGGTAAATATTTATGAGAGGGTCAACTCATTTAGAAAGATAAATGAACATTTATCTTTCTAGCATTCGACACAAGAAAAGCTAGACAGTCAACTCATTTAGATGAACAACACATTGTTACTGATTCAACAAGGTTTTAACTATATACATACTACGGAGTAATTGCTATGTTAAAATAACTACATCAAGCATTTTTAGATTATCGAAAACACCAATCTTTTGCACACAAATAATTTTATAAAAAAACAAGAAAAACTGAAATCGCTTTTAAATATATTTTTTCCTAAAAAGATCTTCAAAAACTAAAAACTTCTACATAATATATCAAAGAACATTAGAAATCACACATTTTTTTATACGGAGTATTTTTCATGTTTTCTTATTAACCCCGAAACCCCCCCCCCCCCCCCCCCCCCCCCCCCCCCAATTCACTTATTCAAATAAGAAATACAAAATAAAATAAAATAAACTCATTGTAGAGCTTCAAATTTATCTTAATAATAATAATAATAATAATAACAACATTAAAAAAAAAAAAAAAAAAAAAAAAAAGCAATTAGGTGCTTGTATATATTTTCCATCAAGTTTTAGTCAAGAACATCACTCCCTTTTAGTATTTTGACCGTTCTCGCCAATTACCAAAAACATTGAAATGTATAAATCATCAAATAAATTTATGGTTTTTTGTATTTATGTGTTATTTATCACCGGATGCCGGAGATCATACGGTTTAACTTTAGTTGATGACGCCATGCATGGCACTGAAAAATTTTCTAGTCATTCAATTACATTAACCACAACTATAGTTGAAAATATTTCGTGACTAATTTTCAAGTCATTCAATTACATTAAAACCACAACTATAGTTGAAAATATTTCGTGTATATAGAAACTTTTTCCTTAATATTACATTAAAAACACAACTATGTTTACTCATGATTCATGAATGTCGATGTAATCGTCATCAACTCACCACCTCTACGTGAGCAGTATCTTCATGCAACACACAAACACACCAATATCTAAAAAGTCGTAATGGTGAGCACCAATGAGACACATAAAAATGCTTGACTTTAATACTAACATACCTCACAAAAAAAATATGCACCACCAAACCTGTGCCAAAAACCCACCACCGCGAGTGGTGATGGTAGAGCGGCTGGGTGGGTTTGCAGGCAGGGGTGTAACAAGAAACCACACGTCAAAAGTCCAAACCACCGGTTGGTTTGATGACCATTAGAGGCTTGTCTAATAACTTAAAATTCTTGCTCAAAGAAAAAGTAAATAACCCCATAATAAGATGCTATTCTCTTTTTTTCACTGATGCATGCATGTTTAGCCAACATCCAGGAGTAATAAGACATGATTTTGTGACATTTTATACTCCGTATTAATTAATTGTAAACAAAACATATGAAGAACGGGTTGTTTATAAATATTCTTAAACTAGCGATTTTTCTAATTTATTTTCACTGATAATATATTTTTAATTAACAAGTTGAAGCAAAATAATTTTAAGGTAAAGACTCCATTGGTGGGATACTGCAAAAACAAAAAGCATAATTATAACTTTAATAGTGCAAATTAGTTATTAAAATAGGCCGAAAGCATTTTCTTGATTCTGTGGTCGGTGCATGGAGTTCCCAAGTTCCAAATGAGTTAGAACTTATTTTCCTAAAAAAACAAAATACGATTTCCTATCTTCGTTATGTGTTAAAGGACATGCACTCAATTATCTTTGAGAGATGATTTTAAGTTAAAGCTTTAAGTGTGCGTTTGGTTCTGTTTTTGAATAAATTATAATCTTTGAAAAGAATTGCAATTCAAAGATTGGAACGTGTTGAAATTGTAATTAATGAAATTTGTCATTGTGTTTGATTGACTTGCAACGTATGTAAATAATAATAATAATAATAATAATAATAATAATAATAATATAATAATAATAATAATAATAATAATAATAATAATAATAATAATAATATATCATAAATATAATGATATATTATTATTATTATTCAATATTAATATTTATAATGATATATTATTATTATTATTATTATTATTATTATATTTATTATTTAATAATAATAATAATAATAATAATAATGCATTAAATTATAGAATACTGAATTACAACGTAATTGAAATCTTTCCGTCCAACTTGCTATGTAATCTGAATTCCCTCACTTGATGTAATTGGATTGATTGAATTACAATTATATTGTAAACCAAACAAACTACGTAATGTAATTTGAATTACAATTATATCTATTATGCAAACCAAACAACCTTTGTAATGTAATCAAATTACAATTACATCTAATTACGTTAGATTACAATGAATCAAACAGGCCTTAGTCTATCCAATTACAATACTGTTTTTTACACGTTCCATATATAAGACTAGGGTAATGGTGAATATATATGATCGCAGTCATCGTTGTTACATTAGCGTCAATTCAGCTTTCTCTCTCTACAACATTTTTCATGACCAACTAAGCGTAATGGCGGTCACTTTTTTTTTTTTTCTTTTTTTTTTAATACGTTTTCTTAAACACTAAAATTAAAATTTCATTAATAACTAAAAACATTACATTAATAATTCAAATAAAATAAAAAGTATTACAATAAAAATTTAAATAAAATGAAACTACAAATTGGTGTTCATTTGTTCGACGTCAAATGTGTTCCACTAAATCGGCTTTAATGCTTAGATGAGTTTCCTTGTTGATTAAATCTCTAACAACTTGTAACATTACTTCATGCGTTCGTATGAGATCACCATCACGATGTGTCTCCTCTGGATAAAAGTCGAGAGGGATTGCCCTCCCTTTATCTTTTATAATCATATTATGTAATATGATACATGTGTATATCATATCATTATTTTCTTAAGAGACAACGGCCGTGCTAGAGTTTTTATTATAGCCCAATTTTTCTTTAGCACATCAAACGTTCGTTCCACATCTTTTCTTGCTGCTTTATTAGCTTGCTGATATCTTATTCACTCCGTATCATTCAATCTTGGCTGTCAAATAGACTTAACAATAACAGACCATTTCAGATATATCACGTCAGTAAGATAATATCTCCATTTTATAAATTACGTAGTTATCCACAAACGGAACCTCTAGTGCTTTCCCTGTTTTGAGATCATTGAAAATAAGCGATTGGTGTATAACGTTGACGTCGTTGTTCGCCCCGAAAACACTAAAGAACACATGCCAAATCCACAAGTCTTGTGAGGTAACCACTTCCAATAAAATGAATGAATGTGGGCCGTGATCAATCAATGCTTCCTAACATCCCAGATTCCCAGAAAACCCATGTTTCTACTCGTGAAAAGCTTAAAGTTTTTCGACATCAGTATAAGTAGGCATTCACAAAAACTCGTCTCCATATAAGTCCTTAATAGCCTTACAGAAAGCTTGGAGAGAATCACAGGAAGTTTTCTCACCCATTTGCAGATATTCATCTAAAGCAGCAGGACAAGTATTGTATGCTAATTGACGAATTGCAAGGTACACTTCATCAATGAAGAAATGCCAACTTTTCACGTACAATCACTACTTTGTTGAAAATACGACGCATTATCAGTTAATTCTCGAACAATGTGTGTGAATAGTGATTGGCACATTCGGAACCACTTACGGAATAATTATACATTATACATTGAGTTTTCATATAAGTGAGTGGTAACTAGACGATCATGACCACCATAACAATCTCTATCTATCGTGTTTCCCGGGGGTTTTGGGATTTTAGTGGAAGATTGCAAAACCATAACGACCTCTTTTAAAAACTCTAGATCGATACTACTAACTTCGTCTTTATCATTCGAGGATGTAAACAAAATTTATCGAAATACATTTGTTTTAGATGAGATGTGTAGAGTGTATAAGAAAGAACTAGTTATAAGTCCCGTGCACGCACGGGGTTTACACATAAATCAAATTTATTTAAAATTTTGGTTTACTATATGAAAATAAAAGAATTTACCGGTGAAAATTGTGATATAAGTACAACTAATAACTATGCATGAGTTTGTCATTATGTATTAATATCTATTAATATTTTGATGAAGTTAAAATATACTCTGTAAAGTTTTTTAAAAATATTTTTCCGGATATCCGTGTATACACTTTAAATAATAATTATATGATGTCGTTGTTATAAGTACAATCACGTATATTTGATATGATGTTGTACAAAATGTGTGAGTTTAGTAGCACGAGCGTTGTCGTTATTATAAGTTAAAATATATCCGTGTATAAACTTTTATTTAGCTGACATAAGTCTCAAACTAATACTAATATTCATGTTTAAACAAAGTTCATATTATAAAGTATACGAGTTATAAAATATAAGGGTTATTTGTTTATTATCTAAAGTTATCAAAAAATGTGGAGATTTATAATTTTACACTTAACTCCATATAATATATTTAAAATTCAACTACTAATGTTTTATTAATTACCTCATTTTTATTTTCATAAATTTGACAGCTATTTTTATGTGTTTTTTTTCCTTAATCAAATTTTCTACAAAATTTATTAAAGTTTAACAAAAATTAATTCAATTTTGACTTTTTATTGTCCAATCAGATTGCTCGATTTCGCCTATGTGTGAAAATCGAGCTTTCCTGTTGGTCTAATTTTTTTTATTAAGATTGATTTTGTAAAATCACTCCGAAATGATATAATTCCTTTATTATATAAAAGATTTGTTTGAAAATGTAGATTTATGTCATTGTTGTATGAGATAGCTAGTTGCCATTCTTAAAAAATAATAATAATAATAAAAAATAATAAAAAAATAAAATAAAAATGTACTTATCCAGTTATCCAAAATCGTAATGTGCACGTATGATAAGTGCAAGAACTTTCTTTTTCTAGCTTTACTTATACATATTAATTAACTCTCTTTATGAAACTTCTTTTTTTTTTTTTTTTTTTTTTTTTTTTTTTTTTTTTTTTTTTTTTTTTTTTTTTTCAATGGGCTAACTTTTTCTTCATATTCCTCTTTAATTTCTTTACTGCAAAATTACGTTGCAGAATTTATTTAGTTTGCAATAAATGACCGCTACAAGAAATAAATGATCACACTGATAAATGTATATCCCTTAAATAGATTTATAAATGCACTATTAATATTGTAATTTTGGCCCATGGTTTAAAAATGTACTCATATATGCATCATCAAGACATTAACAATATAATTGTGCGATAAATTTTACGAACGAAATCCATATGAAAAGATAGCTCCTTGTGGAATTGGGAATTGAACCAAAGACTTTCATGAAATATGTCATCTCAACCTTTTCAATATCATTTTATAAATTTTAGTGACCCCATAATCATAAATCATCGCCACTAAATACAAAAATATCAACACATGTAATAATCTCCATTGATTTTTTTTAAAGGCTAAGAAATTATATTAACACAAGACAAGAAAACCAAAAAAGAAGCACCCAAAACTTAATAATAATAATAATTAAAAAAAAAATCATGCTAAACTAAATTGTGCTAATAATCTCCATTGATGACACGGAAATTATTACATTTACTCGAGAACATTACAATATTTTTAACTGGTTACGTGATACATTACATTGATACACACATAACACAATCAGACACGAGCCTCGATTGTATTTGTATAACAGAAATGCATCGAAATTATGTGACTCTCATCAAATGGTGACTCCATGCAATAGAACTACTTACTTACCTTTTCCTCTTTGAGATATGTATTTGTTTCTCGAAAAATACATATGTAATACAAATCTTTAAGTATGTTAACTTTTCCTCTTAATAATTAAAAAAAAGATATATAATCAACTTTTCTATAAACTCATTTCAAATTTTTATAAAAAAAGTTAAGTTGACAAGTGTATGATCCATTTCATACTAGTATCAAATTCCAAAAACACCCCTAAACAAAACACCAAATTCCCATTTTACCCTTTACCATAACCACACCCCTATATAAAACCCAAACCCCCCTCACTTCACAATTACCACCTTCTCACCAAACAAACTCAAACTCAAAACTCAGCGCCACATCATCTTCTCCTCGCATGGGCTTAAACTCGAACCGAGTCGACCACTACTCCGGCTCGGCCCATGCAACTGACCAATCATCAATGACCTCATCCCTACCGTTACATACTGTTTGTTTACCACCACAAAAAAGTACGTTACAAAAACTAAGACATCGGTTATCCGAAGTTTTCTTCCCTGATGACCCGTTACATGGTTTCAAGAACCAAACTCGGTTTACGAAATGCGTATTGGCGTTGAAGTTTTTCTTTCCGATTTTCGAGTGGGCTCCGAATTATAGCTTTGAGTTACTGCGATCGGATGTGGTTTCTGGTCTTACTATTGCCAGTTTGGCGATTCCGCAGGTATATATATAATTACAGTTACAGCTACGTTAGATAATTACAGTTGCATGCTAAGCGTTATTGCTACGTTTACATGCAACGTAACAATTAATTAGTTGCATGTTTATGGTGTGTTATAAAGATTACAAACAGTTACACGCTCTTACACTGAGCGTGTAACTGTGTAAATCTATAGCACGTCTAAACATGCAAATGTAATCGTATAAGTATGTGCTAACGCATATTCCATCAAAAAAATTAAATTTTCAGTTACTAAAATTAAAACTAATAAGAAATAAATACACTGATTGTGAGATAAGTATTATGACACACTGGTACGTGAATCATTTATTTGACACATAGTTACTGTGTGTGGGTGTTGTAGAAGATATTGGAATCGTGTTTATTATTCGGTGCTAGTAATAAATGAGAATTTTTTCTGGAACTCAAATGCGAAATTTATGGTGATTGGTTTTGTGAATAAGCTAGTTACGTGTATGAATTTTTAGTATGTTGGTGAGTCATGCATTGGAGGTTGTACTTTGTGCTGTAATGGTAGTAATATAGTTAAATGCTCATAGCACATATGTTTAGGTGGACATAAATAATGGACTAACTAAATAAGACATGTAAGGCAAATTTCTTAGACTACATGAGAAACTGAAAATTTTGGCAAAAATTTTAAGATTCAGTGTGATTCGTGACAACTCTTGTAAATCCGCACCGATCAAACCTATGTGTTTTTAGTAACTTTCAGTTATCAGAGATTTTTTAAAATGTGCCTCGAGGGCACACGTTTGAGTTTTATAATTTGTTGGAAATTAAATTAGTAAATTCGATTTTTTTTTCGAAAAATATACCTTATACAGACATCTTTAATTAATTCGGTCGGTTTACTTTCATTTTCTTGGTAAGTTTTTGTAAGGTGTACAACTTTTACAAGGCAAAATTTAGTAATTATGTCATTACTGGTTGAATATGACTGATGTTAAAAGGTGAAATGCCAGGATACCAATGAATTAATATAATGATTTTCAGAGTAAAATTTAGTTATACCTTAGGTTGGACCAAATATTAATTGTTATCACTCAATGTGGAATAAATGCTTTCTATACCAAGATGGTTATCTTATCTTTTCTTTCCTTGAGATTATGTTCTTAACAAATGTAGTAAGCAACGATTTTGGTACGCCGAATTGTTATTCCTTTGTTATACTTTTATTTTGAATATACGTGTTGCATACGAAGCTGTTGTGATACATACCGGACTTGTAGTTTAATTTATATATTGAATTGTTAGGATATATGAGATGAGTAATCGTACAAGATTACTGATAAACGGGATAAACGTTTATCAGAATCCGTTTATCAGGATCTAGTGTGACGACCTCTTATCTGATCTTTCAGAAATATTATAGTTAAGACAACTAACTCTAAACACTCCTAGAATTCAGTGATTGTTTCCGATACTTAGAACTATTATTTGCGAGTTTCGTCACATCACATGGACATAAATATGAATATAGTAAACACATACAGATGATGCCATTTTTGTTTTGTTCCATATCTCTTGATATGACTTTATTTAATGTATTTTCAGGGGATTAGCTATGCTAAACTTGCAAACTTGCCTCCGATTATCGGGCTATGTGAGTTTCTGCTCACTCTCTCTTGATCATGCAAAAGTTGTAATTGATTATTTGTAAAACTAATATGACCCATTTGGAAACTTGAACAGACTCGAGCTTTGTGCCACCATTGATATACTCTGTGCTTGGGAGTTCAAGGCATTTAGCAGTCGGGCCAGTGTCAATTGCTTCATTGGTTATGGGAACAATGCTAAACGAAGCAATTCCATATGCTCAAGACCCTGTCCTCTACCTTAAGTTGGCTTTCACTGCAACTTTCTTTGCAGGCGTCTTTCAAGCAACTCTAGGACTTCTCAGGTACAATACAAAGTGAAAACACTCAACTACACATTAGATAATTTTGGATAATGCTCAATAAGGCTTAAATGATCATTAGGAGTATTGTCGGCCGTGGCCAATAAGTCAAAAAGAATAATTACTAATCATGTTTTTTTTTTTTTTTTTTTTTTTTACCTTTTCCTCATTCAAATCTTTCAAGCGTCATCAGGACTAATATTTTTGACCGACTTACAATCAGAAGTCACTCGACCATGTCCGGCATTATATTGCTTCAATGGTCTTATAATTTTTGTGGACATGAGTCAAAATAGACATGTAAGTTGCGTCTGTACTAGTGTTCTCATTTGGAACCACACAAGAAGCTCAAAACTATCTTTTTGTCATTTATGTCATTCGAAAAACACCTTTTTTAACATGTAGATAGTGGTAAAGGTAGGTTCCTTAGTGATGGAAAACATGATTTGAACTTTATGTAATGGGCACAAAAACTTTAAAAGGGAATATCCTTTGAGAACTAATAAAAGGTGTTGCCTGTTTAGCAAAAGTGCTCTTAAACAAATGTTTTCTTCTTGTGCTTTATTGACCTTAAGCTTACAAGTAAATTCATCAGTAGTGGGAAATTATTCAAACAGTAACATGTTCTATTCATAATCTGTTATGCACTTATGGGTCCACAATCATGTCGAGCATCTTCACATTTTTCATAGTATCAAAAAAGATAGCTTTGCGTAGCCAGATTCGAAGCAATAATGAGCAGCCCATTAGAGTTTTTACTGCTAGTGAAATATGCCTTATGTTTTTTACATTGTATTGGAAAAATATTAGTCTTTATTGTGGGACTCTAGAGTCTGCAGCCTTTAATGAATAAAAAATATGATTCTACAGGTTAGGGTTTGTGATCGATTTCTTATCAAAGGCGACCCTTCTTGGTTTCATGGGAGGAGCAGCTGTTATTGTTTCTCTACAACAGCTGAAAGGGCTACTCGGCATTGTCCATTTCACCACCAAAATGCAAATAATTCCTGTTCTGTCGTCTACTGTTCAGCACAGGCATGAGGTATGCAACACTATCGTTGGCTCTTAAATGGTATATAAATGTAGTACTTGTTTTTAAGCTTAGTTTGTATTTGTGCAGTGGTCTTGGCAAACAATTGTGATGGGCTTTTCCTTCTTGGCCTTTTTGTTGACCACAAGACATGTTGTAAGCATTCTTCCTTGCATTATAATTACATTCTTATTTAACATTTGTAGCGCCTAAACATAAATTTTAGCTAACAGCGTATCTGAAATTCCCATACATACTACATATTATGGCATTTCTGGTTATTAATAGCACAACTAATTCATGCAGGGCATGCGAAAACCAAAGCTCTTTTGGGTATCAGCAGCAGCTCCATTGGTCTCAGTCATCCTGTCGACCCTTATAGTCACTCTCTTCAGATCAAAGCTTCATAGCATTGCAACAGTAAGACTCATTGCTCAAGATTATTACAGATTGAGGTGCTTCATCGACATTCTAAATTGTAAATCTTATCGATTTTTTGTTTCCTAGATTGGTCACTTGGAAAAAGGCTTGAACCCACCATCATCAAACATGCTCTATTTTCATGGAAAATATCTAGGTCTTGCTATCAAGACTGGCATCATAACTGGAATATTATCTCTCACCGTAAGTTTCGTGCACACTTAGGCTGTACTATACAATTCCACATTGCATCAGACTAGAAACTGATTATAAGGATAACTTGCAGGAAGGGATTGCAGTAGGAAGAACATTTGCTGCTTTGAACGATTACCAAGTCGATGGCAACAAAGAAATGATAGCCATTGGCCTTCAGAATATGGCTGGTTCTTGCTCCTCTTGCTACGTGACTACAGGTAACTAATTGATTCATAATTCTTAATGTATTATCTCTGTGTATTCGTTTAATGATTTTAAATAATATTTGCAGGCTCATTTTCACGATCTGCTGTGAATGCCAATGCTGGGGCTAAAACCGTAGTGTCAAACATCATAATGGCATCAACTGTGCTAGTTACACTCCTGTTTTTGATGCCTCTCTTTCACTACACCCCTAACCTGATTTTGGCTGCAATTATCATAACTGCTGTGATTGGGCTAATCGACTACGAGGGTGCAATTCGATTATGGAAAGTTGACAAACTCGATTTCCTGGCCTGTTTATCTTCTTTCTTTGGTGTTCTCATGATTTCAGTCCCCATTGGTCTTGCAATTGCGGTAAGCTATCATACATGACTTACTTTTTTAGGTTATTTATACTTGGTCTAACACAGTCCTCTGTTTCAAAATAGGTTGGGGTTTCGGTTTTCAAGATTTTATTGCATGTCACAAGACCAAACACGGGTGTTTTAGGAAACATTCCAGGGACTCAAATTTACCAAAATGTGAATAGATACAGAGAAGCAAGAAGGCTTCCTTGTTTTGTAATACTTAGTGTCGAGGCCCCTATCTACTTTGCCAATTCTACTTATTTACAAGAAAGGTATGGTGTATGACTCCTTATGCACAGAGATGTACAAGTTGCAAATGTGTTTCATTGCCGTTGAAAATCGGATTTTATTGTTGCAGGATATTGAGATGGATAAGAGAAGAAGAGGAGTGGTTAGCAGCCAACAATGGCAGTTCTTTAAAATGTGTAATTATTGACATGACTGGTAAGTTTAAATTTGAAATAATTTTTCAGCACCCTATAATTCACAAAATTATTCCATTTAGATCATACATTAAAGCTTATTATTTGAAACTTTTGCAGCTGTTACTGGGATCGACACAAGTGGTCTTGCAATGGTGAAAGAGCTAAAAAAGATACTAGAGAAGCGATCGCTTCAGGTTAGCCCTAAAGCCCTTGACTTCAACTACCATCATTTTTTGTTTGTTGCAAAATCTAATATTACCCTTCTAACTGAAAATCCAGTTGGTATTGTCAAATCCTGGAGGGACTGTGATGGAAAAGCTACACCAATCGAACATATTAGAGTTATTTGGGTTGGACGGTGTGTACCTGACGGTTGATGAAGCCGTGGCAGACATATCATCAGCATGGAAAGCTGAGCCATGAGCATGAAATTAGTAGACAAAGAGAGTAGCAGCAGAAACCTCAAATCAGTTTCATTGTTTTTTAGTTTGCAGAGTAGGAAGAGAGAGTCGAGTCCAGTTGGTGTAAACCAAGAGAGTCACCGCTTAATGCTCAAGTGCGCCATGTAACAGTCACAAGCTATAAGCTTTTTGTCTATCAAGTAACAATTATCTTAAAGTCTCATTTTGTTCATCTTTAATTATTGCTCGTAAACGTATAGCACCCATCTACTTAAACCAGCAAACATAATGGTAAAAGATTAATATTTATAACTTCGATAATAAAAATACTGATCATTGCTGGAAAGATGTAAACTTTGATTGCAAATTGCATAAAAGAAGAGACTGCAAACACAGACAATAATTATAATGGGCTAGATGAAGTATTAACATATTCGAGAACTCATAAAACAAGATTTGCACAACAGATAACAGCAAACTAAAAACACGCATCAAATTATGATTGTTAAATTCAATGATAACATCTAAGAAATGAACTTTTGTCTCTACTAAAGTTATATGATTGGTATGTTCAGTATGCAGATTACGCCCATTCAATTCTCTAATTTCTTAAGTCACCATCTTTAGTCAACGCTGCAAAACTGCTACGCGTTGTTAAAAACTGTGCATGCGTCCCGGGACTACATTAAAGCCATGAATATGCTGTTTAATATGACGAGCCCGCAAGAAATTGTAGCTTTTGTAGCTCATGCTTTCCTGAGTTTGTTTTAGGCTGTCAAACACCTGCAAGTCAACACCGTCAGAACTAATTATGCGGGTTGCATTTTAGCGTATAAAAACAATTCAGAAATAATCTACATTTACAAAATACATAAAACCAGCAGGAAATAGAATAGCAAATAGCAATGGGCAAAGAATATAACAAAAAAGTAGCGGACAGTTGATAAGCATTGTATAACCCCTATACCCTCTATTTTAATGAGAATTTATTCTTCAAGTAAGCAATTATCTTTGCATCTTCCTTTACCTGGTTATGCTTATGGAATTCATATGCAGTGATTTTAAAATATCTTAGCGTTTGTACGTCAATATTCTAAATACACAAGTTGCCTTTAATGCGGCCAAAATGGCTTTCTTTAAATCTTATTATCAGTCATGTATTACGTCATTTTAGCAGCAGAATAAATGTCCCCTACATCTTTTATTAGTTTCCTCATAATTCTTAGCTTTTCTTTTCTAGAAAAAACGGTGCAGACTAGTACCAAAGACTGTAGGTGAGGATTAAAGGAATCATTTCAACTATATATGTATATTAAAAGAAAAAACGGTGCAGACTAGTCTACTCATTTTTTTCATACCATTATTATATTTAGAGGCTTAGAGCCCTGACCGATCAGAATATCCGCTTTTTCCATTATCATCTTGATTGTTTATTGATATTCACCTACCATCACCTTGCAATTCCTCATGGTGATTGTTTTGATTCACAATACCCGTATTTAGTCATATTATTACAGATATTCAGAAACATTTACGTATGCTAAATTAGTACATGTTATGTCAATCGTGTCAATTCCATGGAAATGATCGTTTTAGATTACTATTGAGCTTCATACATATGATCATCGGTCTCGAAAGAATTAAAAACATTTGAAAATAACACAAATTTGTTGCAAACATTTGTAATTAAAAAAAAAAAAAAAAAAGAAGGTGTACGCTCACAACAGACCAGAATGACAACTTTGGTTCTGATAATGCAAAAGAAGAAATTACCAATTGAAGATGCAGCTTTGAGGTTTTATAGCAAAACGAAAACTTAGTACTACAAAAATGTCTTTTTTAAAATGATACAATGCAGAAGCTTATTGTGCCTTCTACAATCCACATACAATAGTTTTGTAGATTTAACAAATTATAATAATGGTCCTTAAGGTGTGTCTCTACTGTCGGGTACTCGGGTTTATCCTGGCGGTAATGGGTATGGCGGGATTGAGTTTTTGTTGGTCCTTACGGTGTGTTTAGAACAAAAAAATTAATGAAGAGCACATTTAGTGTTGTTGTTCCAGTAACGAAGATAATGATTGTAGCCAAAATGCAAAATAACAAAAGAGCCATAGTAAGACAAGAGACCTGCTTGTCAATGGATAGTAGTACATAACTTAGGAATTATAATTAGGGGTGTGTAAATGAGTCGAACCAACTTATGAGCTACAGAGATCGACTCGAAATCGATATAGTATAAGTTAACTCGAGCTGCTCAAGTATAAAGTCGAGTCGAGCCCAAGAATCAAAATACCCGGCTCGTAAAACTTGCTAGCGTTATCAAGCTAGTGCCATTTTACATAATTACCCTATTCTGCATATATATTACATAATTATCGTACTATCTAATCAAGTCGAGCTGATCCAAGCTTGAAAGTATAGAGGCAATTAGTTCTAAGCTCGACAAATATAACTTATTAAAAGTTTAATACAGATAACCGAGTCCGCTCGAGCTGAAAATATCTGTTAAAAACTCAACCTCGAGCTAGACTATTCAATCAACACTTCTTATATTAGCTTGACAAGACCTCATTATCAAATATTGAACTTTTAATAACAAATTTAAGGTCAGTAAGGATTGATATACTTTTGCCATAAGACGATGGGATGGTACAGTTAACATGTAACGATATATGCCAAAAAGGGTAAAAATGTACAACGACGCAAGCTCAACAAGGCTTGCAAGCTTTTACAGGCCAGTGTAGGTGATTAGCGGACTCAATCCAAAAGCCTACTCGACTAGCTCATGCTCGACAAGACTCTACTTATACCTGAGACAATCTCAAGTATTATACTATTATTTGATAGAAGCCAAACCATGCACTCTAGTTTTGATCCCAATGAAACAAAGAAGAGAAATATAATGTTTATGCTAGATAAATAGATTTTGGGCAAACATACGGAAAGAACGTTTCACCAACTTCAAATTGAATTACATTTACTTACTTGGTCGGAGTCTTGATATGGGAATATCTCGCATTTCACGTTGTATACACAAATATTCTCCTAACAAAGCCGTAATCGCCAATCCAGTTCCGTTGACAACCCACCATGTTACTGATGAAGGCCAGCCTCCATATAAAACGCATATGCATAGATGGATGATGTAGATTGTGGCTGAAAAATCTAGGCACTTCTTCGCTCTCTCAATCAAATAAAGCAGGACACCAGCTCTGTTTAACATCAGTAACAAATAAAGGTTAAAACAGGTCACAGAATTCGTAATCCTCATTAGTATTTCACATAATGATTTCAAATGCGAGATACTTATTTCTGGGGAAATATTGGCAACAATACTATGACTGCACAAAGCAATCAGATAGTCTTTTTCTTCCTGAATTAAGAGTAAATTAAACCTATGGCCATTATCAAGGCTTCTAAATTGCAACGGCAGGTTGTACTGCAATCCCTTTGGTAGCATATATTGTTCTTACAATATGCTTAATTTGCCACTTTACCCCGGTTTGATCTTTTCTATTGCATATAACATATTAAACCTTGTTGCAAATCGTTGATAAAGGGGACTTAATCAACATACACCATATTATAAACATTATGAATGTGTCGTCAATATTAAAACAGGACATAAATATCACTTAGAAACAAGAGTACCAAAATTGGATTTTTCAACATAATGTATGGCAGGGGAGCCTGTGGAAACAAAAATAAGGCCACGTACTTCAAGGTATAACCATGAAGCACTAAAAATTTATATCTATCATAACTACAAAACTTATATAAACCAGTCGATATTGATCCGTTACTTCTTATGGTAATGATAGTAGCGATACTTTGATCATAAATAATTATCTATCAGACCAAGCTACTGTTTCAAGACTAGTGCATCAGAGTTAAAAAGGGATCCCTCTTCACTAACCCGTTTACCTAAACACGCTACAAATTGCAATAAGCCAACATCCCGCTCCCTAAACTACATTTTAAAGGTTCCTATCACATTCATATACCTACTTTTAGCAAGTGATACAATAATACAGGTTAGGCCGCGTACATCAGAGCCAAAAAGGGATCCCTCTACATTAACCCGTTTACCTAAACACGCTACAAATTGCAATAAGCCAACACCTCGCTCCCTAAACTACATTTTAAAGGTTCCTATCACATTCATACACCTACTTCTAGCTAAACGAAACAATAATACAGGATAGGCCGCGTACATCAGAGTCAAAAAGAGGCCCCTCTTCATTAACCCGTTTACCTAAACACGCTACACATTGCAATAATCCAACATCTCGCTCACTAAACTACATTAAGGTTCCTATCTAGCAAAACGATACAATAAACCACATTACATTCTACTAAAAGTTTACGCAGACTCACCCAGCAACAGAGCTGAGAAGAAACGAAACGACAACACACCACCCGGTAACAGTCGAAAGCGTAACCGTAGCGAAATCAAAGAAATAAACAAGGCTCATTTTATTAACCCTAGTACCAACAAGAACAGCCATAAAAACACCCAAACTCAAATAATACAAACACTGGATACACACAATCTGAGCTACTATCAACCATGGGTCCCACACTACTGTCCCATAAAACATCTCTAATCACTAACCCCAAACAAAACCCAAACCTTAAAAACTACAAAAAAAAAAACTAAATTCAGCTGAATGATGACGTCATCTTTTTTGAAAAAAAAGAAAAATTTTTGGGTTTTTGTAAATGGGTTTTGTAAATGGGTTTTGGGTAATCACTAATCCCAACAAAACCAAACCTTAAAAACTAAGAAAAGATGAATTCAGCTGAATGATGACGTCATCTTTTTAAAAAAAAAAAATTGAAAAATTTTGGGTTTTTGTAAATGGGTTTTGGGGAATGAGATGGATCTGTGATTTGGGAATGGATTGAAGGAAGACCCTGATTTGTTTTTTAGATTTTTTTTGGGGATGAAAAAAGATTTTGGAATAAAGGTTTTTTTTTTTTTGTTGTTGTGTTTTTGTGAGATGTGTGATGATGAGGTGGAGGGGGTTAGTAATGATTTGTGATTTTGATTTTGGAACAAATTTAATTTTTTAGGAAAGTGTTGGATTTGTGAATTTTGGAGTTTGGTTTTTTCGTTGAAAACATGAGTTAAAGGCATTAAATAGGTAATTATATTTATGGGTAGCTTTATTACACATGGTAAATTGTCAAGGCTGAGCAAATGACCCGAACAGACCAGACCGATCGAAGGACCGACCGATACCGGATCAGACCGGACTGACTACATTCGGTCTGGTCCTCAGTTTGGTCGGTCCGGTCCGGTCCGATCGGACTACAAACTGATTGTTTGACCTTGTTGGACCGGACGGACCGACCGAGACCGGACCTGACCGCACCGACCACATTCGGTCCGGTCCTCGATCTTGATTTTTTTGGCTAATTCGGTCCTCGGTCTTGTCGGTCCGGTCCGGTCCTGGACCGATGCTCACCCCTATAAATTGTAGATGATTGTTGTGTTTTGTGTGAGGCTAACTTACAAGGATTTAAACTTTTAAAATAAGTTAGCTTTCTTTTATATCAATCAAAAGCTTTGTTTGTCATATAAGGGCCGATTTGGATTTGGATTTGATGTAGAAGAGAAAAATATAATAAAATAAAATAAATATGTATTTAACTAAATAAATAATTATTTTTTATAATTTTATATATATTTTATTTTTAATAGGGTCCAATTAATGCAAGATAAAATTTTAGTGGTGACCATTTTAATTTCAAAACCGGTCTCACCCCCCTTCTTTGAAAATTTGTGGGCTCATTGGGGTTCACTCCCAATTTTGAATCATCTTTTTTAAACAAACATAGGTTTTTCAATAATTAAATCCTAACCTCAATCAAAAACCCACATGCCAAACGGACACTAAGTTTATGATAGTTTAAAGTCATAAACCTTCATTAGCCCAAGTCCATTGAAAAAAGCTTATGGTGCCTTATAACTACTTATATTACTTAAATATCATTCAGAATATAACTGATTATTACGCAAAAGCTGAAAATATATCTGAATTTAATTTGATGTATTTTTATGTGATTTTATATTAATAACTTTCATCTCAAAATAATTTGTCAAACAGCTTTATAAAAATATAAGCTTCAACTTTCGGCTTATAATATAAGCTCCAATCCATTTCGCCAAACATACCCGATTTTCTAAAACTAAAAAACAAAAAAAAATTGTAAAAGTAAATCAAACAAAAGAGGAAACAACTTTTACATTTTTGAGGTAAAAACTATAAATTTATACATTAGATTCATTATGAACTACTAGGTACAAACTAATAAAAATCTCATAATGCATAATAACTTGCATTTATGCATAATATACACACATTTATTATTCATTATGAATAAATTTAAGTTATAAACAATGAATTTTATGAAAAATATATATGCAAAATGAATCAAAACCCAAGTATATACATATTTTATGCATAATGAGTTTTAAATTGGCCTCTAGTTAATAATGAGTCATACGAAACACATATACTCCGCAGGTTTTTTTTCCTTACATTTTATGTTTGTTCCTTTCGACAACTGAATGCATGCTTGGAAATTTCGATATGAGTATGTTTGAGCCTCTTATAAGGGCTATCAATACACTTTCACAACTTTACTATACTTTTCTAGTGGACTTTGAGGTATCGGCTAGTTCATTACTTTCGGTTATGAGGGATTGTTACATGAAAGCTCGAATTTGGCAAACATCATCCACAACTTATGGTTAGCATCATTATTATTGTTTGAAGTTAGTTAGCGTAGGTATCTCGAATCAGTTTCATTTGTAAGTATCCTCTCAAGTTGTTGAAATTATAATGTTTAAGCCATGATATGATCTTATTTGATAATGTTGTGTTATCATACATATAGCAACTGGTGGTTGATCACATGAATCTAGCCAAGTTGAATATTTAAGTCATAGGGCAAAATATATTCAAAAAATCATAAGCACAAACTTCTGATTTCTTAGTTTTCAAGTATATTCTTTATTATTATTTTTTTGTAACAATATGATATCAAATCTCGTAGCGGTAGGCTCAAATCTCGTGGATTAGTTGGTCAAAATGTTGAAAATCATGATTATCGAGAGAAAAAAAAAATATGATTCAGTATAGTTTGTGGATATAATAACTATATCGCAAGGAGCTTTGTGTTGCAAGTGATACAAATTTGGACTTTTCATAAACCATGGAATAACATAAATTGTTTTATAACATTAGTTAGTTTATACAATTATTGCCATTGGTATTGTGGCACTGCAATAATATATATATATGATGTGTCACATCTCTATACAATAAGTTACATATAACTTTACAGAAAACGTATAACAAAAAGACCGCATAGCGCAGTGGATTAGCGCGTTTGACTTCGGATCAAAAGGTCGTGGGTTCGACTCCCACTGTGGTCGTTTTTTTTTTTTTTTTTTTTTTTTTTTTTTTTTTTTTTTTTTTTTTAATGGGTTTTTCTAACTTGTCCCTTATAGCACAAGTTAATCACACGAATAGTACAACAGGATTTATAAAAAAGGGCAAAAAGACTCAGACAAAAGTACACTTGTCTATATTTTTCTGTGAGTCCCTAAGTACTTTTATATACTTGTTGGTGTACTTAACTTGTGCCTTTAGGGCACAAGTTAGAAAAATCCAAAATACTAAGGACCTACAAAATAAACTTCAGGATTCATAAAATATGTATTTTTTGTGGGTCTTTTGGTACTTTTTTTTGTACTTTTTGTCTTTCTTATCTTGTGCCTTAAGCCACAAGATAGAAAAACTAAAAAAAATCATGGTTTATGTAAAAGTACTATCTTTTATTAATTAAATTTTAAAGTATTATCTTTTGTTAAATAAATTTTAAAAGGACTATGGTTAACTAAAAAACTCGGTCTTTTTAACTTGTGCCTTTAGGGCACAAGTTAGAAAAATCCAAAATACTAAGGACCTACAAAATAAACTTCGGGATTCATAAAATATGTATTTTTTGTGGGTCTTTTAGTACTTTTTTTTGTATTTTTTGTCTTTCTTATCTTGTGCCTTAAGCCACAAGATAGAAAAACTAAAAAAATCATGGTTTATGTAAAAGTACTATCTTTTATTAATTAAATTTTAAAGTATTATCTTTTGTTAAATAAATTTTAAAAGGACTATGGTTAACTAAAAAACTCGGTCTTTTTGGCATGCTTGAAGTGCAGCTTCTAGTTCATTTTCTAACCTTAACAATTCTGGTATAATGACAGTAGACCGAGCACACATAGCTGGGTCAAATCAGCTAATAAACCAGCAAGCATAACCCTAAATTATAAAATGACAAGTTAGCTAAAAAAAAAAAAAAAAAAAAAAAAAAAAAAAAAAAAAAAAAAAAAAAAAAACCATTGTTACTATACACTTAGAGCTTAAAACATAAACATCAAAATTTTAAAATGCGCTTACCGGTTGTGGGCAAGCATAAAACCTTCTTCATGGGTTGTTGTTCGACCATGAAGTCCTTATAATAGCTTGTCTCCCACGCCAATAGCGCACTATAGTTTCAGATTTGAAAGATAAAGAAGTTGATAAAGATTTTTCGGGGGAGAAAAGTTTCGGGATTTGTTGTGATGAGAAGAGTATAATAGAAGTTTACAGGGTGTCAGGATGGCCACGATGAAATGACCATTTTGACATCACATGAAACACACATATGGGAGTTAACAGACGTTGACTTACGATGTTTGGTTAAAGGGACCATCTACTATGCAAAAAATGAACATTAAGAATTTTGGGCGTATTTATTTTGAATTTGGGACGAAACTTGTATTTTTTTGTTATAAGTTTAGCGGTGAACGATGTATTTTACTATATTATTTATTAGTTTTTGATCAAGTGAATACAAAGTATAAATGTGCAGCTAAGCGCAGACTGTATTACCCGACAGGTCTCACCATGTGTAAAGTTATTGTCGCACGAAACAAACAATTAAATGATATTGCTCGCCAAAAATTTGAACTATCAGGTAACCGTCACTGCGTCGGATGGTACCACTCTAGTAAAAGAAAAAAGGATTTAATCAAGATATCAATAGAAACTATTAACCAAAGGAGCATAAATGGTCCTTGTGATTTACCGGGTTTTACGGATTCAATCTATTTTTTTTTTGTTACAGGTATTGTCCATGTGGTTTCGACCCGTCACGAATCCCGTCCAAAACCACACTTATCCAATCCAAAACCACCCGTAACGAAAAAGAAAAATAGACTGAATCCGTAACTTCCCATAAACCACAAGAACCATCTATGAAGTATTTTGGACTACCACACCGGCAACAAAAACAAAATGGACCAAGTCCATAAAATCCGGCAAACCACACTTAACTCTGCTCAAAAATAAAATATAGTAAACTCATCATATCCTCCACTCTTTTCAGGGTTTTAAATAAAATGTCACAGCCGGAATTTGGTCCGGTGATGGCAGATGATCCAGAAAGGTCGGTGCAGTCGGTTATCACCAACGAAGATCTTTTATAAGAAATCTTAGTGAGGTTACCTGTTCTTTCTCTTGTTTTATTTAAATCCGTATCCAAACACTGGTTATCTCTTATCAAAGGCACTAACGTCACTTTTCACCGTAAGCTCGACCCGCTTTCTGGTCTCTTTCTGAAAAAGTATATATACAAATATGCTTTTGAACGCCGCCGTTCCACTTTACATGATATCATTTGTGATTTTGTGCCGTTAGATATCCGCATTCCGATCTCAAGATCTTCTTTACTCGCAACTTTTGACCCAGAGGTACGACATGAGAGTCTTCTTTACTCGCAACTTTACATGATGTCATTTATTGGATAGATGACAAGGGTAATTGCTTCAAGTTAGATATCATGAATGAGCATCCGGTTTTAACAGCCTTACAAACCCCTTTAACTTTACATAGGAAGGTTCATTATGAATGCAGGCTGTTAGAGTCTCGTGGTTGTTTGCTTCTTGTTGGCAAGGATGATGATGCTCATTCCCGACATTTTACTATTTATGAGAAGGAGAACGTGTATTCTGAATGGTCGGTGAAGTACATCGTTAATCTTGATGACATTATAACGCTGCTTCCCAAAAGGTGGAGAATTGACAGAAATATTTTTCGTATTGTTTTGGACGAAAGAGAAGAAGATTCTTTTCTTGTGATGGAACTAGATAAAAAGGTTGTGCAATACAAATTCGTGTCAAAGACTCTCAGCACAATCTATGATTTGGGACCAAATGAAGATCTTGTTACCTGCTTTCAGTTCATTCCATCTTTTGCTAATGTGTGATTTAGCTTTCTGTTTCAGGTATGATTTACATATTACGTGCTCGGTTATAATGTTAACGCTGCAATTACTTGGCTATTTTACCGCTCGATTTTGTTCTCTTGATTTATATGGTCAAATTCTATTTTGATAACAAAATGTTTGGAGAGTATTGAACACTAATTGCTCTGTTATGATGCCCATTAACAATTGTGTACAAAGATATGGGTTCAAGTTTTGGCGCTGTTAATGTGGATCCTCTTAAGAATAAAGAAGCATGCTAAGTTAGTTAGTTTTGGAATTAACTTTGTCTTTAGTAAGTAGTAGCACGTTATTAAGAATTATGATTGATGTGGATCAAAAAAACCTCCTCTTCACCCCTGTCAAATGCAGCCAACATAAAATACGACAAGACAGCATTGTTATATTATCATTTGTGATGTCTTAAGCTCAAAACATCAAGTTGGTGTAATGCCTGCTACTTAAGGTGTTTGGTATATGAGTGTAGGAATGGATTCATTTCCATACAAAGTTGCTGTTAAGTGTTTGGTAAACAGGCCTTGGAATAAAAAAGGGAATGAGACCAATAGAACCAAACCTGGGTCAGAGCTGTGCTTATATGTCATTTCCATCTTACTTCATGGTTTAACTACTCTGCCCCTCACGTTCTACCCTTCTCCCTTATCATCGAACATCTTCATTCTCACTTTCATATTTGTTCTTGCTGTCGTCATCACAGCCGCAATTTCTGATTCAATTCAATCATCATCCATTTGTCATCTCCTCGTTTGTAGTGGTGTGTGGGTTTGTCACCATCGATCTCATTTCGTCTCCCATCATCTTCGGATCTCCCTTCCCGAGTCATTGTCTTCATTGTTATTATGTTTAGTTATGGTTTTGTGCATCTAATAAACAATCTAAAGAATGTTTGAGGAATACATTGGTGTTGTGTTTGTATATGTCATTAAACAAATTGAATAGCAATATATTAGGAATATATAAGCAATTATACCTACTGCCATTCAAGTATTCAACCCTATTATTGTACCCAAACCTATAGTGATTTCTTTATGCATAGCATACGCCCCTTAAGATTTTCTGGTTGGTGAGAACATGTTAGAATTGATGGCGTTATCAGTTCTCTTGATTTATACGATGTGAATATTTTAGCGTCTATGACGTGATGGTTGAGTTTCTCTGTTTGATCCTCCTGTCACTCTTTGAGTATTATCACCCTTTGACAGTAAAAATGAGCAGCTAAGGTTAAAAAAAGAAATTTTTGAATTGAGAAGCACCTGCAAATTCTCTCTTTTTTTTGGGGGGGTAAAGAAGCACCTGCAAATTCTCAAGTCCTGAATTTCCTGTTAAAGATAAACTATGAATGTAGAAGTACCATCTCAGTGTTTTCTTAAGATTGACGTTCGTTAAACAAGTGTATTACAAATGTCAATAGAAGTTATGAACTCGCCATGTACTAAGCTTATTTTTTCCACATGCCTTTCAGGTTTTGAGCATCATGCGGTAGAGGAAAAAAGACCTGTCATTTTCAGAATTTTGTTAATTATCTTTAGTAAATGACAACAATTATGATGCATTAAGTATTTATTAAAAGCTGTAACTCAGAGGTTAAAAAAGAAAAACGAGTATTCCTCATTATTGTCCGTCTTCAGACGAGTATTGTAGTATGTTGTTTTTCTCTCCTTTTGGTTTCTTTTTACCTGAAGTATAATTTCATTCTCTTGTTTCATTTAAATTGATATACACCATTCTCTACTAGTAAGTGTTCACTAGAACTATCTGTGGGAGTATGCCACATCTTCATCTAGTTACTAATATCAAAATGATGTCTGAGATAATGTAGAAGTACACACCAACAACAGACCCTATAAACAAAGCTACAAAATTTAGTAACACAAGGTTGAATTGCCGAATTGGCACTAATTCACATAGCTATTAGAAAGTATTCGTGATGATATTGTATTCTATAAGCAACCTGGGCTACTAGAGTGTGATTTTAGAAGAATGCAGATGATGTGTGGTTAAAGACATCTTACTCATGATATTCCAAATTAACAATTTGCCATTTGAGCTTGTGAAATAGAACTTGTGTCTTTATGTTCTTTGTGTATATCTTTAAACTGCAAAAGTTCGACCTCTACCCTGGTTGAACCTTTTTGGTCGTTGTGTAAACTTTTTAAAATTTGTTGTAGGTGTAAATTTATAGTAGAAAAACAAAACAAAAACAATCATGAAATTTTCATAAATTAAAAAAGGATTTTTCTAACTTGTGCCCTAAAGGCACAAGTTAAGTACACCAACAAGTATATAAAAGTACTTAGGGACTCACAGAAAAATATAGACAAGTGTACTTTTGTTGAATCCTTTTTATCCTTTTTTATGAATCCTGTAGTACTATTCGTGTGCTTAACTTGTGCCCTAAGGCACAAGTTAGAAAAACCCGTTGACATTAAAATGAAACCAAACAAATACTCTTAAATACTTATTTTCACTCTTCTTTTACTCAATTATAAATGTTAGACAAAAATACACCATTGGTCCCTAAACTTGTCCAAAAACAAAATCATCGCCATGGTGGTGTTGGCGACTGAGAGGTTGATAGCATTATTCCCTCTTTTAATAGACCGTGAGCAACCCACAGGGTTGAGAGAGCTTGTTAACCTTGGGAAGATCCATGATTTAACAATGGAAGGTCTTCGCAAAAAACTTTCTCGGGACACTAAGGTGCTCTTTCCACCAGGTTGTAGTCGAAAGACTAACCCAGCTGGCTGGTTTGATCCTGACAGTGTTCACTATAGTGGGATGATGCGTAGGGCTGAGGGTACTACTTGTAGTGGTTATGACTACTACAACCCATATATTGGCACAAAAAGACTCGAAGCAAAGATTTATTCAGCAATTTTGCCCCTTCTTCATTCCTGGACCTTGTTTCTAAAGAACCGAGCAAAGGATCGGAGCTGATGCATATGGGATCAAAACTATATTGCCTCTGAAGAGTACATGAACATCTTTTTGAAGTTTTAATCTCGGTGTGCTGCAGTTTATTGTGTTATAGTTTATTTAAGTTTTGTATGACATGTTTGTATGTTGTATTGAAATTGGTCTAAGAATCTACATCTATATGCTTGTATGGAAAGCAAGAACAACTTTTTAAGCACAACAGATCTAGCTTGAACACAATGTATGCATGTGCATACCCGTAGAAACAACTTTTAGTAGTGTAAAAAGAATGGATTGAGATCCTCTCAACTTGATATGAACAAGAACAGTCATGTTATCTCACAATCAAAAGGAAAACTAGGTCCCTCGGTAGGGCGCCCTATTGTTTCGTTTGTGAGAGAACATTATCGGTCATGTTTATATCAACTTGAGAAGTTCTCAATCTAAAAAGAATAGTCTTTTTCAAAAGTTGCTGTTTAATACAACGAAAACTTATGGGTACGCACCGTCTAAAAAGGTGCATAACTTCGGAATGCAAACTTAAACTCCCAACTATGCCACTTCTGCAGTCTTTAATGGTTTTATTTTTGTGGGGAAACTAGCAAGTGTCAATGTAGATACACTTTGTGATTTAGTTAGAAGTTTAGAACAGAAAAATATAACCTTCTGATGTCTATTCTCGCCATTTATTCGGTTTATTACTCATTAAACTTGTTGTTAATCGGGAAAATAAAGGAATAAATTCTATTATTATTATTATTATTATTATTTTTTTTATTTTTTATTTTTTTGGATAGTAGTTTTTACTTTTTGCATACACTTGATTTTAGTTGAAAGGTTAAAAATCCTCAAACATGGACATTATATATATGTCTTGTTACTAAGAATGCACAAAGTAGTACTTTATTGTGCTGAAAGTTACAAATGCTACATTGCTACTAACTCTATGATTTACTCTCTAAGAATCAAATATTACAATTACTTCCCTCAACTTACATATAATTTGCAAAACCCCTCAATCCCTCAAGACTCTTCCTGTTTTGATGCAACTTTTTTCCTCCTCCTAACTTTCTTCACAGCAACTGCTGCATTTTCATTTTCACTTTCATTCTTGTGAACCTTTTCCGCAGTTTCCGAAGAGCTCATCGAAGTTCTTAACCTCAAAATCTCGCCTTTAGCAGCTGCTAACTCTTTCTCGAGTTTACTTACTTTCTTATCCAAACTCTCACGTTCATTCCCGAGTTTCACAATGATACTATGAGCATCCTCCATGTTTTCTCGAGCTTCTTGAATTGCTTGTTTCTGTTCTTCAAGGGATTTGTACAAAACTTCTTTTTCATCTTCAAGATTGGAAATCTTGGTTTTTGTGAGCTCCAATTCCCGGGATAGAATCATGGTGTTTTGATTCATCTCATCGAGTGCTTTTGATGCTTCTTCTAAATCTGTTTCCAATGACTTTCTCGACTCTTTGTCCTCCAAAATCTCAGCTTTTAAAGAGTCGACTTCTTTAGTCAAAGAAAGGACACTCTTTTTCTCTTCTTTAAGCTCGTAAACTGTATTTTCAAGCTTTTTATATGTCTCGGCAAGTTCTTTACTCAAACTATCACGATTTTCTGATATTTCTTGAATTTCAACTGACACCCTTTTCAGTTCTTCCTTTGTTTTTTCATAATCATCTTTAGTTGACCCGAGCTCGACGGTCAACATTTCAACAGTTTGTCTCAATCGATCGATGTTGTTCTGTAATGCTTCTTTCGCTTCAGAATACTCGGTTTGAAGTCTCGAAATATCTGCCTCGAGGTTCTTGCAAGTGTTATCGGAAACCACTAGACGTCCTGCGATCTCAGCAGCCTGGTCTCTTGTGTCCTCTAACGTTTTCTGTATGACTTGAAGCTCTTCTTCAAGACTATTGACTTTATCCACTTCAAAAGCCAATGTCTTTTTCAAATCATCTCTTTCATTGGTCAACTCTTTGACTAATACTTTGTTTTTATCCAGTTCGGTTAAAGTGGACTCAAGTTTTTCTTTTATGTCATCGAGTTTCTTTCCACTTTCTTCCAGAAGCTTAGCGTCGGATTCCGCTTGCTTTTCCGAAACAAGCTTTGATTCGGCGTATTCCTGCCTTAACGATTCCAATTCTTTGATAAAGGCACTTTTCTCCTCACATAAAGAAAGAATTTCCGCATTCAGATCATCAATCCTTGAACTTTTCGATTCTAATTCTTTCTCAAGTTTAAGAATTTCTTGTTTCAGACCCTCAATCTCTGACTGTGACCCGGTCAACTCAGCCAGCGTTTCCTCATACAGAGAGCTCAGTTTCTTGAACTCAGATTCTTTAGCAGCAAGGGCTGAACCAACATTTGCAAGATTGTCTTCTTTATCTTTGATCTCGTTGTTAAGCAAGTTTATACGTTCTTGCATGACTTCAATGGAAAATAGTTTATCTTTTAACTGCATTTTAAGTTCTTCTTTATCGTCTGAAGCTTTTTTGAGGTTAACTGTAAGACGATCGATCTGGTTTTCAAGATCTTGAATATTTTTCTTCTCTTTTTTAAGTTCTTGTCCTAACCCATTCACCGTGTTGTTTGCTGAACTTATTTGGGCTAATAAAGATTGCTTTTCTTGGTTAGCTTTTTTTGTTAGCTCGTTTCTTTCTTGCTTTTCGTTCTGTAGTTTTGACTCGAAGCTTTTCTGCATAGAAACAATTGCTGCTTCCTTTTCCACCAGTTTAGTTGTCATCTGCGTAATTATACGGAATATTGTAAGTTTAGAGTTTAATGCAGGTGTGTTAGGACGTGCATTTTCAAAGTGATTGTTGCGACTTCAAATGGCAAGTATCAGTTTAGTCATACACCCAAACAGACCCTAAACTAGACTTCATAACAAAAGCTATTGTGGAAACAATGGACTTAATTATGTATCAAAATCCATGTCAAGATTCGTATAATCTACAACAAAGTATGCACTTTCATAAGCGAAAGACTTACTTTTGCTGCATGAAGCGTTACAGAAAACACTAATAAGTACAATGCTCTTTCTCGTGCGTAATTTTCATGTCATAAAAGCATGGATTCTCATTCATTATACATATGTGTATATACACATGTAAAAGTTTATTTTTGGCAGTTTGGTAGTATAACTGTATAAGGTTGCGTGAATCAGAAAACGACAAGAGAATTGATAGCTTACAGATTCAATTGTTGCAAGGTTGGCTGACTTTTCCTTCTGAGCCAACGCATAGAAAGCACCAAGCACACCTGAAGTAAGTATTCCAATTCCACTTGAAAGAGTAAGAAAGGGGTTTGATGATGCATCTCCATGAGCCTAAGAGACAAAAAAAGGAATAATTTAAAAGTGTTATACACGTATAATACATGGAAATAACTATAACAAACTATAATATGTTTGCATTAATTCTAGAATCAGATTAGAATAGTCTAAGACCTCTGATATTTGGTCAAGCTCTTGTGTCCTCGCAGAATTTTCTGAAATAACATAATCACAAAAAAGAATTAGTTCTCGTTTCAATGTAAAATGGTGCAATAAAAAGTTGTCACGGAAAAAGAGGGTTGGGCAAGACAAGCCGGCTCATCAAAAAGGTTGGTGAACCCAAAATGAGTTGACTCGTCTTACTACCAAGCTCAAGCGCAATCTCGGTAACTCATTGAACTTTTAAGCTTATGCAACCCTATATGAGCCATTTTAAGGTAAATAAATGTCTTTAATGATGATCTATAATAGGATTCATGTTTCATCTCCGATGAATCACCTGATAAAAAACACGCAACAAAGATCTGGTTTATGATATACCTCTACAGGTTTAACAGCAAACTAATGAGCTTTCAAATTGTTTCTTTTGCTTGTACTACTTACTAAATATTAGTATTTTTTTGTTGCAAAAAGCTAATAATGTTAGTCTTCAAGAATCACTACTATCACCCCCATCAAAGATAGATATGGTGGTATGAAATAGTTGAAGAAAAGAAGATTTACTTTTTAGTTATTTAGAATGAGAACATAAATCTCAAGAAAACCACAAAGCTACTACTACTCGTTTTACATAACTCTTAAATCAAGCTGATAAACACTACACTTTAGATGTACTTTGCGAGTAAATTAAGGCCAAAACAAACAAATGCGGCAAATCTTGAAAAATAAAAAATGTGAAAACAAACACACGCAATTCACCAGCATCAAGATTATCAAGACTTCTTCCTTCAAATTCAAGAACCTGTTTACTAAAACAAGTGAGGTTTTCCCTGATTAGGTTTACCCAGGGAGGGCGAAATGTACGCGACCTAACCGGGGTATCCGTGACTGTTTCCAACCCTTTCCCCGACCACCCCTAAGATGTGTACCTAATGAGGTTTGAGCCACAG
Source organism: Artemisia argyi (assembly GCA_030686995.1). NCBI lineage: Eukaryota > Viridiplantae > Streptophyta > Magnoliopsida > Asterales > Asteraceae > Artemisia > Artemisia argyi. The sequence goes on along the minus strand of CM060689.1, from coordinate 16,004,026 downwards.
ACATCAGGGTGTCTGACCACTAGGTCACCTTGGTGGTGGTTCAAGACCTATTTAGTCATTTACTAAATTATCCAAAATCAAGCTATAAAGACCAAGACACATTTCACAAGTAAATCAAGCGGAAAACAAACAAATGTACTTAGTCTTGGAAGAATAACTTGAAACCAAACATATCCAATTCATCGGTATATCAAGATTTCCAAAAGCTCACTTTTCATATTCAATAACCTATTTACCAAATTTTCTTACAATCATGCTAGTTAATACTAAACCATACATACATATCACAAGTAAATTAAAAGGAAACATCAAAATCTGCTAAATGTCTACCTACCCTCAGCCCTCGGATAAGGGTATGATTGTGACGGTCACGGTCTACATCCTACCTCCCCTTAACCAGCTCCACAACCAGGTTAGGTATTGTTGTTCTATCATAATGTGCTAAATCTTCAAAAGTAACTCAAAACCAAACATACCCAATTCATCATCACCAATATTATCAAGAACCCATACACTAAATTCACTTAATTATCTTAAACCAAGCTAATAAACACTAAACCCTTAATACATTTCACAAATAAATGTGCTAAATGTTGAAACCAAACATACCCAATATTATCAAGAACCCATATACCAAATTTACTAAAAATATCCAAATTCAAGCTAATAATATACACATTTCACAAGTAAAACAATGGGATAACAAAAAAATGAGCTAAAACCTTGAAACCAAACATACCCAGTTCAAGATTCTGAGCAGCTTTAGCTTTCAAATTAAAGAATGGAAGAACAGAAAGACCCATGAACAAAACAGCTCTTCTATGACAGAAAGCATCATCATTTGGTTCAGTATGTTGCATACAAGCATAAATTCTTCTTTTTTTAGTGACATCATGTGTTGGCTTTTTATAGCAAGAATATATGAAAAGGGGTTGTGAAGAATATGAAAATGAAGAGAACAAAGTGTTGGTGTGATAAGATGATGAAGAAGAAGATGATGATGCAAACCCAATCATCATCATATCATGTGTTTTTGGGTTTGGTTTGTGATATGAGACAGATGTGTCTTTGTGTTTGGTCTTTTTTAACCTTGTGTGCAAAGTATATTTCTCTTATCATCTAGTGAGTGAGTGTTGCTCTTTATTGACCAAAATGCCCTTCTTTTTTACCTCATGTTTTTGTATTTTTTTGGTCGTTTTGTTTAAAACAAAAGTGATTATGTAGTTGTGGGTTAGTATTTGTGTAAAATAGGGATAGCAGGGTACCGGTACCGTACCGATCTTGTATCGAATTAGTTGTATCAATTTTTTTTCGAGCATAAATTAGTAGTACCGGTACCGTATCGAACGAGATTCGGATATCAGTACCGGTATCGGTACCGGCACCGATACCGGAAAATCAGGTTTTCACCTTTTTCTTTGGAATTTCCCGATTTGGTACCGGTCCCGTATCAAATTAGTGGTCCCGATTTTTTTTTCACCTTATTTCGTAGTCTCGGTACCGTACCGTATATCGGGATCGGTACCGTTTCGGTACGATTCCGATTCGGTTTCGGGATTTGGGTCGAAATGCTCATCTCTAATGATTAGTGCTTGTTAAAAATGAGAAATTTTTCTTAAAATCATAATTTACTTTTAGTTAAATACCAACATAATGATAATAAAATCTACAAGTTTATTTTGTTTCTAAAATAGTATGTTGAATAAAAATATTTCCAAATTCCAACTAAGTAAAAGACACCTTTTATCCACATTGTACGTTTGCTAGATAGCCATCTCATCTTCAACATCATGTGTCCTTTTCCCATATCTTGTGTAGTTGTGTTCCAAAAATTGCACTAATAATAAGTAATTTCTTTATTTTATAGGAGCAAGTAGCAACACTTAATTTTGAAATATTTTAAAAGATTTTGCTAAGTATGTTTTTAGAAATTATGTTGAAGCATTGTACAAATATAAAAATAACAGTAAATGTAGGGACGGAGCCAGAAATAAATATGACCGGGTGCACAAATTTTTTTGAACCGTAATATAATAGAGTTAAAAAGTTGATGAAAATGAAGATTTTATTAAAACGATAAATAAAAGAACATATTACCTTCTAATTAGTGATTCTACCATCTCCCATAGCAAAAAAACGCTCAAGTACACCCTCATTTTTAACATTAATAATTTCTTCTTTCTCTATAGCACAAGTTAAAGCGCCGTTAAAATAATCATCACCCATCCGATTACGCAAATCAGTTTTAATGAGCTTCATTTTCGAAAAACATCTTGCAACCGTAACGGTAGCAACAGGCAAGACTAAAGCCAACTTCAGCAACCGATAAACCAAATGATGAGATGTATGCTTTTTTATCCACCATCTTCTTAGCAAGTATGGCAATACTATCCAAGTTAGCGAAATCTTTTATTATTAAGCATGATCAGATAATAGACTGTTCCGTAGGAAGACTTAACGTTTCCTTATAAATAAAATCACGCGGATACATTTCACTAACTTTGATACACTAAATTCTGAAAATGAATCATGTGGACTCAACGCCGCCATACAATCAAGTAAATCGGTGCTTCCCTCACTAAAACGATCTCCAAACTCTTGAATTTGCATATCCATATCAGTGTTGAATATATCAACCTCGAAATGATGTTGATTTGTGATTATATCCTTTTGGCCTCTTGAATGAAAGTCAGCCCTATTTACCATCTCAATATCATGTTTATCACAAAACGAAGTTACATTCTTCAAAAGTGAAGCAAAACATGTTGTCCTATACTCTTGCAATGCTCTTTTAGTTCCTTTTACCAATGAAACAGCCTCTAAGATCCTTTGATCGCTCTTCTGAAGATGTTGTGACAATATATTAGTGATCCCCAAGATATGCAACAACAAGTACAATAACTTGAGTTGATGAGCAAAACAATGTACATAATAAACAAACTACAAATTAATGTTTAACAAATTACAAATTAAGGTTTAACAATTTTGGCGTACACAAATATCTTAGAATTTCAAAATTAAGCAGTATTTTTCATATTATCATATATATATATGTTACGACTTAAACAAATGAAAGATATATAATAAACAAATGAAATATATATTAAGCACTACTTCTCAATTAACATTAAACATAATAAACAAATGAAAGATATATGTTAGTTGACGATTACGAACCTATTTCATCTTTGTCACTTTGTGGTGTCGGTTAAATTTTGAATTTTGTAAATTGTTTCATTAACAAAACCTATTTTATCTTTGGGCTTTTGTGCTTAATTTATTAAACTTGTTTCATCTTTGGACTTTTGTCGCATTGAGGCTATTACAAATTTTATATTTATTTTTTATTTGTAAGTATACCAACTAAATAATACTAGAGACACATTTTGATGCACCGGGTGCATTTAAGATACATTTAGGAAAAATCGATAATTTTTTCAAAAATTAACACTATATCGTAAAAATCCATGGGGTGCACGTGCACCCGCGGGCACCCCCTTGGCTCCGTCCCTGAGTAAATGAACAACAAAGATACATTTTTAACATTATACTTCATGTTTCAAGTAATTGTATGTATATAATCATGAAATATATGAATTCATTAATGTTATGGTTAGCAAAACTAATATTTCAGTGTTCATACTTTTGTTTAATACCTTGTCCATTCATTTGGTAACATAAATTTTAAATTATTCAATTTTTTCAAAGAATATAACAACAGGGTGTAGTAAACAATAAAGCAAAACCTATTTATGAAGTATATCTAATTATCTACACAACTTTTATATTTTCTTTTTCTCTTTTTCTCTTTTTCTTTCATTTTACTTTGTATACCATGTTCAAATATATGATTTGCAATGCTTGATTAATTTACTAAATGTATATTTAATTTAGAAAAATGTATTCATCTCATATAGAAAAATAATTCTAAGATGAAATAGCAAAAAATTAGGCACTTCTAAAATAACAATTTGTGGAAATGATACATCATTTAGATAACACAAAAAATCTACTTCAATATATTTTGTATCTCATATAAAGCACAACATCGTCATTAGCATGTGTTAATCGAGGATAGTAAAACGCGAAACATGACTTCACTGAAAAGTTGTATCGTCATCAATCATAATCTAAATCGTTATAACCACATGTTAAACGATGATAATTAGGGCGAAAAACGACTTCATTAACGAGTACTCTCGTTATTAGTCACCATTCCATTCATAATTAGCACGTGTGAACGATGATAATTAAAAGCAAAACACGCCTTTATGAAAAAGTACTCTCCTTATTAATCATAATTCGAATATGCTAGGTTACCATAAAAGAGAGTCTACATTAACTAAACCTACCTAGCGAGTTTCACAAACCAACCCGTTGACATGATACTTGAACTACAAACTAAAACAAACACTAATGTAAAATCTAAACACAAAAACTTCTCATAAACCAACTGACTCGTAACTTTAAGGAGAAACCTTATGCTCGCAACTTCTAACTCTTGTTGTCCTTATTCTCGTTTGTTGCTTTCACCCAATTATTGAGACCAATCTTGTCTCCAAAATCTCCATTCCTATTTTTTGACATTTTATAAAGGCATAAATTAAGCTGCACGTAAAAAAAGTATGCTTTCATACACATTTTGAAAACATAATATGTTTGATACTATTTCTTTTAGTTTTATTCATAGAAACATGAAAGTCTTACTTGTGTGTGGGTGTGTCACTCATTTGCTTCATATCTGAAAATGTAACAACGCTTAAGACACTCCTCAAATATTGAGTCATCGGGAGATTCCCCGGCATACGCTAGAGGGTGGTTGCCACCACCGAGGGTAGTAGCCACCATTGAACGTGGGATAGGGTGGAAATCTATCACCATGCCGCCATAAGAATGTGTCATTATGGGGCATCCATCTTTGATAGATACAACACAAGTGTACTCCTCCAAGCTAGTGATCTCATTTGGGCTCATTGGGATAATATATAAATCACGTGAACTAAAGCCACGCTTGGCTTGAAAATCTATAAATTTAGGATGTTTCCACATCCAAAGCTCCCCCTCGATCCGAATAAAGAATATCAAGTGCGATAAGTGTAGGACGAAACACTATGCACTCATAATTGGACTGGAAAGGGATTGTTTCGTGGAACACGCCCGTGAGACCCACCAGTGATGAGTATTTTGGGATGCAAAGGGTTTTTTGTTTGGAAAATTTGATGACATGTCTAATCACATAGATGAAAAAGTATAAACTGAAACCTGATGCTGAATTGAGTTGTTGACTTATTGAATTTCCCATTTTCCACGTAGAATCTGCATAAGACGGATCGAACATGTCATACATGTTACATAACATAACTATTATTTTAGTTTTTTTTATAGGAACACTTTTTTGTACATGTACATTCTAAATTGCTATTTAAAATAACCATGAATATATGCATGCATTTTTTCAAAAAATCATATGATTTATGGTTTAAAAAAAAGGAAAAATGAAAATTCAAATTTCAACTTCAAAGGGAAAAGAGGTAGACATTGATTTTTGCCAATTTTGTTTTCAGAAAAAACATGTCGAGCATCTATTAAGGTGTGAACTTGATTTTGCATATCAAAAGCATGTACCATAATCATGTTACATCTACTAAAGGTTGTGTAAAATAAAACTAGGAAATTTGTTCCGCAAACATTTGATTATAAGTAAATTTCGCATACATGACTACACGATCATGCATTTTGTCTAAAAATTGAGTGTTTGATAGTTAGTTAACTGACTATATATAAAATATCTTAAAGTTTTGCTTAAACAAACAAATATAACTCTAATTTTCAACAAATTCATGTGTTTAATTTGTGTGGATGTAAGAATTGTTGAAGGTGAATATGAAATGCTTGAAGAAAATTGTAAATGATATGAAATAAATAACATACAAATTACATTAAGTTGAAGTAATTGGGAACTCTAAAAACTTCTACCTGCTCTTTGGCTATTGCTTTTGATATGAATGCCACGGCCACTCAAATGCCAGTTTATGTAAATGTAAATATAGTCGATATTTTATAAAGTTGAATAAAGACTGTAAAACAAGGATATTTATAGACGCATGATAGATTGTCACTTTTTTTTAACATAATATGATCACATGTTTTCTCTTTCTCTTTTCACGTTTTACTCGCGCAAACTTGTAATATGACCTTCAAAAAGATTCCACTTTCTAAGTAACCCAGAGGCTAAAAATAGTATCTAAAATATCATTTGGCCCTTTTCAGTTTTGACACTATATTTAGACAAAACTTAAAAAAGACAAGCAAATAAATTTTAAGTCTCATGTGAAATGAAATATATGTGACATATAGATCTAAACCAATTATCAAGCTTATCCTTAAGTATAATAAAAATCACATAGCTAAAACCGATGATGACATGAAAAGAAATAACTAGTTCAATCACAACAATTGTATCAAAAGTTAGATTGTGTACCATTATATTAAACATTTAATAAATTTAGATTGGAAAAAATATAATTGTTATTTTTGCACTAGCAATTACATGTGAAAAATGCAAGCAAAATTCACACTGGTGAACACATCAAAAAGGTCACATGAAACATGTGACTATTTTATTGTATCATCTAAAAAAGTATGTAAAAAGAGTAAAGTAATCATGATTTTATAAAATTTTAAAACAAGTTTATTGGTCTTCGAAAACATGTGAGTAATATCGGATCTTGTCCTTGTATGTCACGAAATAAGTACCTGTTGACTATTCTTTTTTATCTTCTATCGTATTTCTTGTTATTCGGTGTTTTATTCTTTTCGTATATGTTACAGTTTTTTTTGGGTCTTACTATCTTAGTTTGTTGTTTAATTCTACAAAAGCAAATAGGTCAAATAAATAAATGAGTAAACGAAGGAGCTTTTTTGGTTCAGACCGGTCTATAGCTTAAATGTACAGAGTTTAATTGATGCGTCTTCATAATCATGTCTAATTTTCTCTCTAACCACCCAAAATATGTAACTAGTAATGTTTAAACATTATATGATTTATATCTCTTATGACAATTGACTCCTCCCAAACCAACAGTCAACCGTGTGCAGCTGATAGGCCCACCTGGGAGAAAGTACAAGTAATTATTGACCGTGGAAATATAGGGAAATCCCCGGGTCGTTAAGTCCCAACGAGATTGATATTGTATTTTGGAACGTTTAGGAGAATGAGTGGTACTGAGGACAGTAACAAAAATGATTGAGGGATGATTATACTACTGATTGCTTGATATTTAGATAATATGAAAGGATATAAGCAATAACAGAGATACACAAAATAGCACAAATAAGAAAATAAGATAACAGACAAAGAAAAGTGGGTTTTAACAAGTTACAAACTACAAGGGGTAAAAGTGATACTTTTGAAAACTTAAAATTAAAAAGAAATTGAAAATGAAAATGAAATTATAAAAATGATTAAAATATTATTTAATTAATAAAACTATTTAAAATCTAATTAAAAATTAAATTAAATTAACTAAAAATGATAAATGTTACAAATTAAACTAAAAACTTTCAAAAATAATTTCTAAACCATAATTAGAACTTGAAGAAAGTATAAAAATTAAAAATAAATATTTTTGTCTTTTTATGGATTTTCTATTAATTAAAAACTAATTATCTTAATTAAACTATTTGAATTAATTTAAATTATAAATAATACTAAATTAACTTAGAAAATTATGGAAAAATTTATAAAATTACTTAACCATCACAGGAATCCTAAAAAATTATAAAAAATTGCTAAAAATTATATTTAAGCTAATTGACTAATTAATTACTTATTAATTAATTTAAATCTAATTTAATTAATTTAAATAGGAAAATTAGAAAATAGACAGTGGAAATTATGAAGCTATTTTCTAAAAGTCTTAACTACTTTATAAAACTTAGGAAAAATATAAAATTCTACTGTTGTTAATTAAAATTAAAGAAAACTATTTAATTACTAATTTTACCTATTTAATTATTTAAACTACTTTTAATTCTAATAAATAGCAAACAGATTAGGAAAATTCTAAGAAAATTATTTTAACTACTTAAAGGTACTAGGAAATTAATAAAATTATAAAATTGGAAAAGAGCTTATTAATAAGCTGAGATGAAAATTAAATAGATAATTTCTATTAAATAGAAGCTATCACTATAATTAATGTTTGCTTTTTCTTGTTTTTCTTTTATAAAACTACTAAAATACTTAAAATAAAAAACTTTTACAAAGACAACTACTTGGGAAACTCAGAATAAGCACTGTGTGTGCTTATTTGCTTATACAGTTGACTAAAGTTGACCACACAAAGAAATAAGCTAAGTTGAGGTTATGTGGGGTCCACACTGGTTAAATCAGATACACCTAAGTTATTTGAACTTGTTTGAGCAAGTATTAGCCAAATAAGCAGTAAGAATAAGCTACAAGACCACAATAAGCAATTCCAAACTTATTTTCTGAGACAGAAATGGGACAAAGTTTAGGGTTGGTTCTATGTGGAGTCCACTGATCACTAGGTCAAACAAATGGTCAACTTTTAAAATTTGGTAGGAGGGGGTTGTAAGAACCAAGATTTGGGGTATGGGACCCACTGGTGTAACCACAATCAACCACCAAAGTGGTGGTGGTGATATGGTATGCTGATGCACAGGGCACTGGGTTGCCCTGCAGGTGTGTTCCAAGGGCAAATTTGTCCACACAAAAAATCACAAAAGTATAACAACCATGTAAATCACAAGTATAGATGGTAGACTAATCACACAACAAATTTCAAACTCTAAATCCAAACACAAAAATCAGATTAAATCATGCCATTTTGGTGAAATTCTGAACATGCATCTTTTGACTTTTTCTAATTTTAAGCTCAGTTGACTTATATGAAGTTTGATTGATCCTAGCTGATTATATCTGATATGAAAGGCTTAAATAAAGTTACCTTAGACTATAGTTATAACTAATGAGCTTATGTGATGAATTATGGGACTCAAAACATCACACAGTTAACTGTGTGGTGGTGATTCATGTAATTTTGACTTTGGGTGTATGAGACCACAATTTTATGCCTTAATTATCCTAAATCTTACTACTGAAACCTATTGAAACACAAAAACATCAAACAACAACAAGAGCTTAGTTCACTGACTTGTTCCAAACACCCTAGATCCTAACTGATTTTGTGATTACCAAAGTAAAACAATGATTGGACCTTCAACCCTGTTTCCAAACCTTATACTATCATTAACAGAGATCAAAAGAACATGAATTAACAATAACTTAAGTATGAAACCAAGATATGGCTTAAGTGAATTCTAGACTGTGAGATTTTTAGAAAATGATTAACAAGTTATTCTACTTAGCAACTTAGCAATCTCAAACCACAAATACACTTGATTACACTAATTAAACCTAAGAAACAAAGATAATGGCAATGATAAGCTAGAACACAGTTGGATGTAAACATTTGTAAACAAGACTTACAATAAGCACTTCAAGTTGAACCAAGAACAAGAACCAGAGATCAATCTTATAGAATCTCCACAGATTCACTAACCCAAGGCCATCCAAATTTTGCCCTGCTCCATTGCTTATCACCAAGAACTTGGAACTTTGACTTTTGTGGTATTTTTGAGTTTTTACTACTAAACTGCTTTTAATAGTTTCTAATAGCTTTTATAAGCTATCTAGGAGCTTAAGTGAGCTTATCAGTCCAGTATATCACACAATAACAACAATTGAGCATTTGAGATTTAGGAAATTGAAACTAAAATTGCATAAGATAATACAGTTAAGGAAATTTGACTTTGATTAATTAGAAAGAGTTACAATACATGAAAGATGCTTAATACACTGCTTAAAAGCTTAGGTTTACACTAGAATTGAAAACTTACTTAATTCGACATACAATTTTTAGAAAATAAACTAGATAGTAATCTCTTCTGCTTATCTTCCTTTTATATGCTTCAATTAGGGTTTCTTGTGTGTCTTTGAGCATTTCCCACTTCAATCTTGACCATCCATTGCTCTGAATCAATCCAATCCGTTTAAACAATTTTGGCGCCAAAAAGTCTCCAAGTTAACTTGGGGCCAAAGCTGGGCAATTAAAGAATTTTGGGATCATGTGAAGGTGGCAGGGGACAATTGGGATGGTTTTCAGACAAGTTGGGGCTGTATGGAAGAAAACAGAGGGCAAGATATGGTTTGGAGTGAAAAGTGGTGTGGATAGCATTTATTGTGATGTGGTTTGTCTGTGAGGTGGAAAGATGGGGTGAGGAGAGTAGGGGGTGAGGTGGTGGTGGAAATACCACCTGGTTTCATGGATGCAGGGGTGAAGGAGATGGGTGAACAGTGGTGAGTGGTTTGGCGGTATTGGGAGGGTCAAACGGGTCAACGCCCGTGTATATTATTAAGGGTTGTGTGGGCTGAGGGTGGAATGGGCCTAGGGGTGGGCTTGGTGTTTGTATTGGGTTGGATTTGGTTTTGGTTTATTAAATAAAAGGGTCCGGTTGGTTTGTATTTAAACAAGGACCATTTTTGTAATTTGAGCAAAGTTAAGGACTGATTTTTGCAACTTTCCCAAACTTCTTTCAAGGACCATTTATGCCTTTTATGAATATTCCAAGGACCAAAGATGTAATATTTTTCCATTTAAAATATTCAGGGACCTTTTCTGCAAATTCCTTAAACTCCAGGGACCATTTATGTAACTTTGGATTTTTTAGGGATTAAAGATGTAATTTCTCAAAATGTTATCATAAGGACCAATTTTGTCATTTAAGAATAGTTCCAGGTTTATTTTATTAATTTCCCATTTTTAAAACCTTAAGGACTAATTTTGACATTTTTCAAACTTGAGGGACTAAAGTTGTCATTTTGCAATTTTTAATTTTAAAGGACTACACTTGACAACTTATGAATCCCTAAGGACCTTTGATGATATTTTTCATGTTTTGATTTACCAGGGACTAGATTTGACAACTTTTGAAACTTGAGGGACTGAAACTGCCAATTATGCAAACTTTGTACGTTTTTCATCTGTTTTTGCTTATTTTGCATTTGAAACATATAAAACACACTTCTAAGATATTTTCAGTATTATGATGCATATTTGAGTGTTTTTGTATGTTTTTGTAGTTCAGATTGGTATAAAATGATGAGTATTTAGACACTCATCAACAATGATAGTTGTCTCACATCTCAATGCTAAGTCATTTCATTCCTAGCAAAAAATAGTTCATTTTACTTTGGTTTATATTTGTCTTAAGCAAATTCACATTGGTGAACACACCAAAAAGGTTACATGAAACGTGTGACTATTTTACAGTATCATCTAAAAAAGTACTCCCTCCGTCCCATATTAAATGTCCATTTTTAAAATACACAAAGTTTTATAAAATTCCACTAACTACACTCTCTACCAATCAAATATCATTTTTACCTACTAAAGTCTCATTTCATTGGTTTGAATAAAATATGGACACTTAATTTGGGACATCCTAAGATTCCATTATGAACACTTAATATGGGACGGAGGGAGTATGTAAAAAAAGTAAAGTAATCATGATTTTACAAAATTTTAAAACAAGTTTATTGGTCCTCGAATACATGTGAGTAATATTGGATCTTGTCCTTATGTGTCACGAAATAAGTACCTGTTGACTATTCTTTTTTATCTTCTATCGTATTTCTTGTTATTCGGTGTTTTTTTCTTTTCATATATGTTATAGGTTTTTTTTGGGGTCTTACTATCTTAGTTTGTCGTTTATTTCTGCAAAATCAAATAGGTTAAATAAATAAATGAGTAAACGAAGGAGCTTTTTTGGTTCAGACCGGTCATTAACTTAAATATACAGAGTTTAATCGACGTGTCTTCGTAATCGTGTCTAATTCTCTCTCTAACCACCTAAAATATGTAACTAGTAAAGTTTAAACATTATATGATTTATATCTCTTATGACAAGGATAGTTGTCTTTGTGCTAAGTCATTTCATTCCCACCCAAAACTAGTTCATTTTACTTTGGTATATATTTGTCTTGTGTTATATTTTTAATTCAACTTTTGAAATCAAACTTTCAAAGACATGTTATATTTACTTAAAGTTTTTTTTTTTTTTTTTTTTTTTTTTTTTTTTTTTTTTTTTTTTTTTTGAAGTATGAAAACTTGTTTGACGCTAGAAGTAACAAATTAAATCTTTAACCACAACAATTTAGGTAAGTACAAATAAATTGTATGTCCATTAATCTGATTGTTATGCATGCACATAGTTCTTTTGTAATTACGCTAACTGCATTGGTGAAATATTTATCTTTATACCTCAAGCATCAAACAAGTAAATATAAGTGTCTAAGCACCCCGCACAATGTGGTGTAATATACGAAGTATGCAACTATTTTAAGTTTGTAGCCTGAATCCTATGATATTAAGTTTCTTGTGAAAATAAGATGTTATTCATAAGTATCTACATGAAAAGAAATTAGACTCCATGGATATGAACATTGTGTTGTTAGGTTGTCTTCGTATATGAGGTTTCAATAATTTTCTCCATTTGAGCAAAGGTATGTACGCTTTGAGGCGGACAGGTTTTAAACCACTGACTTTACTATTTGTCAAAAAGGATAGATAATAGACACTTAAGTTTAGATAAAGATATTTTTTTTAATACGAAAAATATTCTACATATGCCAATTAGTGTCTTTGGTATTGCCTCTAACGTGTATAAACTAACTTAAGCGATGTGTCTCATGGACTTTTATTGGTTCTAGACCTGAGCGTATGATTTATCATCATGGGGTCTTTTTCTTGTGAAAGCCTCTTGTTTAAACATCAAGTTGACAAGCGCGACTAGGCATGACGGGTAGCATATTTAGAGTCAAGTGGAGAGTTCCTATGAATCTTTGATGTAAATACCTTTGCCTTCCTCTCTACTTCGGAATAGGGATACCCTTTATGGAGGTTTCTATATCAATTGTTTTTGTAGTTTGAAACATATCATTTAACACCATGATCTAAGTGTTTCCGATGATAATTAGGGCGAAACACGACTTTATTAAAAAGTTGTATCATTATCAATCATAATCTTAATCGTCATAACCACGTGTTAAATGATGATAATTAGCGCGAAACACGACTTCATTAATGATTACTCTCGTTATTAGTCACCATTTCAATCATAATTAGCACGTGTGAACGATGATAATTAAAAGCAAAACATGACTTTATGAAAAAGTACTCTCCTTATTAATCATAATTCGAATATGCTAGGTTACCATAAAAGAGATTCTACATAAACTAAACCTACCTAGCGAGTTTCACAAACCAACCCGTTGACATGATACTTGAATTAAAACAAACACTAATGTAAAATCTAAACACAAAAACTTCTCATAAACCAACTGAATCGTAACTTCAAAGAGAAACCTTATGCTCGCAACATCTAACTCATGTTGCCTTTATTCTCGTTTGTTGCTTTCACCCCATTATTGAGACCAATCTTGTCACAAAAATCTCCATTCCTATTTTTTGACATTTTATTAAGGCATAAATTAAGCTTCACGTAAAAAAAAAGTACGCTTTCATACACATTTAAAAAAAAATAATATGTTTGATACTATTTTTTTAGTTTATTCATAAAAACATGAAAGTCATACTTGTCTGTGGGTGTGTCACTCATTTGCTTCATATCTTTCCCGCAAATGTAACAACGCTTAAGACACTCCTCAAATTTTGAGTCATCGGCAGATTCCCCAGCATACGCTAGAGGGTAGTTGCCACCACCGAGGGTAGAAGCCACCATGGAACGCGGGATAGGGTGGCAATCTATCACCATGCCGCCATAAGAATGTGTCATTATGGGGCATCCATCTTTGATGGATACAACACAAGTGTACTCCTCCGAGCTAGTGATCTCATTTGGGCTCATTGGGATAATATATAAGTCACGTGCACTAAAGCCACGCTTGGCTTGAAAATCTCTAGACTTGGGATGTTTCAATTTCCAAAGCTCCCCTAGAGCGGAATACAAAAAATCAAGTGCGGTGAGTGTAGGTCGAAACACTATGTATTCAGAATTGGACTGGAAAGGCATTGTTTCGCTGAACACGCCCATGAGACCGACCAATGATGAGTATTTTGGTATGTAAAGGGTTTTTTGTTTGGAAAAATTGAAGACAGATCCAATCACGGAGTTGAAAAAGTATAAACTCAAACCTGATGATGAATTGTGTCGCTGACTTATTGAATTTCCCATTTTCCACGTAGAATCTGCATAAGACCGATCGAACATGTTATACATGTTTCATAACGTAACTATTATTTTAGTTTTTTATATAGGAACACTTTTTTGTACATGTACATTCTAAATTTCTATTTAAAATAACCACGAATGTATGCATGTATTTTTTTTCATAAAATCATATGATTTATGGTTTTAAATAAAAGAGAAAATGAAAATTGAAATTTCAACTTCAAAGGGAAAAGCGGTAGACATTAATTTTTGCCAATTTTGTTTTCAGAAAAAACATGTCGAGCATCTATTTATGATGTGAACTTGATTTTACATATCTGAGCAAGTGCCATATTCATGTTTCATCTAGTAAAAGTTGTATAAATTTAAACTAGAAAATTTGTTCTGCGAACATCTGGCTTAAACTAAATTTCGCATATGCATTTAGTCTAGAACATGAGTGTTTGATAGTTAGTTTTGCTTAAACAAACAAATAAAACTCTAATTCTCACACAAATGCATGTGTTTGATTTGTGTAGATGTAAGAATTGTTGATGGTAAACATGAAATGCTTGAAGAAAATTGTAAATGATATGAAATTAATAACATACAAATTACATTCAGTTGAAGTAATTGGGAACTTGAAAAACTTCTACCTGCTCTTTTGCTATTGCTTTTGATATGAATGCCACGACCACTCAAACAAAAGTTTATGTGAATGTATATATAGTCGATATTTTATAAAGTTGAATAAAGACTGTAAAAGACCGATATTTATAGACAAATGATAGATTACCACTTTTTTACATAATACGATCACATGTTTTCTCTTTCTCTTATCACGTTTTACTCGTGCAAACTTGTAATATGACCTTAAAAAAGATTCCACTCTTTTGAAGACTGTAAAAAAACGATAGTTATAAACGCAAGAAAGATTGTCACTTTTTTTTGTTTTTTTACATAATACGATCACATGTTTTCTTTTTGTGTTTTCATGTTATACTCGAGCAAACTTGTAATATGACCTTCAAAAAGATTCCATGTTCTAAATAACCTAGAGGCTAAAAATATAAAAGGATGAAATTGAATTCTTTGTATCTAAATTATCATTTTGCCCTTTTCTGTTTTGACATTATATTTAGGCAAAACATAATAAAAATGAAGCAAACAAATTTTAAGTCTCATGTGAAATGTAATATATGTGACACATTGATCTAAACCAATAATCAAGCTTATCCTTAAGTATAATGAAAATCACATAGCTAAAACCAGTGATGACATGAAAAGAAATAATTGGGTCAATCACAACAATCGTATCAAAAGTTAGATTGTGTACCATTATGTTAAACATTTAATAAATTTATATTGGAAAAAATATAATGGTCATTTTTGCACTAGTAATTACATGTGAAAAATGCAACCAAATTCACATTGGTAAACACGCCAAAAAAGTCACATGAAGCAGGTGACTATTTTATTGTATCATTTAAAAGTATGTTAAAAAAGTAAAGTAATCATGATTTTATAAAATTTTAAAACAAGTTTATTGGTCTTCGAAAACATGTGAGTAATATTGGATCTTGTCCTTATGTGTCACGAAATAAGTACCTATTGACTATTCTTTTTTATCTTCTATCGTATTCCTTGTTATTCGGTGTTTTATTCTTTTCATATACGTTACAATTTTTTTTGGGGTCTTACTATCTTTGTTTGTTGTTTAATTCTGCAAAATCAAATAGGTCAAATAAATAAATGAGTAAACAAATGAGCTTTTTTGGTTCAGATCGGTCTTTAACTTAAATGTACAGAGTTTAATTGATGCGTCTTCGTAATCATGTCCAATTCTCTCTCTAACCACCAAAAATATGTAACTTGTAATGTTTAAACATTATATGATTTATATCTGTTATGACAAGAATAGTTATCTCACATCTCAATGCTAAGTCATTTCGTTCCTAGCCAAAAATAGTTCATTTTACTTTGGTTTATATTTGTCTTAAGCAAAATTCCCATTGGTGAACACACCAAAAAGGTCACATGAAACGTGTGACTATTTTATTGTATCATCTAAAAAAGTAAGGTAATCATGATTTTATAAAATTTTAAAACAAGTTTATTGGTCTTCGAATACATGTGAGAAATATTGGATCTTGTCCTTATGTGTTACGAAATAAGTACCTGTTGACTATTCTATTTTTTTTTATCTTTTATCATATTTCTTATTTTTCGGTGTTTAATTATTTTCATATACGTTATAGTTTTTTTGCTTCTTATTTTCTTAGTTTGTTGTTTATTTCTGCAAAATCAAATAGGTCAAATAAATAAATGAGTAAACGAAGGAGCTTTTTTGGTTCAGACCGGTCTTTAACTTAATCGACATAGTTTAATCGATGTGTCTTCGTAATCGTGTCTAATTCTCTCTCTAACCACCCAAAATATATACCTAGAAAAGTTTAAACATTATATGATTTATCTCTCTTATGACAAGGATAGTTGTCTTTGAGCTAAGTCATTTCATTCCCACACAAAAATAGCTCATTTTACTTTGGTTTATATTTGTCTTGTGTTATATTTGTAATTCAAATTTTGAAATCAAACTTTCAAAGACATGTTATAATAACTTAAAGTTTTTTTTGCGTTTGAAGTGTGAAAACTAGTTTGACACTAGAAGTAACAAATTAAATATTTCATGACATCAATTTAATTTAGGTAAGTACAAATAAATTGTATGTCCATTAATCTGATTGTTGTATGTCCACAACAATTTAGGCAATTTAGGTAATTACAAAGTTCTTTTGTAATTACGCTAACTACATTGGTGAAATATTTATCTTTATACCTCAAGCATCAAACAAGTAAATGTAAGTGTCTAAGCACCCCCCGCACATTGTGGTGTAATATACGAAGTATGCAACTATTTTAAGTTTGTAGCTTGAATCCTATGATAGTAAGTTTCTTGTGAAAATAATATGTTATTCATAAGTATCTACATGAAAAGAAATTAGACTCCATGGATATGAACATTGTGTTGTTAGGTTGTCTTCGTATATGAGGTTTCAATAATTTTCTCCATTTGAGCAAAGCTATGTACGCTTTGAGGCAGACAGGTTTTAAACCACTGACCTTACTATTTGTCAAAAAGGATAAATAATAGACACTTAAGTTTAGATAAAGATATATTTTTTTTTAATACGAAAAATATTCTATAGATGCCAATTAGTGTCTTTGGTATTGCCTCTAACCTGTATAAAGTAACTTAAGCAATGTGTTTCATGGACTTTTATTGGTTCTAGACCTGAGCGTATGATTTATCATCATGGGGTCTTTTTCTTGTGAAAGCATCTTGTTTAAACATCAAGTTGACAAACGTGACTAGGCATGATGGGTAGCATATTTAGAGTCGATTGGAGAGTTCCTATGAATCTTTGATGTAAATACCTTTGTCTTCCTCTTCGGAATAGAGATACCCTTTATGTAGGTTTCTATATCAGTTGTTTTTGTAGTACAAAACATATCATTGAACACCATGGTCTATGTGTTTCCGATGATAATTAGGGTGAAACACGAAAGTTGTATCGTTATCAATCATAATCCTAATCGTCATAACCACACGTTAAATGATGATAATTAGCGCGAAACACGACTTCATTAATGAGTACTCTCGTTATTAGTCACCATTCCAATCATAATTAACACGTGTGAACGATGATAATTAAAATCAAAACACAACTTTATGAAAAAGTACTCTCCTTATTAATCATAATTCGAATATGCTAGGTTACCATAAAAGAGAGTCTACATAAACTAAACCTACCTAGCGAGTTTCACAAACCAACCCGTTGGCATCATACTTGAACTAAAAACTAAAACAAGCACGAATGTAAAATCTAAACACAAAACTTCTGATAAACCAACTGACTCGTAACTTCAAGGAGAAACCTTATGCTCGCAACTTCTAACTCTTGTTGTCTTTATTCTCGTTTGTTGCTTTCACCCCATTATTGAGACCAATCTTGTCACCAAAATCACCATTCCTGTTTTTTGACATTTTATAAAGGCATAAATTAAGCTTCAGGTAAAAAAAACTACGCTTTCATACACATTTAAAAAAAATAATATGTTTGATACTATTTTTGTTAGTTTTATTCATAAAAACATGAAACTCTTACTTGTGTGTGGGTGTATCACTCATTTGCTTAATATCATTCCCGCAAATGTAACAACGCTTAAGACACTCCTCAAATTTTGAGTCATCGGGATATTCCCCAGCATACGCCAGAGGGTGGTTGCCACCACCGAGGGTAGCAGCCACCATGGAATGCGGGATAGGGTGGCAATCTATCACCATGCCGCCATAAGAATGTGTCATTATGGGGCATCCATCTTTGTGGGATACAACACAAGTGTACTCCTCCGAGCTAGTGATCTCATTTGGGCTCATTGGGATAATATATAAGTAACGTGCACTAAAGCCATGCTTGGCTTGAAAATCTCTAGACTTGGGATGTTTCAATTTCCAAAGCTCCCCTAGAGCGGAATATAGAATATCAAGTGCGGTGAGTGTAGGACGAAACACTATGTATTTAGAATTGGACTGGAAAGGTATTGTTTCGTGGAATACGCCCGTGAGACCGACGAATGATGAGTCTTTCGGTATGTAAAGGGTTTTTTGTTTGGAAAAGTTGTTGACAGATCCAATCATCGAGTAGAATAAGTATAAACTGAAACCTGATGATGAATTGAGTCGCTGAATTATTGAATTTCCCATTTTCCACGTAGAATCTGCATAAGACCGATCAAACATGTCATACATGTTTCATAACATAACTATTATTTTATTTTTTTAATAGGAACACTTTTTTGTACATGTAGATACTAAATTTCCATTTAAAATAACCATGAATGTATGCATGTATTTTTTCATAAAATCATATGATTTATAGTTTTAGAAAAAAAGGGAAAATGAAAATTCAAATTTCAACTTCAAACTGAAAAGAGGTAGACATTAATTATTTCCAATTTTGTTCTGAGAAAAAACATGTCAAGCATCTATTTAAGACTTTAAGGTGTGAACTTGATTTTACATATCATGAGCACGTGCCATATTCATGTTTCATCTAGTAAAAGTTGTATGAATTTAAACTAGAAAATTTGTTGCGCGAACATCTGGCTTAAACTAAATTTCGCATATGCATTTAGTCTAGAACTCGTGTGTTTGATAGTTAGTTTTGCTTAAAAAACAAATAAAACTCTAATTTTCACACAAATGCATGTGTTTGATTTGTGTAGATGTAAGAATTGTTGATGGTAAACATGAAATGCTTGAAAAAAATTGTAAATGATATGAAATAAATAACATACAAATTACATTCAGTTGAAGTAATTGGGAACTTGAAAAACTTCTACCTGCTCTTTTGCTATTGCTTTTGATATGAATGCCACGGCCACTCAAACACAAGTTTATGTGAATGTAGATATAGTTGATATTTTATAAAGTTGAATAAAGACTGTAAAAGAACGATATTTATAGACAAAAGATTGATTGTCACTTTTTTACATAATACGATCAAATGTTTTCTCTTTCTCTTTTCACGTTTTACTCGCGCAAACTTGTAATATGACCTTAAAAAGATTCCACTTTTTGGA
This sequence comes from Artemisia argyi, assembly GCA_030686995.1. Classification (NCBI taxonomy): domain Eukaryota; kingdom Viridiplantae; phylum Streptophyta; class Magnoliopsida; order Asterales; family Asteraceae; genus Artemisia; species Artemisia argyi. The sequence goes on along the minus strand of CM060689.1, from coordinate 15,984,124 downwards.
AGACTGTAAAAAACGATAGTTATAAAGGCAAGATAGATTGTCACTTTTTTTGTACATAATACGATCACATGTTTTCTTTTTCTGTTTTCATGTTTTACTCGAGCAAACTTGTAATATGACCTTCCGAAAGATTCCATGTTCTAAATAAACTAGAGGCTAAAAATAAAATGGATAAAAATAAATTCTTTGTATCTAAAATATCATTTTGCTCTTTTCAGTTTTGACATTATATTTAGACAAAACTTAATAAAAAAGAAGCAAACAAATTTAAAGTCTCATGTGAAATGAAATATATCTAACATATTGATCTAAACCAATTATCAAGCTTATCCTTAAGTATAACGAAAATCACATAGGTAAAACGAGTGATGACATGAAAAGAAATAACTGGGTCAATCACAACAATCGTATCTAAAGTTAGATTGTGTACCATTATTTTAAACATTTAATAAATTTAGGTTGGAAAAAATACAATGGTCATTTTTGCACTAGCAATTAGGGGTGGAAACGAGCCGAGCCGAGCCCGAGCCTGCCAGAGCTCGAGCTCGGCTCGTTTAAGTTTTAAAAGGCTCGAGCTCGAGCTCGGCTCGTTTCGAGCCTTAAACTTTAAGCTCGAGCTCGGCTCGTGGAATATTTTATAGGCTCGGGCTCGGCTCGAGCTCGGCTCGTTTATACGATTTGGCCATGAAAAGTTAAAGCTTGGCTCGAGCTTGAGCTCGGCTCGTAATATATCTTTATTGAGCTCGTTAATAAGCTCGAGCTCGGCTCGTATATAAGTTAAAATATCATATTTTGGTTTAGGCTCGTTTAGGCTCGCGAGCCTAAACGAGCTTTTTATGTAAAGCTCGAGCTCGAGCTCGATTAATAAACGAGCTGCAACTTAGGCTCGAGCTCGGGCTCGAGCTCGTTTAGGCTCGGCTCGTTCGAGCTTTTTACCGATCCGATCCCGAGCTTTTCACGAGCGGCTCGGCTCATTTCCACCCCTACTAGCAATTACATGTGAAAATGCAAGCAAAATTGGTGAACATACCAAAAATGTCGCATGAAACATGTGACTATTTTATTGTATCATCTAAAAAAGTATGTAAAAAAAAGTAAAGTAATCATGATTTTATAATATTTTAAAACAATTTTATTGGTCTTCGAATACATGTGAGTAATATTGGATCTTGTCCTTATGTGTCATGAAATAAGTAACTGTTGACTATTCTTTTTTATCTTCTATCGTATTTCTTGTTATTCGGTGTTTAATTCTTTTCATATACGTTACAGTTTTTTTTGGGTCTAACTATCTTAGTTTGTTGTTTAATTTGGCAAAATCAAATAGGTCAAATAAATAAGGGATAATCACCAAAATAGACCAGGTAACCATTGTGAGTTCGGTTCCTACCCCCAGATCGGAAAATGTCTTTTCTAGATAGGGCAATTAAGCAACCGATGAAGTGTCACTTTCTGCAAGTGACAAGTGTTGATTGTCTGTCAGGTTTTTGGGCAACTTGTTAGTTTTTTGGGCAACAACCGCCAATTTTTGGGCAACTGGGGGCATTTATCATCATATGGGTCGAGTTGCCCAGTTGCCCTGTCTAGAAAAGACATTTTTAGATCTGGGGGCAGAAACCGAATTCACCATGGTTGCCCGATCTATTTTGGTAATTATCCCAGTAAATAAATGTGTAAACGAAGGAGATTTTTTGGTTTAGACCGGTCTTTAACTTAAATTTACAGTTTAATTGATGCGTCTTCTTAATCATGTCTAATTTTCTTATTAACCACCCAAAATATGTAACTAATAATGTTTAAGCATTATATGATTTATATCTCTTATGACAGGGATAGTTGTCTCACATCTCAATGCTAAGTCATTTCATTCCTAGCAAAAAATAGTTCATTTTACTTTAGTTTATATTTGTCTTAAGCAAAATTCACATTGGTGAACACACCAAAAAGGTCACATGAAACGTGTGACTATTTTATTGTATCATCTAAAAAAGAATGTAAAAAAAGTAAGGTAATCATGATTTTATAAAATTTTAAAACAAGTTTATTGGTCTTCGAATACATGTGAGTAATATTGGATCTTCTCCTTATGTGTCATGAAATATGTACCTATTGACTATTTTTTTTTTTTTTTTTTTTTTTTTTTTTTTTTTTTTTATCTTCTATCGTATTTCTTGTTATTCGGTGTTTTATTCTTTCATATACGTTACAATTTTTTTTGGTCTAACTATCTTAGTTTGTTGTTTAATTATGCAAAATCAGATAGGTCAAATAAATAAATGAGTAAACGAAGGAGCTTTTTTGGTTCAGACCGGTCTTTAACTTAAATCTAAAGAGTTTAATCGATGTGTCTTCGTAATCGTGTCTAATTCTCTCTATAACCACCCAAAATATGTAACTAGTAAAGTTTAAACATTATATGATTTATATCTCTTATGAGAAGGATAGTTGTCTTTGTGCTAAGTCATTTCATTCCCACCCAAAAATAGTTAATTTTACTTTGGTTTATATTTGTCTTGTATTATATTTTTTATTCAAATTTTGAAATCAAACTTTCAAAGAAATGTTATATTAACTTAAAGTTTTTTTTGCGATTGATGTGTGAAACTTGTTTGACGCTAGAAGTAACAAATTAAATATTTCACCACAACAATTTAGGTAAGAACAAATAAATTGTATGTCCATTAATCTGATTGTTATGGATGCACACAGTTCTTTTGTAATTATGCTAATTGCATTGGTGAAATGTTTATCTTTATACCTCAAGCATCAAACAAGTAAATGTAAGTGCCTAAGCACCCTGCACATTGTGGTGTAATATACGAAGTATGCAACTATTTTAAGTTTGTAGCCTGAATCCTATGATATTAAGTTTATTGTGAAAATAATATGTTATTCATAAGTATCTACATGAAAAGAAATTAGAATCCATGGATTGTTGTTAGGTTGTCTCTGTATTTGAGGTTTCAATAATTTTCTCCATTTGAGCAAAGTTATGTACGCTTTGCGCCGGACAGGTTTTGAACCACTGACCTTACTATTTGTCAAAAAGGATATATAACAGACACTTAAGTTTAGATGAAGATATTTTTTTTAATATGAAAAATATTCTACCAATGCCAATTAGTCTTTGTTATTGCCTCTAACCTGTATAAAGTAACTAAGCGATGTATCTCATGGACTTTTATTGGTTCTAGACCTGAGCGTATGATTTATCATCATGGGGTCTTTTTCTTGTGAAAGCATCTTGTTTAAACATCAAGTTGACAAACGTGACTAGGCATGGCCGGTAGCATATTTAGAGTCGAGTGGAGAGTTCCTATGAATCTTTGATGTAAATACCTTTGCCTTCCTTTTTGGAATAGAGATACCCTTTATGCAGGTTTCTATATCAGTTGTTTTTGTATTACGAAACATATCATTGAACACCATGGTCTAAGTGTTTCCGATGATAGTTAGGGCGAAACACAACTTTATTAAAAAGTTGTATCGTTATCAATCATAATCTTAATCGTCATAACCACATGTTAAATGATGATAATTAGCGCGAAACACAGCTTCATTAATGAGTACTCGTTATTAGTCACCATTCCAATCATACTTAGCACGTGAGAATGATGAGAATTAAAAGCAAAACATGAATTTTTGAAAAAGTACTCTCCTTATTAATCATAATTCGAATATGCTAGGTTACCATAAAAGAGAGTCAACATAAACTAAACCTACCTAGCGAGTTTTGACAAACTAACCCGTTGGCATGATAATTTAACAAAAAACTAAAACAAACACAAATGTAAAATCTAAACACAAAAACCTCTCATAAACGAACTGACTCATAACTTCAAGGAGAAACCTTAAGCTCGCAACTTCTAACACTTGTTGTCTTTATTCTCATTTGTTGCTTTCACCCCATTATTGAGACCAATCTTGCCACCAAAATCTCCGTTCCTATTTTTTGACATTTTATAAAAGCATAAATTAAGCTTCAACAAAAAAAAAGTGCGATTTCATACACATTAAAAAAAAATATGTTTGATACTATTTTTTTAGCTTTATTCATAAAAACATGAGAGTCTTACTTGTGTGTAGGTATGTCACTCATTTGCTTCATATCTTTCCCGCAAATGTAACAACGCTTAAGACACTCCTCAAATTTTGAGTCATCGAGAGATTCCCCAGCATACGCCAGAGGGTGGTTGCCACCACCGAGGGTAGCAGCCACCATGGAATGCGGGATAGGGTGGTAATCTATCACCGCCGCCATAAGAATGTGTCATTATGGGGCATCCATCTTTAATAGATACAACACGAGTGTACTCCTCCGAGCTAGTGATCTCATTTGGGTTCATTGGGATAATATATAAGTCACGTGCACTAAAGCCATGCTTGGCTTGAAAATCTCTAGACTTGGGATGTTTTAATTTCCAAAGCTCCCCTAGAGCGGAATATAGAATATCAAGATCGGTGAGTGTAGGACGAAACACTATGTATTCAGAATTGGACTATAAAGGCATTGTTTCGTGGAACACGCCCGTGAGACCGTCCAATAATGAGTATTTTGGTATGTAAAGGGTTTTTTGTTTGGAAAAATTGAAGACAGTTCCAATCACCGAGTTGAAAAAGTATAAACTCAAACCTGATGATGAATTGAGTTGCTGACTTATTGAATTTCCCATTTTCCACGTAGAATCTGCATAAGACCGATCGAACATGTCATACATGTTTCATAACATAACTATTATTTTAGTTTTTTTTATAGGAACACTTTTTTGTACATGTACATTCTAAATTTTTATTTAAAATAACCATGAATGTATGCACGTATTTTTTCATAAAATCATATGATATATGGTTTAAAAAAAAGGGAAAATGAAAATTCAAATTTCAACTTAAAAGGGAAAAGAGGTAGACATTAATTTTTGCCAATTTTGTTTTCGGAAAAAACATGACGAGCATCTATTAAGGTGTGTACTTGATTTTACATATCTTGAGCACGTGCCATATTCATGTTTCATCTAGTAAAAGTTGTATAAATTTAAACTATGAAATTAGTTCTACGAACATCTGGCTCAAACTAAATTTCGCATATGCATTTGGTCTAGAACTTGAGTGTTTGATAGTTAGTTTTGCTTAAACAAACAAATAAAACTCTAATTTTTACACAAATGCATGTGTTTGATTTGTGTAGATGTAAGAATTGTTGATGGTAAACATGAAATGCTTGAAGAAAATTGTAAATGATATGAAATAAACAACATACAAATTACATTCAGTTGAAGTAATTGGGAACTTGAAAAACTTCTACCTGCTCTTTTGCTATTGCTTTTGATATGAATGCCACGACCACTCAAACACAAGTTTACGTGAATGTATATATAGTCGATATTTTATAAAGTTGAATAAAGACTGCAAAAAAATGATATTTGTAGACGAAAGATAGATTGTCACTTTTTTACATAATACGATCACATGTTTTATCTTTCTCTTTTCACGTTTTACTCGCGCAAACTTGTAATATGACTTTAAAAAAGATTTCACTTTTTTGAAGACCGTAAAAATCGATAGTTATAAACACAAGATATATTGTCACTTTTGTTTTCTAACATAATACGATCACATGTTTTCTTTTTCTGTTTTCATGTTTTACTCGAGCAAACTTGTAATATGACATTCAAAAAGATTCCATGTTCTAAATAACCTAGAGGCTAAAAATAAAAATGGATGAAAATGAATTCTTTGTATCTAAATTATCATTTTGCCCTTTTTAGTTTTGACATTATATTTAGACAAAACTTAATAAAAAAACAAGCAAACAAATTTTAAGTCTCATGTGAAATGAAATATATGTGACATATTGATCTAAACCAATTATCAAGCTTATCCTTAAGTATAATTGAAATCACATAGCTAAAACCAGTGATGACCTGAAAAGAAATAACCGGGTTGATCACAAAAATCGTATCAAAAGTTAGATTGTGTACCATTTTATTAAACATTTAATAAATTTAGATTGGAAAAAATATAATGGTCATTTTTGCACTAGCAATTACATGTGAAAAATGCAAGCAAAATTCACGTTGGTGAACACACCAAAAAGATCACTTGAAACATGTGACTATTTTATTGTATCATCTAAAAGAGTATGTAAAAAAAGTAAAGTAATCATGATTTAATAAAAATTTTAAACAAGTTTATTGATTTTCGAATACATGTGAGTAATAATGGATATTGTCTTTATGTGTCATGAAATATGTACCTGTTGACTATTCTTTTTTATCTTCTATCTTATTTCTTGTTATTGGTTGTTTTATTCTTTTCATATACGTTACAGTTTTTTTTTGGTCTTACTATCTTAGTTTGTTGTTTAATTCTGCAAAATCAAATAGGTCAAATAAGTAAATGAGTAAACGAAGGAGCTTTTTTGGTTCAGACTGGTCTTTACTTAAATGTACAGAGTTTAATTGATGCGTCTTCGTAATCATGTCTAATTATCTCTCTAACCACCCAAAATATGTTACTAGTAATATTTAAACATTAAATGATTCATATCTCTTATGACAAGGATAGTTGTCTCAAATCTCAATGCTACGTCATTTCATTTCTAGCCAAAAATAGTTCATTTTACTTTGGTTTATACTTGTCTTAAGCAAAATTCACATTGGTGAATACACCAAAGACGTCACATGAAACGTGTGACTATTTTATTGTATCATCTAAAAAAGTATGTAAAAAAAAAGTAAAGTAATCATTATTTTATAATATTTTAAAAAAAGTTTATTGGTCTTCGAATACATGTGAGTAATATTGGATCTTGTCCTTATGTGTCACGAAATAAGTACATGTTGACTATTCTTTTTATCTTCTATCGTATTTCTTGTTATTCGGTGTTTTATTCCTTTCATATACGATACAATATTTTTTTTGTCTTACTATCTTAGTTTTTTGTTTAATTCTGAAAAATCAAATTGGTCAAATAAATAAATGAGTAAACGAAGGAGCTTTTTTGGTTCAGACCGGTCTTTAACTTAAATCTACAGAGTTTAATCGATGTGTCTTCGTAATCGTGTCTAATTCTCTCTCTAACCACCCAAAATGTTTAACTAGTAAATTTTAAACATTATATGATTTATATCTCTTATGACAAGGATAGTTGTCTGAAATCTCAATGCTAAGTCATTTCATTCCTAGCCAAAAATAGTTCATTTTACTTTGGTTTATATTTGTCTTGAGTTGTGTTTTTAATTCAAATTTTGAAATCAAACTTTCAAAGACATGTTATATTAACTTAAAGTTTTTTGTGTTTGAAGTGTGAAAAACTTGTTTGACACTCGAAGTAACAAATTAAATATTTCACCACAACATTTTAGGTAAGTATAAATAAATTGTATTTCATTAATCTAATTGTTATGCACGCACACATTTTTTTTGTAATTACGCTAACTGCTTTGGTGAAATATTTATCATTATACCTCAAGCATCAAACAACTAAACGTGAGTGTCTAAGCACCCCGCATATTGTAGTGTAATATATGAAGTATGTAAGTATTTTAAGTTTGTAGCATGAATAATATGTTATTCATAAGTATCTACATAAAAAGAAATTAGACTCCATGGATATGAACATTGTGTTGTTAGGTTGTCTTCCTACATAAGTTTTTAATAATTTTCTCCATTTGAACGAAGCTATGTACGCATTGAGGTGGATAGGTTATAAACCACTGACCTTACTATTTGTCAAAAAAGATAGATAATAGACACTTAAGTTTAGATAAAGACAGTCTGATATATGTATATTTCTTAATTAATACGAAAAATATTCTACACATGTCAATTAATGGCTTTGGTGTTACCTCTAACCTATAAAAAGTAACTTAAGCGGTGTGTCTCATGGAGTTTTATTAGTTCTAAACCCGAGCGTATGATTTACCGCATCATGGGGTATGTTTCTTGTGATAGCATCTAGTTTAAACATCAAGTTGACAAACGTGACTAGGCATGACGGGTAGCATATTTAAAATCGAGTGGAGAGTTCCTATGAATCTTTGATGTAAATACCTTCGCCTTCTTCTTAATAGAGATACCCTTTATGAAGGTTTCTATATCAGTAGTTTTTGTAGTACGAAACATATCATTGAACACCATTGTCTACGTGTTTACGATAATAATTAGGGTGAAACACGACTTTATTAAAGAGTTGTTTCGTTATCAATCATAATCTTAATCGTCATAACTACATGTTAAATGATGATAATTAGGGTGAAACAAGACTTCATTATTGAGAACTCTCGTTTGTAGTCACCATTCCAATCATAATTAGCACATATGAATGATGATAATTAAAAGCGAAACACGACTTTATTAAAAACTACTCTCGTTTTTAATCACAATTCAAGTAAGCTAGGTTACCATAAAAGAGAGTCAACATGAACTAAACTTACCCAACGAGTTTTACAAACCAAAGCCGCTGACATGATACTTGAATTAAAAACTAAAACAAAATTAATGTAAAATCTCAACACAATGACTTCTCATAAACCAATTGCCTTTCAACTTCAAGGAGAACCCTTATGTTCACGACTTCTAATTCTTTTTGTCCTTATTATTGTTTATTGCTTTTACCCCTTACTCCCACCAATCTTGTCACCAAAATCTCCATTCCTATTTTTTGACATTTTATAAGGTCATAAATAAAGTTTCACGTAAAAAAGTACGTTTTCATACACATTTTGAATGATATACGTTTGATAATATTTTTTAGTTTTACTCATAAAAACATGAAAGTCTTACTTGTGTGTGGTTGTGTCACTCATTTGCTTGATATCTTTACCGCAAATGTAACAACACTTAAGGCACTCCTCAAATTTTGAGTAATCGGGAGATTCCTCAGCATACACCATAGGGTGGTTGCCACCACCAAGGGTAGCAGCCACCATGGAACGCGGGATAGGGTGGCAATCTATCACCATGCCGCCATAAGAATGTGTCATTATAGGGCATCCGTCTTTGATGGACACAACACAAGTGTACTCCTCCGAGCTAGTGATCTCATTTCAGCTAATTGGGATAATATATAAGTCGCGTGCACTAAACCTACGCTTGGCTTGAAAATCTCTTGCCTTGTGATGTTTCCACTTCCAAAGCTCCCCTCGAGCGGAATAAAGAAAATCAGGTGCAATAAGGCTAGAAAGAAACAATATGTACTCAAAATTGGATCGGAAAAGGTTTATTTCCTAGAACACGCGTGTGAGACCGACCAATGATGAGTGTTTCGGGATGAAAATAGTTTTTTGTTTGGAAAAATTGACGACAGATCCAATCACCGAGTTGAAAAGTATAAACCCAAATCTGCATAAGACCGATCGAATATATCACACATATTTCATAACATAACTACTATTTTACTTTTTTATAGGAAGACTTTTTGTAGATTTACATTCTAAATTTCTACTTATAAAAACCATGAATACATTCATGTATTTTTTTTCCATAAAATCATAATATATTACATCTAGTAAATGTTGTATAAAATTAAACTAGAAAATTTGTTTTGCGAACATTTGACTTTAACTAAATTTCGGATGCATGTATACATGATCATGCCTATTTAGTCTAAAACTTGAGTGTTTGATATAGTTCACTGATTATATAAAAGATCTTAAACTTTTGCTTAAACAAACAAATATAACTCTAATTTTCACACAAATGCATGTGTTTGATTTGTGTAAATGTAAGAATTGTTGATGATGAATATGAAAAGCTTGAAGAAAATTGTATATGATCTAAATAAATAACATACAAATTACATTAAGTTGAAGTAATTGGGAACTTGAAAAACTTCTACCTGCTCTTTTGCTATTGCTTTTGTTAGGAATATAAATATTCATATAAAAGACTCGGTCACCCCGAGTATCCATTAGCATTGTACAAGCTCGTAGGCTTAGTAGTACTAGTTACGTTATCTTAATAGTAGTTTAGATATAGTAAGTATTTGTGGAGTGGATTTACCCACTGTCAGCTCACTACACAACCCGTGTAGGGGCATTTTAGTGTAAGTATAAATACCCCTTCCCATGTGTGGGAAGTGTTAGAACTTTCATTATCTCTAATATAATATTCTCTCATTTCTCTCACTAGAAAGTTTCCATCTTCTTTCCCTGTCTAAACTATTGAATTCAAAGCACACACACAAGAACCATACGGATTATGATTTAGAGTATCTTACAATTGGTATCAAAAGCCATGGTTTCATCTTAGGAACTAGGTATACTCGGATTTGTGATTGGTTTTATGTGTGTTTTTAGTTCAAATAGGTTTCTTAGTGAACAGCCTCGTGTGATCTTGTTTAGTGGTTTAATATGTGATATTGTTGTACTTTCATGATTAGAGGTGTCATAGGTACTTAGTTTAGCATTTGGATAGGTTGAATCATTCGTTTGTTGGGTGGTTGAAGCAATTCGTGTGGAGTTTCTTAGTAGCGATTTGTCCCTCGGTAACTTATTCCTGGCAGCGATTTGTGTTGCTTCTGCCAACGATTTGTTGTTTTTACTATTTAAGGAAAAGAGGAAAAATCGCAGGATAGCGACTGGTTTATCTTTTACTGAACAACGATTTGTCTACCAGTGATTTGTCCGCTAGTGACTTGTCTACTAGCGATTTAACGGCCAGCGTTTTGTTGAACAGCGACTTGTCTACCAGCATTTTGTTGACCAGCAACTTGTCTACCAGTGATTTGTCTACCTGTGATTTGGGTTCAAAAATTTATGTGCTGTGATTTGTATGCCAGCGACTTATTTACTTGTGAATTGGGTGCAGTAATTGGAAAGTTGAGATTTGTCCAAGATCATCATTGTGACCTGTCCAAGTTCTTCACCATAACTCAATCCAACAAACGATCATTCATTCCTCATTAACATAGAATCACTAATCATTGTATCAATCCAACGAATATCATAACACATCCAAATTGCATAATCCCGTGCACGTTTACATATACACCATATCTACTGATACAGATTCTCTCATATCTGAGGTACTCAAATTGTACGAGACAAGTGATAAACTTGAGAATTCCAACTTTGTACAACAAATAAACCTGTTTGATTTTGAAAGTGCCAATATGGAATCGGTATGCTCGAATTCTGAAGAGAAAGAGGTTCATCAGCCTTTTATGTTACCCGAGTCTAAGGAAAGTTGCATTGAATGTTTTCATCTGCTTCACTCATATCTTAAGGTCCTCTTTGAACAACCTGGATACTTGGGTGGATACGAACGTGAATTTGCAACACTATTTGGTCAAGATGTCGAGAATTTCACAGTCAAAATGACTTTGTACTTAGATCAACACTAAGCATAATGGTGAGTACTAATCGTAGCTAGAACCAATCTACTCCAAGGCCCACGTGGCCACACGAACAAGCACTCTTGTCCAACTTGGATCTTCACCTAATCCACGCCTTCACACAAATAACATACTTGGATCTTCACCCAATCCAAGCCTTCACACGAGACACACTTAGATCATCACCCGATCTAAGCCTTCACACTAAGACATACTTGGATCATCACCCAATCCAAGCCTTCACATAAGACACACTTAGATCATCACCCGATCTAAGCATTCACACTAAGACATACTTGGATCATCACCCAATCCAAGCCTTCACACAATGACTCAACTAAGTTCTAACTCACACACTAGGACACCACTCTCCTCACACCAAATACATGAACTAATCTAGTTACAAGACTTCTTGGATCTTCATCTTCTTCCAAGTTCACACACATAACTCCATCCTCGACACACACAAGTCGGAACTATTTACAATATTTACAAGAATGAAATAGAAAGAAGACTAGAACCGCAACACTTGTTACGTTTGTGTGTGGACTCTTATAACATCTTGAATCTTCATCTACGTCGAGAGCTCTTCTCTTGCACTTTGGGGAAGAGGAAATCACTTATAAACATATACCGACATGTTATAGTAATCAAAGAAGAAAGAAAAATAAAACAGAAAGTTTTTGTGTGTGGAAGACTCTTTTTTCTAAAAAGGAACAGTTCACTATTTATACACGATAGGAAGGAGCTGGCGGTCTCTTAAATAAGCGACGGTCCTTTATCACTAAGGGGCCGCCGGCCAATTTAAAGGACCATCCCGATAGACGCTCCCATTTTTGTCCTCACGCGGTGAAAACTTATCTGGTGAAAACTCAACTGTTTTGGGGAAATATAGCTGTTACAAATTTGAATTTTGAATGTATTTTCTTAATAAAACATTTCTTTAAAAATACAAAAATACTTTTTTGAAAATGTTTTGTCAAACTAAAAAATGTAAGTTTAGGAGAAAATAATATTCTTTGATCACTTAACTAATGACAGTATAAAGTTTGTTCATACCTGAAGTGACGTTGTAGTAGCTACATGGAAGGAACGAGTTCCTCGATTAAAAACTTATTAACCGTAACTTTACGTAACATGTCTTTATATTTTGTGATTATCAAAACACAAGAAGAATGAATAATGCGAATAACATTTTTGACATTATTTATATTAACACTTTTTACAACATGTTTTTGTATCTTTCGGTCATTTTGATATTTTGTTTTCAAAGTGATTATGATCTATACAAGTTATGGTTAGTATTTTGGTAAGAGGTGTGGGTGTGGTAGCGCCATAGTAACCAGGGGTGTTATAAAAGCCGACCCGGCCCGAACCCGACCTGACTCGAACCAGAATATATTTTTTTGGGTCGGGTCAATCAGGTCAAAAAATATATTCGGGTCAATCAGGTCAACCCGAATTGACCCGAGTTCTAAACAAGGACATGTTCGGGTATGTTTTTGGCGTGTGTTATCGCGCATTTTGTGATGGTTTAGATGTTTATTAGATCATTTTAGTTTAAATTTTATTAGGTGTTATAAGGGAGGTGCTTTTTCGGTTTAATGTTATAAAATGTGTATTACCAAAAGTTGATGAAGTGGCATATAAGACAAAATAGAAGTGCCTTTTTAGCATGAGTGTTGATTGGCACACTCTTAATTTTGATATGCACACTCCGATATACAATCTTCAAAAGCAGCATATGATAATGTACAATTGCTTAAAGCACAATTTTGAGTGTGCAAATAGAAAATTGAAGTGTGCGAATCATTAGCCTTTTAGCATGTTATCGCATCATGTGCTCTAAAGCTGTATAGTGAATATTTTTTGGTTTAGTGGCAGTGTTTGAGGTTGGCTGACAACTTAATGTGGTAGTAGTGTAAAAGTGTAGTGGCGTAAGCAAGAGCGTTGACCTTATAATGTCATAGCTTTTTGGGTTCGGAAAAATGATGATACATGATAGGTTTGGAATGACGGTTGAATGAACTTGAAGATTATATATTGACCTACAAGCACACTTTATTCATATGTGAGCTTGGTAAAAATCGAATCGTAATTAATTTTGTCGATTATGTTATGTGTCATCATTGTATTGTTAGGTTATATTTTTATGTTAACCATTTAAATTTACATCATTTCTCGTTGTATTACTAATCTAAAAGGAGGCGACTTATAGTAAAAGAAAGATGATGTATAGATATTATTAGGTTGATTTTGTTTTTACCATTTGAATCTAACATCAATTCGTTGTATTACTAATTTAAAGTAGACGAATAGTAGTAAGAAAAACACGATGTATAGGTAGTTTAATGAAATGCATTTATCATTTTAATGTTGTGATAGTTTGTTATTTAGTGTTTGACGAATTTTGATTTTTCAAACCTAAAATGAAAAAAATGAAAATTTGGATCTAATTTGTCACGTCTACTACTGAGGACTATTTAACCTTTATGTACTACTAGTCGGATACTCACGCACATCGGCGGCGATAGATATAGTTATATTCTAAATATAGTAAATGAATTGCTAACCCAACTTTATCCGAAATTCCCTACCCGCTTAGCGAATTCGTTTCACAACACTCTGAATGTATATGTGTTAGTTGTATGTGTTTGCTTTGGTTTCCCCTAGCTTTCTCGTGACATTATTATTCCCGCATATAAAAAGACCATCGCAATCTCTTACCCGTCAAACACCACCCCCCCCCCCCCCCCCTAAAAAAAGTATATGATTTTGAAGAATCAAGATTGTATTATTTGAAATAAGGGTTAAAGTTGTAAAAAATTTGAATCAAAATAAAATAAACCTGCTAAAAATGTAAAAGCTAAAAACTTATAAAAATATATCAAAATGAATGTTGAATTAAAGAGCATAAAATTTTGAAAAATATGGTGAAATTAGATTATAAAAAAAATAGATAAAAATATATTACAATTTGAAAATAAAAGGTTTTTTTTTAGTTGAGAAGTAACACATATCACTCCATGATTGGAGCTCCTTATCTTAATTTTTGGTGGAGCCCACAACTTAAATGTTTTATATAGATATATAAATATAGATATAGATATTGATAATCAGACATGAAAAGTGGTTACTGGTTCAACGACATTAACCGGATAAGTACTTTCAAATTGCAATATCGAGCAGTCCTAATGAACATATATAACAAGTCCTAGTGAACATATATAACAAGCATCAACGTTGACAAATGTTATTTAGAGTAATACTTAGTATTCGTCCATACCTAACATTTAAATTCATGTAATCTATAGTTGAAACTACATTTTTTCATAGTTTGTGATTTTTTGTAACATTAATGGAATTACTTTGGTGTGACATTTGTTTTAGCAATTAAGTTAGCAAACTAAAAGAGAAATGATTAATACATGTTGTATAGTGAATAAATCATTCATTGAAAGCCTCTGGCACACATTTTTATTTTATTTTATTTTATTTTTTTTATAGAAACCAATTTAATAAATCTTCAAAATCAAATGTTTCACGAATATCATCATCATTTTAGCTTCTTTTTTGTTAAACATAGAACGAAAGGTTGATCATATAACCTTCCAGAAAAATAAAAATTAAGGCATCAGATAGCTAAGTTAGTTTTTGCAATGTTTAACATGTTTGAAGTGTCGACACAAGACTGAAATAAGTGGTTAGGTGTCATGTGGTTTTGATGGCGGGGTTTCTCTTTCGATTGTAAATCCTCTGTGATAACGTATTGGGATCACGAGTATTTAAGGATTTTTTTAGTTGGAGGTATGTTAGAGGATTTTTTTGTTGATTTTACACTTGGATTTGTTAAAACCGTTATTTAAAGTCATATTAGTAACCTTGTTGCATCGGTTTTCCAAAAATCGTCTTTGTTGAAATTGTCATTTAGATATTTGTAATTGCTAGCTTTATGCTAGTTTTGATTTTCATAATTAATTGAATCTCTAAAAGAGAAAAGACATGATACTCAAATCAGGTGATCAGTGCTTGTTAAAAATGAGAAATCTTCTTAAAATCGCAATTTACTTTTAGTTAAATACCAACATAATGATAATGAAATCTACAAGTTTATTTTGTTTCTAAAATAGTATGTTGAATAAAAATATTTCCAAATTCCAACTAAGTAAAAAACACCTTCAACATCATTGTGCGTTAGATAGCCATCTCATCTCATAAGTTTATTTTGTTTCTAAAATAGTATGTTGAATAAAAATATTTCCAAATTCCAACATAATTTACTTTTATCCACATTGTGCGTTAGATAGCCATCTCATCTTCAAAAATTGCACTAATAATAAGTACTTTCTTTATTTTATAGGAGCAAGTAACAACACTTAATTTTGAAATATTTTAAAAGATTTTGATAAGTATGTCTTTAGAAATTATGTTTAAGCACTGCACAAATCTAAAAATAAGAGTAAATGAACAACAAAGATACATTTTTAACATTATAATTCATGTTTAAAATAATTGTATGTGTATAATCATGAAATATATGAATTCATTAATGTTATGGATAGCAAAACTAATATTTCAATGTTCATACTTTTGTTTGATACCTTGTCTATTCATTTGGTAACATAAATTTTAACTTATCCAACTTTTTCAAAGAATATAACAACAGGAAGTAGTAGACAATAAAGCAAAACTTATTTATGAAGTATATTTAGTTATCTACACAACTTTTATATTTTATTTTTCTCTTTTTCTTTCATTTTACTTTGTATACCTTGTTCAAATATATGATTTGCAATGCTTGATTAATTTACTAAACGTATATTAAATTTAGAAAAATGTATTCATCTCATATAAAAAAATAATTCTAAGATGAAATAGCAAAAAATTAGGCACTTCTAAAATAACAATTTGTGGAAATGATGCATCATTTAGATAACATACACACAATCTACTTCAATATATTTTGTATCTCATATAAAGCACAACATCGTCATTAGCATGTGTTAATTGAGGATAGTAAAACGTGAAACATGACTTCACGGAAAAGTTGTATCATCATCAATCATAATCTAAATCGTCATAACCACGTGTTAAACGATGATAATTAGGGCGAAACACGACTTCATTAACGAGTACTCTCGTTATTAGTCACCATTCCAGTCATAATTAGCATGTGTGAATGATGATAATTAAAAGCAAAAACACGACTTTATGAAAAGTACTCTCCTTATTAATCATAATACGAATATGCTAGGTTACCATAAAAGAGAGTCTACATGAACTAAACCTACCTAGCGAGTTTCACAAACAAACCCATTAACATGATACTTGAACTAAAAGCTAAAACAAACACTAATGTAAAATCTAAACACAAAAACTTCGCATAAACCAACTGATTCGTAACTTCAAGGAGTAACCTATGCTCGCAACTTCTAAATTTTGTTGTCCTTATTCTCGTTTGTTGCTTTCACCCATTATTGAGACCAATCTTGTCACCAAAATCTCCATTCCTATTGTTTGACATTTTATAAAGGCATAAATTAAGCTTTACGTTGAAAATCTCTAGAATTGGGATGTTTCCAATTCCAAAGCTCCCCTGGAGCCGAATAAAGAATATCAAGTGCGGTGAGTGTAGGACGAAAGACTATGTACTCAGAATCAGACTCGAAAGGGATTGTTTCGTGGAACACGCCCGTGAGACCGACCAGTGATGAGTATTTTGGGATGTAAAGGGTTTTTTGTTTGGAATATTTGATGACAGATCCAATCACCGAGTTGAAAAAGTATAAACTCAAATCTGATGATGAATTGAGTTGCTGACTTATTGAATTTCCCATTTTCCACGTAGAATCTGCATAAGACCGATTGAACATGTCATATATGTTACATAACATAACTATTATTTTAGTTTTTTTTTATAGGAACACTTTTTGTACATGTACATTCTAAATTGGTATTTAAAATAACCCTGAATATATGCATATATTTTTTCACAAAATCATAAGATATATGGTTTAAAAAAAGGAAAAATGAAAATTCAAATTTCAACTTCAAAGGGAAAAGAGGTAGACATTAATTTTTGCCAATTTTGTTTTCAGAAAAAACATGTCGAGCATCTATTAAGGTGTGAATTTGATTTTACATATAAAAAGCATGTACCATAATCATGTTACATC
The DNA here is from genome assembly GCA_030686995.1 of Artemisia argyi. Taxonomy (NCBI): domain Eukaryota; kingdom Viridiplantae; phylum Streptophyta; class Magnoliopsida; order Asterales; family Asteraceae; genus Artemisia; species Artemisia argyi. The sequence goes on along the minus strand of CM060689.1, from coordinate 15,966,613 downwards.
TAGTAAAGGTTGTGTAAAATTAAACTAGGAAATTGTTCATCAAACATTTGATTTAGGTAAATTTCGCATACATGACTACACGATCATGCATTTTATCTAAAAATCGAGTGTTTGATAGTTAGTTCACTGACTATATATAAAAGATCTTAAAGTTTTGCTTGAACAAACAAATATAACTCTAATTTTCACACAAATGCATGTGTTTGATTTGTGTAGATTTAAGAATTGTTGATGGTGAATATGAAATGCTTGAAGAAAATTGTAAATGATATGAAATAAATAACATACAAATTACATTAAGCTGAAGTAATTTGGAACTCTAAAAACTTCTACCTGCTCTTTGCTATTGCTTTTGATATGAAAGCCACGACCACTCAAATGCAAGTTTATGTGAATGTATATATAGTCGATATTTTATAAAGTTGAATTAAGACTGTAAAAAAAGGATATTTATAGACGCATGATAGATTGTCACTTTTTTACATAATATGATCACATGTTCTCTTTCTCTTTCTCTTTCACATTTTACTCGCACAAACTTGTAATATGACCTTAAAAAAGATTCTACTTTTTTGAAGACTGTAAAAAAAATGATATTTATAGACGCAAGATAGATAGTTACTTTTTTTACATAACACGATCACATGTTTTCTCTTTCTCTTTTCATGTTTTACTCGAGCAAATTCTTAATATGACCTTCAAAAAGATTCCACGTTCTAAGTAACCCATAGGCTAAAAATAAAAATGGATGAAAATGAATTATTTGTATCTAAAATATCATTTTGCCCTTTCCAGTTTTGACACTATATTTAGACAAAATTTAATAAAAAGACAAGCAAACATATTTTAAGTCTCATGTGAAATGAAATATATGTGACATATTGATCTAAACTAATTATCAAGTTTATCATTAAGTAATGAAATCACATAGCTAGAACTAATGATGAAATGAAAAGAAATAACTGGGTCAATCACAACAAACGTATCAAAAGAGATTGTGTACCATTATATTATACATTTAATAAATTTAGATTGGAAAAAATATAATGGTTACTTTTGCACTAGCAATTACATGTGGAAAATTCCAAGCAAAATTCACATGGGTGAACACACCAAAATAGTCACAAGAAACATGTGTCTGTTTTATTGAATCATGTAAAAAATAAAGTAATCATGATTTTATTAAATTTTGAAACAAGTTTATTGGTCTTCCAATACATGTGAGAAATATTGCATAGTAAAGTAATCATGATTTTATATAATTTTGAAACAAGTTTATTGGTCTTCGAATACATGTGAGAAATATTGCATCTCATCCTTATGTGTCACGAAATAAGTATGCGTTGAATATTCTTTTTAATCTTCTATCGTAAAAAAGTAAAGTAATCATGATTTTTTTTGTTTTTGGTTTTTTGTTTTTTTTGTATTTTTGTTTTTTGTTTTTTTTTTTTTGTTTTTTTTTTTGTTTTTTTTTTTTTTTTGTTTTTTTTTGTCTTACTATCTTGGTTAGTTCCGCAAAATCAAATAAGTCAAATAAATAAATGAGTAAACGAAGGAGCTTTGTTTGGACTGATATTTAGCTTAAATACAGTCTAATCAATGTGTCTTGTAACTTTTAAAGTTTAAATATTACATCTCTTATGACAAGGATAGTTGTCTTTTGTGCTAAGTCATTTCATTTCCACCCAAAAATTGTTCATTTTACTTTGGTTTATATTTGTCTTGAGTTATATTTTTTATTCAAAATTTGAAATCAAACTTTCAAAGACATGTTATATTAACTTAAAGTTTTTTGAGTTTGATGTGTGAAAAACTTGTCTGACGCTATAAGTAACAAATTAAATATTTCACCACAACATTTTAGGTAAGTACAAATAAATTGCATGTCCATTAATCTGATAGTTATGCATGCACATAGTTTTTTTTTTGTAATTACGCTAACTGCATTGGTGATATATTTATCTTTATACCTCAAGCATAAAACAAGTAAACGTGAGTATCTAAGCACCCCACACATTGTGGTGTAATATACGAAGTATGCAACTATTTTAAGTTTGTAGGTTGAATCCTATGATATTAAGTTTCTTGTGAAAATAATATGTTATTCATAAGTATCTACATGAAAAGAAATTAGACTCCATGGATATGAACATTGTGTTGTTAGGTTGTCTTCGTATATGAGGTTCCAATAATTTTCTTCATTTGAGCAAAGCTATGTACGCTTTGAGGCAGATAGGTTTTAAACCACTGACCTTACTATTTATCAAAAAGGATAAATAATAGACACTTAAGTTTAGATAAAGACATTCTGATATATTTTTTAATACGAAAAATATTCTACAGATGCCAATTAGTGGCTTTGGTGTTGCTTCCAACCTGTATAAAGTAACTTAAGCGGGGTGTCTCATGGAGTTTTATTAGTTCCCCTAGCGTGTGATTTATCACATCATGGGGTCTGTTTCTTGTGAAAACATCTTGTTTAAACATCAAGTTGACAAACGCGACTAGGCATGACGGGTAGCATATTTAAAATCAAGTGGAGAGTTCCTATGAATCTTTGATGTAAATACCTCTGCCTTCCTCTTCGGAATAGAGATATGCTTTATGAAGGTTTCTATATCAGTTGTTTTTGTAATACGAAACATATCATTGAACACCATGGTCTACGTGTTTACGATGATAATTAGGGCGAAACATGACTTTATTAAAAATTTGTATAGTTATCAATCATAATCTTAATCGTCATAACTACGTGTTAAACGATGATAATTAGGGCGAAACAAGACTTCATTATTGAGAACTCTCGTTATTACTCACCATTCCAATCATAATTAGCTCGTATGAATGATGATACTTAAAAGTGAAACATGACTGTATTATAAAGTACTCTCGTTTTTTAATCATAATTTGAATAAGCTAGGTTACCATAAAAGAGAGTCAACATGAACTAAACTTACCCAATGAGTTTTACAAACGAACCCGCTGACATGATACTTGAATTAAAAACTAAAACAAAATTAATGTAAAATCTCAACTCAATGACTTCTCATAAACCAACCGACTTGCAACTTCAAGGAGAAACCTTATGTTCACGACTTCTAATTCTTTTTGTCCTTATTCTTGTTTGTTGCTTTTACCCCCTTATTGCCACCAATCTTGTCACCAAAATCTCCATTCCTATTTTTTGACATTTTATAAGGGCATAAATAAAGCTTCACATAGAAAAAGTACGCTTTCATACACATTTTGAACAATATATTTTTTATAATATTTTTTAGTTTTACTCCATAAAAACACGAAAGTCTTACTTGTGTGTGGGTGTCACTCATTTGCTTGATATCTTTGCCGCAAATGTAACAACACTTAAGACACTCATCAAATTTTGAGTCATCGGGAGATTCCCCAGAATACACCATAGGGTGGTTGCCACCACCAAGGGTAGCAGCCACTATGGAACGCGGGATAGGGTGGCAATCTATCACCATGCCGCCCTAAGAATGTGTCATTATGGGGCATCCGTCTTTGATGGACACAATACAAGTGTACTCCTCTGAGTTGGTAATCTCATTTGAGCTAATTGGGATAATATATAAGCCGCGTGCACTAAACCCCGCGGTGTACCTGATCGTTGTAGTATAGTATAATGACAAGTACCGGGGGATTGATCGTTCAACTCAGGAATAGTGCCGCTAGGATTAGAAAGCCTCCTAAACTAGGTCTAGAGGTGATGGATGATTCTTTTTGTATTTTTATATTTTATGGAAAACAATTAAAATCTCGGGTTTTGAAGGAGTGGGCGGAATTAGTTGCTAACCAACTAACCCAATTAACTACAAATGCAATCAAAATAAAATAAAATAAATGAAAAACAAAACTAATTATACTAATGTGGTGGTAACAATAATGAGGAAAGCTGTGTTTACTTAGGTTTCATTACTCCCTAGATATCTTTTACAGGTTGATAGCTTGTTACAATTGCGTGGATGACGGGTCATATTCCTTAATAATAGTCGTAGGGTCGTGTACAATATTCCCTAACTCTATAGGATCCTACTTCACTCCTATGTCGAGCCATTAGAAGCTCCTAACATGGGATCATTAGAATTCTCCTACGCATTAAATACAACCAAAAATCGTAGTACACCTCCGATCATATTTCTTAAGACGTTCAAGCAAGTTACCAGTGGAAGTCTGCCTATTTTCTTAAGCCTAACATCGAATACAATCATCCGTAACAATTATAAACAAACAATCAACCCATAATCAACATCTAGGTTTCACTACATCTAAGCAAACACAAGGGAAATCTAGCCTAGCATGTTAAATAGAAGACAAGCGTAAGATATAATCAAACAACACATAGACATATTGAATGATTTGAAAGAGTACTTATCTTTAATTGAACATGAAAGGTTCAAGGGGTTGAAACCCTTGAAAAAGCTGGAAAATTCGACCTAGGGTTTTTCCCTCAAAGTTGCACACTAATGAATAAAATTTGGAAAACTATATATAGATTTTACAGTGTGACGGCGTCATGTATTAAGTTGTGACGCCGTCAACTCGCCGCCATAATGAAATCGTATGGCCTAGATCTACTTGTGACGCCGTCATGTAGGATTTTCTTCTGGGCCGTCACTAATACTTGGACCATAACGGCCTTGGGTGACGCCGTCATCTCCTATGCACAAAAACTCTCTGGATCGTCACGTGTATTTTCCACATCCACCTCTTTTGTAACTCTTGATGCCATCATGTGGAGAGCCTTGACGCCGTCAGGTACTGTTCCAGCAAGGAAAATTGAGACTTTGCTGTTTTCTTCACTTTTATGCTCCAAAAACGTCCAAAATGCTTCCTTTTCCAGATTTCTCTCCAAAAGTACCTAAAATGACAAAAGGAATGATTTAGGACAATATTTGATCAAATAATCACGGATTCAGGCTTAAATGACCCCTTAAAAGCGGTTCACTTTTCGCCTCATCATTTACATTCTAAATTTCTACTTATAAGAGCCATGAATACGTTCATGTATTTTTTTCCCATCAAATCATAATATTTTATATCTAGTAAATGTCGTATAAAATTAAACTATAAAATTTGTTTTGCGAACATTTGACTTTAACTAAGTTTCGGATACATGTATACATGATCATGCCTATTTAGTCTATAACTTGAGTGTTTGATAGTTAGTTCACTGATTATATATAAAAGAACTTAAACTTTTGCTTAAACAAACAAATATAACTCTAATTTTCACACAAATGCATGTGTTTGATTTGTGTAAATGTAAGAATTGTTGATGATGAATATGAAAAGCTTGAAGAAAATTGTATATGATCTAAATAAATAACATACAAATTACATTAAGTTGAAATAATTGGGTACTTGAAAAACTTCTACATGCTCTTTTGTTATTGCTTTTGATATGAATGATACGACCACCCAAATGCAAGTTTATATGAATCTATATATGGTCAATACTTTATAAAATTGAATAAAGACTGTAAAAGAACAATATTTATATAAGCAAGATAGACTGTCACTTTTTTACGTAATACAATCACATGTTTTCTCTCTCTTTTCACATTTTACTTGCGCAAACTTGTAATATGACCTTCAAAAAGATTCCACGTTCTAAATAACTCATAGGCTAAGAATGAAAATGGATGAAAATGAATTCCTTGTATCTTAGTTTCATTTTGACCTTTTCAGTTTTGACATTGTATTTAGAGAAAACTTAATGAAAAAACAAGCAAACAATCTTTAAGTCTCATGTGAATTGAAATAAATGTGACATATTGATCGGTATGTGGACATTTAACGGGGAAAAAAGAAGCCACTTTTAGACTTTAGTAATTAGAATCAATATAAGTAAATCTAAACCAATTATCAAGTTATCCTTAAGTTATGAAAATCACATAGCTAAAACTAGTGATGAAATGAAGAGAAATAACTGGGTCAATTACAACAAACGTATCAAAGGATAGATTGTGTACCATTACATTAAACATTTAATAAATTTCGATTGGAAAAAAATATAATGGTCACTTTTGCACTAGCATAGATGTGGAAAACGGGATAGGTTATATGTACCTCTTATTTTTTACAATTGATACCTCACTGTTTTTTTTTTTTTTTTTTTTTAAATTTTTCTTTATTTTATAATTTTGTTATATTAAAAACTTTAAAAATGAAATTACGGAACAGAAAATATAAAGTTTAATAAGTCAAAAGTATTAAAATGACACAAAATAAGAAAAACAAACTGATAAAAATCTATGTTATACTGTAAACAGAGTGAGCCAGGGGTGGAGGATGTAAAAAGTACATAAAAGGGTAGGCCAAAGGGTACCAACAACATAACCCGCGAAAAATTCATATTTGTGAGCACACCAAAAAGGTCAAAAGAAACGTGTGTCTATTTTATTGAATCATGTAAATAAGTATGTAAAAAAGTAAAGTGATCATGATTTTTATAAAATTTTAAAATTATATTTATTGGTATTTGAGTAATATTGCATCTCGTCCTTAGGTGTCACGAAACAAGTAAGCGTTGAATACCTTTTTTTTTTTTTTTTTCTTGTTTTTCGGTGTTTTAATCTTTCCAAATACGTTATGTTTTTTTTGGTCTTAATACATTGGTTTGTTGTTTAATTCCACAAAATCAAATAGGTCAAATAAATAAACGAGTAAACAAAGGAGCTTTTTCTGTTCAGACCGGTCTTTAGATTAAATGTACACAGTCTAATCGATGTATTTTCGTAACCATATCTAATACTCTCTCAAACAACCCAAAATATGTAACTAGTAAAGTTTGAACATTATATCTTTTATGCCAAATATAGTTGTTTTACTACTAAGTCATTTCATTCTCCCCCTAGAATAGTTTATTTTACTTTGGTTTATAGAGTTATACTTTTAATTTAGATTTTGAAACCAAACTATCAAATTTAGGCACTTTTATGTGTTTGATGGTCATTGAAATGTTATGTTACATTAAAGTTTTTGCATTTGAAGCGTGACAAACTTGTTTGCTCTCGAAGTAAAAAAATAAATATTTCACCACAACATTTTAGGTAAGTACAAATAAATTGTATGTCCATTGATTTTGACTGTTATGGACACACACGGTTGTTAACTGCTTTGTTGAAATATTTATCACTATACCTCAAGCATCAAACAAGTAAACGCGTCTAGGCACCCCACATGGTGTGGTGTAATTTTAAGGAGGCGTTTGTTTTGAGCCTTTTGCCCCAAGCGTCGTGCTGCTAGGCGAAGCAGTAGAATGTTGCACCCTAGATGGCGAAAGTCCAGTAGCCGAAAGCATCACTAGCTTACGTTCTGATCCGAGTAGCATAGGGCACGTGGAATCCCCTGTGAATTAGTAAGGACCACCTTGCAAGGCTAAATACTCCTGGGTTATCAATAGCGAAGTAGTACCGCAAGGGAAGGGTGAAAAGAATCCCCATCGGGGAGTGAAATAAAACATGAAACCGTAAGCTCCCAAGCAGTGGGAGGAGCCCAGGGCTCTGACCGCGTGCTTTTTGAAGAATTAGTCGGCGACTCATAGGTCGTGGCTTGGTTAAGGGAACCCACTGGAGCCGTAGTAGAAGCGAGTCTTCATAGGGCAATTGTCACTCCTTATGGACCCGAGGTTTGGACTTAAAGAAAAAAAATTGTTTGGATGTAAAACATGAGGTTTAAAAAGGAGAGTGAACCCTACATACAAGGGGATGGAAAAATCCTAAGATGGGTGTCTGCTTTTGTCTGACGACCCACTAACCCTTTTTTTTAATTTTATTTTTGTTTGTCTCTTCTCATTTGGTATTTTCACAAAACGATGTTCTACTCTATTATATTTTATCATTTGCTAATAACTTATATATTTTATAATATATTTTCTCTATTCTACTTCAAATCTAAATCCAAATTCTAAACCTATCTACAAACCAAACGGATGTAACACCCCCAATTCATGGTTGCAGCGGAATTCGAACTGGGTGTTACTCGACGGCACAATAGTCACAATAATAGAAAACGAACTCCAATTGAGTCGTTTTAAAAGGTTTATCATTCAAATTTGTATAAATATCAGAGATTACAAAATGAGGTCCCAATTGGTTCCATGTTTACAATGTATAATAAATGAGTTTTGAATGATAATAAAATTTATAGCCCTCTTGAGTATCCGTGCCCTTCCGTGCCATCCTTGATCGTCATGAACCTGAAATACATGCTTGAGAGGTCAACACAAAGGTTGAGTGATATTCATAGAGTTTGTTTAATGTTTGAACACAATATGTTGGTAGTGTGAGTTATAGACTCACACCAATGTTTGGAAAACAAATATGGGCCACGTTGTTACACGCCCGAAACAGTTATTATCAAATACTAAGCTTATGACACCAAAACGTTAACGGGTACCAATATCAATCGGCGGAGTTATCCCGGTAGGTACTTTGCCGTCATACCTAATGTCTCAAATATTAATGCATTTGTTTGAACTTAGTCAATACAAATGGGATTCGTCAATCCCAATAGGCCTATTCACAATATTCGCGCTCACTTGCAAGTAACCCTCACAAGTGATTAAATGGTTCATAATATGGGATCTCGGTTTGGCAAGGATGGTACTTAGTGATAATAAAACAATCAGGCAAGCATACAATTTAAAAACATTGTGCTCGGTTAAAAATAGCATGTATTCCCCCCAAGGGTTTGTAAAACAATGAAGTAATGTAAAGTGGGGCTATGAACTCACCTTAAGTAAGATAGCAAGTAATGAATGTAACGGTTGAATCGTGAAGGTTTCTACGAGCAACCTATAATTGAATGATTCGACTTAGGATTTGAGTAAAGAATATAACGGAGTGCCTATATATATATATATATCTTGCATTATAGTCCATGATGTGGTATGATGTATATTGTAAGTCCTTGAAAGAAAAGATTCATGAAACATGTATGTTTTGTATATCGTTTACTACCGTTCGGGCCGACATAATTCAGAAGTCATGTTAGTAAACGTTCGAGGAGCCAGGACACTTTAATTCGTAAATCCACAACTCAACTCGACGGCTTACATAATGAACTCCTCACATGAGGCTCCCTACTATTGTAGTATTTGATGAAATATATAGATATAAGTTTTGATCCGAAAGGTTACATGTCCAATATTTGAATAAACTTAGGAAAGTTTATTAGTACATGAAGATTGTTATTAGGGTATGTTTCATAAGTTTTGTATGACCATTTTCTCTTGGTAATATCTCATGGTTCCCTTTTAAGTGAAGTAGATCCAAATTGCTTGTTCAAGTTCTCGTCAACTCTTTGTTTCATGTTTACGCCTATGAAAGTTGGTATGGTCATTTCGTCATGGCCTAGCCATGACCTTTGGTCCTTGTTTCAAGGTCATGAGACACAACCTTGGCTCTAGCCATGGTTGTGGTCTTGATTATAGGTCATAAGACCTCTTGTTCCTTTCAAAGTATAACCATAATCTTGTGACTTTCGCCTAAAAATGGGCTGTTTAGAATTTGAAGAATTTTATCACTCGGAAAGTGTTTTTAGGTCTCGAGCTTCTTTACTCCCAAATGAAAACGTCGTTCCGGACAACTTTCGTGTTTTAACTTTTTGATGAATCGGACCAGAAGTGGGACTTTCAAAACCCAAATTTGATCAGAATGGTATTTGGCAGTTTGCCGAAAAGTTTTGGTAACTTCAAATGGGCGTAACTTTTGACTCGTATACTCGTTTTGGGTGGTTCAAGTTGCTACGGTTTCCTTGTTAAGTCCTCTACTGTAATATGTAATGATCAAATATCATATTTTTACCATTTTGATCAGGTCTTACCAAGAAAGTCACTAGTTTACTTGTTTTAGTAACTTGTTGTAACAATCAATAACAATAACTTGTTTTAATCATTTTTATACATCATGGACATAACTACAAGACATAATATAGCAAGAATAACATGTAAATAACATGAACATGATTATTTAACAAGAATCAAGTTAGGGTTTGGCTCACAACTTTTGGCTTTCAAAGATGAAAGGAAGTTAACATGTAAGGATAGGACTTTGATAGACTTGCTTCAACCCACTTCACTTCATGCAATCTTTCTACTCTTGTAATCTTGAAAGAGAGATGATGAAAATTGAGGTGACTTGAGTGGATTCAAACTCAAGAGAAATCACCAAAGTTTCTAAGGATTTGAAGTAGTTTTGATGAATCAAAACTAAACTAGGGTTTATGTATGGATATTGCACTTGATTTCTTGGATGGAACTTGAAGTAAATGAGCTAAGGATGAGATGATGGTGTATTTTTATGTGTGTGGGTCGTTTGAATGGCCAAGGAGGGGAAGGAGAGGCATTTATATGCAAATGAGGAGGTTACATTGTTGACTAGTCAACACTTGGAGACCAAGTTGAACACTTGTCATCATCTCATGACACAAGGCATAAGATCAAGCCACATGGGTGGTGAATCCCCCCTCCTAGGTGGTTCACAAGCTTGGGGGACAAGGTGTGGACTTTGCTTGGTATTATCCTAAGTATTAGGAAGAGTTTTGACTCCGGGAAATGACAACCGTAAATGATTAGGCCTCAAAACGTAAAACCGGGTGTCGTAAAATTATGGAACTTTAAAGTATTGTTAGACATGTCCATATGTCCCATAATAAAATATAAAATGAATGGTAGGTTCTATTTGGGTGGTAAACCCTGCTAAAAACTGGAAACACGGGTCTAAAACGCGTAATACGTAAAACGTACGAATATTGCGTAAAATTGAGAAAAGTAAAATGTTACTTTTCTAATATGTTATAAATGATTTAAAATGACTTATAATGTCTAGACTGGGCTCAGTCTAGTGTCGGTTGGTATTAAATGTCTTTTAGACATCAAACCGTAAGCCTAAAATCACGAAATGACTTATAACATCAAGGGATGATTTTTGGTCAATGGAGGAGGGAAAAATATGTTGACTTTTTCTAATAAGTTGAAAACTCAATTCTTCTTAGAAACGCGTTTTGTGGTCTAACGGTTAATCGCCCATACGGTTAAGCGTGCTCATGCGAGAGTAGTACTGGCTTGGGTGACCTGCCGGGAAGTCTTTGGTCATGTTTTTCTCAGTCACGATTAATTCTCAAATAAATCATGAGTGTGTCAAACATTTTTCTGATGCGGGGTCACTTAACGCGGTCGAGTTTCGTTGTACGTAGAATTTCTGAATGACGTTTTACCCTAAAACGTGTAATTCCCTGTAATTCCTTAATAACTTTCACGAAAATGAGCTTATGAATGTCAAACTTTTAATTTGCCATGGAAATGATTTATCACTTGAGCCCAAGAAATAAAAATCAAATTTCAGGAAAATTTTCGGGAAAAATGAATAGTAAAAGTGAATAGTGAAATTTTCCGGGAATAGTAATTATCTTGAAAAATGTGAATTGTTACAGTCTCTACCCCTTACGGGGAACTTCGTCCCGAAGTTCTGTGTGTATCATATGTTGGAGTGGTGTCGATGAAAAGGTGCGGTTACTTATGAGGACTCGAGTCTTGAATTACCAGTGATATAGTTTGATTTGTCTTAGAATACGGTGTGTCAATAGAAATTGATAACATAGTTGAATATCAATAGAGATTCATATAATAGTCGAATATTAAAGGAAATTGATATAGTAATCGAGTATTAATAGGAATTGATATAGTAGTTGAATATCAAATAGAACTCGATATAGTTGTCAAGTATCAATAGCAATTGATATAGTAGTTGAACAACAATTGCAATTGACATAGACATCGAATAATGGAATAAATGTTGAACATGTGGTTGGACCAAGTCCTGTTTGAATTGTACAGCTGCCCATGCATATGGCTACATGGCTTCACAATGAGTTCGGTATGACTGCCCATGCATATGGTTACATGGCCTCGCAATGAGTTTGTTTGTTATTGCACTATCATTATGAAAACCAAAATGTAAATCTCGTACTAATGGAAATTGGGATAGTTGTTGCAATCATGACCTAGTAGGTAATCTGTTGTTGTATCTAGTGTTTATTGACTTCATACTTATGTTATTTCGGATATAAATAATCCCACTTGTTTATAATTCTTTATTTACATAGAGAGGCATCCCAAACAATGTAACTAAAGGAATATAAACGTATGGTTCGATGATTTATAATTTCTTTATTTAAATGAAAAGGCATCCCAATCCATTCAAATAAGGACATTATAAATCATCCTACTCAAGAATTCCCGACACAACATTCATACTTAGCCGGTGAGTTACAAGGTAGTGTATTACGAGATGATACTGGTGTTCCAAAAGTACAAGATGAATATTCAAACTTGTAAAGCTGATGAGGGTACTTGTGGTGTAACTAAGGATGATTTGAGCTTTAAAAGTGCATCAAAATCTGTTAATGAGCTTGTGGTTCCAACGGTTGTGAAGATAATGTTATGATATGTTGAAGAACAAAAGTGTGTAGTGTATGCTTAACATTAATACACTTAGGTATAGATGTTGAGTTTGCTTTAAAAATCTAAAGAGATTTTAAAGGTTTATGATGGAATGGTATCCTTAGGACCTAAACAGGATAGTACTTCTACAGGATGAAGAGAATAATTGATAACTATCCCAAGATAGTAGTTCGGATTATCTCATAAATGAAAATTTTTCAAGAATGAATTTAGGTAGTACAAATAAGGTGTTAAGATTTCGCTGAGTGGTAAAACACTATCGTGTCTCTAGATTGTTTTAATGTATTCTGGTGGTTTATCGTGTTCATGTAGGAAATCAATCTAAACATAACCCTAGTACAACTATTCTCAGTATTTGAAAATTCTAAGTCGAATATAGTTAGTCCGACTATATTCCACTGTCCCTAGGTTAAATATAGGTGACTAGTCTATATTTAGCCAATGTTCGATAAAATTTTCAAATACCTAAACTAGGTATACTTTTGATATGTCCGTTGCTTTCGGGAAACTGTCCACTAAACAAAGGCGATGTCAAACCCTTAAGTTGCAAGTCCCGTCCATACAAGACTTGTAACGTACGTTTTCATATTCCATTGCATAGAAGGTAGTAAGGGTAGATACGTATGGAAAGGAAGTTTTAAGTAGTTCTAAAATAGAACATACTTGGCCAGGATCACGAACTTTTAATAATGAAGGTTTCATAAGAAAACTTTGATGAATGTAGAGAAAGTTCAGCTTTTGTCGATGATGGATTAGTTTGTCCTTTAGAAATCTCATATTTCTTGTTTTGAAATCGATAGATTGTGACGGGTTTTTGATATCATAAGAAATGATATTGATGATGTGATGGAATAATTCTAGAGACCATTGCGCAAAACACAATGTCTCGGAAGTAGGTTAGACCATTGTGTGACTCAAAACATTTGAGAAATGGTTAAGACCATTGTATAATACAATGTCTTGGAAAATGAATGAGACCATTGTATCTCACAATGTCTTGGAAAATGAATGAGACCATTGTATCTCACAATGTCTTGAAAAGTGAATGAGACCATTGTATCTCACAATGTCTTGAAAAATGAATGAGACCATTGTATCTCACAATGTCTTGGAAAATGAATGAGACCATTGTATCTCACAATGTCTTGGAAAATGAATGAGACCATTGTAATATACAATGTCTTGGACAATGAATGAGACCATTGTATCTCACAATGTCTTGGAAAATGAATGAGACCATTGTAATATACAATGTCTTGGACATATAATGTTGGAGTAGGAACATGATTGGGAGAGTGTGGCTGTGCCGAAATGCCTTAGAATAGGCATACACAGATATGTTTAGTCCATTGTTTAGATAAATGATTGAAAATAAACCGAGTTTATATATCAATATACTAATATGTTCATGTAGCATAAAATGCCTAGTGTGTATATATCAATATACTTATATGTGTTCATGTAGCATAAAATGCCTAGTGTGTATATATCAATATACTTATATGTGTTCATGTAGCATAAAATGCTTACGGGGAAATGCTCAATTATATTTAGGGTACATATATCAATATGCAATTATGTTTGTGTAGCACAAAAATGTCGACGGGGAAATGCTCAAAATGGGTATATATGAATATACTAATATGTTTGTGTATCATAACATGCTTACTAAGTCCATAATCGTCTGGAGGATGGAAGACACGGAGAGCGGAAGGCTATAAAATGTTTTTGCTTGTACATGTGGTTATAGTTTAGGTCTCAATTAGACCCGTTTCTCTATAACCATGGCTCTGGTACCAATCTGTAACACCCCCAATTCATGGTTGCAGCGGAATTCGAACTGGGTGTTACTCGACGGCACAATAGTCACAATAATAGAAAACGAACTCCAATTGAGTCGTTTTAAAATGTTTATCATTCAAATTTGTATAAATATCAGAGATTACAAAATGAGGTCCCAATTGGTTCCATGTTTACAATGTATAATAAATGAGTTTTGAATGATAATAAAATTTATAGCCCTCTTGAGTATCCGTGCCCTTCTGTGCCATCCTTGATCGTCATGAACCTGAAATACATGCTTGAGAGGTCAACACAAAGGTTGAGTGATATTCATAGAGTTTGTTTAATGTTTGAACACAATATGTTGGTAGTGTGAGTTATAGACTCACACCAATGTTTGGAAAACAAATATGGGCCACGTTGTTACACGCCCGAAACAGTTATTATCAAATACTAAGCTTATGACACCAAAACGTTAACGGGTACCAATATCAATCGGCGGAGTTATCCCGGTAGGTACTTTGCCGTCATACCTAATGTCTCAAATATTAATGCATTTGTTTGAACTTAGTCAATACAAATGGGATTCGTCAATCCCAATAGGCCTATTCACAATATTCGCGCTCACTTGCAAGTAACCCTCACAAGTGATTAAATGGTTCATAATATGGGATCTCGGTTTGGCAAGGATGGTACTTAGTGATAATAAAACAATCAGGCAAGCATACAATTTAAAAACATTGTGCTCGGTTAAAAATAGCATGTATTCCCCCCAAGGGTTTGTAAAACAATGAAGTAATGTAAAGTGGGGCTATGAACTCACCTTAAGTAAGATAGCAAGTAATGAATGTAACGGTTGAATCGTGAAGGTTTCTACGAGCAACCTATAATTGAATGATTCGACTTAGGATTTGAGTAAAGAATATAACGGAGTGCCTATATATATATATATATCTTGCATTATAGTCCATGATGTGGTATGATGTATATTGTAAGTCCTTGAAAGAAAAGATTCATGAAACATGTATGTTTTGTATATCGTTTACTACCGTTCGGGCCGACATAATTCAGAAGTCATGTTAGTAAACGTTCGAGGAGCCAGGACACTTTAATTCGTAAATCCACAACTCAACTCGACGGCTTACATAATGAACTCCTCACATGAGGCTCCCTACTATTGTAGTATTTGATGAAATATATAGATATAAGTTTTGATCCGAAAGGTTACATGTCCAATATTTGAATAAACTTAGGAAAGTTTATTAGTACATGAAGATTGTTATTAGGGTATGTTTCATAAGTTTTGTATGACAATTTTCTCTTGGTAATATCTCATGGTTCCCTTTTAAGTGAAGTAGATCCAAATTGCTTGTTCAAGTTCTCGTCAACTCTTTGTTTCATGTTTACGCCTATGAAAGTTGGTATGGTCATTTCGTCATGGCCTAGCCATGACCTTTGGTCCTTGTTTCAAGGTCATGAGACACAACCTTGGCTCTAGCCATGGTTGTGGTCTTGATTATAGGTCATAAGACCTCTTGTTCCTTTCAAAGTATAACCATAATCTTGTGACTTTCGCCTAAAAATGGGCTGTTTAGAATTTGAAGAATTTTATCACTCGGAAAGTGTTTTTAGGTCTCGAGCTTCTTTACTCCCAAATGAAAACGTCGTTCCGGACAACTTTCGTGTTTTAACTTTTTGATGAATCGGACCAGAAGTGGGACTTTCAAAACCCAAATTTGATCAGAATGGTATTTGGCAGTTTGCCGAAAAGTTTTGGTAACTTCAAATGGGCGTAACTTTTGACTCGTATACTCGTTTTGGGTGGTTCAAGTTGCTACGGTTTCCTTGTTAAGTCCTCTACTGTAATATGTAATGATCAAATATCATATTTTTACCATTTTGATCAGGTCTTACCAAGAAAGTCACTAGTTTACTTGTTTTAGTAACTTGTTGTAACAATCAATAACAATAACTTGTTTTAATCATTTTTATACATCATGGACATAACTACAAGACATAATATAGCAAGAATAACATGTAAATAACATGAACATGATTATTTAACAAGAATCAAGTTAGGGTTTGGCTCACAACTTTTGGCTTTCAAAGATGAAAGGAAGTTAACATGTAAGGATAGGACTTTGATAGACTTGCTTCAACCCACTTCACTTCATGCAATCTTTCTACTCTTGTAATCTTGAAAGAGAGATGATGAAAATTGAGGTGACTTGAGTGGATTCAAACTCAAGAGAAATCACCAAAGTTTCTAAGGATTTGAAGTAGTTTTGATGAATCAAAACTAAACTAGGGTTTATGTATGGATATTGCACTTGATTTCTTGGATGGAACTTGAAGTAAATGAGCTAAGGATGAGATGATGGTGTATTTTTATGTGTGTGGGTCGTTTGAATGGCCAAGGAGGGGAAGGAGAGGCATTTATATGCAAATGAGGAGGTTACATTGTTGACTAGTCAACACTTGGAGACCAAGTTGAACACTTGTCATCATCTCATGACACAAGGCATAAGATCAAGCCACATGGGTGGTGAATCCCCCCTCCTAGGTGGTTCACAAGCTTGGGGGACAAGGTGTGGACTTTGCTTGGTATTATCCTAAGTATTAGGAAGAGTTTTGACTCCGGGAAATGACAACCGTAAATGATTAGGCCTCAAAACGTAAAACCGGGTGTCGTAAAATTATGGAACTTTAAAGTATTGTTAGACATGTCCATATGTCCCATAATAAAATATAAAATGAATGGTAGGTTCCATTTGGGTGGTAAACCCTGCTAAAAACTGGAAACACGGGTCTAAAACGCGTAATACGTAAAACGTACGAATATTGCGTAAAATTGAGAAAAGTAAAATGTTACTTTTCTAATATGTTATAAATGATTTAAAATGACTTATAATGTCTAGACTGGGCTCAGTCTAGTGTCGGTTGGTATTAAATGTCTTTTAGACATCAAACCGTAAGCCTAAAATCACGAAATGACTTATAACATCAAGGGATGATTTTTGGTCAATGGAGGAGGGAAAAATATGTTGACTTTTTCTAATAAGTTGAAAACTCAATTCTTCTTAGAAACGCGTTTTGTGGTCTAACGGTTAATCGCCCATACGGTTAAGCGTGCTCATGCGAGAGTAGTACTGGCTTGGGTGACCTGCCGGGAAGTCTTTGGTCATGTTTTTCTCAGTCACGATTAATTCTCAAATAAATCATGAGTGTGTCAAACATTTTTCTGATGCGGGGTCACTTAACGCGGTCGAGTTTCGTTGTACGTAGAATTTCTGAATGACGTTTTACCCTAAAACGTGTAATTCCCTGTAATTCCTTAATAACTTTCACGAAAATGAGCTTATGAATGTCAAACTTTTAATTTGCCATGGAAATGATTTATCACTTGAGCCCAAGAAATAAAAATCAAATTTCGGGAAAATTTTCGGGAAAAATGAATAGTAAAAGTGAATAGTGAAATTTTCCGGGAATAGTAATTATCCTGAAAAATGTGAATTGTTACAACGGACCCTAAGTTTGTAGCCCGAGTCCTATGATATTAAGTTTCTTGTGAAAATAATATATTTTTAATAAGTATCTACATAAAAAGAAATTACACTCCATGGATATGAACATTGTGTTGTTAGGTTGTCTTCGTGCATGAGGTTTCAATAACGTTCTCCAATTGAGCGAAGCTATGTACACTTTGAGGTGGATATGTTTTAAATCACTGACCTTACTATTTGTCAAAAAGGAAAAATAATAGACACGTGAGTTTAGATAATATATATATATATATATATATATATATATATATATAATATTTTTTAAGGCGAAAATATTTTACAGATGCTAATAAGTGGCTTCAGTGTTGCGTCTATCCTATATAAAGTAACTTGAGCAGTGTGTCTCATGGACTTCTATTGGTTGTAGACCCGAGCGTGTGATTTATCATCATGGGGTCTGTTTCTTGTGAATGCTTCTTGTTTAAACATCAAGTTGATAAAACGCTACTGGGCTTGAGGGGTAGCATATTTAGAGCCGAGTGGAGAGTTCCTATGAATCTTTGATGTAAATACCTTTGCCTTCCTCTTCATAATAGAGATACCCTTTATGAAGGTTTCTATATCAATTGTTTTTGTAGTACGAAACATATCATTGAACACCATGGTCTAAGTGTTTACGAGTAGTTAATCTAGGATGATTACTTTCCGTATATAGGCTCGTGCCTTACCCACATAAAAGGTTGGGGCCATCCATACGGGAGCTTGCGCTATCTATAAATGAAATTTTCTTATCCTTCACTCAATAAATACGGTTATGTCAAGCAAATGTTGGATTTTTCGATTTTGAGCCATTTACTAGAAAAAGTGGCTTAAACAATTAACTTACTGATAAGAAGTGAAAAATTAGAGTCGCCCCTTAAAAAAAAAAAAAATCCCTTAAAAGTTGGCATGACTAACGATGTATCTACTTACATCAAGTGTATCGCTAATTTCTTATGTTAAAATTGCAATTCTAACAAGAAATGTTAAATATTTAAACAAATTATTATAGATACATATGTATTAATACATACAAGAGAAGTGTCAGGTTAATACATATAAGTACCAAAAAGTAGATTATACATTTGATTGACGATGTTAGAAACTTCCACAAATGCGAGAGAAAAACATCATCGTTAGACGCAATTTTCAAATTATACTCCTACATAACATGTCTAGATTAGAAAATAGAATAAATTTTGATGAAATAATCATTTTAGAATCTTGTTAAAATAAAAAATAATATGGTTGTGATGCTTGTAGCACTAAGTGTATAAGTATTATAGCTTCATTTTCGTGACGACACTTAATATCAGCCCAAACCCTCATTGAAGTCAACCTCGATGTCAAAGGAGTTGTGCATTTCAATGAGTTTGTTTTATTATGTGTTTGAGTGTATGCTTGTATTTTGAGTGTAATTTAATGGGTTCATTTTTCAGTATCACGATTGCAGTTGAAAAAAATCAAAACTTTTATGAAAATTAACATGAAATATAATTTCATCGACATCACTTGACACTACGAGACATCCCGCACTTTCTCCAATTGATTGTACCTAAGAATGCATATAGGATGTTGTTAACAATATAAGACAATTTTTTATTAGTTTATGTTTCGTATTTTCTGTTTTTATCAGTTTTCTATTTTGTATTCCTTGTTAAACTTATATTTTATGTTTCACACTTTGTGTTTCGTATTTTCATGACACATTAAAAAATAAAAATTAAGAGGTATTGAAATCATTTTAGTGGGGTAGGGATATCCTAACCTATGCATATATTTTAGATATGTTTGAATCAATGTTTTTAAGATCGGGATCCTATAAGATGTTAAGCTTATTAAAATTCTATGTAAAATTCAGATCGTTTTTGCTTCGTAGAATCGTAAAATCCTAATCTTAACTACTTATAATGTAGATTTAGTCAAAGGGGAAAAGTGGAAAACTGAATTTTCAGTCAATCCCCATTTTACCCTTCTATACTACAAATGTGAGAGAAAATGAATTGTGTAATTAATGCTCTTATTAAAACACCCCATAACTTAAAATTACAATAATTTATTCATATGGTACAACCAATAAAAGCATCTATATCAAATTAAAAACAATCAATTAAAACATCCCTTACTAAAAAAAAGTACAATAAAATTTTCACAATATACAATTTAAACAAGCTACAACATAATATAAAATATAAAATAATTAAACAAACTAATTAATGTTATTTTTAAAGCACCCTAAAATGAAAAGTATATGTTATTATACACATTATACAAATTAATAAAACACACAAAACTTTATACAAGCTAACAAGTTGATGTTGCATATAGTTTTGAAAACTGGACCGGACCAACGGGTTCAACTGGGAAAAACATATAGTTTTGAAAACTGGACACGACGGGTTCAGTTATTAAAAGCATGACTCGGTTTAAATCGACCCATTTTTCGACCGGAACGGTTCAACCGGGTTTCAAAACATTATGTTGACATGAGCTTAAGTATCAAAGTCAATAAGTCAACACATTTAATCCCTAAATATTCAAACTTTTATTAGAGGTGGAAAAACGGGCGGGCCAAACGGACAAATTATAAATCGGGCCAAACGGGCACGGGCTAAAACGAGCAAATTATAATTCAACTATTAAAAACATTCGGAACAGTCCTAAAAACCCCTTTAATTCATCTTGTAAAAAAAGATCAAGCATCTAAGTCTTAACTATATTTAATTATTTTTTTTAAAAATAAAAAAAATAGAGTATTAAATGAATAAAAATGCAACTAATTAAATATATCTATCAATTAATTGGAGTATTAAATAATTATGCATAAAATAGTTAATAAAGGAGATAAATTAAAATTAAAATAGTTAGAATGTTTTATAGTTACCAGTGACAAGCGAATTGGTCGGAAAAAAAATGAGAGTAATTGCTTGAAAGTTGAATTGTGTGATTCGAAAGCTCATCTAATAATATCTGTTTTTATCTTTTGCCTGTAAGAGCCCATCAAATAAATGCAATGGGGCAAAAAACGCCCCAAACTTTTAAAAAGTGTCAAAAATCGCTCAAAAATTACAAATTGGGCAAGATTTGCCACCCCTAACTTTTATTATTTTTCATTTATAACCCATAAATTTTCTTTTATCACTAAACGATCTGTCGCTATAAAATTCCGTTGCTATGCACGGGTATTCGTCTAGTATAAAGATAAGGATCTTAAGTATGAATTATAGAAAATAAAAACATAAAAAAATGAAATCCATTCGGACCATCCACATTGGTGAATAAGACCCAAACACACAAGTAGGGCCCATCCACCCGTAACTCAACACATCACTTCCCGATGCACACACACACACTCAAAATATCCCCAATTCAATTCTCAATTCACAATTCTAAATTAGGGCTTACAATAGTACCAAATTCACTAAAGATTCTTGATTTAATCCAATTCAGGTAAAAAAATTTAATTAAGATTGTTTTTTTAATCAAGATTCTGTAATTAATGTTTAGATTATGTGTTTATGTTTTGTGGGTATTGTTTATTGGGCTTTATTAGGCCTAGATTTTAATTATTTCCTATCAAGAATTGATTTTTATTTGTTATTTGTTGCTTAAATTGGTTGTTTGTTTAAGATTATTTGTGGGCTTATTAGCTTTATGTGACTTTGGAAAATAAGCCCAAATCACATAAGCTAATAAGCCCACAAATAAGGTAATAAGCTAGTGCATTGGGTGTAACTAAAATGTGATTTTTTTTTTTGGGTTGTGTTAAGGTTTTTTGAAAATTGGAATTGAATGATAGATTGAAGGGGTCAGTGGCGAAGCTTGAGAATTCTAAGTGGGGGGTCGGGATCTAAATTTTTTTTTTCCTAACACTATGGGGGGTCGAAACCGAATATACCGAAATTTTTCTACACGAAAACTATATACCCCCTATATCGCAAAAAAAATTTCGGGGGGTCGGGCGCCCCCCCCCCCCCCCCCCCCCCCCCCCCCGCCCCTATTAAGCTGCGCCACTGGAAGGGGTGTTTGTGTAAGCTTATATGTGGCTTATGAGCTTATTTGTGTTTCGGCTTATGTTTCATAAGCCTCAATTTTCCGGCTTATTTTGAGAGTTGTGGGCTTATACAACTTTATAAATTTATATAAGCCTATAAGTCTCAAAATAAGCCTAAAAATTGAGCTTAAACAAACACCCTGATATGTAGTGATTTCGCGTTTTTGTTTTGTGGGTATTGTTGATTGTTTGTTTAGTAGCTTTGGATTATTAAGAGCATTCGTTGCGGTGGGGTGACCCTGCCCACCAGTGGTGTCACCTCAGCGTCACATTCCCACCACTTTTACCCCGCAATGACGCTACGAACCACTGCCACTTTTTATTATTGATAGCAAAAGGGGAAAAAAATAGGCTCCCCACCACGATCCTACCAATTTTGCTCGGTGTCACCGAGAGGTGCGGTGATGACCCCTTCTTTACCCCGACCCGAGCTTCTTTTTCCTCCCAATGCTCTAATTATTTCCTATCAAGAATTAACTAATTATTAGTAAAGGATGACTTTGATTGATGTTTAATAGCCCTCGATTATTTCCTGTTAAGAATTGATCTTATTTGTTAATTGAGTACTAAAAGTCTAAAACTGGTTGTTTAGTGAGTTTGAGTGAAATATGTGCATTGGGTGTGATTAAAATGTGATGTTTTTTAGTAAAGGTCATGACTGTGATCATTTTTTAAAGTATTTAGGGTTTAAATTTTGAAAATTTTCTATAGTTAGAGTACTAAAATTGGTTATATAGTGATTTTGAGTGAATTATTTTCATTCAGTGTAATTAAAAGATTAACTTTGTTTAGTGAAGGTGACCACTTTGATTGTTTTTTCTTATCAAGATATTGATATTGAATGAGGTTAAGATTGAGTTATATGTTAAAAGGATTTTTGGTATAAGTGTGATAGCTCCTTGATAGCCCTATAGAGTATTTCTGTAATAAGAATTGGTTTTGTATGAGTAACGTCCCCCAAAGCTTTGAAAGCAGTGGACTACTTGGGTATCCTTCCGGGATCAACTAAAAACCATGGTAGAAGGATACTAGTAGGCCACAACTTCAAGCTTATAAGGGCTCAAATGTCTTAATTCCTGCCGATGTGGGACGGGTTGTTACAATATGTTAATTGGAACTGAGTTTGGTTTGGTAGTGAGTTTGAGTGAGATATCTTTACTGGATTTGATTAAAAATTGATCTTTTATAGTAAAAGACTAAAAGTGATGACTTTGATTGTTGTTTTAGATATTTAGGATCTGTGGGATCGTTGGTTAATTATGTGATTTGAATCTGTGATTTATTGGTGCAGTTTAATTGTTGGCAAATAGTGTGATTCGTTGTTGGTGGGGTGTGTTTTTGATGGATGGTGAGAGGGAGGATTCGAAGTATGCCGTGAATTATGGTATGAACCAAGGGTATGGGTCGATGCAGGTTCCGAAAGGGTTAGTTCGTAATGTACCTTATACACAGTCTCAGATGGTTACTAAGTATGAAGACGACGATGAAGTAGAAGACGAGGAAGAAGAACAGGAACCAGAAGAAGAAAGAAACGTTGGTGATAATGAAGTGAATGGTTCTGCTCATCAAATTGGGGTTGATGATGACGATGAGGATGATGATGGTGATGGTAATAATGGGATAAACAACAGTGTTAATATGCAGAGGCATCCTAAGAAGAGAAAACTCAAGAGCTTGTTGTTAAGTTACGAACTTGCCCCTCGAGTGCCACCTGTAACACCGGCACCTACTTCTGGACGGAAATATTCTTATGGTGGAAGGAATACACTTACAGACTGGACTGAGCACGAGACGTTTGTTTTGTTAGAAGCTTGGGGTGATCGGTTTCTTCAATGTGGAAGAAAGAGTCTCAGGTCGGAAGAATGGCAAGAAGTTGCAGACAGAGTTTCTCAGGTTTCAAAGATGGAAAGGTCGGATTCCCAATGTAGAAACCGTTTGGATACATTGAAGAAAAAGTACAAAAAGGAAAAGGCTAATATAAACGGAAGCAGAGGTGTAAATAGTAAGTGGGTATATTTTAAGAAGATGGATATGTTACTGTCTTCAAGCATCCAACAAGCAGGCAGCATTTCACGAGGAGTGGATTCTAGGGAAAATGTTTTCAGGAACCCGAGTGTTCCTCTAAGCATTACAAATGGAGTGGATGAGTCGAGGGATAGTGCGGGTAATTCAGAGTCTCAGGAGGGTGATGATGATTCAGACTTGCTTCCGCCGAAGAAATTAAAGTCTGTATCAGACAGAAACAGTGGAAGTTCATTCAAATTACTTGCAGACTCTATTAATAAGTTTAGCAAGATATATGAGAGGATTGAAAACAGCAAGATACAGCAGATGATAGAGCTGGAAAAGATGAGGATGGATTTCCAGAGGGATTTGGAAATGCAGAAAAGACAAATACTTGATAGAGCGCAATCTGAAATTTCAAAAGTACGACAAGGAAATTATGATGATAATGATGTTTCTGCTGAAAATGTTAGCGGGTGATGTATCTTTAGACTAGATTTTATTTGAAAACTTTTTAGTAGCATATTGACATGTTGTGTAATATCTAGGATGCAACTTTCTTTGGATTCTCTTTGCAATAAATGGATGTATCTCAAAGCACTTGTTGGTGTACAAGTATATGCCTTTGTCATCTGCAGGTGTACAAGTATATGCCTTTGTCGTCTGCATATTTGTTATGTGAATTCTGTCTGTAAGAAGTTTCAGTTTACCATTATTCTCTACCAAAAAAGGAACCTTATTTTGGATTTTAACTTCAAGACAGATTTTAGTCTTCCCTGTTTTTGAGAGATTCAACAAATATACAGTTTGTTTATGTATTGTTTTTACACTCAACCAACAAACTTACAATATCCAAGTCGCCTCTTTATACTCATTCTAATTAGGCATGCCTTCATGTCTCAGGTTGTAGCATTTTGTAATATACTACTTAAAAGTTAGACTATGGTGTGGTGGTCAAAGTCATTTGGATCTGTGTTGACTGGTTAGACGGTGTTTTGTGGGAGGCTAGTACAGTTTTATGGTGGTTTACTCTATTTGCTGCTGCCCTGCGTATGCTGGTTGTGTGGTGTCTACTACAAGACCTGTGCAGGGCAAGAAGGTAGTTTCTTTGGTCTATTGCAGTAATGCTTATGGAATGCAGATGTCTTTATATAACCTGAAACACAAAGTATAGGCGTCCCAAAGAAAATTAGCTTAAATTTTTGGTAGGAAGTATAATGTCATTAATTTATTCTTGGGTTGTCTTATGGGTATGAATAATTCAAATATAATTGGTTCCAATCACACTGGTTTGGTGTTCTAGTTTATTCAGTCAAAACCCAAATTTCATTCACTCACAAGTTATACACTGAAAACCAGTTTTGGTTTCTTCAGATTGTTAACAAGTACAGATCTCTACAACCATTCAAGCATCTGCAGTCTCATGATAAAACTAGGTCTCCAAGGGTTGCGCATTTATCAGGCCACTCACTTCTTTACAGAACTTTCATTTCAGATCATTTGGTTGTTCAAGTCTGTAAATTCTACCCTCCTTCATTGAGTCAATACTCAATAGTGCATATATCATATAGGTTCACCAAGCTTTAATCTGCACTTGCACCACCCAAGCAATCACAACACTCCATTTCCATCACACGGATCACAATCCAACGACCCTCCTTCACCCCCACCCTTTTAATCCAACGATCACAACACCCCTTAAAAAAGCACAAACTCCCACCCACACTATAAATGCACCCACCTACACACCCAATTCCACATGAACCAAATTAAAAAAAAAAAAAAAATCAAAAACCCATGAAGTCCTTATTTGTTGAGTTTTATTTTGGAAAATCCAACCACAAACACAGATCTTGGGTAATAAACTTAGGCTCACAAAAAACCTATCAAGTTCTTGTTTTACTTACTTGCTCATAAGTATTAAATTGTTGTTTCTGATTTTATTTATTTATTATTGATTTATTTATTTATTTATTTAATGGGGAGGTCATCACTGCTGTGTGCAGTAGATACCTTTTCTGCAGTAGGCACAAGATTTTTTTCAACATTTACATTTTAACCCTTCAAGATTTTGAATTGTACATAATATACCCTTGGCTATATGCACACAGTAGATAAGAACCCTGCTGTTTTACAGCAGGGATCATTAACCCTTATTTAATTTCAGAAGCAAAGAAATGATAATTATTGTTGAAATATGTGTTCTCGGAATGATAACTAATGTAAGTCTCCTCCTATATGTTACAATGCTTAACAAATATTAGTTTTCGCTACAAATAATTTTAGACGAAATTTATGCTTTAATTATAGTTTTTATTTGGATCAAAGTTAATTACTATTAGTTCAACTCTTTCATTCACTCTTGATTTAAATACATGTGTTACATATTGATCTACCGGACAATCTTCTAAAATAATCTAACATGGTACGCATGTGCGCTTGTGAGTTAATGTAATAAAAATGAAAAAAAAAAAAAAAAAAAAATAACCTTTTTTTCTCTTTTCTTAGGATGATGGTGGGCACACCGATCATTGTAAACCTTTTTCCTTTTACACAGTTCCAAACACTTAACAATATTGGTCTAATTATGGACGAGTTGGCGAATCAATTTCAAGTAACAAGGGAGGTGCTAATGACGGCAATGACAAGAGTTAATTTTTTTGACTTTAATGGCCACCAGGCACATTGTATCGGAGCAGGCCTAAGTGGCTAAGTTGAACCGCCTCCTTTATGGCACTCCGTCAAACCCTAGTCACCGCTATTTATCCCTTTAAAAAAAAAATGCATATTTTTATTTTTTGTTTCGTTACTTCTGCTGTTGCTGGATAGTGAAGATTAATCTACACTTGCTGTCGGATATCTTCATCAACAAATATGATATTTGCTTTTGCTACTGTATTTATTTGCTTTTACTAATGCTTCAAGAATTGCTTCCGCTTGCTGCCGGAATTCTTCATCAACCAATTTTGTTTATATTGCTTTCATGTGTTTTTAGTTTTGTAATCCAATTCGATTTTTTGCGATTTCGCCGCTCGGATTGCGGGGAGTATTAGACGTAGATGGCCCAAACCTGCTTGTGGGCTTTGGGTCCGTTAGGTTCTATGTAATTGTATTATCAATACCATATCAATAATAAAATATCTTCGACACGGTTACAATGTTTAATAGATTATGCCTTTCTTGCTTACCTTTGGACTTTGACTTTGTGTGGAAGATAAAGATACAACGCCGATGTATTTACGGTTGGTATTGTTTGGATAGTTGTCTAGTATGTTTCTTTCTTGTAATTAGTTTCTGATATTGAGCTTTGTAGCTATAGTTTGTTATAGCACATTTAGCTTGTAATATCATTGTGTATAAAGTTCTATAAGTAATAATATCTCCATTTCACCCAAAAAAAAAAAAAAAAGAAAAATGTTTAATTGATTAAACCCATGCAAGGGAGTTGCTGACTATTTAAAAAAATTGGCACTTTTTAAAAAGGAGATATAAGATATGACTCTTTTTCTTCTAGCATCATTTTTGAATCATATCTATGTTAGCCACCATCTTCATGCTAGTATGCTATCCTAAATGTTTACATTATTAGAGCATGCCCATACATAACCTGAGTTAAGTTATAACTCAGCGCCATATCAGCTTTATCACTTTAACTTTAACTTACAAAAAAACACCCCCATTCATAACTCAACCTTAACTCACTTTAACTCAATTTTTTTAAATATTTTCAATTTCAACCCTAAACTAAAACTAATACTCCATTTTTTCAAAAACCATAACATTAATTCTTGAATATATTACATTACGAAAAAAAAAAAAAAAAAAAAAAAATACAATACATTAATACAATACAAAAAAAAATAAAAAGACATAAAAAAATAAAATGAAACGACAACACATTTATTTATTCCGTACGCTTTGGCAACCCGTATTTTTCAATGATACGATCCTTTTCCATATTCACTAGCGTCACGTAATAAGGATCTTTGCCGGTTGTGTCGAGCAACAAAAACTCAAAGTCCCTCGAGCGTATTGCTGCGTATTGGTTTTCAGCGGTTGCTTTGTAAGCCAAAGCCGCATCTTCACCTTTAGCCCGATATTCCTCGCGCAAAGCTTCCCCGAATTGGGGGGTGTTTTGTAATTTTTGTGTAAGTTTACGTTAGAGGGGGTGTTTTGTAATTTTTTTAAAAACTAGCCGTTGTTTACAAAGTGGGGAGGGGGTATAATGATTTTTTTTTTTTTTTTTTTTTTTTTTTATTTTTTTTTTTATACAAACTTCGTCCCTTAACGCTGCGTTACGCAGCTAACGTGGGACGTTAATGCAGGTTTAACGCTAGAGGGTGCAAAGGTTAACGTGGCTTAACGCACGTTAACGTGCTTTAACGTGGGGCTCCACGTTAGGCTTGGGCATGCTCTTAAGTTGTTTAATTAGGGGCCAAAAGTAATGATTAATATTTCTATGTATAACTCACGACCACAAGTAGTCGTTACTTATTTGTTTTGTAAAACCGTAAAAGTGAGCTATATACTACGTATAGCATTAGGCAAATATAAGATTTAGAGAAAAAAAAAAAAAAAAAAAAAAAAAAAAAAAAAAAAAAAAAAAAAAAAAAAAAAAAAACGTATCTTTAACCAAAGTTTCTTTTACATGAGTGTAGTATATTCGTATGAACTAATTACACAAAAACATGTCGTTTAACATAAAAAAGATAATTGAAAAAACTATTGTATGTTTCAAAACTATATGTGGGGTGAACTCGTGCGCTTTAGACAACAAAATGATATCACAAGTAATTGCAACTCTCATAAAGTGTGGACTGATGATCTTGGCTAAACGATTTTTTTAGCCAACTAGCCTGGGTCTCCATGACACGAAAACCATAACAGCTCGTGACCTCATACAACTTCTTTAAGTACACTGTGTGTTTGTAGGTTAAATCAAAATTATACACAAATTTGATGCTGTGTTTGAAGATAGGCTATCAAAACCAAAACGTCAAATCTGAAGATTGGTGCCTGCTGTAAATATGGTCTTATGTTTCAAAATAATAGTTTTGCAATCAATAACTTTGAGACAAAGCTGTAGTATTTGTAAAGGTAAGACAACCAATAGTCATTTGTTAATTTTCTTTGATAGCTTTTGTTCTCAAAAGTGAACTTTAAAACTAATGTCAGAGCATTTAGTATGGTTTCAACGATCCACTGTAAAGGATATAAATGAGGTTAAAGATAGAGAAAGCAAGTGATGATATAAAGAACGCAGTCTCATTTTCATACAACAACTGATCAACATTTACACTTGCATCAATAGTCTACCCATATAGGTTGCTAGTACCACCATTAACACAAGAGCCAAAATCAAACAAACATTAAATGAATAGGTTGAGAAAGAGTGCATCATAGGCAGTGGCGGAGCCAGGAATTGTGATTACGGGGGGCATCGAGCATAATTTGGCGCTGTCAATTTTTAGCATAATTTTAAACAAGTCGGGCCGGGTCGGGTCGAGTTTAACATAAATGCAGCAAATTGATATGCTACGATGCAAATAAAACTAATTTTAAGTTTAGGTGTTGATAAAATAAATTTTGAATGAGGATTTCAACTAGTTTATATATAAATAAACTCACTTACGTTGTAAAATATATTTATTGATCGCATACCAAAATTAACGAAAATTTCAACACACCAAATATCGCAAAAATTGTATAAAGCGCTCACGGTTTTATTAATAATTTCAATAAAAGAAATGTGACTATTATATCAAAACTATAAAAGTAAAGATCATTTGAGGACCAAACTTTTTTTACATACCAAGGGACTAATCTCCACACTCCATCTTCCCTCCATCTTTATTTGATCTAATGGATGAGATTAATCCCAACAATTTAAAAAACGCACTTTCATCATTTTTTTTCAAATATTAATATCTTTCAAACCGTTAATCGTTAAGCGAAAAAAAATATACCGTTACGACGAACATTTAATTATTTTTGTATAGATAGGCTAATTGATATATTTTCGACAAATTTTTTTTTTTTTTCGTTTTTTTTACGTTTTTTTTTCGTGGCCGAAAAAATCATATATGATAT
Organism: Artemisia argyi; assembly: GCA_030686995.1. Taxonomy (NCBI): domain Eukaryota; kingdom Viridiplantae; phylum Streptophyta; class Magnoliopsida; order Asterales; family Asteraceae; genus Artemisia; species Artemisia argyi. The sequence continues at coordinate 15,936,654 of CM060689.1, read as the reverse complement.
GTAATATCATATATGATATTATATGTAAAATCATATATGATATTGCATATCATATATGATATGCAATATCATATATGATTTTTTTTTCCGGCCACGAAAAAAAAACGTGAAAAAAACGATTTTTTTTTTTTCGAAAGTATATCAAAGTGCCCGTCTATAGAAAGATAGTTAAATGCCCGTCGCGATGGTGTAGTTATTTTCGCTTAACGATTAACGGTTTAAGAGATATTTAAATTATAAAAAATGGGTGAAATAATAAAATGCTTTTAATCTCAACCATTGATTTCCTTTTTAGATGGATGATGGGGATGAGTCCCTTGGTATGTGAGGAATGTTTGGTTTGTAGAATAACTCGACTCGCACTAAAGATTCTCAAATACTTTTTATATTATAGTTTGAGTCGAGTTATTCTACAAACCAAATATTCCTCACATACCAAGGGACTCATCCCCACCATCCATCTAAAAAGGAAATCAATGGTTGAGATTAAAAGCATTTTATTATTTCACTCATTTTTTATAATTTAAATATCTCTTAAACCGTTAATCGTTAAGCGAAAATAATTACACCATCGCGACGGGCATTTAATTATCTTTCTATAGACGGGCACTTTGATATACTTTCGAAAAAAAAAATCGTTTTTTTCATGTTTTTTTTTCGTGGCCGGAAAAAAAATTATATATGATATTGCATATCATATATGATATGCAATATCATATATGATATTACATATAATATCATATATGATATTATATGTAAAATCATATCATATATGATATTATATGTAAAATCATATATGATATGCAATATCATATATGATTTTACATATAATATCATATATGATATTACATATCATATCATATATGATATGTAATATCATATATGATTTTTTCGGCCACGAAAAAAAACGTGAAAAAAACGAAAAAAAAAAAAATTTGTCGAAAATATATCAATTAGCCTATCTATAGAAAGATAATTAAATACTCGTCGTAACGGTATATTTTTTTTCGCTTAACGATTAACGGTTTGAAAGATATTAATATTTGAAAAAAAATGATGAAAGTGGGTTTTTTAAATTGTTGGGATTAATCTCATCCATTAGATCAAATAAAGATGGAGGGAAGATGGAGAGTGGAGATTAGTCCCTTGGTATGTAAAAAAAGTTTGATCCTCAAATGATCTTTACTCAATGAATTAATATTAAGTTACTTGTGCAGTTAACAAAAGTATTCTCAAAACGCAATACTTCGTGTATCACTTACACGTGATATGCTACCCACCCAAATTTCCCAAATCTTATACTACGTATTATTGTTACCCACCCAAGTCCCACGTCAATGCACATACAATGATATGAAAAAGAGCAATATTAATGGGTTATTATATTTATCACTATGCCCACTCCCCACTATCCCAAATTAGGGGTGAGCAAACAAAACCGAAAAAACCGAAATCGAACCGAAAACCGAAAAAATCGAACCGAAAAAACCGACCGAAACTAAAAACCGATGGTTCGGTTTTTAATTTTTCAAAAACCGAAATATACGGTTCGGTTTCAGTTTTCGTCCAAAAACCAAACCGCAAAAACCGAGCCGAACCGATTTTATTATATAATAATATATAATTAATATAATATGAATAAATAACTAAGTAAATCAAATTTATAAACTCATATTCATTTTGTGGGTAGATTTATAAAATATTTATCATAACGTTTATATTTATATGCGTGTTTGTCGTGTCGTGTGTTTACTTGAGAATATATCCATAGATATATAACGATAATCATACTATGTGTATGTTCACTTGCATGTGTGTGTGTGTCTCATTTATATGTGTAATTATAGAATTATGCAATAAACATTATTATGCTTACATTGACAAGAAAAAAGTAAATATAAATAACCAATTTTCTATGTAATACAAGTTTTTTGCTATAAATTTGCCATGCCCAAATATAAACGGTTAGAAACCGAAAAAACTGAAAAACCGAACCGAAACCGATGATAAACCGAAAAAACCGAACCGCCAAAAACCGAACGGTTTCGGTTTTGGGTTTTATAAAAACCGAAATATTCGGTTCGGTTTCGGTTTTAGCCAAAAACCGACCCAAACCAAATTCACTTATCTTCTTCACAGTTACCCATTATTTTACCAAACTTTCTCCATGTTTTCCGATCATAAAAGTCACCAGAAAAACAACTTTTTCATCAGACCACTCTTGGATTCTTAACAAGCTGAGAACGACGAGGGCACTTTGATTTTACGAGTGAGGGCACTGGACCTTTTTCCGATCATTTCTAATTTTTTTACCTATATATTTGGGTATCCTCAATAACTTGGTTGGGGCATCGGCCCTCACTACTTCTATGGTGGCTCCGCCCCTGATCATAGGTGTGAACTTAAAAAGTGCATTACAGAATAAATAACTTACTGAATTCATTTACGTAAAAGGTAACTTCTTTTTTTTTTTTTTTTTTTTTTTTTTTTTTTTTTTTAATTATTATTATTATTTTTATTGTGGTGAAGTTTGAAATGCATAATGTTTTGTAACTTTATATGAGTTTACTATAATATGTTTCAATTAGACTCATATGAGAAGAAAAATTAAAATGTGAATCGTGAGAAGAAATCACAATCACATATTCCATTCCCAAATATGTTTTCCTTTTGACATATTCGAGATAAGTTATATAGTGGAGGAGAGTTTTATAAAGACTAAATGAAAAAGTGCAACGATTAGTAAAAGATGCAATGGTTACTTTTCGAAACTGTTTCAATTTATTTAATGTTTGAAAATATTAAATGGTCGAATTCATCTGCCTCAAAACGTTTGGAAATATGTGTCTAAGAAGTGGTCACTTAAACGATGACACATGAGTTTACCTTGAGTTATCTGGTTACACAGTAGTTTTTACTTTTTACCACATGACGAAACAGTTTTATACACTTTATGCTGAGACAATGTTCATTTTCATGATATACAGATCTTAATAGATTTTTGACGAATGAAAGTTTCGAGTTAATAAGGAGTGATACGCACTAATTTACTAGAAGAAGCGTTAGGCCTTTCTTTATAGACGGTGTTTTAAGATAAGCTTGGTCCCATGGAAAGTTTGTTTTATTCTCTTCCCGACTATTTAGAAGTACTATGGTGTTACATGGTTGGGGGAAGATCTCATGATTAGAGATAAAAGTAGAGATTTAAATTGTGTTTTCATGTGGTAACAAAGATGTTGGGAATTGCGGTTCAATTTGACCGTTATTGATGGAAAACGGTTATTTGACTCGGAAAAACGGGACTTATGTTGCAGGTCCCACGGATGGCGCCACTGATCGTACAAATAGAGGCACATACCAGACTGTTAATGGTGATTAACGGAATTAGGGGGTGATGGTGGTGATGTTGTGTACAAGATAACCTGCAAATAAGAAATAGAAGACACTACGTTAGACGGAGCCCGGGGGAAGCCCCCACAAACCGCCTCCGGTGTGAGAATGGGTCATGGTGATTCTATTGTCGAAGTATTGATGTAGTGAAGATGATATCTCATGGGTTAAGTTAAGTTACATACCTTTGTGATGGCTTCCTTATTTATAGGCCTAATGACTGAGATGTGGGGACGCAGTTATGGAGGTCATGATAGAGATCATGGGTGGTAGTTACAAAGATCGTGGCTATTGACCAGGTCTTAAGAGACCATGGTTATTGACATGCTCTTCCTTGACCGGATCGTATTTGACCAGCTCCATTATACCCACGTTTGTAGGTTGAGAGGTTGTGACCTTTAGGCTTCGAACCTCGGAGGAGGCCCCTTCGAATCTTGGAGGAGGCTTTGGGTAAAGGTTGGCCGATTCCCTTATGGTAACCATTATGAATGATTTTACGCATCATGTGCGGGACGAAAGTATAGGCTTCGTTCTTTTGGAGGGTATGTCAATACCCTTTATACAAATGATAAGCTAAGTACGTAACGCTAGTTAACAGAGCGGAGGGTACGTCATCATCAAGTTATCAAAAACAAATCCCGCCACCTCAGCGCCACATCATCTTTAACATTTCACCATTAACAACAAAAAAAAAAAAAAAAAAAAAAAAAAAAACAAAAAAAAAACACTCTTTATTATAACACCAACTTAACACAATCTTTTGGGACTCACCTTTATTTAAAAATTTACAAATTTCACACATAAACGCCACTTTTTTTTGTTTGTTTCTACGTTTCAACTCAAGTTAGTGGGATAACTTGAGTTATGACGCCAACAAATGGGGTATGGTAACATCGCCATAACACCGGTCGGCATAACACCAAAACAAATGTTACCATATCTTGCACTCTTTACTCAGTTTCTTTAACACGTTCTTTTTAAAAATATTCAATTTTATTCAATAACTTACATTTTTCACATTCTAAAACTTGAAGCTTTTCTTTAAGATTTGAAACCATGGTTGTTAGGATCTCAATCCTGATCTTATAATCTTACGATTTTACGATACTGCAAAGCAAAAACGATCCGGATCTTACACAGGATCTTTGAAAGCTTAAGATCTTATAGGATTCCGATCCTGACCAAAGGATCTTAAGATTTAATCCGATCCGATCTTACTTTCTCAAACCAACAAACTAAAAAACTACAAATTTATGAATTGTATTTTATAAAATTAAAAAAAATATATATTATCTTCTTATACATTTCATAACCATAATTTAGGACAACATTTCTATGAAACATTTATATAATTTTGTGTTTAAGATATATAATAATTTATAAAAAAATGACATTATGGTAGGATCTTAAGATCCCGATCCGATCTTACGATCTTGATCTTGCAAAGACAAAATCGATCCTAAGTAGAATCCCGATCTTGAAAACCTTGTTTGAAACCATAAATGTCAGATTTTCATTTCTTTTATTCACGTCACCAAATTATAGTTATTTAGACTTTTAAAGCTCCCACTAGACGTTTGAATTTTCCCTCTACTTCACTCTCCTTTTTATATCTTGTCATTTTGAAACACGTAGCTCAAATGGATCTTTTGAAGATTGATTTTTTTTTTTTCAAAAACATTGAAATTCAAATACGATTCTAGTTTCACTATTTTTAACAAACGTTGTTACAGTTAACGAACGTATTTTCGGTTTCACAAAAAAATAGCTCGATAGCTAATTTTAACACGACCTAAAATTCAGCTCAAATATTATCAATTGGTCCGGCTCACTCTACTAAAATTCACCCCCCCCCCCCCCCCCCCCCCCCTAAAACCTAGATTAACTTTGGCCCAATCTTAAACTTTGATAACAGTTCCAGATTTTTTATACAAAATTCGGCCCAACACCCAAATGTTTATTCTTTATACTCAAGTGTGTTTGTTAAAAGTAGTTGTGAGCAGTGAGCTGTGAGCAGTAGCCACAAACTTACTACTCACGGCTCGCAACTTCTTAAAGAAGCATTGGAGAAATGAGCATTCTTAAAAAATAATAAATCTCACCGCTGTTTTGCCAAACGACTACTAAAAATCAAAATGCTCATTGCTCACAGCTCCAAAAAGCTCCACACCGTTCCATGTCAAACATACATTTCACAGGTAAACTGTTTTTAAGTTGAAGATCATATAGGTTCACCAAGCTTTGATCCACACTTACACAACCTCACCAATCAAAAGACTCCATTTCCATCACTAAGATCACAATCCAATGGCCCTCCTTCACCCATACCCTTTTAATCCAACGATAACAACACCCATTAAAAAAACACAAACTCTCACCGACCACTATATAAACTCACCCACCTACACCACCAATTCCACACAAGCTTTCTTCACCTACCTTGAAGTTCTTGTTGGTTTGGTTTTATTAAACCTATGAAGTCGGATGCTCATATTTTCGTGTGTGATCATATCTCACTCGCCCTGTGGTGACAAATACCCCATCAAACTTCCTCCCACGTCTCTATGCTTTTTCAACCCACCCCTAAGTTTGATGGGTACTAAATGTAAGAGTTTATTGAATGGTGACAAATTTCATTGCTTGTTACTCACATTTAGGGACAATACGTATAAGTACAATGCATGGCTTATTTTGGGTAATCATCAATCACCCACTAATCAAGCTAATATACAACTAATTAATTTGTAACTATCCACTAATGACTAACACTAATCACTTGATGCTTATCCATAGAATACGGCTAACACTTCCCCGCAGTCGAGCGACGAAATTACGAAAGCTTGGACTGAAGTAGCGTTGATGAAGACGGCCGAAAGCATGCGGAAGCACATCTTCAAGCAGCAACAGATATAAACATGCAACAAACCGGATAAACCAAAGTATCAATCACACAGGATAAACCAAAGTATCCTGACCAAATAGGATAAACCAAAGTATCCCTTACTAAATAGGATAAACCAAAGTATCCTGATCAAACGGCATAACCCAAAGTTTCCCTACAACTAAAACAAATGGGATAACCCAAAGTATCCATACAACTAAAACAAACGGGATAACCCAAAGTATCCCCTACACTAAAACAAAGGAAATTTCAACTAAAACTCATGCATTAACATCAAATGAAAGATGAGGGAACAAAAGCTGGTTCTAAAACTTAACTCCCGAAGAACATTCCAAACAAACAAGGCGTGTTTCTCCCTAGAAAAACATAAAAATCCACCATTTTTTTAATTATATTTTTTAGTCATAGTCTTCCAATGATTTCTCTTGAAATTATTAAAGAACGCACAACTCATAATAATTTAAGGATCACTTGCGAGAAACATGACCACATTACAACTCAAACAGTTTTCTTCTAAAACATGTATAATAAAGAAGATGATCATTACTTCACCTTATTATGCTAACAAAATAAAATTACGTCATGATGAGGACTTTGGTGATGGTGGGCTTTCGTTATTACTTGATATTTGAAGATGAAATATGACAGAGGTTAAGGTTTAAAGAGAGCCTTCCGAACATCCGGCTTGTAGCCGGCATCCGGAGGCGGCGGCTGAAGAGTTTAGGTTTAGGGTTAGGTGTTTTGTTATTTTTTGGAGATGATCACAAGGCTCTGATACCATGTAAGAGTTATTGAATGGTGTTAAGTTTCATTGCCTGTTATTTACAATTAGGGACAATACATATAGGTACAATGCATGTCTTATTTTGGGTAATCATCAATCACCCACTATCAAGCTAATATACAACTAATTGATTTGTAATTATCCACAAATGACTAACACTAATCACTTGATGCTTATCCATATAATACGACTAACACTAAACACCCACGCTGAATGAGCTATGATCACCGCTAGGGGTGGAAACGAGCCGAGCCGCTCGTGAAAAGCTCGGGATCGGATCGGTAAAAAGCTCAAACGAGCCGAGCCTAAACGAGTTTGGGCTCATTTAAAATCAAGCTCGAGCCCGAGCTCTATACAAAAAGCTCGTTTGGGCTCGCGAGCCTAAACGAGCCCTAGAAATATAGACGTATATATAATTTGTATATGTGTAACCGTGTTAACGAGCTCGAGCCTTGTGTTAACGAGCCGAGCTTTGTATTAACGATCTGAGCTCGAGCCTTGTATTAATGAGCCGAGCTCCATTTGAACTTTACACATCATATAAATTAGTCGAGCCCGAGCCGAGCTCGAGCTTGTGAAAAATTTCACGAGCCGAGCTCGAGCTCAAAATGTGAGGCTCGAAACGAGCTTGAGCTTGAGCTTTTTATATATAAACGACGCTCAGGCTCAGGCTCGGGCTCGGCTCGGCTCGTTTTCACCCCTAATCATCGCCGAAATAAAAAGGATGTAGGATCGAAGCTTGACTTCACGTATGATGATTAACACGAGTATCAAACACAAATAAAAAATCTCGGGTAAGATTTTTGTGAAAGATAAAGAAACAACATTTATTTGATAAAACCCGTGCGAGGGAGTTGCTGACTATTCAAAAAATGGCACTTTTTCAAAGGGACATATTAGACCTGATTTTGTTTCTTCTAGTATCATTTTTGGAGGAAAATTCAATTGCATACCCATATTTTTTTACATACCAATGGACAAATCTCCACCCTCCATCCTTTTTGATCTAATGACCTAGATTAATCTAAGATTTAATATGTTTAACCTTAATACTCCCAATTATATAAAGCCTATTCTTTTTTCATTTTTTTCATTCACTTCATTTTTTACACACACTTTGTGTGTGTGTTTCATCTGCTCTCATTCTTTCTATCCATAAATCAGTTATATTACCATTCCGATCAACATCACTATCACTATTCTGATCACCATCACTGTTCCGATCAGCATCTCATCATCACCATTAATGTTCCGATCACCACTCCGATTACCATCAGTTCCGATCGACAGTTACCGTGTCTTTCATCATCACCGTTCCGATCATCATCACCAGCACCACTCCGTTCACCATCACCGTTCTGATCATTATCATCATTTTTTATGGCTTCTTTTGATCTGAAATAAGTGTTTGTTTCAAAAGCAGATTTGATTGATATTGTTGCGGTTGATAATGTTGTTGAATCAGTTGATAATTATGTGAATCAAGTTGTTAATATTTCTTCTTATCAAGCTGCACACCAAGTGTTTGATGAAATGTGTAAGTAAAAAATATTTGATAATTTTGTTATCTGCTTTTGTAATTTTGCTTATTAATTAATTTGTTAGTTGAATTTATGTTTTTAACTGCATTTGAATGCTGTTTTTGTGTCTAATTGTGGTTTTGAATCTGCTCTGTAGCATACCTTTAGTATCACCAGTGATACTTTAAGTTGATGATTATACGCTGGTTTAGTATCACCAGTGATAATTGTTAGTCTATTTATTTATAAGTTGTTTATGTTAAGATGTTTAATTTTCTTATATAATATTTTTGACATTTTGATGAGGATGAAAATATAAGTTTGTGAGGATAAGCTGTGAATATAAGTTACTGATAAGTTATTAATTATAGTGTAATATTGCTTATTATTTATTAATTAAGGTGTAACTTACAGTGTTTTGAAGTCTTTTCTGTGGTGCTCTATTTAAATGCTTGCACGGCTACCAAAAAAGCTTATGGAGTTCTTGGCATTTTTCGTGTTGTTTCTGAGTTTAATGCTGAGTATGTAATGAAGATCATTATTGGATTTTACACTAAGGTATTAATTATGTACTTTTTGTGTACAAGATGGTTTTTGTGCCTTTTACTGTAATAGACAAACACAATAAATGTTTTTGCTGATGGTATATGTGTAGTATCACTAGTGATATGTTTGATATATGTGTAGTATCACCAGTGATATGCTTGATATATGTGTAGTATCACCAGTGATATGCTTGATGTATGTGTAGTATCACCAGTGATATGTGTGATATATGTGTAGTATCACCAGTGATATATTTGATAATTTATTTCTTATTGCTGTAATTACTGATAAGTTGTCTATGATACTGGACTACTTTTGTAGACAACCTGAGAGAGCTAAAGTCAAAAGTTGAGACTGATTTGCCAAGTCTTCCACCTCGAAAAGTTTGTGATATTGTTCAAGATTTTATGGGTATAAAGAATCCTCCTAAAGGACATAAGAATGACCGTATTAAGGGTGGACGTGAGAAAGCTATTGAGAAAAGTAAGAACCAAAAGAAGAATTGTAATATTTATAGTTTAATTGATCATAATAGACATACTTGTCCAAACAAGGGAAAAGTTTCAAATGTCAATGGGGCGGCGGCGTAGTTGAAAGTGGAGGCGGTTTCTCAATCGCTGCAATTGAAGTATTAGTTTGTTGATTGATTGATTTTTTTTTACTGAATTGTTAGGTTTATTTTAATAGCATTGCTAATTTTATCCTGGACTTGTATATCATTTGTGATACTATTTTTTCCCCTAAAATGTTAGGTTTACTCAACAACACTAATAAAATAAAGCTTAACAACTAAACAAAAAAACCTATAAAATATACAAAATTTTACAAGTGATAATACATATATACAGTTAAACTTCAAATATCACTGGTGATACTACAGGTATGACACTTTTCACATTACCATATTAAACTAAATACCACTCAAAACTTTATCAAACAAATATTCACAAATCAAGATGGATTAAACAATTGCTAACTATGACCCATTTCTGGGAGTTTGAATCTCTTGTGACTAATAACATGATTCAGTCAAACTAAATACCTACTATTGACTTCCAACTTGTCAACTATACACATTTATTTATAACCGTATAGATTAAAACGTAACAACGCAGCGCAACTGTTTTCATCAACTTGTTTTATTTACTTTTGTTCTTCAACAATCGTCATCTTCATTGGTTCATCAACCAACACCTTCATTTTATTCCCATATGCTTTTGGGGGAACCTTTGATATCACATGTGATCACATATCACATGTGATCACAGGTGATATCAAGTGATATCACAGGTGATATCACTGGTGATATCACTAGTGATATCAAGTGATATCACAGGTGATATCACATGTGTGTCAGCTTTCTTCTATTTGTTGTTACAAGTGTTTGAGCTTCTTCAATTTGGTTGTGGAGATGTTGTGCTTTCTTCAACGATAATTACACTTGTTGATTCTTTTCGTTTGATGAGGCTATTTTTTACACAGGTCTCATTCAAATCTGCATCAAAATATTTTCATAAGTTTTATTAGTGTACGAATAGTTCATTTGTTTTCAATATCATATGTCAACCAAATAACTATTTGTTATCACAATAGATATTCTACCAATCAACAGTAATTTAACTTTTATATCACATGTAATACACTACTAGTCAATATTGTTTTCAAATACCGCGGTAAAACCTTTTGAAACATGTACAATCATTAAACATACAAATCCACCACAAATCAAACAAAAGCATCACAACATATCTTTTGTTTTGTTAAACCTAACTTTTAATCTCTCATATTATCACATAAATCATCACAACCTTACAAATTAGCAAAAATTAACTAGTAAATCACACTAATAATGATTCTATAACAGTAAAAACTAAAGTATTCGTTGTTTTAGATGTCGATTGTTTCATTTTCTGTGTGCTTTATGTGATTTGAACGGTTAAGTCAAATACAAATATCACTAGTGATAATACACATATACTGTTCAACTTCAAATATCACTGCTGATACACACGTATACAGTTCAACTTCAAATATCACTGGTGATACTTTTCAGTCACACATTTCATCAAACACTTGATGTGCATCCATGTATACAGAGGTTTTTACTCAGAAAAACTCAACCAAATGTAAACACTAAAAAACACAACCAATAAAACAACTAAATAATTAGTCATAAGCATCATACCTTCATCCTGAGATTCAGTAGGTTCATTTTGAACCGGTTTTTTCATAGATCTGCTTGTGCACTCGATGATTCTTCCATTTTTGTGTTTTATTGATGATTTGAACAGTTAAAAAGTTGTTATTTTTGATTTGTTATAGTGGTTTTTGATGATGTTTAGAGAGAGAAAGTGGGTTTTTGTGATATCTGATGTGTGGAAGATGAGAGGTAGGGGTGGGGTTGGTGAGGTAAGTTTGGTGAGTTGGCAAAAATGGTCCCTCCGTCTTTTTTATTATTAAATATTGTTTTTCTAAATGGAGGCTTCTGATTGGTCCATTGGTATGTGAGGGTTTTGGAGTCTCCAAAATAAAATGCCTCTCTATAATATGTTTTCCTTTTGTTCGAGAAAAGTTATATAGTGAAGGAGAGTTTTTATAGAGACAAAATGAAAGTGCAACCGTTAATAAAAGATGCAACGGTTACCGCATAACAAAACAGTTTTATACACTTTATACTGACACAATGTTCATCTTCATAACATACAGATCTAATTAATAGATTTTTAACGAATGAAAGTTTAAAGTTAATAAGAGTTGATACTCGCTAATTTACTAGAAGAAGCATTAGGCCTTTCTTTATGGATGGTTTGCATCTTTAAGACTGGTAAACAAAGCTATGACCAGATTTTTAATGAGCAATCAGTTGCATAAACTAGCAGAATCACCTGGAAAAGAACAATACCATTTAATCTAATTGGGAAACTCAATCTGGCAAACACAAAGGTGGCAAAGTGTCGGGTCACATGAGTTATCATCCCATGTTGAAATAGGTAGGATGTGGATTGGATCAGATGGTACAAAAATATTTTATTTTTTGAACACCATATCGACTTTGCTCAAAAAATAAAAATAAATAAATAAATAATAGAAACACACACACACACACAAAAAAAAAAAAATAATAATAATAAATAAATAAAAAATAAAATAAAATAAAACACCACATCAGCATCATTTAACATGTACAAAAACTAAAAAACATATGAGAATTGCTAGACCCACAAAAGAACATCCACAAAACACATCCACAAAATGACTTGGCATTGTTTGATTGGCTTAACAAAAAAGAAGAGAGAGAACTATTGCCATATACACCAATCAAATAATGACAAGTCATTTTGTGGATATGTTTTGTGAAAGTTTTTTTGTGGATCTAGCAATTCTCAAAACATATTATATGAACTTCTTGAGTTGCAGTCTGTAATTACAATTAATTGCAAAAAATGAATATATACACAATAAATTAAGCTTTATTTAATGTGCTATGAAAAGGTTGAATGGTGAACAGGCAGCCACTATAAATGCAACGGAAACAGACATTACAAACAGCACACATTAATGTCCTGCAAAACCAATGCTGACAAGTGACAAGCATGGTGTACCGAGTCACATGTTATGTAGCCTAGAGCCCATGAAGCTCTAAAGGCAAGTGATTACCTAGCTATAGTTGCACACTTTGATCAACCCCCCAATGTGACTTAGAGATACATTTAAGTTAAATAATATTTATTCAACATAACAACATAAACAAGGCAAAAATCACTGTTCAAGTTAACTTGTAGTATAAACAAATTAATTCCACCTCCCAAACATCGTTTCTTTTCTATTTTACAAGGAACTCCCTAACAATCACAGAGTCTGACGAGCAATCAGTTGCAAAAATCTGTCACTGCACCTGTAAAAGAAGATGGGAGGTCTTTCGATTGGTAGTCTTTCTGTTAGCAACCTCACAATGCTTTCGAAGTGGTAGTGGCGATTACGAACTGAGCCTAATCCTCTACAGATCGAGTAAAATCATCAAGTAAATACTTGGGACTGAGGGTGGAATGTCTAATCCTAATCACTACTATTCTATAGTTAAAAGTCCTTCGAAGAGTATTAAAAGTATCTTACAAGCTGGCCTCTGTCCTAAATTGATGTTCATACTTTCAAATGCTTCATCCGGAAATAAGGTAATAACACAATCAATATACGGTCATACGTAAAGACATGTGGATTCAAGATTGTATATGGACCAAAGAGTTTTTAAGACTCTTCATGATGGAAACTGGCTCTGATTATTAGTGCAGCATGGTGACTGAAACTGTATCATCAATGTGACCAAAACCAAACACTACCAATTAATTCAGGATGGCTTAATATAGTTACTTGCTAGAGTGTTTGTATACAGTAATCCAATTTAACCAAAATGATAATAATAATAATTCCATGACACTAAAATCACAAAAGCTGTATCAAAAGTTCAAAACTAAGTCTAATAGGCAAATTCAACTATTCAAAATCAGAATGATAAAAGAACATTAGCTCAACAAAATCATCGACACAAAGATTAACATGAAACAAATTAAATCACCAATTATATTATCTTACGTTTGACAAATATCTTCATCTTCAAACTCAAAATAATTATCTTTACCTTCATATTCAAGACCGCGAGCAATGTTACCTTCATTCAACTTATTAATATTCTCCGGCAACTCACCGTATGCAATCAACTCCCCGACATCATCAGGCGTATACTTATGGATGACGTCAGCCTTATAATCGCGTTTCAGTTCCTTTTTACGCTCCATATTACCACTATAATAAAATAGGTACATTCTACCATCGATCAACATTGTTTTACGACAACTTTTGCTGACCTTTTGAAGGGCTCGTGAGCATGGATATATATAACGTAACCCTACAAGTATGATGTCATTAGCAGCAACATGCAGGTTATCATTACCATGCATATAACAGATGCGTTTGGTACCATCGATACACATAGCTTCACAGCGACCGTCATCGAGCATGCGAAGAACTTGTGCATATTCGTGACGCTCTCCTTTTAATACTAATCCATTACTATTCTTCGCCATGTTTATTTTTCTGCTTTTTTGTAACCCTAGGTTTTTCTTCAATCCAGTTAATATAATGGTGTAGATCGAGTTACGTACGTGGACTCTTTAAGCTTTCGGCCCATTAGAATCGACTTTTTTTTTTATTGGTTTCGCATGAATTAAATTTATTTTAAAATTTTAGTTTAATTTCTAGATATATAAGAATTTGTTCGTGTTTAATGTTTTATACTTGTGATGTAATTATAAATAATTAATATGCACGAGTTTTTACATAAATATTTTTTATTGTGTATAATATTGATTAATAATTTGTAAAGATTTTTGTTGGAGAAAAAATTTAACTTTGTTTAATTGACTCACGGATGTTGAGGTTGATTTTATTGTTTTAAATTTAACCTATTAATTGTTAGATTACATAATTCCCCGTTAGACAATGATAAAACCCGTAAGTATAACTTTATTAATGACCACTATATATAATAGTGAAACACTATTACCCAAAATCCACAAACCGGGCTTGGGACGTCGGGAAATTATTGGCGGGTCAAATTCCCGCCCAAGTTTCCCCAATTATTGGAAAAGTCAAATTTGACCAAAAAAGTACCGATAAATTAGCGTCGGGATTTTAAAATCCCAAAAATTCAACGCGAGTTTGGCTCGGTCAAGTATTTTTTTGTCATTTAGCGTAAAATGCCGACAAAAATGTGGCGTCGGTATTATTTTCGTCGTCAGTTCTCCTGATTCTAGTAGTGCTCAATTGCAACTCCCAGGAAGTGTGGACCGAAGATCTATGAACCCTTTTTCTTTATATTATTTACCCACTCTCGTGTCTTATCTTTTTTTTTGGTAAATATAATTGGCCGACACATGAATATCTTACTGTATTTGGGTTACAATATTAGTCAAAATGTGATATTGGGACCAAATGCTCGTAATCAAGTTAGAAATAACCAAAACTATGAAATTTTTTTGTATGATCACCACGATCACCTCACCATTGTTGTGGCCGTTACAATTCTTAGGTGCTGGATCAAATTTAATTAATCTGTATTACATTGCTATATTGACCAACATATACATTATAAGTCATGTTTTAACACGAAACATAAAGCATACGGTCATATAAACTTTTTACATATAACACGCCTTTTATTACAAAATATTAACCAATGGGTCATACAATTTTTTTTATCAAAATTCATTAAGAAACGGACTATTTTAAGATGATGTGTAGTAGGGTACGTTTAGTTGCAGACAAGTTTTTTTTTTATAGTTTTTGTATCTTTTTTATAGTTCAAAGATTACATTAAATCAAATTTATACACTAATTTGATGTCGTGTTACAGGTTCGAGTCTAACCATGGATCTTCAGAGGCCCGAAAAAATAGAAGCAGGAGTGGGGTTTATCCCTTAATGAGAAAGGTTTGATGCTTGCATACTGCCCAATTGGATGTCACTGTGGGCTCGAATCACTAACTACTAACTCGCCGTTCAAAAAAAAAAAAAAAAAAAAAAAAAGGTTTGATGCCGTGTTTAAAGATAGGGAGATGATTGGCACACTTCATTTTTTGATTGGGACACTCATTTGTACAACCGGTTAAAGCAGTGTACATCCACAGTACAACAGTTTAATGCATATGGAGGAGTGTCCCAATAAAAATATGGAGTGTGCAAATCATTTCCCTTAAAGATAAGCTATCAAACTAAAACGTCAAATTTGAAGATTGGTGCCTACCCTAAAGATGTTCTTATGTTTCAAAATAATAGTTTTGCAATCAAACAAAGGCAAAATACAAAATTTTATAGTAGCACATGATTGTGTTGTTTAGCATTCAGTTTTGTACTTTTTAAAATTTTGAAGACAAAGTATACACCTTTTATGAGGAGTAAGATTTATATAACTTGACTCATATTTTAAGTTAGATACAGTGAAAATCAATGACATAGTTTATGGTGTAGGGATAAAGTATAGAAGATAAAATATAAAGTAAACTAAAATTTATCTAATAATCAATTATAGCCGTAACAAAACCAATAATTATCAGGTTTCAGTTTTTATGTATAACTGATCGATGATATACATAAACAAAATTAAACATTCAGTAACTAAATACATAATTCACATAAGCTATATTAATCCACACTTACACAACCCCACCAATCACAACACTCCATTTCCCTCACATGGATCACAATCCAACGGCCCTCCTTCACCCACACACTTTTAATCCAACGATCACAACACTCCTTGAAAAAACACAAACTCCCTCCCACACTATCATAACACTCATTGAAAAAACACAAACTTCCTCCCACACTATAAATGCACCCACCTACACATCCAATTCCACATGAACCAAAAAAAAAAAAAAAAAAACCCATGAAGTCCTTATTTGTTCAGTTTTATTTTGGAAAATCCAACCACAAACACAAATCTCGGGTAATAAACTTAGGCTTTCTTTCTTTATTGTTACTTGATGTTTAATATAGCATAAGATTTTGTGAAACAAGTTTTTTCTTCTCGTTTTTCTTTGTTCTTGAAACGAACCTCACACAAAAGTAACATATCAAGTTCTTGTTTTACTATCAACTAGCATGTGGTCTAGTGGGTAACTCTTAAAGAGTTAAGTGAGCCACTCTGAGAGTAGTACCGGTTGGGTGACCTACCGGGAAGTCCTCAAGTGGGGCAGGACCACATGCTCTGTTGATACCATCCCCCCACCGCAAATGCTCAGATTGACTGGTCAGCGAGGGGTCTTTTGAGAAAATAGCCAGGGTTCATAGCCCACCTCCTGATAAGTACAGTCACTGGGACAGGTGCTCATTGCCTGGGGCCGGGTCCTTGGGGGAGGGTCCGGTTGGCATCCTTAGGATGCATGGGACCAGGGTGATCCCACCGATCTTCACCTTTTTGAGAAGTTCTTGTTTTACTTACTTGCTCATAAGTATTAATTGTTGTTCTTGATTTCTTTATTTCAGAAGCCAAGATATGATAATTGTTGTTGAAATAGGCGTTCTCGGAATGGTAATTTCACTAAATAGCAAAGAAGGTCTTCCCACATTTCTACGTTGTGGCGTTTACAACCCGCCCCTAAAGTATGATTTATTATTATTATTATTATTATTATTATTATTATTATTATTATTATTATTATTATTATTAACTTTGTCTTTGCGAAAACAAGAAAATGTGAAATTCTGTTAACATGATACAGTATTTTCGTAGCTTTAGTATGAAAAATAAATAATACATCATGTCTTTCATGCTTACTTTTGGACTTAGATTTTAACATCAAAATTTTAATTTAATTGGTGAAATGGTAAATACATGTTAAACCTCCAACTAGTCCAAATGCTCTCAATATAGAGCCATGACACGAGTATCAAACACAAATAAAAAATCTCGGGTAAGGTTTTTGTCTCGATGTTGTATTACCAGAAATGTTTACATTCTTAAGCCGTTTATTTAGGCACCAAAAGTAATGATTAATAATGACATGCATAACTCGCGACAACTAATAAGTATTCTTTACTTCATTGTTTTGTAAAACTGGAAAAGTGAGCTATATATACTATAATATAGTATTAAACAAGGTAATGGTAATAAAGATGCGTTGAATGATGCATTGAACTGCCCAAAGTATTCTTATTTGTATATGTTTTTATAAATCTAAAGTCACATTGTTTTTTTCTTCTTCTGGTCTAGCTCTTCTTTAGAAGACTAAGAACTATTATACCCTAAGGATTAAATTTAATTGTCGGTTATTAAACTTAGGGCATGTTTGGTAATGAGAATTTGAGATATTATAAATAAAGCAGAGAATAGAAATTTAAAGAAATAAATTGAGTGAGAAATTTATAAAATTCCACTGTTTGGTAGCGCCAAAGAATTAAAATAAAAAATAATCACGATTTTTTTCTATTGAAAAAACATTTAAATAAAAAATGAATATATAATGATAGTGTAAAAAAATAAATATTTTAAGCATCAAATGTTGCATGTAATTTGTTTATATAATTTTTTATTATTTTTTCTTAACAAAGTTCACTCTTTAACAAAATTATAATAGGAAAAAATTACAATTTTTTTTTTTTTTAGAAAACATTTTTTCAGAAAAAATAATCCATTTCTCACACTAAATTAATGGAAATGGGGCTGCTTAAATTACACTACTCAACTCTCCATTTCTTCACCAAAATCTTTTTAATTTCTCTCTACCAAACAAGAGAAATGAGTCTATTTCCTTTTCTCTTAGTTTTTTTATATTCTACAAAACACACTCTTAAGGGTGTGTTTAGTAGAGGGAACTAGAGGAAGAGAAATGGAATTTCAGTCATTTCCATTGTTTGGTTGACAGAGAAAAAAATGAAAAAAGGAAAAAAAAAAAAAAAAAAAAAAAAATTGAATTCCATAGAGAGTTGGACCCTTTGTAATTTACAATTCTTCATTTCCCTTATGATTGGTATGGAAATCATAGCATACCTGTGAGAATTCATTTGGGCCACAAAACAAAGATTTATTTACGTTTTGACTTTTGAGTTCGTATTGTTAAATAATTACATGACCTGCTACTCGTCTTCTTTGTATCTATTGTATACTTTTGTGTTATTTCTCATGTTTTGCGCATTAATCTTTTCCATATTTACTTAACTTTATTTAAAATCTCTTGGTTGAGCTTTTTTTATGTATTTGTACTCATGTGAATCCATGTTTTTCTAACAAAAATAATTTCCTTTCTCATTTCTCGGATCAAGTCTTTGTTGTTACCAAACACGAGAATTCATTAAAATTCTCTATTGTTTTCTCTGAATTTCTATTCTCTGATTCATTTTATTTCTCTTAATTTCTCTCTACCAAACGCGCCCTTATACTCATGCTTATAACCCATGTTTTGAAATCATGTTTGAGCCGTCCGGGAACCAATTCCAGTTAAGAAAACATGTCAAATTAAACCGCGTCTTTGATTTTCAAAAACCTGGGTTTAAGACAACCTGGGTCAATCCGATTCTTGAGACCCTGCCAGGTTTTGGTTTTCTTTTACTTTTTTACAAATAACACAAGTTAATTATATGTAATTACGATAAAATGAGCTTAATAACACAAGCTTTCTTCTTAATTAGTTATACTATGCATTGGGTTTTTATTCTATTTAATATAACCTTAAGCTTTTTCCCGGATCTTCATTGTCACAGACACCAACAATGGGAGGTTCATTATCTAACGATCGTAACGAAGATCTTCCCGCCGGTTATGTTTTCACAATTACGGATGAAAGTTTACTCAACTTTGATTAAACTACATGAACTTGAAAGGTTTAGCACAGACGGAAGATTGGCACGAATTGACTTGTTCGCCAAAAACCCGGCTCTAATAATCAACGAGAACAAAATTGATCCGGGTATGCGTGACAATCGCAATTACTACTATTTCTACTGCGAAGTACCTTGTGATTTAAAAGGTTATCAACAAATTAACAATCGAGAAGACATGGGATTGTGGCAAAAAAAACCGCGATTCTTCCATCTTCGCTTGCGATATTCCCGGGAGAGGCAAAGTATTTGGAAAAAAACAAACCTTCAGATATAAACACGATCGAATGGAAACTACTTGGAGGATGCGTCTGTATGGCTTTCCAGACCGTGAGGTATTTCTTACTATGTTTTTTCATGTCCTGTTGGTTAGTTATTTCCTCCAGTTAGATGTTCCTTTTTATAGGATTAGGAATTTCAGAGACCACCTAAATCTGATCCAAACACCCATTTACCTGCATGACCCTTTTGTGCACTTTTGACCCATTTTGGGTCAAACGGATCAAGAATTTTGGGAAACAATGTATATGGTATATTTTTAGTTCAATGTGTATTAAATGTTTTTAAATATAGGTCAAAGTGTCGATTTTGGGTTGGTCATTTTGAGAAAGTAGTGCATAAAAAGGGTTATAGTGCACTTTAGGGGTCCTTAGTGCACAAAAGGGGTTATAGTGCACTCTAGGGTCCTTAGTGCACAAGACGGGTCATGGTGCACTTTAGGGTGTCACCCGTTGTTTTAAGAGCATTCGAGTCTCGTTTCATTTAAAAATGGTTTCAAAGTCTATATGTCTAAGGATTTTTGGTCAATGGTCAAAAGAGTATCGGAATGAAGGTCAAGTTTGGGTCGTTTCCGCGTAAATGTCAAAGTTATTGGTCAAATCGGGCACGGGGCGTGCAATTATCAACCACAGTGTAGACCCTCTGACCCCCCCCCCCCCCCCCCCCCCCAAAAAAAAAAAAAAAAAAAAAAATCAACTATATAGTAAAAGGGGTCAAAATAGACCAATTCTTGCTTTAATAATTACTCTAGAGCTGTAGTTAATTAGTTACTTGATAAAGAGTTAAAAGGAAGAGATTGGTATATGGAAAAGTGTGAGATTTTAGATCTTCTAGGTTCAAACTACTTGTAACAGGAGTGAGTTTCTGCCTTTCTGGACAGTTGAGACTGCACTTCTTTGGCATTACTAAAACTTAAGTTAGAGCAAATTGCTGAGTATGTTGGAGATCCTGGGTACCTATTACTGTCATGTTTCAGGTACTTGAGTTATAACATTGGTTAGTGATCTAATATGCTTAAAAGTTATGTTATCTTAACCCGATTGTTGGAGTTATGTTATATATCATTTAAAATCTTGTTAACATTCCATTTGTTGGCGATGAACTTTATTTCTTCAACTTGTGTGAATGTCTAGATCACGATTGTAATGCTACTCTTATAATAAACTGACTTATATTAGTTCGGATGGTGTTGCTCAGATAGACATTGGTGATGATGTGGTGCAATCAAACATGGTTATCTGCGAGTTTTTGAGACGGTGGAGTCAGAGAATACAGAGGCAGTCAGAAGCGCAGCCAAAGCGAAGAGAAATTTTGATGAAATTTTGACCTTGAAAGTTTCACAAGCTGCGAAAGTGGAGCAGATGAAGGCGGCCCTCCAAGTATAGCAGGCGAAGTAAGAGAGGTATTTGGATACCACAGACGCCCGTAGAGGGGTTCGTGACGAAAGATTGACAGACCGGGCCAATGCCGAGCGGAAGGAGGCCAATGATATTATTGCTAGAAGGTAATCGAACATTCGGAGCAGGTCTTCATGGAAATGATCATGGCGTACATTGATCATAAATTCATGTAGATCTTCTTTTCATGGCCGCCTAATAAAGGTGTTGGAGCATTTCCTAGACTTGCACTACTTGTGCTCTCGAAATCGTATTAAGTCGAGATCATTACTTTATTATCCTTAGTTATTTATATTTTTTTATGGAGATGTATGTAAGTTGATTTTTCCTTAGTTATCTCGAAATCGTATTGAAACAAGAACCATTGGGACAAACATGAGAAAAATCATTGATATTCTTACAATTTCCAGTTTTTAACGAGTATTTCTGCACTTTGTTCTCACCACATATGATAAAATAAGCTAGAATATATCATACGGAGAACTTGAAAGCTTCATGAAAGAATCAACATGAATCTTTGACCTATGCTTGTTCATTAACCCACATGGTGGCAAAAAAGGAGAGAGCTACTTGTGTTGATACATCTGTATTGTTTGTGTGAATACATGGGTGACATTACTAGTTCTGTATGGGATTTGATCTACTTGCAATTGGTGGTATCCTCCTGAAACTTGTTTTCACCTTCTTGAAAGGTTCCCTTTTGGTGTCATGTAAAACATTAAAGAGTCTCTGAAGACAAAGACGTAGAAGCTATATCCGCAACGTTTGATAGGAGAAACCTTGCTTGAACATCATCAGTCCATGAACCAAGAACAATAAGAGCCAAAAAGAAAGCAACCAGTTAGAGTGAGAATCCATTTTGGAACAAGTGATTGTGTTAAGAAGTGCGAAGCTGAGAGCATATGAGTATAGAGATTTGATTTGGTTTGTTTTGTAGTATATTTTCTAAGATCTGAAGTAGCTAGTGAGATCATGAGATGGATCTTTAACTGATATTCAAGATGAAGAGTTTCAAAAAAGGAGGTGGTTTGCGTTAGACATATAGTTTGTTTGTACAAGCCTTGCTTTTGATATTTATTGATAGGCCTAACCTATTGTGTTTTGGGTTATAGAATATCCTCAAAGGATTATATATCGTAATTATGAGTTAATGAATAAGGGAGTCAAAGTATACTTCGATATGGTATCAAGAGCCATGATCCTCTCCAAATTTATCTACATCTTACGTTCGTTTCTTCTTCCCTCTCCCAGCCGTATATTTTTTCTCAACCTAATCCCTTTTTCTTTAATCGTCTAATTTATTCATGTAAATATAATGGATGTGAATGGGAATACTTTTGGTACACGTACGACTGGTTAATATAGTGTAATTGTGGATGCTAAACATTCCCATAAGCGTTTGTGTGTTTAAACAATGTTTTAAAATGGAATGGAAGTTACTTTCAGGTCTTAAATGTTCTGTTGCATTTTTGCGTCATGTCTGGCAAAATTTGAAAAGTGCAAAAACTAGTGCACAAAAGGGTTGGTCTAGTGCAGAAAATAGTGCACAACAGGGTTGATTATGTGCATAAAATAGTGCATAGAAGGGTTGGTTTAGTGCACAAAAGTGGGGGTGTTTCAGAAATATCATTTTCCGAAGAAAATAGAGAAGAGTTTGTTTGATGATATGTGGTGTTTTGTTTGTGTTCACTAGTAGAGAACAAGATTATTTTAGATACATGTTGCATGACCACTTTCACATGTTTCTTCCAGCAATGCCAAGAATCCAAGCTGCTTTTTCCCAATTTCTCAAGCTCAGAATGAATTAGTCGGCTTGTTGAAAGAGCCAATATACCCGTAATATATCTTTCGACAGATGCTGTGGAAAGTGAAACTGGTTTGTTGCAGTCATTAATTACGCTAAATGGGAAGACAGTGCCACTCATTACACGGTCAACTCATAATTCGGCTGAAAAGTGGGATGCTTTGTTGTACAGAAAAAAACTTGACGGAGATACTCAGGTTAGTTTATCAACCCTTTTTTCTTTTTGCTATTTATCAACCCTTTCTCTTTATGTCATCTATCAACCCTTTGCCCTTTATACAGTATATCAACTGTTGGAATATATAATCTATTAATCATATTAAACACATATAATCATCATCAGGCCATCCAAAAAGCGTCCGGAATCCGTACACTCAGTCATCTCCAATGAAGACCTTTTGATCGAAATCTTAGTCAGGTTACCAATACTCTCACTTCTTTTATTTAAATCCATATCCAAACAATGGCTTTCTATTATTAAATCCCCAAATTTCACTCTTAGCCTCACCCAAAAACTCGACCCCCCTTGTGGTCTATTATCTAATTATGATTTTGTGCCGTTGGATATCCGCATTCCGAGTGCCACAGAGTTTGATTTTGGTCATAAGGCACCACCTGGTAATCTTGAGATTTTGCATTCGTGCAATGGTTTGCTTCTATGCCGGCAGTTAGCATATAAGAGATTATATGTTATACAATCCGTCTATTAAATGTATGTTTAAGATGATTCCAGAACCCCCTAATGTGATATTTGATAAAGATTCTGGTATTGGTGGTATGAGAATGGCATTTGATCCTACTAAATCACCTCACTATAATAAGTATCATTCATGCTGAACTAATACTTAATAAAATTCCTGGGTTTTGGGTTAAAGTACATGCTCTTCAGAAATGGGTGTTTGGAGTGTTTGTGGGGATTGGTTTCACGTCAAAAAATTTAAGTGTTTTCAAGATGGAGTATATTGGAATGATACCACTCATTGGGTAACTAATAGTGGGTCGGCTTTGCATATCAGGTTAGACATATTGAATGATGGTCCGGATTTAACAACCTTAAAAGCCCCTTTAACCTTAGATGGGATGGATTATCGTGATTATAAGCTGTTCGAGACTTCGAGTCGCGTGGCTGTCTGCTTCTTCTTTGTAGGGGTAATTCTAACTCAAAAGAGTTGTATGTTTTTTTGGGTAAAGGGATTATACCCGGTAAAGAGTTGTATGTTTATGCGATGAGAAATGAGTGTTCTGAATGCTCGGAGAAGTACATTGTTAATCTTGATGACATTAAAGTGCCATTACCAGAAAGGTGGAGTATCAAATCAAATGTTCATTGTATTGTTTTGGGAGAAAGGGAAGCGGATTCTTTTCTAGTGATGAAGTTATCTGAAAAGGTTGTACAATACAAGATTGTGTCAAAGACTCTCCGCACACTCGTTAATTTAGGATCGGAGAGCCAATTCAAAAGCAGCTTTGAGTACATTGCATCCTTTGCCAATGTGTGATTATGCTTTGTGTTTCGGGTATGATTTACGTGCTACTGTAACATGTAACAAGTGTGGAAACCTTGGGCACAACAGAAGATCTTGTACAGGTCAAAGAATGAAGGAAATAGTTACAGGGTGATCTATTTGTGTAATTGCCAATAACAATTTCTTGTATTGACAATAATACAATCCTTATGGTGTCTGTTTTGTGTGATTGAAAATGACATGTACTTTTGGTTTCATGGTATGTTTTGCAGAATTGCAATATTGCAATATTTGTATATGGCAATGCTTATGATTAGTAATGGTCAAAGTTGACTTTTACTAGTCAAACCTAGTTTTCTATAATCTATTCACTTATTGCAGTAGTGCAATATGTGTCTTGTAATATAAACAGTTTATTAATGGTTAAGTTTGACTATTAGTAGTCAAACTAGTTTTATATAAAGAGCACAATTTACTTTAGCTATTCACTTTTAGCACAATTGCAATATGTATTTACTTACCAAATAGAGTTATATGTATAGTAATGGTTAAGTTGGACTATTAGTAGTCAAACTAGTTCTGTATAAAGAGTTACAATTGACTTTTTAGTAGTCAAACTAACCAAATACATATCACAAACTCACAAAATTACCCAAATCTAATCTTCTTCATTCATTAACCCAAAAGACTGCATACATACCAAAAGACATCTTGCATACAACAATACTTGACATTTACATATCAACTTAGGCCAAGATGTACATTACCACAATACTAAGAAAAGCTAACCAACTAAACATCAAATACATCTTTATCTTTCTAAGTTGACTTGTCAATTCTTTAATGGCAGTTTCATGCTTGTTCCTAGCCCTTAATTTGGGTATGTGTGTGTGTGTGTTTTCTAGGGTTTTAATTTAATCTGGGTGGGTTAGGATAATAAATGGGGGTGGGTATTATAACCTGAAAAGACACAAATGCCCTCACAATTTAATGACTTAACGCATAAACTAACGGGTCATCCAAAAATAGGGACTAAATGAGCGTAAGGTTTCAAAAATAGGTATCTCTGGTGTAATTAAAACAACTTAGGGACTAAACATGAAATATGAGCAAACCACAGGGACCAAACATGTAATTTTTTCTTATTTTTAAGTTATTTATATTTGTAACAAGCTGAGCATATGCTCTAGCTTGAGGGGGTTGTTAGAAATTATTAGCATGAGTTATTAGGCCACTAGTATTAACCTAGTTTAGTCTCCAAGCCAAATGTTATATATATTCCTGTAATCTTTTTCTATTTTATCAAGTTAATACAATGTTTACCACTTGTCCACCAACTCTGTTTATAAACATAAAATGCCACCTTACTACCTATATACATAATAATACAACCAATGTTCCAAAAAAATTACACCATGACCAAAATTCTTTGGTAGTATTTAAATTCGCAATCACTAAACGGTAGTGTAACTGCTGGTTAAAATGCTTGGAATAAACACATGAGAAAGACACACAACTAATAAATTAAGCATAATTTTCTCGGACAGATCGTCACGTCCATTCAGGAATCAAGTTATCAGCAAAGAACCCAATTAGAAATATCAAGCACATTTATAAACTTTCAAACAAGACTCGAAAACAACATAATAATACAGTAATTT
The DNA here is from genome assembly GCA_030686995.1 of Artemisia argyi. Taxonomy (NCBI): domain Eukaryota; kingdom Viridiplantae; phylum Streptophyta; class Magnoliopsida; order Asterales; family Asteraceae; genus Artemisia; species Artemisia argyi. Next base: position 15,910,532 of record CM060689.1, on the reverse strand, counting down.
TTAAAGGTGTTTGCAGCAATGAAGAGCCAAGGAACATCATTTCATAACTACTATCTTCATCTTAAATTAAAGCACTTGCTTGAATAAAGATCCGATACACATGCATCGAGGCTAAATGTAAAAAAATTTACCAACAGAATTCAGAGATTTATACACCTTCTCAATTAAAAATCCACACCGTCAACACCGCGAATAAATTGTACACAAAGTGATTCAGAAAAATAGATAGCTTTTAACCTTAAATCGAGATTTGTGAGCTGATATCCATCAAGGGAAGTCATTGTTTTTAAAGATCTGCAACAATTAACATAAATGTTGTCATTCCACTAATAAAGAACCGAGCAAACAAATTTACTAAAAATAAAAAAGAATTGGTAATTTAAGTGATTAAGATTAAGAATAGTCTCAATATTTATGATAAAGAAGATAGATATTTTTTAAAGGATTCCATTTTAAGTCCTCGGCAGTTCAATGCGTAAATTTCACCCACTTGTATTATATACACGACCCATATACTCAATGCAGTTACATAGGAACTGCGCATGGTTTGCAACTTTGCATCTTTAAGAATCGTAAACAAAGCTGTGACTAGATTGTTAATAAGCAATCGGTTGCATAAACTAGCAGAATCGCTGAAAAGAACAACAACATTTAATCTAATAAGGATTTTTTATTTTTATTTTTTATTTTTTTATTATTATTTTTTTTAACTTAATCTAATAAGGGAATTCAATCTGGCAAACACAGAGGTGGCTAAGTGTCTGGTCACATAAGTTATCATCACATGAGGTAGGATGTGGATGGGATCAGATGGTATAAAAATATTTTATTTTGTGAAGATTTTGACACAGGAACACCATATCAACATCCTTTAACATGTACAAAAACTAAAAACGAGGGTAACAAAACCAGATAATATGAACTTCTTGAGTTGCAGACTGTAATTACAGAATTTTGTTTAAAGATGATAGGACCTTATATAAAGACCACATGTATACACCGTGCCTGCCATCTTAAATATGGCCCCATGATAAGGAAGACACCATTACTCAGGTACAGATATTGTTGATATTTCTATAACCGTAATTCCATTTCCAATAATAGCATTTTTTACATACAAGAAGATAATTCCTAGAAATTTGGCAATCAAAGATTGGAAAAGACAGAAAGAGCATACCATAGGCCGATCATAACACCAGTAAAGGGAGGTAGCCAAACAACAAGGTGAAACAATCTTCGATCCGGTGCTCAAATTTAGCAGAGGACATACGAACCACCCATAGCACTGCAGCAGACAAATAGTATCAAAAAACATAATCACAGAACTTCAGTAGATATACTGAAAGGACAGAGCATTAAGGAGAAGTCAAGAGAGAAAGCTTACAAGGTCATATTTATGAAGCTTGATTAGAGGTCGCAATGTGGCTGGGCCAGTTAGGTTGATTAACGGGTCAAAAGTATAGACGAGACGGTTTGACCCATTTCCTTTAAACCGATCTTTTTTTCTAAAAATCTGGACAAATTTGCCCTGTCACAGATAAAACATAACCTGAATTATCCCAAAAATACCACCTCTAAGCTTGATCAATGGGATCTTCATCAATCTTGCCAACTGCATCAAGTATTGATGAGTATGTAATAGCATCATATTCAAAACCACGAGATCTCATCTCTCTCATCAGTTTTGCAGCCTCCTCGAACAGACCTGCATGACTGAGACAGCCGAGAAGAGTGTTATAAGTGACAGCATCCGGCTGTAACTTTGAATGCTTCATTTTCTCAAACATAACCATTGCCCGTTGTGGGCCACCACTCTTAGCTAATCCATGTAGAATTATATTGTGCGAGTTTATATCAGCCACACAACCATTTTCTTCCATGTCCCTCAGCAAAGAATATGCTTCATCTATCAAGCCGGCCCGTACCATGCCAGACATGAGCGCATTGTAAGCATAAACATCTGGAACAGATCCCACTTTCTTGATCTCGTTAAAAAGATTCTTAGCTTCATCTAACCGCCCACATTTGCCCAAATTTCTGATCATGACAGCATAAACCCGCGAACTAGATGACCCACTATTCTCCCTTAATTCTTGAAACAGCTCATTTGCTGCTTCATAACGTTTTGCTTTTCCAAGAGTGTTTATTAAACTGCAATAGGCAGCCGGGCAAGGAGGAAACCCTTTTTCATCCATTTCTTCTAGAAGCAACAACGCTTTTTCCACTCTATTTGTTTTACAAAAACCGTCAATCAAAATAGAATAAGTAAATGAACTAGGAACAATACCATTCTCCTTCATCTTTTCAAACATAGAGAAAGCATCGTAGTATGAAGCTTTAGAATCAAAATGGGCCTTAATCATAGTGTTATACGTCACCACATTCGGCTCACAATGATACAACTTCATCTCCTCAAAGACCTTTTTAGCATCAGCCAAACGGCCACCCCGACCCAATATGTTAATAACATTGTTTATAAGAACAACATCGGGCTTACACCCGTGTTTTAGCATGTCCGTATATACATCAACTCTTAACTTTAGCACTTCTAGCGCCTTTTCTGCATCAGGGCCCCACTTAAAAATCTTTAGTATCCTAATAAACCTCTCGTCCAACATCCTAGCAGAGCCGCTTCTTCTTGGTGTTCTTTTATCGTTGTCGGGTAAACTTCTTGAATCTTCTCTGGGAGTCGACAGCCGAAACATTTGAACAATCTCATTATCTGCAATGCCAAACCCCTTTTTTAAAACTTTACACCTTCCTTAAACAAAAGCTTCCATTTTTTACTCAAATACAATACATTTACACTTTAGGGGGTGTTTGTTTCGGCTTATATAGCAGGCTTATGGCTTATTTGGTTTTAGGCTTATGTTTCATAAGCTCACTTTTTGTGGCTTATTTTGAAACTTTTCGGCTTATATATATATTTATTATTTATTATTGTCATAATAAGCTAATATAAGCCAAAAAGTTGCAAAATAAGCCATAAAAAGTGAACTTATGAAACATTAAGCCGAAACAAACACCCCCCTTAAAAACCGAACACCTTGATTTCATTAGTCAAACAAAAAATGTTCACTTTTCAAAAAAAAAAATAAAATAAATAAATAAATAAATAAAAATGGAGTGCTAGTATAGTACCTGTTTGTTTGATTCTGTCAGAGAGAAGAGGCATAGTAGAGATTGACCGAATTGACTTGACCTTCATTGTTGCAATCATTTCACAAAATCCAAAATGAGTGATTTAAAGGTCTTATTTTTTTTGTTACTTTTTTTTTTTGCTGGTGGTGGCGAGAGGGTGGAAGGGGTGGGTAGAGGTTGTAGAAATGGGGGAAATAAGGTACGATGATGATTTTGGTTTTTTTTTTTTTTTTTTTGTTACTTGTTTTTCATTTTTCTTGTTTAACACTGTGTTGTGAAAAAAAAGAATGAAAAAAAAAATATATGAAAAAGAAAAAAGAAAAAAATAGTAATTGTTTACTACTACCTCTCATATTAAATACGCCTTTTGAATTTTTGAAGTTTTTTTTTTTTTTTTTTTTTTTTTTTTTTTTTTTTTTTGCAACTTTGACCTTAAATTCTATTATTTATATTATATAGTACTTGATGCAAAATATATAAACGAAATGAGTTTTAAATGTATTTTCATCAAATATTATATAGCACAAATAAAAATATTTACAGTCAAAGTTGAACAAAAAACAAAAAAATCAAAGTGGACACTTAATATGAGACGCATGGAGTACTATACAAGTACCCATGCATAGCAACAGGATTTTACAACGGCTGATATTGGTAGTAAGAAAAAGTTTATAGGTAAAGTTTAAGGGTGAGTTTGGTACGCTATCTGAAATTACTAAAGGTATGGTTTTGATTAAAGGGGTATATAGGATTGGCTGATTGGGTAGGGATGAGCTCGGTACCGATAACGTACCGAATTAGTGGTACCAATTTTTTCCCGAGCATAAATTATTGGTATTGGTACCGTACCGAACGGGATTCGGATACCGGTACCGAGAAATCGGGTTTTACCTTTTTTCGGGAATTTCCCGAATTGGTACCGGTCCCGTACCGAATTAGTGGTCCCGATTTTTTTCACCTTATTTTGTAGTCCCGGTACTGTACCATATATCGAGAATCGGTATGGTTTCGGTTCGGTTCTGGTTCGGTTTCGGGATTTGGGTCGAAATACTCATCCCTAGGATTGGGGATGTTAATTTCATTATTGTTGTTTGATATAAATTTTATATATCGGTATCGGTATCACATTGAGTCTATTTAAGTGCTCATATAAGAAAAAAAATGTGATAAGAGATACAAAAAAAGTGAGGCCCAATGAGCATCAAAAAGTCATCTCGCCCCACTACTTTGGTTCTATGGGTGTGCTATCATTGTTTGATTGTTAGATATTCAACCAAATAATTGAAATCAATATGAAAGTTATTGTTTGATTCTCATTAACGTATACCAAACTCACCATAAGAATTTGAGGATTAAACACGATTTAAGCTGAATGAAAATAATATGGGTTATGAGTTACAAATGAAAATAATATTGTGAGAATATAATTTTTCTCCATGATAGATAAACATTACTATCTTAAGCGGCAATTAATTTTTTGAGACTGTTCCAATGACAACTTGATTTAATTCAATTATCTATTGGTTTTTAGTAAATATTAATGGGTTTAGTTGTTTTGATTTTGAACTAGATTGACAATCTGTTTTAATAAATACTACAGGGCACAGGCAACAGCACCTTTACTGATGTGTAGTACTTTAGCAAAGTTCAATAAATGATAGAAAACATATCAAAAACTGAGTGCTAAACAGTTATGAAGCAAAGTTCAATAAATGATAGAAAACATATCAAAAACTGAGTGCTAAACAGTTATGAAGTATATGACCAGTTACTTATGCGTTTGGTTTATAAGTAGGATTGGAATTGGATTCGGATTTAGGAAAGGTTTGAAAGAAAATTAGGAGAGAGAAAATTAATTAATATTTAATTTATATGTATATTTAATAGATTTTATGTATTTGATTAAGCCAAAAAAAGTAAAAGATAAAAAGAAATGGGTTATTCTAACATGTGCCCTAGGGCACATGTTAAGCACACAAAAGTACTATAGGACCCACGAAAAAAAACATACAAAAGTACACTTGTCTGTACTTTTACGTGGGTCCTATAGTAATTTTGTGTACTTTTGTATGTCTTTTTTTGTGGGTCCTATAGTACTTTTGTGTGCTTAACATGTGCCCTAGGGCACATGTTAGAAAAACCCGAAATGGGTTATTCTAACATGTGCCCTAGGGCACATGTTAAGCACACAAAAGTACTATAGGACCCACGAAAAAAAACATACAAAAGTACACTTGTCTGTACTTTTACGTGGGTCCTATAGTAATTTTGTGTACTTTTGTATGTCTTTTTTTGTGGGTCCTATAGTACTTTTGTGTGCTTAACATGTGCCCTAGGGCACATGTTAGAAAAACCCAAAAGAAATAATGAAAATATGTGGTTGACAAAAATCATCAAATAAAAAGAAAAGTTTGATTGGTTGGTTTCATGAAAAGCCCTCAAAATAGGGTGGTATGAAAATTTAATTTCAAAACCCATGTCACGGATACCAACATGCTACCAAACAAAGGATTAAACTCTACTTTCATTCAATACCCATCCATACCCTCAAACCAAACGGGCCCTTAAATAAGTGATACCCAATGTACCGATACAAAGAAAGCAGACCAACTAGCTGGTCATCATCCCTATCTGAAACTATGGACTTTCTTGTTGATCTTTGAAGATTATAGCTATCTTTTTATCTTAACTGATACTTAATGCAGCATGTTTATTTTTATTTTTTCTTATGAAAAAAGTAATAGTAGATGGTAATTATTAAATCAAGAAATAACTTTAATTAGTGTCTTTAAAGTAGTACTACATACTTCCTTAATTTCATGAGACAGAAAATTACAAATTGAGTTCAACAACTATGATCTCAATTTTCTGTTAAAGAAGGTCAGATTGGAAAAATTAGCACAGTGATAATACCCACTAATTAGAGTGTCTGATAGATCCAACTATAAGAAAATTCAACAATAAAGGTATCACTGACAGTTAAATCTAACCTGTCTAGGATCAGTTTGATACTATAGATTTAATCAAATCAGCCCAGTTATGCTGGGTGCTACATTTTTATAACACGTAAGTGCATCAGCGCTACAAAAGTGTAACAAAATTAAATAGCTTTTTCGTCATACCGAGTATTATTCACATGAGATGATACAAACTGTTTGAGTAGCCTTCTGTTTAGGCATCAAAGGTTCATATATCAAAGTTTCTCACGACACAACTCAGCTGAGTTTGAGTACAGAAAGAAGAGCTCGAAGCACGTACATGCTAGAAATCAAACGGAAGCAACACAGAAATGGGCAAAAGCAAAACAATTGCTGATAAACTAGTATAAAGTGTGGGTTCAAACCCCGTTGATTAGTCGGCCAAAAGGTCCGAAACCATGAAAGTGGCACCGCATTCCAAAACGACTAATAAATACTTTTTAACATGATAACTTTGGGTTACTACCACTCATGATCTCCGCTGAGATGACAGGCAGTGTGTCAGCGTGGCTTGAGTAGCGTTCTTTATAACTAGTCCAGAATCCTCTACTTCGTCATCATCATATTGTAGTACTAGTACAACAGCACCCGCTTCCACCACAAGTGTCGTATCATCAAGTGGATAAATCATGACAAACATGGAAAATATCTATTAGTAAATTCAACAATGAAATAAAGTTCGGTCAAAATGAAACTGATGGGGTCAGATCGATTTGCAGGCAAATTTTTTCCTCAGGTTTCTTTAAAACAAAGGTGCAAACAGCAAACAGCCATAGGAATGAACAGACAAACATATATAACCAATTACTCGGTAAACAAGTGATGCCTCAAGCTGATAGGACGGCACAGATAAACAACACAAACAACAACAGAGCATTGGTTCTTTAAAACAAAGACACTGTAAGCAAAATAGACATGAACATTCAAATATATTACTACCTATTAGTACTGTCACTGGACATTCATCAAACACCTGGTGGGCATTCCGTTTGAACGCCCCACACTAACAGCTTATAACTTACCAAACTTACTATTACTAGTCATTTCGTTTTCACCTTTGAATGAGTAAATCATACTTCACATGGTAACCGAAGAACCAGCTGCTAAGCCAGCTCCTCTTCTCTCCTCTCCTCTGAATGAGTGACACTCATCACCGATGGGAATGGGAGTGTGGTTTCAACACCATATTTTAATTCTAATCCAGAATCAAACATATCATCCTCATATATCAAACGCAACCCACAACTCAAAACAAAGGTTGCCTCAAACTGAAGTTCCACGGTGTCACCCGCTTCCAGCACTAGTGTTGTATCATTAAGTGGATAAAACATGACCATCTTGGAAGCCATAGGATTCCCCAATGCATGTAACTGATGACTTGTTCTTTTCGTTTCATTATAAATTGTTGAACCCCAGTAATCATCTGGATCACCACAGTCATCATCATATTCATCATACTTGTTGTCTCTGGTTGCACATAAGATGAGACCACATATCTTGCTATGATCAAATTGGATAGGTGCCACAAAAGATAAAACATTTCCAGTGTTTCGATAAGTACACCACTCAGGTAACTCCTTCCCCAAGAGACAGATGCGTAATCCTTCAGTTCTCTTGAGTGATTCCTACATAAATTCAAGCATATTAGTTAACATAGTACAAGAAAATATATATGTCATGGAAGGGAGGGATGGAGAGATTGCTTACTTTGAAATGAAAAGTATATGCCTTTTGCATTGAATCAAATGGCATCACATCTAGTGACCAACACTTCATTGCTTCTATGCTTCTCAACTGTGATGGAAGAGGCGGAAGCAATTGTAACTGAGAACAACCATTTATATCAAGAAACACCAGTTCTTGAAGGTTGCTGAAGCTCTCTGGTAGACTAGAAAATGTGTTTTCTGAAAGATCTAAACTCTTTAATGACACCAAATTCCCAATTCCACTTGACACTTGCGAAACATTGCAATTTCTCATGTGTAAAGATTGTAGGTTCCTTAGTCCTGTAACTTGCGTGAAAATCTCAGATCCAAATGTTAAGCAGTTAACCAATTCAAGCACCGTTAGGAATTGGAACTCAGAACAGTTTGAAGGAAGATTTACTAGGTTTATGGAATCACCCACATATAACTTATTAATACTTGGAGGAAGATCTGGAATCGACTTTAAGTTGGTGCAATCACATAATGTTAATTCGGTGAGTTGATGGAGCTGGCAGAGGTTATTAGGAAGGCTGTTGAATCTGTTGGCACTTAAATCCAATTCTTTAAGTGAAATTAGTTTACCAACTTCATGTGAGATCTCTAGTAGGTTGGAATCTTGAAGATTAAGTTTTTCAAGAGATGTTAACTTGCCTATCGATTCCCATGGGAGCCTCTTCAACCGTCTGCAATAACTTAGATCTAATTCAACAAGTTTTTGGAGGCAACCAATAGAGCTATCCAACTCTTCCAAATTATAACAGTCCTTTAAGTTAAGTTCCTCAAGATTCTCGAGCCCGATAAAATCTTCGATCTTGGTTAATGACGTTGACCTACTCACTTCCAGAATCTTCAGCATTTTAAAACTCTAAAAACAAAAATATAATAAACTATGATTAATAAGAGATGGGATGGTGGGACCCTCCAACATATTCATCAATTTATAATTTGGGTAAATTACAAATTTAGTCACTAACATTCTGCTAAAGTGCAAAAATGACACTGAGACATAAAGGCATGTAAAAACGCCACTAACGTTCTAGTATATAAATGCAAAACGGCCACCGAGAGCTAACTATCGTTATTTTCCTCGTTAAGTGCCACGTCACTGAGGGTATTGTCGTCATTTCACTGTTCCAATGCACGACTTTATTTCAATGGCTAAATTTGCAAATGAAAACTTAACTTCCTAAACACTATTCATCATCTTCCTTATTGAATTTTCTATTAAATTTATATTTACTTTTAAATTATCAAAATACTTAATATTAACTTTCGATAAACTATTACTTTTACTAAAACGACCTTTAAGTTTTTGTTCAATCACATTGTTTAGAACATTGAGAGTTTACTTGTGATTCATTTAGTGTGAAATCTGGATTAACAGTTATTTTTTGTTTAACTATCTATGAATACCCAACTAGAATTAGGATAAAATGAGAAGAACTTTTAAAATAAGAAGGATGAGAAATAACTATAACCACATATTAGAGATACATCGACTTGAATTAGATTCATCCATAATCTTTTAAATGCACCATAATATATTTTCTAGCTAAAAATTAGATGCATATACATATATTAGATGCATTTTAGCAAATTAGAAAAATCATATGCATTTTTCGTCCTCTGCGGGTCAAATTTGTTGCAAATACTACTTTGCATCGTTTTCACTTCAAAATTACTTTTGAAACTTATTGGGATGCATCTAAATGAATAGAGATGTATCTAATTCAAGTCGACGCATCTCAAATATGTGGTTATAGTTATTTCTCATCCTTCTCATTATAAGTTTTCTTCTCACTGCATCCTTACCCCAACTACCCAACTATATGTCTACAAAAATGGTTTCGTTAACTAAAGGAATTTGTGGTTTCAATGTAGTCAAGTTGTTGCCGCAAATACACTAACAACATGTATATTTCTAGGAAATGGAGATAGTTGTTGGAATCTTAATGATTTTATATTCCAGAAAACAGGCTAGGTTTAACAGATGGTAGAGAACTCAATTTGACTGCATATTTTATTTGCCACATCTAATTCTTGATGTCTCTAATCAAGGTATGGTTTCGTATTTGTGTAGAAACTGATAATATCATTACCAGAATACATAAAGCACCAGAATTCATCTGGCTGTCCTTGGGTGACTCTTCAAAAGTATTTCGAAGGTATGATTAACAAATAACGTCTTACTTCCTGCATCTTCTTTAACTAATTATGCGGAGAAAGGTAAAAAAAGAACTATAGTATTTTTTTTAGGAAAGCTAATATATTAAATTAAGAAAGACACAAAAAGGGCCATAGAAAGATTGTACTAAGAGAAGAACAAAAGACAAAAACAGAGTCACCGGCTAACTCCAAACACCAGGAAAGCCAAACACTTCAAATACACCATAAAGCCTAATAAGACTTAATTTAGTTTGTTATCTGATATCGTAAAAATTAATACTACGTAACTGATAGTTGAGGTGTCTTGATTTTCATATTGGAACAACACTTGATTGACCCAGGTTTGGGAGATGAATATGTTATTCAATTGTGGGTTCAATGGCCACTCATGTCGGAGGCGGAGATCAGGCAGCCCTTACAAAATACATGTAGGTAATTGCTTACGGTGTCCATGTCTAAATCTTTTCAAGTATTTTGTATTACTTATAAAAATACTACATTTGTTGGTAAGTGAGTGGTAAATTGTTGGTGACCAAGTTAAAAGGTGTGATTATTTTCTTATAAAAATACCAATGGTGCTCATATTAATGGTCCTCATGTTAATCATTTTTTACTCTAAACCCAATAATAAAAATTACTTCTATAAGCTGTATTATAATGATGTCAATTTAGTTAGGTTTACAAAGATAATTGTAAAATCTTTGAACAAACATATCATTTTTGTAGGTGAGCAAGCTTTTATTGTGTTTTTTGAATGTTTAAATAGCAAGTTTTTCTTTAGAGGTGGCATGATGGGTAGATGTGGTTCGGATTAAAACATGTCGTTTTATTAGTGCTGGTCGAAATGGGCCAGCTCTGATTGGATTAGACAAAACATTTTCAGTTTTTACCCGTTTGGGATAAAGCAGAGCCCATACCACCATTTGTTGATCACTCTAATGAATAGATATATTGTCTGGTTTGGTTTGCTACTTGGATTAGCATAACCAGTTTTGGTTCCCTGGTTGATAACTTCAATTTGTGATTTTGTATCAATAAAAATTTGTTGAAGATCTATGTGGGTAGAGGGAGGTGATGGTGGTGGTGGTGGTAGAGGGTGGTGATGTTCTTGATAATTGTTTAAAAGTAAATATAAATTTAATAGAAAATCCAATGGGGAAGATGATGAATAGTGTTTAGGAAGTTAAGTTTTCATTTGCAAATTCAGCCATTGAAATAAAGTCGTGTATTGGAATAGTGAAATGACGATAATACCCTCAGTGACGTGGCACTTAACGAGGAAAATAATGATAGTTAGCTCTCGGTGGCCGTTTTGCAATTATATGGAACGTTAGTGGCGTTTTTGTATGCCTTTTTGTCTCAGTGTCATTTTTGCACTTTCGCAGAACATCAGTGACTAAATTTGCAATCTACCCTTACAATTTTGAAATGATATATTCTCGTGCGCACGTTGCTCAAATTATGCATTATAGTTTAATTACCCTTTTGTCCCAAAACAACTTCTTTTTTTCTTTTTTCTTTTTTTTGTGATTTTTTTTTTGTGAGTATTGACTTTAATTACTTTTTATTATTATATACAAATAATATTTGATACAAAATATATGAATTAAGTGTGTTTTACATATATTTTTATTTATATAATTTTTAACAAGTACTATTATACAATACAAATAAAAATACTTAAAGTGAAAGTTTAAATAAATAAATAAATCAAAATAAGACAATTATTTTGGGACAAAAAGTTTTATACCATAGTTAATTATAAACTTTTTTTTATGATTACTTTTGGATAAATCTCCTTTATAGTCAAACTAACCACATTTGACCTATTAATTGAAAATCAAAGTAATTTATTGGCATTTTTTTTTCTAACCATGGTTTCCGACCTTAATTACATAATTTATCTAATTCAGCAATAGATTTTGGATTTCTGTTGGTCAATCAAATGTCTTAATTTTACTTAAATGCGCTTAGTCGATGATTAAATTATATAATTCATTTTTGAAAAATACTAAAAAAACGCATGGATATATGAGCTCATGTTTTCAAGTTAAGCACCCTTAGAGCATCCGGTGTGGTTGGTTCTTCGTCGTCGCCGTCCTAGGTGGCAGCCTCGCCGAGCTCGCCGCCACACCGTGATACGCTCGCCGTACTCCTTCTACTCGTGGCCACGACGAGGGGTTGTTTGTACGATTCTGCAGCTTTTTGATTTAAACGTTGTGTAAGTGGAGGTGATAACAAAAAGGTGTAAGTGGTGGTCCCAAATGAAAAGGTTGAAGTTAGTTGTTTAGTGAGGGGGTTAGTTGTGAAGAGATGTTGGGTGATGTGACACATGTGAGGCCCGAATGAAGAGGTGAATTTATTCATCCACACTCTTATTGTAAATACAGAAAGGACCGAAAGTAAAAAAGTAGCGTCGGTAATTGTAAAGAGTAATATTTACAATTTAGAGACAACTCCTCTCAATATCTACAATATCGAATGGTAATAATTACTACCAAATATCCCCTAAATTGTTTATGAATACACTAATAAAACTTTATAATTATGTTTCTTAAATATATATTTATGTTATAATAATATTTTCAATTTGTATAATCTTTTAATTTGTCACTGTATTTCAATATTTATAAAACACATAACAAATGAATGATGGATGATCATAAAGATTACTATCTTGATACAATTATTAAACATTGAGACCTTAATGGATGATAATGATTTTGTATGCTTCAACAACAATAGATAAACGTCCAATTAAAGGTTCAAACGCATTTGTTGGTAGTCGTAATGAAAGTATTACACCTACTACTTTTATATGTTGTTAATAAATGTTTCATTACATAAACATATTTAGAGTATGAATTTATGAATATTTGCTTTTTCTCTTTTAAAAGACAAAAAATTAAAACTAAAAAAGGAGAAGGTATACATAATGTTGTTAATAAATGTTTCATTGCATAAACATTTCATGTACGTAGATAGTTTCTAATTTTATAATTAGATAAGTATAAAACGTAAGTATAAAACATAAGTATAAAGACCACCTACTTAAGTAAATCTCATTAATAAACATACAAAAAGAAAAGTAAAACAGACACTCATATAAGTATGTAACCGCACAACAATCTAGCGCAGGAACCGACCCAAGATTTTAAGAGGATCTTGCACAAAAGAAATGTTGGGTTAATTGAAGTTACACCGTAAGAAACGAAAGTAGCAAATTTTTTTTGGGGGTTGCACATACCACAAAAACGGCAGTTTTGAAATGTTTTTGCACTTCGTGACCTAAAATCGGGTGTACCCCGTGTCACACCCGGCATACATGTGAGTCCATCCATGAGCTAGCGTATAAAATAAACCACATGAGAAATAAAAAAGACACGCATGATCATACCTTGACTCCTTCCCAAAGCTTTTCCAATTTGTAATATTCCAATTTAACAACCACCACGTTGCCCATATCAATGTTGTCAAGACTTTTGCAAGCAAAGTAACGCCATTCCAAGTATTTCAAATGTTTGAAAGCGAAGCAAGCTGACATGTCATCTTTTGAAGAAGACGACCATTCTAGTTGAGAATTATCCAACTTAATGAACCTCAGATTACTCAGCTTTTTAAAGGCGTCGAATTGAACAGTTACCCGTTCTTTATTCTCAGAGTTGTACAACAGGATGCTTCTAACGGAATCTGTTCCCTGGTACAACAGAGGAGAGAGTTATAGTTAGTTTCAGTGAACTACTATGTATTAAGTAACTAGTCATAAACTTGGAGATACTTTACCGAACAATCTCCCAGTACACGAACCACGTCCCTATAACCCATCAATCTAGTACGTTTTCCAGGCTCACCCACATTTTCTTGGCGGACCACCTCTTGTCCCATCTCCCTTATCACATCATGCAAACTCACTAACCATGGGGAATCATTTTTAACCAGAAGTTTATCAACTAGATTTTGAATTTGAATTTCAACATCCGGGAAGTCTTCATCTTTTAATACTTTGACGATTAGATCTTTACGCATTCCATGAAAGAAACATGCGATATCCAGAAATAAATTCTGGGCTCTTTTAGGAAGTGAATCATAGCTTATTCGCAGCTTCTTTTGAGTATCTTCATGAGGAATTCTTTTTAACGTCTCCAAGATACATGGCCAGTGTTTCCTTTCAAAATCAATGAAATGGCGACTCCAGACCTCAAGAACCAAGGGAATGCCTCCAGCACACTGCACTATTTCCTCTACAAACTTCTTGTCAATAGGGTCGCCTTTTCCAATGAGTCTAGTGAAAAGTTCAAAAGACTCTCTCGTGTCCAACAATCTTATGTTGTATGAAGTGTGTTGTAGGTTACTAAGCGATTTCGTGTTTCTTGTGGTCACAATTATTCTACTTCCACATTGGAAGGAGGTAGAAGGAATACTTAATGCTTGCAACTGCTCAAATTTATAAACATCATCAAGTACCAAGAAAAGCTTTTGACCACTTATCAACTTCTTTATCTTTGCAGCTCCATCATTATGACTAGCTATAAACTTATCATTTCCGGTTAGACAGGAAATGACATCCTTCTGCAAATCAACTTTCCAATTTGGACCCCTGTTTACGTAACTATTGATATCCTGGATAAAACAGCTGACATCGAAATCTGTAGCAATTCTGTCATACACAGCTTTGGCAATAGTCGTTTTACCTGACCCACTAATTCCAAGAACTGCAACAATGGAAGGAGCTGGGTCACTTAACCTTAATGCTGAAATTATATCTTGTGCTCTTGATTCTATCCCAACAGGGTGCTCTACATCACATAGCTGTTGCGGATTTTTCATCTTGCTGGCGTCTTTTATAATTTCTCCTATCAGCTGATCTTCGTCCCTCCTGACAAATTCCAAAGAAAGATTCATTACCGACCTCATGTGTGTAATTAAGATGTATGAAATTGATTTGCTTAACCAGGATTACTTAACAATGACATTATATTGTACAAATATAATATTATTACTTGCATGTGTTAGTACATATTATATATTAGTACTTGTATCATCTTAGAGGGGAAGGTGTGGCTCGTTGCCAAGACTCGCCACTCCTACGTGGACATCCAAGGACCCTCGCCACAGCTCGTTGCCACACCGCCCCACCCTCGCCGGAGCTCGCCAGTTGTTGGGTGCTACTCGTCTGCACGACGAGCATTGCATCTGTCCTTTGTGTCAGGTTTTTGTGTGTGTGTGTGTGTTTGTGTAAATAAAGGGTAGGTGGGCCTTAAATGAGTAAGTTGAGTTTAGTTGTTAGTGAGGAGGGGGTTAGTTGTGAAGAGGTGTTAAGGTGATGTGACACCCGTGAGCCCTAAATGAGTAATTTATACTCGCCACTACACCTTCCCCTCTTAATGCTTGAATTTATCAAAGTAAATTTATACTATTAATAAAGTGATATGACTATTTTGGGGTTATATTTCAATTCCATAGTATTTGTTATCCTGTTTATAGCTTCGGATCTAATTAACACATAATTTATATATTTAATACAAAAAACATATACTGGTATAAAATACAGTAACTAATTTCAGGAAAATTAAGAGTTAAGCCAACTAATAGGTGATAATAATTGTTAACAAAAAACTAGTATAATGTTTGAAGTTTACCAATCTTTCAAGTTTAAACCAGACAAATGACCAGCTTCTCTTAAGGCTTGTCTCCAGTTCTGAACTTTGTTGGGATCGACCTTGGTCTCATGATCTTTAAAAGCATCAAGGAAAGGACCTTGTTGATTTTTTACGTCAGTTGGTTCGATATTGAAAAATACAGGAAGTACTTTTCTGTGTTTGTACTTGGGGTAAGATTCCATTATGAGGGCAAACTCTTCAAGGCACCTTACTGAAGACGCGTATTTATCAGAAAATACAACAAGATAGATCTCTGAATCCTCGATAGCTTTCAACAGCTCAGAACTCTCGTCTTGACCTAAAGGGTGCATGTTGTGGTCAGATATGGAAAATCCGTTGCGTATTAGAGCTCCCTTAAGGTGGCTTGCGAAACGTTTGCCAATATCTTCAGATGCGTAATTTACAAACACGTCATACTTGGGCCTTTTATATCGTGGTTCATCGTAACAATCCAGATCCCTTTTTCTCTTATTGGATGAAGATGAAGAGGATGGATCCATTTTTCGTTTGGAAAGTGAAATTTGTGAGGTTACTGATCTACGTACTCTTGCAAACTAGAATGAATCAATTTTTAGTTTCTATGGAAGAAATTGAAGGGAGTTTACATTTTTACTCAGACTCTAGCTACTTATCACTTTTTTATAGATAGAACTAGTCGGGTAGCCCGCGCGTTGCGGCGGGTGTGTTTTGCGTTTTGTATTTTGTGGGTTGTACGATGTAATTAATAATTTTGTTATTTGAAGTATGCATATGTTTACTTGGAAGCATACTTTGTTTATGTTTGCGGATTTTTTTTTTTTTTTTTTGCGTTGCGATTGAATATTTTTTGTGTTGTTTGTTTTTTCGGTATTTTTTTTTCTTCTTGTTTGGTATTTTAAAAGAAACAAATTTGTATAAATTTTTTTTTGTAAATGTATTATTTTTCGTGTTTTTTTATTTTTATTTTTTTGAAAAAACAAATTTTCATAACAAAATTAAAAAAAAAAAAAAAAAAAAAATTACTGTAGCAAGCACTGTAGCTACTACAGTGCTTGTAACAGTGCTTGTAACAGTGTTTTTTGGATTCACTGTTTTCTGCATTTTAGTATATAGTATAATATAACGAGGCCAATAATTCATGCATGTCTTTGATATTGGCATCCAAAGTTCGTGTCTCTTTCCTGGTAATTTAGTACTCGTACCTTTTTTTTTTTACCTGCATAAAGACACTAAATTACTTACATCTCATTTCCTGGAAATTTCGTGATAATATTTTGTTTGAACTTTGAATCATAAAGAGAATAGTGAATGCAGTTTTCTTTTAGATAGGAATTGGTTTGATTGCACACCTATCAACATTGACGCCCAAACCATACTCAATCAATTTAGATCACTCGCTATTGATATTTTACGAGAAAAATGTTTAATACATACCTAAACGTGAACTTAAATAAGTCTAAGAAGGAGACACCTGACAAATTCAATGGAATGATCGAGTCGATACTCAAAATATACATACTATTTGTAAAACGATGAAAGCACTAGGTTATTTGATTTTTGGATGATAATTTACACTTTCATTACATATTCACATTGCATCTTATGAAGCACTAGGTTATTTGATTTTTGGATGACAGTTACACTTTTATTAATAAAATCTAAATTATGATAAATAATATTAACAGTAAATAAATAACAGAAAATTAAATACAAACAGAATGTAAGCAGATAAACGATAATTAAATGAAATAATAAAATAGTCAAAAGACTTACTTGATCACCAAATAGAGATCAACAAAGAAGCACTAAAAAGCCGAGGCACGTGTTTAACACGCTTCCTTTAAAACAGATTCGCCGCCTGTTCCCAGGGTACAACAGCCAAAACAGTAAGTTGTACTGTCGGACTTAACTAAACTGCCTAGAATTTCATCTTAAGCGATGCGTATTCCTTATGTTGGAAATCAATAATACTAATTGATTTGATGTGTGAAAACCTATGGAATTAGGGCATCTATTTATACAAAATAGACTCCACCCTAGTTTACTCCTCCTACCGATGTGGGATAGAAAATAAATTATTTTTTCACTTTAGTCTTGGTACTGAATGACTAACTTTGAGACCCGATATCTCATTCACATCAACTCTATTTTGGACACATAAAGGCTCATTGCAGAGCTCTCTTCGAGGAGAACGCAAACCTACAAACTATTACTTATATATATGACACATACATATAAATAATTGTGTCCACAGTTGGTCAAAAGTCACTTTTGCCAACCAATTTTCCAACAATCCCCCACATGAATGGAGATCGGTCGTAATACAAAAATTACTATGAAATTCCAATAGTTGAATCTTGCAAAGGATAGGTAGGTGTGACCCTTTGAACCTTCCCTTGTGAGATGCACTTAGTCTCCTAGATCTGAGTAGACGCGATGTCCTTGAACTCAACATCTGTTTACGTAGACGACAATACACACTCACACAAGACTTTCCCTAACATTGTTAAGTCCTCATAGTCGTGTTCGTTATGGTCATGAACACTAGCCTGGTTCTGTAAGAGCTCTTAGGAATTGCGCCCCCACAATTCCCTTCGAAGCGACCACACTTCTCTCTCACATAGGTGATTTCATCTTGAATCATTAAAAACATATGTTTTGTGATTTCATCTTGAATCATTATGCTTTGTGATTTCATCTTGAATCATTAAAGCCATATGTTTAACCTCTCAACAAGTCACGTTAGTTATAGGAATGGACTAGGAAGTTACAACATTTAGTAACTCCCCCAAATTGACGTGACTTCCCCCACATTTCTATGATTAGGTTGTCCTATTGAACCCAGATCTTGGGATCTCCAGTCAACTGGGTTAGGTTTTCCTTCATAGAAACTCATTCCTTCAAGGGCTTTAGTCCCATTCCTTTATACGACTTACTACTAACTCTCTGCTTAAGCCTTTCATAAGCGGATCCGCGATGTTATTCATTGACTTTACGTAATCAATCGTGATAACTCTAGTTGAGAGTAGTTGTCGCACCAATCAATGTCTATGATGGATATGTCTCGACTTACCGTTTTATATTGTGATATGAGCTCTGTCAATTTCCAATTGACTATCACACTTCATATAGATGGTCGTTACCGGTTTACGCCATCTTGGCATGTCCTCTACGAATTAACGTAGATATCCCGCATATTCTATAAATTTATCTCAAATGATAAATTTAAATTCCATCAAAGATTTAGCTATAAAAGTCTGTTTGAAATACTTTCAAGATTTCCATGACATAGCTTCCCACGTAGAGTCCATACATCTGCTCTAGTGGATCTAGATTCTTTTATGTAAGAATCCATATTTGCATTACTCTATCATTAGATAGAAGTTGGATATCTTCCAAAATGCAATATCATAAGTTTCATAGTACTCGTGTAATACTACTCAAGTGGTCATCACTTGAATTACTGGTATATTTACTAAACCTGATCATAATTTACAGATTTATGATCAGGTCTCACAAAAGTTATTAGACAAACAAGACGCCCAATATTCTTTGAGTATTCAAAATGGGCAACACCTCTACCTCTATTTTAAATAGATTAAAAAAGATGTCGTTGGAGTTCTAGCTAGGCCGGAATCCCCCACATTGAACCTCTCAAGAATATTGTCCTTATAGTGTTTTTTAACTTCAAAACAAATCCATCTGGTTTCATATGATCTCAGTTTCAAGAACCATATCGAACAACCAATGTAGTTCATGTCAAATCTTGACTCCAACATTTCATTAGTGGATTTGTTCATCTTGTTATCACTTCGAGTGATAAGTATACCATCTATGTATAAACACACGATATATACCAGTGATTTATTTTTTTCACATACATCCATTAATTTTGAATCCACGTTCTGACATGACGTGGTAGAAAATTTGGATGTCATTGTTTGGGAGCTTTTTCTAAGCCATATAATGACTTAACAAGCCTACAAACTTTGCTCTCTTGTCTAGGAGCCATGAAACCCTCAGGTTGGTTCATGTAGATTTCTTCTTCTAAATCCCTGTTTAGAAATGCCATTCTCTCGTACATTTTGGTAAACTTCCAGATTTCTTAAAGCAGCAATAGCAAGTACCCTCCTAATAGAGGTTATTCGTGTAATTGACGAATATGTATCAAAGTAATCTAGACCTTCTCGTTGTCTAAACCCTTTGATTACCAATCTTGCTTTTTTTACTTATCAATGGTTCCATCGACAACCTTTGTGGTTGTTAGGTATAAACCATTTGTAGCCTAGTGGTTTACCACAAGGAGGTAAAACCATGAGCTATAATGTATCATTTTTTTTTTTTTTTTTTTTTTTTTTTTTTTTTTTTTTTTTTTGTAAAATAGAATCTATTTCACATTTGATGGCTTCTTTCCATTGAGGCCATCCTGAGGAAGTTACCGTTTCTTTGTAAGAAGTAGATTCATAAATGAAACAAAACTAGGTCCAAACAATTTCTCGTTTCTTGCCCGTTTGCTTCTTTTTAGTTAACCTTATTCTTCCAGGTTGATCTTGTCTCACATCATGGAAATCATAATCAATCTCTTGTTGTCTCTTATCAGAACAACATTATCATCTTGATGTCTCTCATCATGAAGGACATCATCATTTAGTTGCCTCTCATCCTGGACAACTGTATCATCTAGTCTAGATGAACATCCATTTTCCTTGGATAAATAAGGAAACACGATTTCAAACAATGAAAGTTTTCCTTGATTCCATTATCGTATATTTGTACATATTCAGATTTTCTGAATCGCATACAAATAAATGACAAGCACTACTGTAATGGGCATATCCAAAATTATGCAATCCACAGTTTTAGATCCAATATTTTGAATCTTAGGCGTCAGTACAGATAGACACCCCCCACATTCGTAAGTACTTATAGGATGGTTTTCATACCATCCATAGTTCATAGAACTATCATCTTTTCCTTACAAGGGATCTTATCTAAAAGATAAGTAGCCGATAGAATCGCTTTCCCCCACATGCCATGGCTTAAATGAGTACTTTAATAACATGGCATAACCATATCTTTTAAGGCACAGTTCTTTTCATTCAACAATTCTGTTGAGGCGTATAAGGAGCAATAAAAATGTATCTTATTCCAATGTTTAATACATACATTTGGAAATGGAGACACATATTCACCTCCAATATCACTTTGAATCGCCTTGTGTTCGATAATAAGTTGATTCTCAACATATTTGTATAGATCAATCTTGTCTATATCTTTACTCTCAAGTAAGTATAAGTAGCAATATTTTGTACTACCATCAAAAATTTCGATGAAGTACCTAATTGCTACCTTAGTAGGTATCGATTCCAAATCACATAAAACTATGTGAATCAAGGGTTCGGCTAATTTCCGTTCAACCGAGTGAAAAGACAATCTTGTCAATTTGGCTTCAACACAATTTTCCCTTGTGTAATCTATGTTCGTTTATTTAAATAAATAATGTATTGAGTTAAAATTAACATGTCCGAGTTGGCCATGTTATACATTTAAAGAATCAAATAAGCTGAATTCATACTCATTTAATTAAAACCACCATTAAAAAGAATAGATTCAGCTTAAACATTTAAAGGAAGGGCATAACCCGTACTAAACAAAATTTGTTCAATGTCAACTCAATTTTATTTTATTCAAATAAAAAAGTAAGCCAAATTTATTAAGCAACCATCCAGACACATGATTCCTACGAATCTCTTGTACATACAACGTGTTGGTTCACTTAAGCTCTTTTCCTCATGTGAATTTCAACATCACATTTCTTTTCCCTTGCTATTAGCAGTTGTAGAGTTGCCCATAAATTGCATCTCTGCATTTTCTGCTGCTTTGAAAGAGTTAACCAAACTCTTATTATCATACTCATGACATGATGCCAAGTGTTAATCCACCATTATCTAAGGTCGGATCCCGCCTTGGCAACAATTTTCATGTCATACAGGCCATTTAACCCATAGTTATGGTACATAAATCTGAATGCTTTAGAGCATCTACCGTACATATAACTCGAGTATCGGTCTCCCTTTCACCAAGTTCGGGAGCAGATCCTTTAGGTGTCACTCGTGACATTCCAAATATTTTGATAATACAAGATTCCATTATTAGTAAAAAACTAAACTTGGAATGATAAACAACTAATAATAAACAACTTGCAATATTACAAAGTGTTTCTTAACAAAATAGATTACATCGAATTTTGTTTAAAACACTATTGTTTTGTAAGATCCATTATAAAAAACCGCTTTTAAAGAAGTCTTTCAATTAAAACAATTAAACAATATCTCATATTACATTATATTTTTAAACAAAAACAAACTTGTAATATGATTTTATCAATTGTCTTTAAGAATATCTTTAATAGATCTGTATCACATGGTCTAATTTTACAATGAAACTCGACAAGGTTTCAAAATAGATTTACCAATCCAAAGAAACTCAACATGGTTTCTATAGATAAACTTTTAAATGTATTAAGTTTCAATAACTATATTTAGTTTATAATTAAACTCAACTTGGTTTAAATAAGCTAAATAAGTCAAAGAAACTTTTCCACCAAAATATGATAATAGCTTGTATATTATCAGATTTTGTTTCAAACAAACTCATCTTGGTTTCAATAAACATGTTCTAGTAATCTAATAAAATAACAACTTGTATTTTATGAGATTTCTTTCAAAGAAACTCCACTTGGTTTCAATGAATCTGATTTCATCATGATTTACAACCATGTTAGTAATTGGCGCACCAATTACATTCACAAGATTCACTAGGTCACAAATTATGTTACCATCAGTTAACTTGGGAATATTAAAACACAACAACTGTTAAAATAATATGGTATCTAATAAACAGGACATGGTTTATATAAACTTGTACCAAATTTGATTCAAAGAAACACAATCTTGGTTTCAATAAATCAAGATTCAAACAATAACATACGTAATAAAAAAAATCAGTTTGAAAAGAAACTCATCATGGTTTCAACATAAACTGATTCACTAAACTGTTTTAAAATCATTTATCTATTTGTTATACCAACTCTGTTAATTAAAATAATCCGATTTTAATAAAAGTGTTTTAATTTTGTTACACAGAATCTGTTTTAAGACTGTAGGGAAACGGTTACACTTTTATTAATAAAATCTAAATTATGATAAATAATATTAACAGTAAATAAATAACAGAAAATTAAATACAAACAGAATGTAAGCAGATAAACGATAATTAAATGAAATAATAAAATAGTCAAAAGACTTACTTGATCACCAAATAGAGATCAACAAAGAAGCACTAAAAAGCCGAGGCATGTGTTTAACACGCTTCCCTTAAAACAGATTCGTCGTCTGTTTCCCAGGGTACAACAGCCAAAACAGTAAGTTGTACTGTCGGACTTAACTAAACTGCCTGGAATTTCATCTTAAGTGATGCGTATTCCTTATGTTGGAAATCAATAATACTACTCCGTAATTGATTTGATGTGTGAAAACCTATGGAATTAGGGCATCTATTTATACAAAATAGACTCCACCCTAGTTTACTCCTCCTACCGATGTGAGATAGAAAATAAACTATTTTTTCACTTTAGTCTTGGTACCGAATGACTAACTTTGAGACCCGATATCTCATTCACATCAACTCTATTTTGGACACATAAAGGCTCATTGTGGAGCTCTTTTCGAGGAGAACGCAAACCTACAAACTATTACTTATATATATGACACATACATATAAATAATTGTGTCCAAAATTGGTCAAAAGTCACTTTTGCCAACCAATTTTCCAACAAATTATGTACAAAGCTATACTTAAGGTGTGCTTGGTTAAGGGTATATCCCTTCATTCGTATCTTTAATTTAGTCCACTGCAATTTTCTTTAAATCTTTCAACCAAACATCATCAATTTTGATGGTAATAGCTAGTCATTATATTCCTTAGTATTCTCATTACTATTTCTTTTCCTATTACTTAATACGAACCAAGCACCCCCTCATAGTTGTTTGAAAGATATTGAATCAATGACTCTACAAATGATAATTCATACAAAGTGAATGACAAATTTACTCTAGCTTTAATTTAAAGTGCGGTGAGGAGATGTGATATCTAACTTACTACATACCTCAGCCTTTAATTTGAAATTGTATTAGTTAACATTGATATGTTTGTTTTTCGTTTCGTCTCATGAAATTTAAATTACAACAGTTCAAACAAGATTAGCTTTGTAACTACATAACCATAATACACAATTGATAATTGGAAGGAAAAAAAAAATTATTCGTTTTTTAATGCGAGTAAAAAGCATCGAATACATGACAACATAAATGCTATGCACTTGCTTTTCTTCATCATTTTCCTACATGTGCTTTCACTGCAAATACACTTTTCCCACAAGACCCACATAATCTACCCAAAATATTCTTACCAGGGAAAATGACAAAAGGATTTTTTTTTTCTTTAAAAAAAAAATAATAATAAAAAAAATAAAAATAAAAAATAAATAAAAATTACGGAGTATCACTTAACCCATAAAAGACCCACAAGGCCACAATATCTACCCATAATATATATAATTGTAGCTGTACGCTAATGTAAAAAAAGCTGTTTGCTCGCTCCTTGTATTTCAAATAATAGTTAATATGACTGTTTTATTTCAATATAATACTAAATGCCCGTGTACGCACGGTGTTTTTTCTAAAATGTTTAATAATCTTATTTTTATTTATTAAAAATTAAATCGGTTATTTTTTATATTTTTTTTTTATTACGGTTCTTAGTTTTGGTTTTTTAATTATGTTTGACGCACGTGGTTGTTGGAATTATAATATCATGACAATCATATAAATAAACCAAACACATCAAGTAAACATATGCGGAAGCGTTATAACAAGATCATATAACATGTAATTAATTAATCAATAATAAATAGTAAATATACCTTTGTGATCTAGCCCGAACAAAAATCAATATGCAATCTTCAACTTATGAACCCTAATTAGGGTTTATGTGGATTGTAAGAATAACCCCTTACCTTTTTGTTATTCAATCCAAGATACAATCTATAATATGATTGTATCACGTTCTTGTACACACGTACTAATACCAAGTAAATATTTATGCAAGTAAATAATAACAAAACACTTTTTAGAAGATCAAAATCAAATCCCTAAGGGTTTAGGGATGTTTGGTCGATTATTGAATAAGAAAAGAACAAGAGAAAAGCTTTAGGTATTGTGTGTGTAAAGAGATACCCAAAACCTAAAGCATGCCTTTATATTTATAGTGTAACATATCTTGGAGCTCAAGTAATGTTTGGGTTGGGCTTCCCCTCCCTCAAACCGATCGGCCACACCCTTAATGGGTGTTCCGGAACCTTCTTGACATCCAATTATTTACACAATAAAACTTTCCTTATATTCGTCTAACGGTCGTTAGCCATTCTCCGTTAAATACTAACGGTCGTTATGTGTTTTGTTTATTAATAATTATTCTTAACATTTATAAATAATTATTATTCATTTACTCTTCATACGTAAAGTGTGAAATCCCGTGATCTCGAGTTCGATCCTAACATACGACTACTAAAATAATGTCCATAATCTAACAGCTCCCACTTGGACATATTTTAATAGTGTAATCACATCGGTTAGCGTCTTGCAACACGCCGATGCCTCTAGTACGATCTCAAGTAAGGCTCCTGGACAAACCTTTTAATGATTTCTCATTATTATTATCCTTTTGTTTCTAATACCATGTTAATAAGGATATGGATTAAAGTCATTCCTTAATTAACCATTCTGTTTCTCGTTGTTAGTGATTGATCAAGATTACCAAATCTTCTGAACATATTCAGGGGAGATCTTGGGTGTGGCCACACATACATCTTACCAACCCTATGAGGGGCCCAGCAGTATTAAACTCCAAAAATAAATTTGAAGGAACAAATTCTATCTTGACTACAAGCAAAACCCATAAACTTTGTAACACTTCCGAAAACAACCCTTATAACTACCAGTTACGTATAGTGTTAAGTTGTTCCACAAAAATGTACTACATTCATGACACTTATCTTGCATCTCAAATCTGAGGATAACTTCTCATGATTTACTTAATGACAAGATCCATAAAGTAACATCATGTAGTTGAGATAAGTCATATATTTGGTATCATTGAATATCATCTGAAATGGCATGACTACACATCAATATACTTTAAGTATATTATACCAACCTTCAGATTTGTCTTGATTTAATAATATTCTCATATTATTAACTGACAACGGACAATTTAGAATAACATGTATTCATGGATTAAACATACAAATATAGGATACAATATATTATAAATTAAACATACCATGTATTTTATTATAATAATTGTTTAACATCCCTTATCTAAATACTAAATAGATCAATGCATGATAACTCTTGTTGATGAATTATGTCTCAAGTAATGACATTCATACTTGTTGACAAGGCATAAATCATCCAACTTTGATCTATTGGAATTTTAAGAATACATATTTCAAGAATTCAACTATTGAAGTCCTTGTATATGCATACTCAACTATTTTGATAATGCCATATTATATCTCATAAAATGTGTGTCATCCTTAACCACCAATTTATGATAATCAAACTTCCAAACATTTTAAAGTTTAAAGTATTCTTATTCTCTTAATGTATAATGCAACTATGCTTTTAGTAAGCATAACTAGTAATAGCCAAGGATGAAATCCTAACCATAACTAGTATTTAGTGTCATCTCAATTTCATTAGCATCATTGTATGCAAACAACAACATGCTCTTAAACATTTTCCGTAAACTTTAATATCTATTGTGCTGTAGGGAAACGGTTACACTTTTATTAATAAAATCTAAATTATGATAAATAATATTAACAGTAAATAAATAACAGAAAATTAAATACAAACAGAATGTAAGCAGATAAACGATAATTAAATGAAATAATAAAATAGTCAAAAGACTTACTTGATCACCAAATAGAGATCAACAAAGAAGCACTAAAAAGCCGAGGCATGTGTTTAACACGCTTCCCTTAAAACAGATTCGTCGTCTGTTTCCCAGGGTACAACAGCCAAAACAGTAAGTTGTACTGTCGGACTTAACTAAACTGCCTGGAATTTCATCTTAAGTGATGTGTATTCCTTATGTTGGAAATCAATAATACTACTCCGTAATTGATTTGATGTGTGAAAACCTATGGAATTAGGGCATCTATTTATACAAAATAGACTCCACCCTAGTTTACTCCTCCTACCGATGTGAGATAGAAAATAAACTATTTTTCCACTTTAGTCTTGGTACCGAATGACTAACTTTGAGACCCGATATCTCATTCACATCAACTCTATTTTGGACACATAAAGGCTCATTGTGGAGCTCTTTTCGAGGAGAACGCAAACCTACAAACTATTACTTATATATATGACACATACATATAAATAATTGTGTCCAAAATTGGTCAAAAGTCACTTTTGCCAACCAATTTTCCAACAAATTATGTACAAAGCTATACTTAAGGTGTGCTTGGTTAAGGGTATATCCCTTCATTCGTATCTTTAATTTAGTCCACTGCAATTTTCTTTAAATCTTTCAACCAAACATCATCAATTTTGATGGTAATAGCTAGTCATTATATTCCTTAGTATTCTCATTACTATTTCTTTTCCTATTACTTAATACGAACCAAGCACCCCCTCATAGTTGTTTGAAAGATATTGAATCAATGACTCTACAAATGATAATTCATACAAAGTGAATGACAAATTTACTCTAGCTTTAATTTAAAGTGCGGTGAGGAGATGTGATATCTAACTTACTACATACCTCAGCCTTTAATTTGAAATTGTATTAGTTAACATTGATATGTTTGTTTTTCGTTTCGTCTCATGAAATTTAAATCACAACAGTTCAAACAAGATTAGCTTTGTAACTACATAACCATAATACACAATTGATAATTGGAAGGAAAAAAAAAATTATTCGTTTTTTAATGCGAGTAAAAAGCATCGAATACATGACAACATAAATGCTATGCACTTGCTTTCCTTCATCATTTTCCTACATGTGCTTTCACTGCAAATACACTTTTCCCACAAGACCCACATAATCTACCCAAAATATTCTTACCAGGGAAAATGACAAGGATTTTTTTTTTCTTTAAAAAAAATAAATAAAAAATAAAAAAAAAATAAAAAAAAAATAAAAATTACGGAGTATCACTTAACCCATAAAAGACCCACAAGGCCACAATATCTACCCATAATATATATAATTGTAGCTGTACGCTAATGTAAAAAAAGCTGTTTGCTCGCTCCTTGTATTTCAAATAATAGTTAATATGACTGTTTTATTTCAATATAATACTAAATGCCCGTGTACGCACGGTGTTTTTTCTAAAATGTTTAATAATCTTATTTTTATCTATTAAAAATTAAATCGGTTATTTTTTGTATTTTTTTTATTACGGTTCTTAGTTTTGGTTTTTTAATTATGTTTGACGCACGTGGTTGTTGGAATTATAATATCATGACAATCATATAAATAAACCAAACACATCAAGTAAACATATGCGGAAGCGTTATAACAAGATCATATAACATGTAATTAATTAATCAATAATAAATAGTAAATATACCTTTGTGATCTAGCCCGAACAAAAATCAATATGCAATCTTCAACTTATGAACCCTAATTAGGGTTTATGTGGATTGTAAGAATAACCCCTTACCTTTTTGTTATTCAATCCAAGATACAATCTATAGTATGATTGTATCACGTTCTTGTACACACGTACTAATACCAAGTAAATATTTATGCAAGTAAATAATAACAAAACACTTTTTAGAAGATCAAAATCAAATCCCTAAGGGTTTAGGGATGTTTGGTCGATTATTGAATAAGAAAAGAACAAGAGAAAAGCTTTAGGTATTGTGTGTGTAAAGAGATACCCAAAACCTAAAGCATGCCTTTATATTTATAGTGTAACATATCTTGGAGCTCAAGTAATGTTTGGGTTGGGCTTCCCCTCCCACAAACCGATCGGCCACACCCTTAATGGGTGTTCCGGAACCTTCTTGACATCCAATTATTTACACAATAAAACTTTCCTTATATTCGTCTAACGGTCGTTAGCCATTCTCCGTTAAATACTAACGGTCGTTATGTGTTTTGTTTATTAATAATTATTCTTAACATTTATAAATAATTATTATTCATTTACTCTTCATACGTAAAGTGTGAAATCCCGTGATCTCGAGTTCGATCCTAACATACGACTACTAAAATAATGTCCATAATCTAACAGCTCCCACTTGGACATATTTTAATAGTGTAATCACATCGGTTAGCGTCTTGCAACACGCCGATGCCTCTAGTACGATCTCAAGTAAGGCTCCTGGACAAACCTTTTAATGATTTCTCATTATTATTATCCTTTTGTTTCTAATACCATGTTAATAAGGATATGGATTAAAGTCATTCCTTAATTAACCATTCTGTTTCTCGTTGTTAGTGATTGATCAAGATTACCAAATCTTCTGAACATATTCAGGGGAGATCTTGGGTGTGGCCACACATACATCTTACCAACCCTATGAGGAGCCCAGCAGTATTAAACTCCAAAAATAAATTTGAAGGAACAAATTCTATCTTGACTACAAGCAAAACCCATAAACTTTGTAACACTTCCGAAAACAACCCTTATGACTACCAGTTACGTATAGCGTTAAGTTGTTCCACAAAAATGTACTACATTCATGACACTTATCTTGCATCTCAAGTCTGAGGATAACTTCTCATGATTTACTTAATGACAAGATCCATAAAGTAACATCATGTAGTTGAGATAAGTCATATATTTGGTATCATTGAATATCATCTGAAATGGCATGACTACGCATCAATATACTTTAAGTATTGTTAGGTCACCATTTTGTAAACACAAGTATGATTATGTAAGAAATGAGATGAGAATGAGAGTGGGATGATTATGAGAAATTTGAGAAAATGAAATGCAAGAGTTTCCTTAATGTTTTCAAATAACCAACCAAGTTTACAAGAGGCCTAAGCTTACTATTTATAGGGAAGGAGCTAGGGCAACACACCCTCTCCTTCCACTCATCATTTCGTGGGCTTTTAGGGCCCATGGATCATATGACTTAAGCCTAGTAAACTAGAAACAATAACATAAATGTAAACAAATAATAACTTAAGCAACCTATTATTACAAATGACTGAGACTTGATAAAATAGTAAAACTATGGTTCCAACAATCTCCCCCTAAGGGTCGGTCATCGTGGTTGCTTGACGTCTTCATCTTAATCTTTGACTTTCATAGCTTTAGACGTCTTCAGAAATGATAAGAATAATGATGGATGTACTTTGCTCTTTGACTTTGTTCTTTGATGATGTTGTTGTGATTATGTTATGAAGTAATCTGCCGTTCGTCACTCCTGCGTCTGTGGTGGTTGTCCGCCATTCCAACATGCTCATACATCTTTGAGTTCTGACTTATACATGCACGTATTCCCTTTCTTTCACATAAGATCTTTGGTCTTTAAACTTTGTAGATTCTTCCTTTTTGGCGTAGAATCTTACTTTGAACTTTGTGTTGCTTTGATCTTTGAGGGAGCTTTAGATGATTGCAAGATGCATGTATGAGCATGTGGAATCCGTCATCATGGAAGTGAGGTACCTGCGAGTAGACAGTTAGCAATAAATCACCGGTACTTACGGATAAGGAATTAGAGCTCATCAACAGCATATTGTGAAGACTCCTTCTAATCCTTATCCAGGCCGTTCCCATATCAGATACTCCCGAAGGAGCTTACGAGACCTACTAGGTAGCTCAATGACTGGGTGAGTCGCTGGGGATCACTCCACGACTGTAGACCGTAATGGAACCACCGCAAACACTAAGCGTAACCCTTGTGGGGTTACCGAAGTGACCTGCTGTCAGGGCTGTTTGATGTTGACCCTGGCAGGATTTCCGTTCAATCATTGAGAAATACTTACGTAATCCTCTCATAAACGTTCTCGGCAGATTGCTAAGATCTGCGAAGGACTCGATAGTTTACAACTGATGCCCATTGATGTAGAACACCAGTTGTAGAAATACTAAGTGTTCCTAAGAGATCTTTGATGTATCTCAAGGCTCTAGACTCTATAAGTGCACACCTAGGTTTCCTATGCGGAGACTGGGGATGTCCTTCTTCAATATCAACCGTCTCTAAGAGATGGGTCGATAGGTTACGCGGGTTCCCCTGTGAGAATGAAACAAGTCCTTTTAAGAGAACTTGAGTGGTTAAGAAGGTTTAGTGCATTGCGTCACTGGGTCCATGACGACTTTGTCTTCAATACCGGTGTTGTCTTTTGCAACAACCAGTAGCATACGTATTGAACCCGGTGTCTGCCCTAAGGTTGAACATATGGAGGGCTATTTCTTTTCACCCTTTACTTTACTTTTCTTTTTAATTCTTCAACTCCTTCTTTCCCTTTCATTCATTTCTCCTTTTTCTGTATCATACCTAAGGACTTCTAATTCTAACTATGGGAGATGTCCTTGGGTAGATCCCTCCGGCTCTGGCGGATCATAGGACGGATATTCCTATCTTAATCACCTTATAACTCCGACAGTAGCCAAGAAACCTTTGATTGAAAATCTCTCAAAGTGTTTGTGATAATCAAATATTTTGGTTAACACTTTGAGAGTTTTGCGTACACTTTTGAAGGGCTCCCCCTGCACATGTGCTCATAAGTATTTAATAAATTTGCACATGCGGGAGGAGCAAACAATTTTGAATTGATCCACTTTCTGTGAACAGGACCGATTCGAGACACGCTTACATCACTAGTTAGACTAGCTTGAAGTTATTACCCGGCCTGGTCAAGTCCACAGAAAGTTTCTCGAGACGGTACTTTTCTACTAAGACATATCCTTTTCGAGACACGCTTACGTGGTTAGTTAAAGAGATGCATTGTCAGCTTTTAGGTGACAACTAGCTCTAGTAACTAACTTGATGTTATTACCCGTCGAGGATAAGTCCTTTCGATGTTACTAACTTGTATTATCTCGTCAATTCCTGGGTTAATACTGAGTCTAGCTCGCACATGATACAACTTAACGCTTTGACTTCGTATGTTTTAATCACCTTTACATTTTCTCCCCCTCAAAAATAGCATATAAGATGGTGTTTTTGACAAATTTTTAGATTAAAATATGCCTTTTGAGTCTTATGGGGAGATACATCAAGAACTTTTGATTTTGAGCAAAGTATTTTGTTTTGACAAGTGCTCCCCCTCAACAAGTGATTAGGTCTTATTGAGGTGAAATACTTGTCCTTTTGAGCAGAATTATGAAAAAATCATAAATGTTTGATTAATTCTACTCAAAAGTAAGAAGCCTTCGCTCCTTATGTTTAGGATTGAGGCACTGAAGCGTACCTCAGGGTCCTTTAATTACAAGCACGGGTTGTACACTGTTATGTGTGCACAAACCATAATGGAAAAAATGATACAATCAATGAAACAATTGATATTGAAAAAATATGATCAAATGTACCAAGTTATTCTTCGTCTGGAAGTGGAGCATTGAAGTTAGTGAACTGAGGTTCTGGTCTTTCGAAGTTTCTGACAGGAAATGATGGTCTGGCACCGATGTAGCTTTCCAGTCGTCTGATCTGTTCCCGTCGAAATAACCGTTCTTCAATCTTTAAGACAAAGTTACGAACTTGTCTTCTGGAGCTGGATTTCCATCTAGGTTGTTCCCCCTTAGCTATCTTACGTCGATCATCATTCAACCTTTTGACAAGCCCATCACGAACAAACTTGAGTGTAACATCACAGAATTTATGTACCTCATCGAACCTCATGAAGCTTTGTAGCTTTTTGCTGTTGATGTATGTGAAACCAAACGGTTCTTGGATGAGAGTAAACTGTGGTGTGTCATAGAGACCATCAAAGTAGAACTGTGGCTTTGTCAAATTGATCTTTTGTTGGTAACTTTCCACTCCAAGCTGAAGATCTTCCACTCTTTCTTGAACAATCAGTCGTCGGATGTAAAGAAGTAGCGATGCCATGAAGTTGTACTGAACGTCTCTGTCGAATCCGCGCATTCTACTCTGAACCTTTTCAAGATACATATCTTCAATGTCATTGAGATTAAGGTTGGGAAAGTCGGCTTCGGAGAACTTGTACTTCTTTTCATCTTGTCGTTTCACAACAATTTCACGCATGAATAAGTAGTTAAACCGTTTCGACTGCTGAATCTCCAAGATAGCGATGATCTTTGATTTCTGCTTCACATTTTCCAATGATGTCTCTCCTAATCTGCTTGTATAACCGAGACGACGACGATCAGGCCAATGTTGAATTCCGTGTAGAGCATCTCTGTCGTAAGCAACGATGGAGTTGCTGAAAATACGAGTGGTTTCTTCAATGGCTGGAATTTCGTATCTAGCGGCTGGTACTGAGATTGTGAGTGAGGAAGCATATTTCTTCTTGGATATCTCTTGTGTGAGCTGGATGTTACGAAGATCTTTGTTGAAGAAGAAGCTGTAAGGTATCTTCGGTTTGTCAGGAAATCCTTTCAACGGTAATGGTTTGGTCCAGTCGGTGAAGTAAGGTTTTTCATGATTCTTGGAACTTAGATCGATATTCACTTCAGGATTTAACCAGTCAAAGTCGGCAGACATTGCACTAGCTATATTCTGCATGTGATATTCATATTCGACTTTGTTTCCAGATCTTTTCTTGAGGAATTCTTGTGCATCCTTATTGATTCTTCTAAGCTCTGCCTTTGTGAGTTTGTTGATGTGAAGATCCTTCATAATGACCTGGGTGAACTGAAGAGTGTTACCAGGAAGAGGTTCTTCTTCTTCCAGAGGAGGTTGAGCTTGGACCATTTCTGTAAGCCAATCATTCTAAGGATTGTCATCATTGTCGAGCCATGAATGACGTGTTTTCTTCTTTGATTTCTTAGACTTGGATGTAGCATCTTTGTCTTTGGATTTGGACGGTGATGATGGACCAGCATGAGAATCATGAGTAGGTGGAGCACGGTAATCGGTGTCAAGTTGATCTTGGAAGTCATCAGTTTGTTCCATGAACATTTCTTCATCTTCGGTTTGACCTTCACCAGTAGCTGAGGGTTGTTGTTGAGTTCCAGGAGGAGTGGAGTCCTTCTGTGGTTGTAGAGAGGATGAGGGACCTGTTCCAGACTTCGGTTTCTTGCCTTTGGAGTTTGGGTCAGGATCGTCATCTTTTCTTGTCCGTTTTCGGGATCCAGCAGCATCTTTGCATGACTCTGTTGACATATAAGCTACCATAGCATCATACAGGCCTTTTTCTTCAGCTGTCTGTGTGGTTTTGGTGGCAAGGTTGTCGAAGATTTTGACAAGCATGTCATTGAGGGACAATTCTTGGACGGTTGGCGCCACAGTAGAAGATTTTGCGGTGTGAAGTGTGAAGGGTGTAGTAGACAACATTTTCTTCGTAACACTTCTAATTCTGTGATCCAAGTTGTCATTGATTGGTTTGAGAAGGTTTGCAACTTCAGGAGTGATCATCTCAACCAGATTATCAGTGAGAAAATCATGTGTTGCAGTTCTGATAAACCCTTCGTAATCAGATTTCAAGAACTTGTCAATCAGCTGCGTAGAATCCTGGAATTCCTCAACTTGTTTAGTCAGTTTGGTAACCATGTCGGTGAGTTTGTTCACTTGCTCCTGAAGATCAACTTGTTGTTTAGGTTCATTGATCGAATGCTGTTTAGATGCGGTTTCAGATGGTGTGGGTGATGAGTGCTCTGGTGATGATTCGGACGAAGACTCGTTGTGAGAGTCTGAAGAAGAAGCAGGAGGAGTTGGATCCTTTGGCGGAGAGTCTTGAGGAGGTGGAGGTTGTGCTGAGGAAGTCTGCTGAGAAGATGACTTAAGAAACATGTTGGTGTCGAACGCGTTCTTCTCTTCGTTTTCCTTTCGACGACGTTCCTCTGCTTCCTCTACTTCTCGTGCAAGAAACTCTGGAGTAATAAGATATTCATGTTCCTGATCCGTAGCTAAGTTCTCTTGACCGCCAACATTCTCCTCTAAAGTAGCAGTCTCAGTCATGTGGACATCTTCAGTCTTGTCTGAATCCTTAACGTTGTCATCAGGTTGTGGAGCTGATTCTGACGTTGATGGAGGAACCATACTGCTTGTAGCCCCTACATGTTCTGACTGATCAATAGGTGGTGGTGTTGGAGGGTGTGATAGAAGTCGGCTTTCAAGGCTTGCTTTCCTCTGTTCTTTCCTAAGCCGCTTTTCTTCATCTCTAGTGTCGACAACTATACTTTTGAGTTTACGTTTATCGACCAATGGTTCAGCGATTGGTTCGTCTTCATCATCATTCGGCTCATTGATAGTGACACCTTTTCTTCTCCTTGTCTCTTCTTCATAAGTTTCCAGACTTTGTTGTACTGCAATCTCTATTGCTGGAAATCCTTCATCAGGTGCTCTGTATCTTAGTTCATAGTCTGGTTCTTCTTCGTCAGATTCTGTATCGAACTCAGACTCGGTGTCAGAAGGTGAAGGAGTAGGTTCATCCCGAATAAAGTACTCAGGAGTTGCCTTCTTCTTTGGTTTGGTAGCAGGTTTAGGTTTGGATGTAGGTTTAGGTGTGGTAGTAGTCTTGGGTTTTGCCATTGAAGCAGACTTAGATCTTGTATGCGGTGATCCAGTGGTGCTTGTGGTACTCCCAGACTTTACACTTCCTTTGCTACGAGTCTTTGTAGTTGCTTCTTCCAGTTCCCCTTTGTAAGCCAGATCATACAACTTGAAGTTTGCCCTATTCTTAATGTTGTCATTCAGAAGGTATTCGGGAATCCTCATACCTTTGCTCTTGGTAGCGGAAGTGGTTGATTTGATGAATAATGTGGGGAAGTCGTCCTCGAAGAGGTGCTTCGGCTCATTAGGATCAGCCATCCTCTTGATGAATTCTGGAGAACTTTTGCAGAGATGTTCAATGATAAGCTTGGTGAATCTGGTGAATGGTATCATAGTCTTCACACGGTCGGTCTGAATACTGTAGATGATATCATTCATGATAGGAACTGCAAAGTCAATTGGTGTCAGAGTCACCATTCCCCAGAATGTTTGCAGGTGTTCGAGCCTTGGATGTTCATGACCACTTTTCCTTCCAGATATAGATCTAACAACCAACAAACAGAATGTTCTCCAAGGCTGAGGTATATACTTGACATTGAATTTGGAAAGCTTGATTAGAGGTTCATCATCATCAACCTCATATCCTAATTCAATGAAGAAGTCAAGAAGTTCCAGGTCAGGTAGTATCGGAGCAAATTCGTTGTCAGTTTGTGGCATGAGAAGAGCTGTTCGAAGAACGTCATGATCTACAGAGTAATCTTGGCTATCTAAGGTAACAGTGAAAGACTCATTATCCAAGTTGGTCTGAGCAGTAAGCCAGAACTGATGAAGATAGAACAGTGGAACTGAGGTAGAGCAGGTGAGAAGTGGTTTGCATGGATGTGCCAGTAGGATATCTTTCACAATCTTGCATGATTTCTCTGTGATATTCAACTTATTGAAATCGACTCTGGGATTGTTGTTGCCAATTGTGACATTGTAGTTCTCGAGAGTGATGTCATCCAAGGTGAGTAATGGAAGAGGTTGTTCTGCGACGTTCTCAGTGTGTTCAGCCATGTTTTTCTGAAAAGTATCACCATAAATCAAACATCTAAATGTGTTAGGAGTTAGCACAGTTTAGATATTGGATGTAGATATCTACTTGAAACAATTAAGCACAAATGCGTCATTTAGTTATGAGTCAGATAATGCATGTGGTAAATAAACACAACAAGACAAGCACAATTCACAACAATATCACATTACATCACACTAATGAATTACACCAATTATATAAGATTTCGAAAAATAATGCATCATGGTCCATTTATCGAAATAACTTATATTTCGAAAAAGCATTGATTTTATCGAGAACAACTTATCGAGAAAATGGTGAAATATTACTGAGAAAGTGTCCTTATCGAGAAACTTTATCGAGAAAACCTTAACATTTATCGAGAAATTATTATCAAGAAATTTTATCGAGAAAAATCATTACCGAAAAAATTTTATCGAAAAACAATATCGAGAAATTAAAGATTTCGAAAAAAATGGAGTTCCTAGAAAAGATTTCGATAAATGAAGAAATTTATCGAGAAAGTGATTTCTCGAAAATTTCCTCAGAATATCGAGAAACTAAATTTTATCGAGAACTTGAGTTTCTCGATAAGTTTCAAAAGATTTCGATAGAACTCAGTTTTCTCGAAAAACATTCTTATACAAGAACATAATCGATTTCGCATGAGATTACACCTTTGTATGCATCACAAATCATGTTACCACAGAGATTGGCCTGTCACAGATATTCTAATACAAGAGACTCGTATTTCTCGATAATTTTTCAAACGAGGCATTCACGTTTTATCGAGAAACATGTAGGAGTAGTAGGAGACAACCAAGCAAGATTGATAAGGCACATGAGGGACCTAATAAGCAAATCCCACCACTAACATTAACCAAATAATCACAGAATCTTAACAACCCACTTTGACCCAATTTTTTGAAATCGAGAACCACTCAAACATGTTAAAATGAGGTTAACTGATGAGGAATCATTAGAAACAAGTAAAGTGATAAAACCTCATCAAGAATTAACCACCATGACATGTAAACAATAATTTTCGAAGTCCTAGCCCTAGTTCTCGACATCACTAAATCGAGAGATCTAACCGTTGAAATTCAAATTAATCAAGATCCTATGTAAGATAAATCCTAGTGAATCCATGGGAACTTACAATTCAAAGATCAAGGTCGTGGTATGCTTGTTCGATTATGGACCGTAGGTTAAAGAAAGGGTTTTAGGGGTTTTAGAAATTGTGATGGTTTGTTTGTACGGTTTGTTTGTTTATATTATTTTGAAACTTTGAATTTTGTCCCTTTTAGTCCTTGGACTTTAAAACAAACAAACTAGTGTACTTAAAGTTTTTATAACCTTAAAGACTTTGACAGTTTTGGTCCCTTAACTATAAGTACTTAAACTGGAACCCTAAAGTACCTAGCAAGTCTAAAGATATTGAGATGTGCATTTATAAAGGTAACTAATGAAGATTTAAACCATATGAGACAAGGTGTTGTGTAATGAACCATCCGCACAAACACCGAACCGAAAGCTTATGAGAAGTATGCAAGTATACCTATTTAAAAAAATTGGTGAAAGAAATTTACGCGTGACTCCCCCTCAACACTTGTAAAGTAAGAACAAGGTGTTGAATGGAAGCGATATACTTGCATTTTTTTTTTTTTTTTTTTTTTTTTTTTTTTTTTTAAAGAAAATAAAAAATGTGAAAAATCTTTTTGGGTTTTGATTAGTTTATAGTAAAGAAAGAAAGATAAATATTATACAATGATAGTTGTGATGTTTGACGATCAGTGGTATTTTAAAAACTTTTCCAGATCCTCTGGTGTCAAACATCTCATACCAATCTGGTGAACTAGACTAGCAAACCTGGATGGTGCCAAGGATTTGGTAAGTAAGTCCGCCAATTGGTATTCAGTTCCAACGAAATAAAGTTCAACTGTACCCCTTTCCACATGCTCTTTGATGAAATGATAACGGAGATCGATGTGTTTGGATTTGCAATGATGCACAGTGTTGCAGGAGATAGCAATCGAACTCTTTGAATCACAGTAGATAGGAATCTTGTTGAATAGGTAGCCATAGTCTTTAAGTTGTGATCTCATCCAGATGACTTGAGCACAACAAGCCGACATGGCTACGTATTCAGATTCTGTAGATGACAAAGACGTGCAGTCCTGCTTCTTAGATTGCCATGACACAAGTTTGTCTCCAAGAAACTGTAATCCACCAGATGTACTTTTGCGTGTGTCTAAGCATCCTGCATGATCAGCATCTGAAAAAGCAATTAGTTCAAAGCCAGAATCCTTCGGATACCAGATCCCCAAGTTAATGGTTCCCTTTATGTATCGAAGGATTCTCTTGACCTCACTGAGGTGTTTTTCCGTTGGTCTAGACTGATAGCGAGAGCACATATAGACAGCAAAAACTATATCAGGTCTACTAGCTGTGAGATACATGAGGGACCCAATCATACTTCGGTATTTGGTAGGGTCAACGGGAGTCCCATGTAAATCAGCATCTAGTTTTGTGGTATAGCCCATTGGCGTATTATAAGTATCACAAGTTATCATTCCATGTTTCTTTAAGATTTCAAGAGCATATTTGGACTGATTTATAAAAATTCCACGGGGTGATTGATGAACTTGTAGTCCTAAAAAGAACGAAAGTTCACCCATCATGGACATTTCAAAATTATCTTTCATTAATTTTGCAAACTCATTAGAATAACTTCTTTTTGTTGAGGCAAAAATGATGTCGTCGACATATATTTGAACAACAAGTAAGTCCTCCCCGTAGGTTTTTGTAAATAGTGTGGGATCCACCGATCCTTTAAAAAATTTATTGGCCAATAAGAAAGTGGACAGTTTGTCATACCACGCCCGTGGGGCTTGCTTGAGTCCGTAGAGAGCCTTTTTGAGTCGGTAGACATGATTAGGACGCTCAGGATCAACGAAGCCTTCAGGTTGACTGACATAAACTTCTTCACGGAGTTCTCCATTCAGAAATGCTGTTTTCACATCCATCTGGTAAACCACCATATTCCTATGAGCAGCATAAGCCAGAAAGATCCGAACAGCTTCATGTCGTGCCACTGGAGCAAAGGATTCAGCAAAGTCTAGACCTTCAAGTTGAGAGTATCCTTTCGCTACCAGACGTGATTTGTTGCGGATGACTGTTCCTTCTGCATCAAGTTTATTCTTCCAGATCCATTTTAACCCGATGACAAAGACTCCGTCAGGTCTTTCAACTAATTCCCAGACTTCTAATCTTATGAATTGCTGAAATTCCTCTTGCATGGATTCAATCCAGTTGTCATAAGTCATTGCATCTTTAATGTTCTTGGGTTCTTTATGACAAACTGTGAGTGCGTAGATGCAAGTTTCACCATCGGTGTGAAGTCGTTGTCTTGTCATGACAGGTGCATCTGGATGGCCAATAATATGGACTAGTGGATGGTCACGAGTCCATTTGTGTGTTGACGGGTGTAGTTGATATGTATCTCGCATGTTGGCAGGATCCAAGTTGCGTGTTGATGACTCAGCTATATCAGGAACTGTAGTAGCTGGTGCAAACGGATTAATGAACGCATCAGGATCATGCTCTGCGGGTTGTGGAACTGATTGTGGTATTGGATCTTCAGCTGGATGGCAGGGAGTAGAACCAGTTTGTTCTGCTGTAGATGGTGATTCAATTGAAGGACCGTCTCTCTCAACACTTGTAGAAGTTTGTTGAGGTGAGTCTGGTACTGGAATGTGTTCAGGTTGAGCAGCGGAATTTGATGAGACCTCAGTAGGACGGTATTCAATCGTGTCATCAAATAGTGGAGCAAACAAGGTTTCTAATTCTTTGCGGTTAAGTGGTAAAGGTTCAGCTGAAGATGCCGGAGAGTTGAGACGGTTAAATTCGGGTCCTAAGCTGTGTTGCTCAGAAGCCATTTGGGTGAGTTCATCGAAATTAGCGTGAATGGTTTCTTGAATTTCTCTTGTACGACGATTCCATATCCGAAAACCTTTGGAATTTTCACAATATCCAACGAACACTCCGATGTCAGCCTTAGCTTTGAGTTTACCTAAATCATCACGATCATTTTTCGGATAGCAAAGTGCTCCAAATACATGAAAGTAATCGATGTTCGGTTTCCTTTTGTGAACAATTTGATATGGTGTTTTGCGATGGCGTTTTGTGATCATGCAACGGTTTTGAGTATAACATGCGGTTGAAACAGCTTCTGCCCATAAGTAATCTGGTAATTGAGCATTAATCAACATAGTTCTAGCAGCTTCCACTAACGTCCTGTTGCGTCTTTCAACCACACCATTCTGTTCTGGGCTTCTAGGTATAGACGTTTGATGTTCAATTCCCACTTTCTTATAGTAAGACCGAAGTGTCTGATTCTTGAATTCAGTACCATTGTCAGTTCTGACGATTCGTACTGTGTTTCGAAGCTGAACTTGAATTTTGGTGAGAAAGGTGATGATCATCGAAGGAGCTTGATCTTTACTTCGTAGAAAATAAACCCAAGTCCATCTCGAGAAGTCATCCACAATTACAAGTATGTACCTTTTACCGTTGATACTTTGAACACGCATCGGTCCACACAAATCCATATGAAGCAGTTGTAAAACATGATTCGTACTTTGCTCAGGTTTAGTCGGAAAATGAGCACGAGTACTTTTTCCTTGTTCACAGGCTGGACATAAGTGATCTTTGGTGAAACGGAATCTTGGAAATCCATCGACAAGTTTATAACGAGCAAGGTCAGTCATGGTTCTGAAATTCAAGTGAGAAAGACGTTTGTGCCATAACCAAGATTTAGTTGACTCTGCTTTGGAGAGAAGACATATCGGTGATGTTGCAATCATATCTGACATTGATATTGTATAAAGATTGGAGCCGCGTGAGCTAGACATTAGATCGTTTCCTTGTAGGTCGCGAACAAAGCAAGTTTTCTCACGAAATGCAACTTCTAGATCCCCATCACAGAATTGACCAACAGAGAAAAGGTTGTGTCCAAGGCCTTCCACATAGTAAACACGACTAATTTCAATGTTACCGCTGATGTAGTCACCATATCCCATTATAAGAGCGTAATGATCATTCCCGAATCTGACAGTTCCTATAAACTTTGAGACAAAGTTGTGTAGCAGTTTGAGATTTCCTGTCATATGTCGGGTGCATCCGCTATCAACAATCCAGAGAACAATCTGTACCACCTGCATCACCAGAAGAAGACACGGGTGGAACAGAAGTAAGGGTGGAACCCAAAGACAATGCGGGTTCCTGTTGGTTAGTAACACATGTAATTAACAATTTAGGAATCCATTTAAAATCTGGTTTGTATTGTAACCAACGTTGCCAGTTCCAACTAGTTTTTGCTTTCTTAATGTTAAATGCACTAGTAGTTGGCTCAGTCCTAGATTTGTTCTTGGTACCTATGGGGTTAACTGGGACATCATTAGAAACCGTAGAAGACGGCTTTCCTAAGTTAGACTTAGAGGCATTAGTGGGCCTAAAAGGAATGCGTGTCCTACGTTTCTTATGACGATTGAGAAGAGAATTAGCTAAACATTTTGTATGATCACCAGATGATACGCTTTTACGACAAAATACACAAGATGCATTAATATTCAAAACATTCAAAGGTTCATCATTCGTTACATTTAGATTTTGATTACAATTTGCCAGATTAGAATCTAAATCGGATGCAACATGAGTTTTATTCAAAGTCCTAAGTTGGTCTTCTACTTCCTGAGCTTCTAGGTGTCCTCTCTTACGTTGCAAGATCCTATTCTTCTTTTTACTTTTTCGCTTGGGTCTGCTAACGCTAGAAGTGGAGACTAGTCCTGTAGAAGTGGAGGTATCAACATTAGTGTTTTGAACAACTTTTCCTTTATCAGTTTTGTTTATTTGATACATTCCTGGTGCTATCACCGTGGTGTCAACCATTTTTCCTTTTTGAAGTAGCTTAACTTTCTCTTTCAAATCAATGATGATGTGATTTTTGTCCTGAATTTCAGACTCAAGTAAACCATTGCAATATTTGATGTCGTCGCGGTTTTGTTGCCATTCGGCGTTTTCAATTTTTAAATCCGCAATTTCTTTCTCGTATTTGAAACATCGACCTTTTAAAGACTCGTTGTTTTTGCAAATCTGACAAGAGTTTGAAACATTTTGACTTTGAAACTTCAATTCCCTTTCAAGACTTTTAGCTTGACACCATTCAAGCCTTTGATTGAGTTGACAAATTTCTTTTGAAAATTGTTTTGTCACATCATCATTTTTAATTCTCAACTTTTCATTTTCCAGTTTAAGTGTCTCAATTTCCTCATTCAACAAGATATTATCAACACAATGATCATGCTTAAGCATAGAAGTACCAGAATTATAAAGATCATTCATGATAACAGACAAAATATCAGCACAGAGAACTTGTTCCAAGAGTCGATCGGCATCATTTTTGAAAACTTTAGTTTGTAGCTTTTGGACCAAAATCTCATTTTCAGCAGTATCAAAAACGTTTATCATATTTTTGACCTCCTTTTGAAGTTCCTGATCCCAACGTGTTAAAGTCATCATCGTCATCATCATTGGAGTTGGAGTAGTACACAGCATCATTGTTGTTTGATGAAACAAGTAGAGTAGAAGAATCTTGTGGAGATGAATCATAAGGGACCATTTGGTTCGAGGTGGAAGATTGTGGATAACTGAAGTAGTTCTGCTCTTGAACATATGCATGATTAGACATTGGTGGTGGAGCATAGGGAGATTGAGCTACGAGAGCCAATGAATTTGGTGTTGTTGTTGGTGTGTATCCTCCTCGTAGAGCTCGATCTTTTTCCACTTCAGGTTCATGGTGTTTCAGAAAATCATACAACAACCCATATGGAGCATCATGAAGATTCTTCGTTTGACGAACAAATGTCACATATTTATGCCAATCAGGGCCAAGACTACCCACAAATTTGGAGTTCACAGCGATCCTTGGTACAGTGATTTTGTGACGTTCCAGATCATTAACCACATTTGTGAAACGATGATAGTAAGATTCAAGTGACTCTCCAGGTTCAATTGTGATGTCAGTGTATTCCATGTAAAGCTTGGATTCCATGTCATCTTTGTTCAATTGAGTGCCTTCCATGAGGAGATGAACGTGTTCCCACATTGCTTTGGCCGTTTTCTGAGCATCGACACTGCGATAGATCGGATTGGGTATACCTTGAAGTATATAAGCCATTGCATACTGATCAGCTTCACGATGTAGTTTCTGTTCTTCAGTGAGTGCAGTTTCTGGAAGGGGTCTATCACCAGGAGGACGTGGAGGATCTGCATTTGGATCACCAGCTTCAAATCGTGTTGGCCACTCAAATGGTCCTTCAAGTATCACTTGTTTTAAGAATGGCCCATGAGGTTTCTTGAGTTCAAGAAATCGTAGGAATCGACTTGACCATTGCACATAATTACCAGGTGTAAGCATTGGAGGTGTTTCAAGTGATCCTGCCTCATGTCGGGATTGTTGAGTTGTAATAACTTCACACATTCTGTCAAACCAGTGAGGTTGTTTGGAGGAAAACTGAGTGGTTTGTTGTGGCACTTGATATGGTAGTTGTTGAGGAATGAGCTGTTGTTGCATCATAAGGTATTGTTGT
The DNA here is from genome assembly GCA_030686995.1 of Artemisia argyi. Lineage (NCBI taxonomy): Eukaryota > Viridiplantae > Streptophyta > Magnoliopsida > Asterales > Asteraceae > Artemisia > Artemisia argyi. Next base: position 15,866,487 of record CM060689.1, on the reverse strand, counting down.
TGTGGATTGTATTTAGGAGGTTGTTGATTCATTGTGTGCGGAAGGTAATGTTGTTGCTGATACTGCTGAGGTTGTTGTTGCTGAGATGTTTGTTGTTGAACATGAGGAAAGTAGTGATTCGGTGGCTGAGACATCTTCGAACACTTGTGTAGAAATGGATCTTGTGGAAAGTGTAGAATTAACCAATTATCGAGAAACTTAGCCCAACTTCAAATGAGATTTCGAAAAATAAGTTTTCGAAAACTTGGCAGATTATCGAGAACTTGGCAGTTTATCGAGAACTTGGCAGTTTATCAAGAACTTGGCAGTTTATCGAGAACTTGACAGGTTATCGAGAAAAAATAAGATTGCAATATGAAGCAGGTTTATCGAAAAAGTTAGATTTCGATACTTAATAAGGTTTATCGAAAAATAAGATTTCGATAACCAAGAAATTTTCTCGATAATGTTCGAAAATTTCGAAACTTAGTTTTCGAAATTATACAATTTCGAAAACTTTTACAATAGTCGAAGTACTTAACTTTCTTATACAAGAAAGAAAATACCGAGTCCACACAAACGAAGACGAGGGAGTGCACTTTATGAAGATCTCGATAATATGTAGGTTTTGTTTTACAAAGAAAGCAATCCTTAAATTCGTTTTTCTTTCAAGATACTTGTACTTTTGTGTATAAAATGTGTAAATCTTAAGTAAAGTAGAAAACTTTATGAAAAATTTTAAACTTGAAAAGATCTCGATAAAGGTACAAGTAAGAAGAAATCGAATTTTGTTGTAAAAGTTTGGAACTTTATGGTTTGTTTTGATTTTAAACACAAGTTTGTAAGCAAAGATGTGAGAAAAACCAAGAAACAAAGCAAAAAGTTTAAAAATTTCGCAAAAAATTCGGTATTAACAAAACGAATTTGAGAAAAGAAATCAATGAAAACAAGAACTACACCTTCCTCTAGCGAATGATACCACTTGTTAGGTCACCATTTTGTAAACACAAGTATGATTATGTAAGAAATGAGATGAGAATGAGAGTGGGATGATTATGAGAAATTTGAGAAAATGAAATGCAAGAGTTTCCTTAATGTTTTCAAATAACCAACCAAGTTTACAAGAGGCCTAAGCTTACTATTTATAGGGAAGGAGCTAGGGCAACACACCCTCTCCTTCCACTCATCATTTCGTGGGCTTTTAGGGCCCATGGATCATATGACTTAAGCCTAGTAAACTAGAAACAATAACATAAATGTAAACAAATAATAACTTAAGCAACCTATTATTACAAATGACCGAGACTTGATAAAATAGTAAAACTATGGTTCCAACAAGTATATTATACCAACCTTCAGATTTGTCTTGATTTAATAATATTCTCATATTATTAACTGACAACGGACAATTTAGAATAACATGTATTCATGGATTAAACATACAAATATAGGATACAATATATTATAAATTAAACATACCATGTATTTTATTATAATAATTGTTTAACATCCCTTATCTAAATACTAAATAGATCAATGCATGATAACTCTTGTTGATGAATTATGTCTCAAGTAATGACATTCATACTTGTTGACAAGGCATAAATCATCCAACTTTGATCTATTGGAATTTTAAGAATATTTATTTCAAGAATTCAACTATTGAAGTCCTTGTATATGCATACTCAACTATTTTGATAATGCCATATTATATCTCATAAAATGTGTGTCATCCTTAACCACCAATTTATGATAATCAAATTTCCAAACATTTTAAAGTTTAAAGTATTCTTATTCTCTTAATGTATAATGCAACTATGCTTTTAGTAAGCATAACTAGTAATAGCCAAGGATGAAATCCTTACCATAACTAGTATTGAGTGTCGTCTCAATTTCATTAGCATCATTGTATGCAAACAACAACATGCTCTTAAACATTTTCCGTAAATTTTAATATCTATTGTGTAATGTTTGATGCCCTTCAAACTTTCAAGTTTGTTGGCTATGAAAATTTTTACAACAATTGAAAAATTGTTCATCTATAGAATTTGGAAGCTGTTCTAGATTTAGGATGTAATTCTATAATAAAATATATTCCTTTTAGAATATTACACAAGTTATCTAATAACTTTTAATTAGATATTAATATTGCCATATCATCTTGTAATTAAGCATGATACAACAAAACATGATGTTCATGAAAAATCTTTTAGTCATACTTAGATTTTATTCATGTTATTCATATACATTTAGACTTTCTAAATGATATATCATGTTATATTAGATTTATTTACCGCACATGTTTCAACAATAAACATTCATTCCAAGGTTGTATGTCTTATTTTCTAAATCTTACAAGTAAAGTTTCATTCCATTCTAAGACTTAACTTTTAACTTATATGGAATGTTACCTTTTATATGTTCTACAACATATATGATTTAAGAAACTAAACATAATACTCCCACTAGCTTTTAGGAATACTTAGAAATTATCTTATTTCAATTATTAATCAAAACATGAATTTAATAATTAAACATAATAGTAATCTTCTAGATGCATGCATTTATCCATCCATGGATTATTGCACTTTGTACACTTCTAAAGATTTATTTGAATTCATAAACTCCTCTTGATTACTTATCGTCCTCGCTCAAGTAATCACTCAAGAAAGAGTTTTGATATTCTATTGTCAATTTCATAAATATGACAATCACAATCTTTATATATTTAATGTATTTAGAAAAGAATATTCTATCACAGCTAATCGCTTAAATGTGATTAATAATCTTGTCATAAAACATGCATTAAATACGTGCACAATATTGTCCATATGATTTCTATATAAAGATTTAAACCACAAGGGTTACCTTATCTTTGAAGAAACTCATCTTCATTTTCTAGTCTTACTATTAAGATAAACCACATTTCTAAAATTGATCATCTTTATGGACATCATCTTAATCATTCATATCATGTCTACTTTACTCAATTACATATTTGATAATGTATCATAATGATTATCAGGTTTACAATAATCCTGTAAATCATAGCCCTCAGCATATTAATCAAATATCTGAGATATATTACTATTTTATGAATGATAATTCCATCATCTTGAGATTTAACATTTAAATGTCAAACTTTATTATCATGTTGAGATTTAACATTCAAATGTCAAACTTCATCATGATATTTACTAGTATATTTTAGAAGATTATGTATCTTGTAATTTTATCTTTTAAAGATCAAAACTCCCACTTTCTTTTAGTAATTTAAAGACTATCTTTAAATACTTAGCAAATAAAGAAACAATACAATGTTCTCTTTTGGGATATTACAAATACATATTGACAGTTCCTGACTTAACTTTGTTAATAATCTCTTCATAAGTAGTTAAACAAATTTAGAACTTCAATTTAAGACTTAATGTGATTCATCACATTCATCACATTCCATCATATGATAATGTCTTATTAATCTTCTATTTTGGAGTTTTATTAAATATGTCCAAGTCATACTCAACATTCTAACCTTGATAACTTTTGGAAGAAAAGAAGTCATAGTTATCTTTAATCAAACAATATAATAAGAGTTTTATTTTCCTAACTGAACATACCATATCATTTGGTATTTCATTAATATTAATATTGTAAGACAATCTAACAATATTTAAGATAACCATATTCCTCTTGGCTCGTCTATTTACCAACTAAGTCATTTTAATGGTATAATAGTATTTTCAAGCCAACTACATGCTTTATAACATAAGTACTTTTTACAAAGTCACTTCATGTCCATGTCTTTACAAGAAAACATAAATGTTATAATCTCACTATACGTTATAAGTCATTTTATAATTTAATGACTTCATGTATATGTCTTAATTAAAAAACATAACAAGATAACGTCTTACTTTATTATAAGTTTTGTAACATTTAAAAGACTTTATGTTTATATCTTTATAATAAAACAAAAACATGTTTAACTAAAGTAATTATGAACACCATCTTTTGGTTTCAATAGTAATTTCAAGTTAATTTATTACTTCATAATAATGTAAAACAACATTATTTCTTCATTTATTTATGTCATTCCAAGAACACATAAATATTCAAATTGAAGTAGCATTAGATTACTTAATTAATTTATGTCATTCCATGAATTCATAAATATCTATACTACCTTATAATGTATTTAAGACATCTATATTTAGAAGTCTTAAAATTTTAAGACAAAAAACATTTCTTTATTAGGAAATTGAAATTAACAAGCAACCTTCAAATGTAAATTAAATGTCTTTAATTGTGCCAACTTTGATATTCATAAAACCCATTTACTTGAGTTGTAACAGCCCATTTAATCCATCATCATCATCATGTAGTAAATGTGTTGATGGATTAGTAGTTGGACTATTCAAAAATCTGGACCATTAATGGGTTTATCTACATGGGCTGGTAGTTTTATCCCTAAAAGTTATGGTAAATGCGTTGATAGATTAGTAGTTTAGTCATTTTATTTGTAATGTTTTAGATGTATTTGAATTATTATGTAATGGTTGGAAAAAAAAGGTTGAAAAAAAAATGTTGGTCGGCTTATTATGCTTAAAAGATGACATGAAAAACATTTGTTCGCCATAAAAATAGTCATCGGGTACCCGCCGCCGCATTGCGCGGGTGCTCTTCTAGTACTAATTAAAGTAGTCTTGATATCATATTGACACATGTTCTAATAGGTATCTAATTTAGAAACTATACATTCTCATAGTTCAATTACATCAGTTGATCTGCTAGTAATGAAAATATGAAATTCACCTTGTTGTTGCAATCTAGCTAAGCTCTCACATAACATAAATTGTAACACCAAGTGTTTCTTGAATTAGATTAGTATAATTCATATTAGAACATTATTCTCTTACTTTGTAGTCAAGAGAATCCATTAAATCATATCTTTATGAGTTGTTTCTTGCACACATTAAAGATAACATTTCTCCCACTTGTACATGGAACAACCTCATATAGTTGATAAACAACACGCCATGCATTTGTTTATGTGATCAATATGATTGTGTCATAGATTTTAGCATAACAAGTAGATGTAGAACAACAATGTCTAGTAAGGAAACGTACAAGACTATCCTTAAAAGTATGAGTGTCTACACTTGGAAAGTAATTATCTTTAGCTACCAAGATGTCAAAGCTTGTAACTCCCACTAAATTAAAGATCATTACAATAGTTCCTTATTCAGTAATAAGTACACAATACTCCCACTGAATTGGACAACATTGTAAATGTTTCATATCCAGTGAAAGAAAATAGTGTGCTTTTAACTTTCCTACACCTTTGAATGTCCATACGTAACAATTAGTTATGTACTAAAAGTGTATTCTACTACGTAAATGATGGACTATCCACCAAATGCTATTAACTTGAAAAATTGGGCATGCAATTTCTTCCTTAACAGGTCTACCATCCTACAATGTATGTAGCACCTTTTAAATAGTCAAAACAACTAGATTAATAAACTAGTTTGTCTTTTACCATTTTGCGGTAATTAGTCTAGATTCTAATTTATAATAACTCATAAAATGTCATATATAATTTTCTGTAACCAAATATCATATTTGTTACTAAGAATTTAATCACCGAATGAGGATGATGAAATCCCTATGAAAAATGTACGCAATTTTCTTAACTATTAAAAATTTGCTTTGAGTTATATTAGAATTTAGACATATCTAATATTCCTATTATCATTTCTCAATCAGGAAAAGGAATAGGATTGTGCCTCACTCTTTCTTCATAGAAAGGAGACTTCTTTTGTCTTTTAAGTAAATATTTCTTAATCAAACATTTGTTTGAAAACAGAACTAGATCAATTTACCAAAGCCCAAAGTGCGTTTACGGTTTGAATGTTGCATTAATACATTAAAACGAATTACAAAATTCAATTTCAGTATTTTCGATAATTAGATCTTTAAGAAAATAAAATACCCATTGGTAAATATTCATATAAACCATAGTATTTTCTTAAAGCTAGGATCCTAATTGACATAGTACCATTACATCAGTTGATCTGCTAGTAATGATAGTATTCAACAAGGTAATTGTCGAACAATAATTGCCAATATCATATTGCAATTCCTAGATTTATGGGATTTACAATCACAAAACTTTTGTAATGTAAGCATGTTTGATCCCCATCTTAATGCCTTGAGTCCAAGATCTCACTTCCTACTCAATTTAAGTCGTCTAACTTAAAAACTGCAAACTCATAAATCCATCACATCAGTTGATCTGCTAGCAATGAATTTATGAAATTTACCTCTCCATTGCAATCTTGCCAAGTTCTTACATGACGTAAATTACAACTTCAAGTGTTCTTAATTAGATGGATTCGACTTAATTTTATAAGGGTATTAATTTTGACGTGATCAAAATAATGTATGAAGAAGCATGCATACAACTTCATAACATTGGTTTTTCAAAACATTTTTATTACCAATTTGTTAAGAGTAAAATAACAAAGTTTTGATTGAGGTATCGGGTTCACCAATTAAAGAATTACCAACAATTATCGTCCACTATATCATATTTTTGCATAAGCCCTAAGGCTTAGTGTTTCGGATAATCATTGTGGAATTGTGGTGAATTCACCCTTAAGATGACAATGTACGTAATATAGTGATATAGGTAAGTCTAGAGTCGGCAACCAAGCAGTTGTAGAGAACCGGTAGGTGCATGAGCTTTAAAAACCCCTCTGTACAAGTACATTGGGTGGCAACCTTCGATCCGCCTTTCGCACACTGTGTACAAAAACATCAATCAACCAATCCTTTGAAATTTACTCTTAAAACCAAAACAATTTCGCCATTTATTTAGTCCGTATTATTTTTCTATTCAAAAAATTACCCTTTTCGTTTATAAACATGTCTAACATAATAATAAACAAAAACAAGTAATATAAAATAAAAAAATAAACAACCAAATAAACATATACATAACATAACAATTAAATATGTATAAAACATGTAGCCACATGCAAATCTTATTCAATAGTCCTATTAATAATCAAATCTAGGTGTATAACGTATTTATTTAATTAAGGCTTTCTTCTTCTAGGAAAAAGAGCCACATACATCGATAAATCGATTGCGTAAGCCAAAACTAAACAAATATCACATAGCACATAATTGATTACTTAATATTGGAGTCTTTCCCAATTCGACATCTATTAATAAATTTACATGTTTCGATATAACTTAACAATTAATTCATATATACCATTTAAATTATCACACAATAAAATCCATGCAAATACGCATTTTTTCATGGATTAAGCTTAACAATTAACATATTGCACCAAGATCGTTTACTAAAACGCATAACAAATTACATGATATCCTAGGGTTTCTAATCATATTAATAAAATTAAAACCAAAACCCTAAAACCCTTTAAGGTCTAAATCGACCCAATTAAAAAATTAGGGTTAGGAATCAAAAAACCCAAAAAACATGTAATTAAACGAATCAAGATTCAATTTTTATGCGTTTCGATAATTAATTACATATTATAACCTGGCTTTGATACCACTGTTAGAATTATAATATCATGACAATCATATAAATAAACCAAACACATCAAGTAAACATATGCGGAAGCGTTATATCAACATCATATAACATGTAATTAATTAATCAATAATAAATAGTAAACATACCTTTGTGATTCTAGCCCGAACAAAAATCAATATGCAATCTTCAAGTTATGAACCCTAATTAGGGTTTATGTGGATTGTAAGAATAACCCCTTACCTTTTTGTTATTCAATCCAAGATACAATCAATAGTGTGATTGTATCACGTTCTTGTACACACGTACTAATACCAAGTAAATGATTATGCAAGTAAATAATAACAAAACACTTTTTAGAAGATCAAATCAAATCCCTAAGGGTTTAGGGATGTTTGGTCGATTATTGAATAAGAAAAGAACAAGAGAAAAACTTTAGGTATTGTGTGTGTAAAGAGATACCCAAAACCTAAAGCATGCCTTTGTATTTATAGTGTAACATATCTTGGAGCTCAAGTAATGTTTGGGTTGGGCTTCCTCTCCCTCAAACCGATTGGCCACACCCTTAATAGGTGTTCCGGAACCTTCTTGACATCCAATTATTTACACAATAAAACTTTCCTTATATTCGTCTAACGGTCGTTAGCCATTCTCCGTTAAATACTAACGGTCGTTACGTGTTTTGTTTATTAATAATTATTCTTAACATTTATAAATAATTATTATTCATTTACTCTTCATACGTAAAGTGTGCAATCCCGTGATCTCGAGTTCGATCCTAACATACGACTACTAAAATAATGTCCATAATCTAACAGTGGTATGGATTCATATATAGTTTTTTCATAGATATGGTCATCTTTGTGTACAAAATTTAGTTAACACATGTTGTTTTTGTGTATTGATAATTTATATCAAAATATATACATAAAAAGGTAAATAGAACTCAACCTCATCTCCCTTGAACAAACAGCAAGGGCTTCAACTATCCTTTGATTGAGTTTTGTCAAATTAACCTCATCTCTTTTGAACAAACAGCAAGGGCTGCAACTATCCCTTGATTGAGTTTTGTCAAATTAACCACAGTTAAGCATCAGCTTATATGCCCCTTGTTTCAAACAAAAAAATATTCCGGATCCCCATCCCAACCAGTGGCGGAGCCAGCGGAGAAACTAAGGTGGTTCCTCGATTCTATGCTCAGAAAAAGCTATTACAGCTATGCATCAAGTCAGATACAATTTAACACAACTTTAACCAATATTTAAACAGGTTCATTATCAGTAATTGTAAAAACGTTAACAACTAAGTCCCCTCAACTTCTATAACTTATTATTCATGCTTGTATCGTGAAATACTAATTCTATCTTGTATGTCACTTTCAATAAACTACCGAATCATTGATCTTACTTTAATATTTATGTTAATGTGAATATGTGGATATCTTAGTTAGATTAACGCTAAAAATATCTTGAACTCTTTTCGTGTGTGATTTATTGAAGTTTGTAGCATAATTATGCATGGCCACCACTTAATTACACACTTAATTACAGATCAAAATAGTGACATTTTAAAATACGCAGTATTCTAAAAATCGGTTCTTGGGTATACGTGTAGTTTTGGCTTTTTATACAGGGAGATGATTTGCACAGTCAGCTTTTTGATTGGGACACTCCAATTTACAACCAATTAAAGCAGAATATATAAACTGTACAACTATTTAATGCATGTATTGGAGTGTCTCAATCAAAAAGTTGAGTATGCAAATCATTTCCCTTTTATACAATGTCTAAATAAGTGATTTAAAAAAAAAATACGGTAAGTTATAGGGTTCTAAATGAAAAGTTAAAAAAAGTAAGGCACTAAGAAAAAAATAAAATATTATGATTTGGGTCATCTTTTTCACTTAAAAGTTAAAGCAAAGAGCTGATAACCTATGATAACACAAGAGTCAAAGCAGTGTTTCTTTTATTGTTTCTTGGCGGTTTTTGTGTCTTCCTTTCTTTTTATTTGGACTCTAAGGTGGTTCCCCATCTCATTCTAAGGTAGTTCCTATTTTTTTCCGAATGTAGAGCTTCTAATGGGTCTCGTTTCTAAGGCTTCTCACAGTGGTGACCTATATTGCATCATCTTTCCAGCTGCCACCTCAGCATTCTCTCTCCTCAACCCATATTCACCTCTCTCATCACAGTGCAACCCATATTGCATCATCATCTTCTTCTTCTTCTTCTTCTTTTAGAAAAAAAAACATTTTTAAACATGCATGCATGTAAATGTAACCTGGTAGACGCGTGTAACATGCTCTATACGTGTATTGCTTTAATTTGTTTGCTTTATACGTGTAACTACTTGTTCTTGCCATAGCATTACTTTGCCAAATTGCATGTGTGGTGACTATGAGAACCGCAAGTAACTACATGTTCTTGCCATAACTACTTGTTCTTCCCCTAAAACTTCCATAGCCTTAACTGAAGTAAAAAAGGAAGAACAACATCCTGAACTTGTTTTCTTTGTCGAAGAAGAGGAACGATTCAGATTGGAAAACCTTCTTGATGCTAGAACGATTTAGATTGGAAAAGTGGTAATTGTGTTGGAAAGTCTTGCTTCAAAATCGATTGTCTACACGAACGATTTGTGAAAACCATTGGCCGGCGATCGATATGGTTATTTAGCCACAGTGGGACGATCGATATTGGAGATCGATCGATCCACTCGATCGATGTATTCCGATGCACTACTAGTAGCCTAAGGTGGTACATGGGCACCACCTTGTTATACATAGATCCGCCTCTGATCCCAACTACCTTGTCCATTAACTTACAAAAGGAATTATAATTTGAATGAATTGTGATTTGAATTGTGAAATTGGTCATGTGTTTGGTTGACAGGATGTAATGTAATTCACTACTAACTCATTTACATAAGTCTGTTTGGTTTGAAAAAAATTGTAATTTAAATTTTATAAAATTACCATAAAAAATGTAATAGTGAATATCATAAATGTTTGTGATTTATATTACCCATTAATGTTTGTGATTTTTTTTATGTATTATCTATAAACATATAAGATTAAGTCCTAAAATTCAAAGGAGAGTATTAATGACACCAATTTTTTGAGGAGCATTGATTACATAGTTTTTAGAAGTGAAAAATGTAGCCATGCAAGAATCAAGATTAATGCCACGTCCATGTCAAGCGTCCATGTTTATGAGGGGCATGCGAAGTGTTCATGTATTCATTGAGGCACTTATGATTGTAGAGGTTACATGGAATAAGGTATTTGGAGAGTCTATTTTAATTATTAGAGTATGCATTACTTGATCTTTAATAGGAAAATTAATTGGGTAACTCTTTCAACTACTTCTTTTGAGTATAAATAGCAAAATTTAGCAACCCACAACAAATTATTCCACCGCCACATCCACAGGAACCGACCAACATCAACTGTTTCTGCCGCCGACACCACGTTCAACCAAACTCATTTTAGTCATCGGGCGTGCATGAGTCATTGATGAAGAAGGTTATTGAAAAATGGTTGTGATGTATATTTATTTATTTGAATTGTTTCTTTTGGTAATGTGATATGAAACTAAGTTTAGTTTTGGTTGTTGTCGTGTCTAATGAACAACTCCAAAATGATTAATAACGTTGGCAAACATGCTGACATATGGGTATTTGTTTGTGATTGTATTGTTAATGATTGATTTTTAGTAATCTTATATGTGTTGTTTTTGCATGATAGGTTTGGGCAAGAAGATAGTATAGGAGATGATATCTTCACCAACAACCGTATGTCTTTTTTTTTTTTCCTTTTACAAAATATATTTATACACGTAAAGTGTATTTGATTTTATACAAAATATATGTGTTGTTAATGATTCATTCATTTCGTTTTCTTAAAAAAAGTATTCGTGGGGGATAAAGTTAAGTTCTATTGTTATATGTATTATCGATTTTCCAAATGTCAGGGAATGGATGAAGGAAAAAAAAAGAATTAGAATAAAAAGAAAAGGAAGAAAGCAAAACAACTAACTCAACTCGAATTGCAACAACAAAAATATGACGAAGAGAAACTTAAATTCTGTAGAAAACTAGAAGGGGGGTTGAATAGTTTTACGTCTTTTTCGTTTTAATCAAAGTTTACTTTCAAATAATAAATGGTAGTTTGTAAAAACCTTTGAAGCTAAAGTATAGAAGCAAATTAATTCACATATGTCACATAAATACTTCTTATTTAAAGTGTTAAATAGAAATTATGATTTCATATATCTCACTTAAATATAAGTTTGTATTTATATGTGTATATGTGTTTTAATGATTGTATATACTTTAATTTACTAATGTATAATTTATGTTTTGAATGGAACCTAGTTTGATCTTTATGTGAAATCAATATATGCGCAACACACAAGCAATTGTAACTATGAATGACATGCAAGTAAGTTATAAATCAAAGAGTGAGAGATGGAAAGATCAAACCGAGAGACAAAGGATTTATAGTGGTTCGGCTACAAGGACACCTTCCTTGCCCTACTCCACTCCCCGAGTCACCTACTCGAGAGTTTTTTTTCACTAGTACAAAAACCTCCTTTATGGCGGAGAATACCTTACACACCAATTAGCACACCACAACGATATCACACCGCAATCACAACTTCAACACAACTTCTTCACACCAATCTTCTTCACACCTAACTTCTACACACCAATCTTCTACACTTCAAATATCTTCACACCTTTCTACTTTGCTCCTAGCTTCTTCACAACTTAATACTTCCTAACTCTTTTTCTTCACGCCACTTGTTTCTTCACACCTTCACTACTAAGTCCTATCCACTACTCCAAGATATAAACTACTTCACACCTTCTAGGCTTCAACTTCTTTGTCTTCACAACTATCTCCACTTCAATATGCTATTACCACTTATATCTTCTAACACAAATCCTATCCACCTCTACTTCTTCACTACTAATACTACTTCACACCTTCAATAGATCTAGATCCAATATCTAAATCTATCTAATCAATGTATACACAATGTTCACAAAGAAATAAATGCTATACAAGATAAACTAAACAAACAACTTAGATAGCAAGATGATACTAAGTTATAATACTCCTAGTAGAAGTATTCTTCTCTTTGCACTTGAGTGTTGAGGCTTGAATCACTTTGAAACAAAGATCAAAGTATATAAGATCAAAGGATTTTTAGAAGATGGATAAGAATGTTTAGATCAGAAAGTTTTAGTGCAAAAAGGTGAGGAAAAAATCCATGTTTAAGGTGGTATTTATAGGCAACAGAATCTGACAGAGGAGCGTGGCCGGTCCCCTTAAACCATGGCCGGCCCCCTTAAAATTAAGGGGACCGCCCTTTATAATTAAGGGGGCCGCCCAGCTGAAACGGCCAGATTCTTTGTCTTTTAGTGGGGAAAGTTTATTTGGTGAAAAACTAACTGATTTTGGTTAAAAATTTGAATTCATATATTTAGTATGAATAAAACAATTTTCTTTATTACCAAAGTGTTTTTCAAAAATATATAATATGTTTATATAATTAAGTAAACTTTGTAATACTTAATTAAACTTTTCTTTGATCTTATAATGCTTTAATCACTATGTTTATTCATACCTTAAGTGATTAGATGGTGAAAGTGATTATTAACTACTAAATACTTGTTTACATCATTATCTTTGATTTAATGTGTTTTCGTTTTGTGAGCATCAAAACATAGAGATATCGGAAGATATGAATAACGTTTTTAGTCGTTTATTTATATCAACAATCTCCCCCTTTTTGATGATTACAAAACCTAAACTCATTAAATCTAAAAATTAATTTTTAGACAAGTATTAAGTGAGTTTACATTCACTTCTCCCCCTTTTTGTAGAATCAAAAAGGTTTAAGCCAATAAGGTAAAAAACTCCCCCTTGATGTATGCTCCCCCTCGTTTGAGAGCACCAAGGGTTCGAGAAATGAGGTTCTTGCAAGAAAAATATTAGAAGCACAAGCATGGCACAAGCAAACACATATGGCATAGTACTAACTAATAATGAGCATGGCAAAAGAGAATTAGAAACATATATTAAATCGTTCATTAAATGAAAATGATTATGTCAACCCATAATCATTGTTACATAGGCTACAAAGATGAAATTCTAAGCTAAGTAGAATGTCCTAATGTGCCAACAAGAAGTGTCACCAAACTTTCTTGAATCCCAAAATGGTTGAGGAGATTTATTTGAAAATGAGAAACATAAGCATGTAAAATGCTTGATGTTTTAGTGGAGGTAAACATTTGGTTGCATGGATGTTGTTGGGTTTGGAGATGTGGAGCTTGTAGGTGGTGAAATTGAAGATGGGTTTATTGATTGAGGGTTTTGATGTTGTTCAAGTGATGGTGTTTGTTGAGATCTAGTAAGAAGATACTCAATCCAAGTAAAGTGCTCATTCAATGCAATGGTTTGTTGTTGGAGGAAGATGCAACAAGGGCAATTGTTAACATGCTTCTCAAGTTGGTTTTTGTTGTGTGGTGATGATGGTGAGCTTGATTGTGGTGGATCCAAATTGCGTTGAGCAAGATGTAATGCTAAAAGAGCACTAAGCTCATGTGCCTCTTTTAGCTCCTCAACGAACTTCAAGTGTTCGGAGGAAGGTGATGGTGGTGGAGCTTGATAGTTGTCTTGGGTGAAAGTTTGAACATGCAACATGGGAGTGGCATGTGAAGTTGTAGGATGTGGTAGTGGTATTCTTGGTGGTGGAGACATGGTTGAGCTTGGATAGTCATGAAAACATGAAATGTGTGGGAGAGGTTCTTCATGAGTGGGTGATGTTTTTGTTGAATGAGCAACATGTGAAATGTTGATTGAGAGATTGGGATTGATGTTTTGGGATGAAGCATGCTCATCATAAGAAGAGCCATGAATGAGAGAATGAGTGGGTGATGGGTTGTGAGATGAATCATTGTTGTGGTTTTGAGGTTTAGTAGTTGGTTGACTTGGAACAACATCACTTGAGTTTTAACAAGAATCAAGTTTCCTCCTCCAAACGGGTTTGACGGAGATCCTTGCGGTTCTTGAAATCTTAGGTTTTTGGTTGTTGGGAGATGACATGTTTTGGTGTGATGGCATTAATGATGGGAAGAGGATATTTATAGTGTATGAGAAATGTGGTTTAGGAAGGTAAATTTTGAGGGATAACATGGGACAAAATATGTTTGTGAATTTTGGGAAGTATAGGCTGAGATGGGTCAAAAAGTGATAAAGAAAACAGTATCCCCGACCATCAGATGGCCGGTCCCCTTAATTAGGGGCCGGTCCCCTTAATCATTAAGAGGGACGCCTTATATAATTAAGGGGGCCGCCCATCTGGTGATTCCCAGAATGCCAGAAATGGATTTTTGGCAGAAAATTTTCAAAAAGGTTGTGTTTTTGGATTTGGATTCAAGTAAGTTTAACTCTTTGAGACAATATAGGACATACTATTCATGAATGTAGGGAGTGATATAGAAATAAGCAATAAATTTCTAATAATCATGCAATCCATTTATTTATCAATTAAGATATGTAATTAAGAAGGCAATAAAGTAAATAAGCTAAATAAGCAACTATATGAAAGTGATAATACTTAGCCTAGAGCAAGCATGTTGATGATTGTTAACAAGTAACACATAGGTGGATATGATTATATGGACTTCAAGACTTGTTACAAACAAGATCCATATGGGCAAGTCATGATTCTCATGAAATGATTTGATTAGATTGTGAATGTCATTTCCAATAGAGGTGTATGACACATGTGAGAAGGTTAAATGTGTTTTAAGCAAAACGTTTTTAGTTTTATTTAACAATGTTTTGAAGTGACTTCAAGTGTGCATTATAATAACATAAAAAAAAATTTAATCTTGTTTTTGATTTAAAATAATGGTTATGAAAGAAATCTTAGTTAAGTAAAGAAATATTTCATTCAAAAAGAGAGGTTTTTTGAATATGATGTTTTAATCATAATAATCAAGAAGTTGCAAGTGAAGGATTTGAAATGGAAACTTGTCATTGTCATGAGAATCAAATAAGCCCATTGTCACATATAATCATCTTTAATGACACCTAAAGATATTAAAGGAAATGATAGATACTTATGATCTAAAAGCAATGGGACATGAAGAAACAAGGTAAATAATTCATGGATACAAGATAGACATACGTATATATATACAAAGAACATCATAATATCAAGTTGCAAGCAAGTATTAATAATAATGCATCTATTAAGGCAACTAGTAAGATATATAGCTTGAGTGGAAGGGTTCTACTATAGATCATAGAAGATTTAATAAAAATGATACTATACTAAACAACAAGAAGGTTAATAATGCTAATATCATGTATGCATATATTAGTGTTGATATTCTAAGAGCATGGCAGCATATCAGTTAAATTTTATTCACACACTAATTAAAACATTTTAAATTATAATATAATATTGACAAGTTTTAGAAAAGAAAAACTTATCTCAGGTCCAGCTTTTCAAAAAGGATGGGCATGACTGTGAAAGAGGAAATTTAGGAGGCTTCATCATGAAAAAGTAACCGATACACCATGATACCAATACTCCAAGAGTGAAGAACAAAATGCGATACATGAATAAATCCGCAACAACATCATAGACGAAACATTTGTAGAACGTGAAACAATGAGATAGAGACCGATATCCGTCAAAGGTAATAGAGCGAGATGAGTAGATTAACATGTAATAGGCTCTTCATTCATAAATTTACCTAAACAAGATAAACAGCTTGGTACCCAGATTCTCATGGGTCCTAGTTGGTTAGATGACAACATCCATTGCATTTGAATGCACATGATGTAGATGTCGTCGATAAGTACAAGAATTCATCAATAGTTTGTTTTAATTAACAAATAATGACTTTCTTAACTAGAATAAAAAGTAATGAATGTTAATAGTATTAGTTCTAAATTTACTCACTAGATTTAACAAATTTTATTTGTTTTAATGCATTTGTTGAAGGATCATCTACAGTAAATCCTAACCCGGTTTTATCATAGAATGGCTTTTGAATGTCAAGAAGATATTTTAAAGACTTAGAGCTATTTTCGAATTTTGCCAATGTTTTTGCTTTTTCAATTTCCATTTTAATTTCATGTTTGTAATCTCGACATTTTTTACATACAAGATCGATTTCAATATTACTTTTAAGTCTAGACATTTTATCTTCTAAAATGATTTCTTTTTCAAAGTTGTTTTCAGCAGATGTTGAAAATTTATTTTTAAAAATAATTTTTGAGTCAATGTTGCAAAAATGTTTGAAGTTGTTTTCTATTTTTAAAAATTCTAATATAAATTGATCATAACAAAAATGTTCAGTTTTGAATTGTACCTTCTTTGTAGTTGTACATTCCTCACATGCAATACGGTGATCAATTTCATTTTCCATGTCGCTCCATGTTTTGTTTGTAGTTTCACTTGGATCTAAGAACATGTAGTTCTTGCCATCAATACTTGTGTTCTCATTTGTTTGAAAATTCTCATGAGCCGTATTATCATCGTCTTCTTTGCACTTGTTGCACCATGATTTATTCACGCTCTTTCTTTGGATTTGACTCATGTATTCTTCGTTGTACATACCTTCAATGATCACATTTGAACTAGTAGTACATGTATTTACATCAACTAAATATTTATTTACTAAATTTTCTAGATTAACTATTTCTTGTGCAATATCAAGTTTATTATCTTTGGTTTTACATTTCTCTTGGTGAATCTTTAAAAGACATTTCCAAATATCATTTGCCGTTTTACAATGAAATGATCTTTCATATTTAACTTTTGGTAGAGTTTTGAAAATAAGTAATTTGGCTTTAGTGTTTTTATCAATATTAGTTTGAAGATTATTATATCGATTTTCAAAATCTATTTTGGTTGATTTAAGATCACCAATTGAAATGATATGCCAAAGATCAAGATCTATTGATTTCACATAGTTTTCAAATTTGTTTTTCCATTCAAGAAAATGATCATTTTCAAATAAAGGTGGTTGTTGTGCAAATTTCCCTTCTACATATTTTTCAAATTCCATTGATCGTTGCAAGTTTTAAAATACAATCTATTTTAAAAATCTTACTAGACGTGGCTCTGGTACCAATTGTAGAAAACTAGAAGGGGGGGGGGGGTTGAATAGTTTTACGTTTTTTTCGTTTTAATAAAAGTTTACTTTCAAATAATAAATGGTAGTTTGTAAAAACCTTTGAAGCTAAAGTATAGAAGCAAATTAATTCACATATGTCACATAAATACTTCTTATTTAAAGTGTTAAATAGAAATTATGATTTCATATATCTCACTTAAATATAAGTTTGTATTTATATGTGTATATGTGTTTTAATGATTGTATATACTTTAATTTACTAATGTATAATTTATGTTTTGAATGGAACCTAGTTTGATCTTTATGTGAAATCAATATATGCGCAACACACAAGCAATTGTAACTATGAATGACATGCAAGTAAGTTATAAATCAAAGAGTGAGAGATGGAAAGATCAAACCGAGAGACAAAGGATTTATAGTGGTTCGGCTACAAGGACACCTTCCTTGCCCTACTCCACTCCCCGAGTCACCTACTCGAGAGTTTTTTTTCACTAGTACAAAAACCTCCTTTATGGAGGAGAATACCTTACACACCAATTAGCACACCACAACGATATCACACCGCAATCACAACTTCAACACAACTTCTTCACACCAATCTTCTTCACACCTAACTTCTACACACCAATCTTCTACACTTCAAATATCTTCACACCTTTCTACTTTGCTCCTAGCTTCTTCACAACTTAATACTTCCTAACTCTTTTTCTTCACGCCACTTGTTTCTTCACACCTTCACTACTAAGTCCTATCCACTACTCCAAGATATAAACTACTTCACACCTTCTAGGCTTCAACTTCTTTGTCTTCACAACTATCTCCACTTCAATATGCTATTACCACTTATATCTTCTAACACAAATCCTATCCACCTCTACTTCTTCACTACTAATACTACTTCACACCTTCAATAGATCTAGATCCAATATCTAAATCTATCTAATCAATGTATACACAATGTTCACAAAGAAATAAATGCTATACAAGATAAACTAAACAAACAACTTAGATAGCAAGATGATACTAAGTTGTAATACTCCTAGTAGAAGTATTCTTCTCTTTGCACTTGAGTGTTGAGGCTTGAATCACTTTGAAACAAAGATCAAAGTATATAAGATCAAAGGATTTTTAGAAGATGGATAAGAATGTTTAGATCAGAAAGTTTTAGTGCAAAAAGGTGAGGAAAAAATCCAGGTTTAAGGTGGTATTTATAGGCAACAGAATCTGACAGAGGAGCGTGGCCGGTCCCCTTAAACCATGGCCGGCCCCCTTAAAATTAAGGGGACCGCCCTTTATAATTAAGGGGGCCGCCCAGCTGAAACGGCCAGATTCTTTGTCTTTTAGTGGGGAAAGTTTATTTGGTGAAAAACTAACTGATTTTGGTTAAAAATTTGAATTCATATATTTAGTATGAATAAAACAATTTTCTTTATTACCAAAAGTGTTTTTCAAAAATATATAATATGTTTATATAATTAAGTAAACTTTGTAATACTTAATTAAACTTTCCTTTGATCTTATAATGCTTTAATCACTATGTTTATTCATACCTTAAGTGATTAGATGGTGAAAGTGATTATTAACTACTAAATACTTGTTTACATCATTATCTTTGATTTAATGTGTTTTCGTTTTGTGATCATCAAAACATAGAGATATCGGAAGATATGAATAACGTTTTTAGTCGTTTATTTATATCAACAAAGTCCACTTGGAAAAACAAGAAAAGATTAAACAAGAGACTGATCACTACCGAGAAACAATTATGTTCATGCAAAGCTTTCCTCACAAGAAAGATGATAACAACAATCGTCTTCGAGCTTAGGAGTGTCGAAAACATGCTCAACCAATGGAATGCAAAGATATTCATCGAGGCAAACTCGGTTGGCTGTTCGGTCCTTTAGGTTTCGGTTGTCTACAATATATGAAGCTGAATCATCCTCTAATCAGTCTCATTATCATAATTTTATTGATGATTCCATTGCGACACTCAATAGTTGGATGGATTTGAATGTTAATATTTTGTTTGCGTTTAATCTTTTTGACTCTTTGATATCCATATATGTATATACTGAATTGTTGGAGGATTAATTAACCCGAGCTTTAATTTTGTAATCTCATGATGTGAAAGTTATATTTTGTAACCTTTTTTTATCATCATGATCATGCTAAAATATAAAATTCAAACTCTATTAAATAAAAAAGTATGAATGAATGTTCGTCATATAATAAACTTCCACGTTATAAGCATATACGCCATGTCATTGTTAGGCAATAATTTTTTATACTCAATCACTTTTTCAAGAAAATTAAAAAGTCGAACAAAAAATATTAGTTTTGTTATTTGTTTTTGGAATCATTAAAGGACAATGTCATTTGTGTTTATACTGATTTGGAGGGTATTTGACGGGTGCTTTTAAAGTGATTTTAACAACTAAGAGAAACTTCTAATACAATGAATCATAACCATGCAAAAAAGTATGAAAAAAGAATAGCAATCATCTTTGTAATTAAGCTACTCTCAATTTATTGATCAATTACTTGCGAAGTGCAAGTGTGTTTATTGAGAGGCAAAATTAAACGCATATTAAACTATGACCAATTAGATAGACGCCGTGTGCTTCATATTACCAAGCAGAAACCGTCTAATAGACAAGTATCGTAGGGCAATGTAATATACCAATAGAAACAAAGGCATATTTTTATCATTCAATTAAGTAATAGGCCAAAAGAAACAAACCCATCACAACTTAATAACTAAAAGCCCATATATAAAATACAATACCACAAAACAAAAACAACATCGAACATGTTGGAAGAAATCCAACAAACCGATTTCTAGAGTGGAACCACGAATCAAGAACTACTCCAACAAGACCTCGGTGAAGGGTTATGATCCCTTAATGCCGAGTGGCACCAACACACACATGAGATATTTACACTCAAACGTTTATTGAATGTGAGCAAGAAAAGAAGGTACAAATAAAACCTCACCCCCTCATCCCTATTTATAGAGAATGAGGGGGGAGAAACCTAATCCTTGGTGAACAAAGAATCTACAATTGAGGAGGTTAGGAACTTTCCTAATACATTACTAACCTCCTTAAGTTTGAGCTAAACTACAACTAGCCCCCTAAACTTATATCCTAACTATTACACACTAATATTCTAACAATTTCCACCTTAGTGGTAATAGTTAGCCTTCTCCGATACATAGCAGCTTCAACCAGTGCTGGAACCTCGGACCGGGGACCGCCTTCGTCAAGGCACCAGTAGCAATACCCGCTACTAACCTTAGCTCAAATCCTAACTCTGTAGAGAGTCCCTTTAGCCATGTATCCTCTTTCAATTCTCCAGTAAGTGTCATATATTCCACTTCAGTTGTTAACAAAGTCATCATGTATCGCAACATAGCTTCCCAACTCACAGCACATTCCTATATCATAAACCCGTACATTGTGATTGATCTACCCATGGCGTAATCATAATCCACAAAATCCTGTACGTCCGTCTGTAATCCACGATCAAACCTATCCAACATTCCCACATCCGCAGATGTTATGTCAGGTCTCGTGCAGACCACTTGATACTCATGACTTCCAACTACATATATACATGACCCCTTACTCTTCTTTTCTTCATCACGATTCCTTGATAGACCATCCTCTAACGACAGCGTAGAGTGTCCCCCAAACAATATCCAAACCGACATCCCATTGGTGAATCGTGACACCCTAAGAGTATTACCACTCTGAGTCCTGAAGATCTCCATACCAAGTATAATTTCCATTGCTTCATCCAGCAAACCCTAGGTAACCCAGATCTCAGCCTTGCTTTCGCAAGTAAACCCCGTATAATCTATATAGAGGAATAGATATATGAACAAACCTGGTGCACAATTCCAGTAATATATGAAGCTGTCGTCACTGCTTCGTCTGAAACTGTTGCTGAGCATACACATACCAGATCGAGTATCCATATCTTCTTTCATTACAGCCATCCTCTTGGAAATTACCTCACAAGCAACTGCATTCCTGAAAGTCAATGACTCATGTGCATCTTCTATTATCACTCTAGCAACTCCTAAAGCAGCCATATTACTGTTACCTCTATACCTTTCAGCAACATTACCCACTGCACCTTCTTGACTAGGTACTCCGGTTATCATAATGTCTGCCCCGATCTTTGCACCAAGGTATACCCGCTTATTTACCAAGCAGTCCGTGTTTGTCTTTCCTTCAAGTTGTTTAACCTCCAACTTTCTTTGAGCCACTGCAGCATGATCGTTACTCTCCTGACTTACCTCAGCTTCACGATTTTCCTGAGCTCCCTGCAGTTCTACCTCAAACCAAACACGCTTTTGAACATGTATTCCATGGACCCTTGTTTTAACACCAAGACCAAGTTGCTTGAACCCAACTTGTTTTGAACCTCCATGTTTTTGTACAATATTCCCATCAAACTTTCGATGTTTAACCTAGTATTCATACTAGCCATTCTTCTTTAACCTTGCTACAAACCTTGTCAAGTTGCTACTTAACCAACTTTACCAACAAGTCTCACAAGCCGTGTGTTAAACCCACTTTCTTGTAGTTATCGATCTACTAACGTTTAGAAAAACCCTAACGCTTCGATCTTTCCACCTCAAGTCTACAACCTAGCTTGATATACCTTGTACTCCAAGTAATCACTTTTCTTGAATCCCAAGACAAATTTAAACCTTACTTGTCTTCCAAGAACCACCAAGACTTGAACTCCAAGAAATCGAAAACTTGAAATTGAAACTTCTTGCAAAACCTTGTCACCTTTGAAGCTCAAAACCTAAACTCCAAGAACCTTGTGATAAAAGAAAAACGATTTCCTATAACCCTAAGAGAATCGATCTAAATCCTTGCAAGACAACTTCAATAACCTTGTTGCCCAAGTAATCTTGACTCGTAAACCTAGAAACCTTGAACCTTGTAATCTACACAATGATAGCCAAACAATAACCGAAAACGACAAACAAGACACCAACCAGATCAGTAAATTCGACAAGCTATATCTTCTTCCTGGAAGCTCCGATGCAAGATCCCTCTAGTGAAATACTAGATCTATGTGTCTTCAACCTATGGTTTGAATTTCGTAGAAATCCAACGGTTAACGAACCCGCAGCGCCAATTCTCCCACAACTGCGTAGTAACCGATGAACCAAACCCGGTTCACTCGTTTCTCTTGTTTTAGCTCTATCCACGTTGTGTGATTCATTCTTCTCGAACCTGGCTCTCATACCAATTGTTGGAAGAAATCCAACAAACCGATTTCTAGAGCGGAACCACGAATCAAGAACTACTCCAACAAGACCTCGGCAAAGGGTTATGATCCCTTAATGCCGAGTGGCACCAACATACACACGAGATGTTTACACTCAAACGTTTATTAAACGTGAGCAAGAAAAGAATGTACAAATAAAACTTCACCCCCTCATCCCTATTTATAGAGAATGAGGGTGGAGAAACCTAATCCTTGGTGAACAAGGAATCTACAATTGAGGAGGTTAGGAACTTTCCTAATACATGACTAACCTCCTTAAGTTTGAGCTAAACTACAACTAGCCCCCTAAACTTATATCCTAACTATTACACACTAATATTCTAACAATACATTTTTAAAATTTTATGCAACAAAGTTAAAACATTTCATACAACATACTAAACAATACTTAAGTATACACTCGCCAATATACAGAAAGAATACACGATTAACAATTAGATTCTCAGCCCGTGCGTAGCACGGGTTCTGCAATGCTCGTTTATATGTTAAGACTAGCTAAATTAATATAAATATCATAAATGACTATACACATATGGCTTAAAAAAGGTTACAAACACAATGGGAAATATGAAACAAAAAATTTCAAAACGTCAAATACAAAAGGTTCGTCACCATTTCAAAGTGAAATTTAATGTAAGAAATACAAGTTGAAAAAAAGAAAAAAAAAATCTTACGTTTTGTTCAATAGTAGATATAACAAAGTTTATAAAAATTTTCGAAAGTCAAGACAATACCACATGATTGAACCAGAAAGTGTGGGTAAGAAAGATATGTAAGAGATGTAAATAGATACTGCAAAAAATAAAGAGTATGAGTTTTCTTATGTGTAGGGTTAATTTTGTAAATACGTATGAGTTCCTTTGTAATGTTATACTTTTCATCGCTATTCCAATGTAATTCAGATTACATCAAAAGGTGGGACAAATGTTATTTAAATAATTACAATTCCGCCCATTAACCAACCAAAAACCTTACGTAATTGGAATTCGAATTACAATTACATCGAATTACAACGAATTCGGTGAACCAAACACCCCCTAAATGCATATTGATGGTTCAGAAGTAGTTGCGACAAGGTACTTGATATTTTCTTATTACAACTGCATTAGCTTTTAACAAATCCCAAAATGCTTTTGTATCTGATGGCATGGATAGAGCTTGGAAGGTAGTTGTTGTTCATATAAAATATTTGCCCAACACTCAAACATGTTATATGCAGTCTTCAGCACATTATGGAGGAAAGCCAATGATTGCTTTTTAATTGAAAGAGGAAGCAACTGATCACCTATTACTTATGATGATTTGGGTTCTTTTTCATCTCAAATGGGTTAAATGGGTAATATGATAAAATAATTTACATAGTAAATGGGTCAAACATGCTGATTGCTAATAATCGAGATTTTTTTTCATCTGAAAATCGGACAAATGGGTCATATATCAAAGCAATAATATAATCAATGCCAACTCATGTTAGTTGGTTGATCGGTAGTAGGTTTAAACATCGAGCCCCCATATCACCTAATGTAATCATAGCATTCAAGACATGAGCAATTTTCAAGGCTTTTAGATTCACTATTGAGTCTTATTACTATGACTTTCAAAAAGAGTTACCATATCTCGATAATGGGGTCTGTTGATTCGGAATCGTGGGATGAGTAGAAGTAACAGATTCACTATCAGTTAATCATTTTCTGCAATGAAAAATGGCCATAAACAGTCTTTACGATTTAAAAGCCTTTTGTTTCGTAATCGTTCTCGAACTTAATATCCTAAAACTCATCATCTCTAAAAATATACTTTGACTTGTTAATAAGTTGTTAAAATATGGCATCCTAAACCTCAATTAAGAACTTATTCATAAGGCAATTCCAGCTCTATTATATAATAAAAGTACAAACCATTCGCACATATATTACATTTGGGTGGAGGTTATCTTTGTTGTTCATAGAGCAAGATTCACATAAACTATAACAAATGAGGGCTACCACCAAGTGATGCAACATTGGTGTTCTACTGGAGTAAATATATCGGTCCTACATTCATAATTATTTTGATAATTGCACATAATAATTAAGTAAGACATAAAGCAAACCAACTCAGAAGTAAAAGACCAACCTACTCAATTGGCCATTTATCTAGTTTTTGCAAACACTTTTTTTATAAGGTAACAGGTGCCGCAAAAGAGCAAGCCAACCACTAAGCAGAGATCACATCATATTTACACATTATTCTATTTTGACCAAGTTGTTTAAACCATACATCTTTATTGTAGTTTGTTAGTTATTTCAAATAATGAATATCAAGTAAACTTGGTCATTACATTAAAATCGCATAACTATGCCAATGGCTCCACCCTCCACATAGTAATTTTCAAAAATTATAAATTCAAAATATCAAATTATTCTCATAATAATATAACTTTTGTTACATAATTGAGAAAATACTTATTTACAAAGAAAATTGGACAGAAAGACTTACAGGTCAACCCATCCCGACTACAATCACCTGTTTTACCCGTTACCAAACCACCCCTGGGTCAAAAAGAAATAAAAAACTATAAGTTTGCTTACATTCTTCAGTTGAAGCGCTATTGTTTCTCCATCTTTTTAACAATAATCGACGGAAGTTCACAAAAAGCCCCTAATTCTTATCATATTCGTTATATCATGAATGTTATTACGACATCCAAGCAGGCCCTAGGTTATATCGGATTACATAAATTTATTAACAAATCTATAAACACAAACCTTTAATTCGAATGAACAATTAGCCTCAAAGATCAATGGTTTTTTTAGTTAACTGCAAACCACAAACCGATTTCAAATTTATCAACACTAAGCAAATCGAATTAGGGTTTAGATTGATTCGGTCCAAAGGATTTCGTTGCTAAATTAAGTTATAACATCAAACACGATCGACTGTGGAGAGGATGCTATGAAGATTGAGTGTATTATGGAGATGGATTTTTATGGCTTTATTTAATTGTTGGTGATTTTATCCCTGTAAATTTTTTTATTTTACCCCCTGAAAGTTTTGTATATAACTCCGCCTGTTTTTAAGCTTTACTTTCTTATACTTTTGACACGTATATTTTTTTACCCAGTTTACTAAACTAACGAATTTTGATTTTTTTTTTTTTTTTTTTTTCTAAATCAGGAAATATTTAAGTTTTTTATTAAATACTTTTAGAAGAAAGATAATAATAATAATTAAAATATTACCAAATAAGGAATGGTTTAATTTTTTTTTAAATGCAAAAGTCCTCATTTGAGGTTTTGTTTTATTATATAAAAGATTAGTAGATACTGTCTCCGCTCCGATCTACTCTAACTTTAATTTAAGGATTAATTATATATAACCTCAATTTAAACCTTTAAATGTCATATTTACCATGCCAAAACTTATAATGACATATATGCTCAGTTCAAACACAAAATTTATCATATCTACCCATTATGTTGTTAAATCAATTAAAACTTAACTTACATTATTAAATACCGGTAATACCCTTCATACAAAGACACAGTGATAACAATAAATTAAGGCAGTGTTTATAATGACCCCCCATATGTTTTTATATTGACCCCCCCTCCTTATTTTTTTTATTTTTTATTTGATTTTTTTTAATTATTTTTATAATTTTATTTATATCAAAAAGCTATAAACCTGAAAGTGCGGAACAGAAAATATAAAGTTTAATAAATCAAACAGTTAAAACTGTCAAAAATACGGAACAGAAACTGACAAAAAACTATGCTGTACTGAAAATAAATTGGAGGGACATGAGGGACAATGTGGCAGGGCTAGGGGTAGCCCCCGTTAATATAACACAACCCATTACACACCACACGCACTGAAACCCATGCAATCAACATAAATTATAGCGTTATTGTCTTATGCAAAACTTATATAACTTGTAATGTAATCTACGTTAAAGTAACATATAAAACTTTGATTTGATTGATGGCTTGTATAGATTAAGGCGAATGAAGCGTGCTGTAAAGTTGATGAATTAAATCGATGGTGTTATTTTAGGGCTGTGATATATTGACCCTTCTTATTTGGATATTCAAACCCTCTCTAATTGTAGGATACTTGTTTTTGCTTATTATTTTTTGTTTTTTTTTTGTCCTTTGTCGTTTTCTTGTTTTTGTTTTTGTTTTTGTTTTTTTTTTATTTTGTTTGTGTAATGTTTTTTATTGTGATTATTTGTTATGTTTATATAATTAACGTATAA
This sequence comes from Artemisia argyi, assembly GCA_030686995.1. Classification (NCBI taxonomy): domain Eukaryota; kingdom Viridiplantae; phylum Streptophyta; class Magnoliopsida; order Asterales; family Asteraceae; genus Artemisia; species Artemisia argyi. The sequence goes on along the minus strand of CM060689.1, from coordinate 15,839,224 downwards.
TGTGTTTTTATTCAATTAACAACAACAATAGCACGTTAAAAATTACCATATTAAATAACTACAACAACAACTACTGTTATTATTCAATTAAACAACAACGTTAACACGTTATTTAAAAACAACAACATCTATAACATATGAAGATTATTCATTTTATTTAAAAGATCATGGAGCCTTGCACCCGACTAACAAGCGTGATCCTCAAGATTCCTTGCCAATTCTAACTTCATCTCCAGCGTCTTTATTCTTGTCATCAACAGCTTGTTTCTTGCTTCAAGCTGGTCAATCTTATTAGCTTTAGCAACGCAGTTTGAGTATTGCGTTGAAGAAGAGGCTTGATTAAAGTACCTCCTTTAAAATTCATCTTTTCACATGAAGTATCGACACCCATAGTCCTTTGGGCCTGGCTGTTACATGTTAAGAAAATTATAAGAAATGTATTCTTAGCAAACAAATTATTTACATATTTACATAACTAAGTAAATGTATAATTATTTACCTTTGAAAAAGGGCATGCATAATACGGTACCCCATAATTATATTTTGTACGGGATATCCTTTCTATAATTAATCCTCTCTTACAACGACACAAGAAAGGATTTTTCTCGTTCCACCTGGTCAAAGAATTTGCATAATAATTTACAACATCAATCAATAATGTTATTATTAATTAAATAAAATTTTAATCATTTGCTATATAATACAAACAATTACTTAGAACATAAATCACTAATCATTCATTATGTTTTTTCGGTATAATTATTTACAACATAAATCAGTAATCATTTACAATGTTTTGTCTGTATAATTATTTACAATATAAATCAGTAATTATTTACAATGTTTTGTCTGTATAATTATTTACTACATTTGTCGATGGTGATATAAAGTTTCCCATTCGGATGCATCTGACTCTCTATACCTCCTCCATTGTGGGTGGTTATGCGAAAGTGGAGAATCTCTGTCTAGCATCAGACAAATGTAGTGAGCACATCTGTCCTGCCCTACACGGGCAATCACAAGGGGGTCAGTTCCTTGTGATAAGTTTGGACCAGAAAATAGCGGAAAACATGTGTTCCAACCCTACTGGGATATAAATACAACAGGTCGGTTAATCGCTGAAGCGATAACCAGCCCCGTGTTTGGCATCGTCATCCAGCGATCTAAAGGTGCAGTTCCATCGAACCAGTTTATTGAATAGTGAAGCCGGTAAAAGTCATCTTGCGACAACATACTCATGTAAGTTAAACTATGTATGTATAACTCTTGCAATAATATATGTCTAACATCGGCCCACCTATTTTCGTCTTGAGCAATATTGTGGGCAACGTACCAAAACCCACAATTTCTGTAACCTAGCACATTATGTATACTTATTACGTATGGACGGAAAATCTCTGGAATGCGCTTAATAAAATAGTCGCTATCATTATCTCCAACGTATAATATGTGTCTTATACTATGACCCGTGTAAGAACTATGTCTTGCAGGTTCTTGGCTAAATTTCGGGAATTTTGTAGATCTTGAATTTGTGCTTCTTCGGTGATCTACGGTTGGTACATCATTCAAGTCCGGGCTTCATTCAAGTCCGGAACTTTTGTAGCCTTGGACTTTTTGTCCTTTGCAATCGGATGTCCACGGGTACTTTTATGAATAACAGGTTCACGTATGTCAACAGATTCAGGTGGGAATTTCCCTCTCACCTTCGTTAACATGGTTTCCTTGATAAACGACGACGCTTTGCTATAAACATTTTTGAATTGTCGCATGTCATTTTCAAAAGCAAGATCATCTTCATGTTCACTAGAAGGACCATCTTCAGGTTCAATAGAAGGACAATCTTCAGGTTGTTGCCTATTGATAATAGGCCACAGAATAGTTAGGGTTCTCCAAAAAATGTCAACTACATCCAATGGAATGGGACATTCTGCATTCATTAAAAGTGACTTATATAAATTACTGATATTAATAGGGAAAAATAACTTGATAGTCATAAAATTAATATACTTAGCATGAATTGCATAGTAATGCATTTCGTGAAAGCACGGTAGTCCATAAACTGACCGCAACTTATGGCTATAGTCATCTACGTCGATCGACAGGTGGAGTTCTTTGAACATGAGTTTGAAGCATGTTTGGAAACTTTATACCACAATTCTGCAAATAGTGGTATATCATAGTTATTTATTTTCTCGTTGATGCTTCTATTAAAACTCTCTTTTATGGCACTTTCTTGCGAAATGAGAATCTTATCGATCGAACTCAACAACCTGTCTAAGTTGGATTGTGTGCCGCCCAAATATAATTTCAACAACGCGTGGTAACTCTCAACTCTGCATGTTTTTGTCTGGCCGTAGCAGTGATATCGATCGATAATATACGAGATAAACATGTGTGAGTAATCTCGTAACCAGTTATTCAGATACTAAACAATATCTGAAAAAAAACAATGAATTAATAAAAGGTCATTCGGGTGCTTATTTATTAAATAATAAAATTAATGAATTAATAATTAAGTATCCGCATGGTTGACCAATCGCTGTTGTAGGCGTTCATAATGATGCTCGAACATGCGACGTGTCGGAGCTTTAACCATCCGATCCCATCTCCATTTAATGGACTCATACTCCTCTAACGAACCGCATCTATTTCTGCAATACTAAAGCATATTTTGCTCTATATGCCATCGACAGAGTAATTTGTGAGCGTTTGGAAATTCTGCTCTGCATGCCCCAACCAACGCTAAATCTCTGTCAGTGACGATAACACGTGGGTAATATCTTTCGTCTATCACATCCTTCACACTTTGCAATACCCATTGACAATTATGCCCCTTTTCACTGTTTAAAAAGCTATATGCCATTGAAAATGTTTTATTTGTTGAAGTTACTCCAACAATTTCCAATAATGGCAATTTAAACATCGTGGTATTGTATGTGGAGTCCATTAGCATGATTTCAGGGAATGTACACCATAGAGCATATGACGTGGGGTGAACAAAAAATAGTTCCTCAAGCTCATTATGCTCATTTACCCTCTCGTAATATGTATACCCTGAATGCATCAAATGTGAGTAAAGGACTAATGAGACTTTATGTGGAGATATACTTGATAAGCAGTTTGTGCTTATGTGAAACTGTTTATGTTGGTGATTATTTGAGTTGTGTTGGTGCAAACGGGTAGGTTAACACCTTGATCTGCCACCTTTGAGTGGTATGAATACCTGCTCTGGCCTACCCCAGTCCACGGGCTTTGTGATTATGGTTTCTTGGTTGTGATAGTTTGGTTGTGCTTATGTGCTTATGGTTTTTAGATAAAAGCAGTTATAAACTGCTTATGGTTTATTGGCTGTGATATATTGACCCTCCCTATTTGGATATTCTAACCCTATATAATAAATAGGGTTTGGTGATGAAATTGCTTATGAAACTGCTTATATGTTTAATAAGCTGTTTGTTTTAAGCAGATTTGAAACTTGGTTTTTTTTTTTAAAAAAAAATCAAGATACGGCGATGATGATTTAAAAAAAAAATTGATTTTGGCATGGCATTTCCGAATGGACGGCAAAAAAAAACTTAATTTTGCAACCTTTGATGTTGCAGCCATGTATGATAAAACTTGCTTATGTTGCAGCCATATATAATCTGAGCCTAATGTTATCTCGATGTCTTTTTAATGTTTTGTATACATGTAATATTGAATTAGCGTAAAAACAAGATTATTACCTCTTGTGTGTAAAATGGTGAATTCGACATTTCGGCAGCCTAAGATCTTTGTTGTAGTGTTTGTGCAACTGATTGTGTTTCACTTGCGGTTGTCAATTGCGGCTTGTGTTTCACTTGGCTTGTGTTTCACTTGTGTGAAATCTGCTTCTTTGTAGTTTGTTAGAATATTCAAAATAGGGAGGGTCAATATATCCCAACCCTTGTTACAGTATTGTTGCCTTTTTGTGGTTTGTAGCTCAGATTGTGATACTGCTTGTGTTACAATATTGTTGGTTTTTTTTTGGTTTGTAGCTCAGATTGTGATACCTTTTTGATTGTGTTACAATATTGTTGGCTTTTTTGTGGCTTGTAGCTCAGATTGTGTTACCTTGTTGTGAGATTTGCTTTGTGATACGGCTTTGTTTATAATGGAGCAAAGCTGCAGTTTTGAGAATCTTTACTATTGGCTTGTGAGAACTTAGTACCTGAGATTCTGAGCTTGGTTGTACCTGAGCTTGTGTAACATGTGTATTGTGTGGAATCTGAGCTTGTGAAACTTGTATTGGCTTGTGAGAACTTGGTTGTACCTGAGATTCTGAGCTTGTGGAATCTGAGCTTGGTTGTCCTGAGAATCTGAGCTTGGTTGTACCTGAGCTTGTGTAACATGTGTATTGTGTGGAATCTGAGCTTATGAAATTTTTGTACCCCAAGGTTAGTAAACCTACTTGTAGAATCTGCACTTGGACAAATGGTTTTCTAAAAGGTGATGACGAATGATTTTCTAAAAACCGAAAGGATGGCAAAGTGATATTTTTATCACTTTGCAACCGTCAAATCCGAGCCTTACTAAAATCTACATTTTTTTGAGTTAATTGTTTTGAGACTATAAGGCTATGACGATTAAGTTAATCCGAGCCTGCTTTTGTGTGGAATCTGCACTTGGGAAAATTTTGTTTTTGTACCCCAAGTTTACAAACCTGCTTGTGTGTTGAATCACTTGGACAAAAAAAAAATGAACATTTGGGACTATTGGGAACAAAAAAAAATACAAAAAAAGAGCATGTGTTGAGACAGACAGTATAAGACAAAAGCAGAAAAAAGTACAAATCCGTACACCTCCCTAGGGAGGGTTTTGTACAACCTCCCATAGGGAGGGTTCGGTTAACATACCCCGTTATTTTATGGTTGAAGATCCTAGTATAGGGATCACTGCAATTGCAGAATGGAAGTCACAGATACAAATTGCTTAAATTTCTGGACTTATTTATTGCTTAGGTCTTGCAAATAAAATGATAGGCATGATGGCCGTCGTATGTTTTTAGTTTTGTGATCGTGTGGTGTTTTTTATTAGTGTTTTGTTATCACTTTGATATGAAGATATGTTCGCATGAAAGGTATGATAGGTATTTAATAATTTAAGTTGATTTTTAACTAATTTTATAATAAAATGGGTAGATATAACAAAGTTGATGTTTAAATTGAGTATACAACATTATAGATTTTGGTTGGGTAAATATGAGAGTTCAGTGTTTAAATTAAGGATATACAGAATTAACCATTAATTTAAAGTACGGATAGGAGATGTCATATCCACATCTACCTTTAATTTGAACCTAATTACCTATCTAGACCAAATATACAACTCATTTACCAATATAGACCATATTTTCATATTTTACCAAAATGAACCGGGTGAAAGTGACTATTCATAAATAAAATAAAATATATCTTTTTGGTACCAAATGTGATTAGCCACGTCTTGATTTTTCTTTTTTTCTTTTTCTTTTGACAAATAGTACAATGGGACTTGTGCATATTTCTTTTGAAAAAGAAAAGTACTATAAAAACTTATAATTTGCCATTTAATATTCACTTCTTTTTGTCTTCTTCTCACTTTCACATTCTCGCTCTCACTTATAAATTTCAGCGTGTGCTTCTTCTTCAACAAGAACTTGAACTGATACAAAAATATAAATCCAACTCGTGTGTTTCTTCTTCTATTTTCATAAATGAACTTCGCCCAGATGCTCGCCTAGACCCAAGAATCCTCGCCTGATAACTTTGGGTAACATAATTCAATTCGCCTTGGTCCTCGCTGATCACCTCGCCTAGGGCCACTGGTAACACAATTCAATTCGCCTAGGACCTCGCTGGTCACCTCACCTAGGTCCTCGCCTAAGGCCTCTGGTAACACAATTCAATTCAACTCGCCTGCACCTCGCCTAAACCCTCACCTCGCCTAAACCCTTGCCTACAACTCGCCTACAGCTCGCCTAAACCCTCCTATCTTTTGGAATCATATAGGCCTCGCCTGCACCTCGCCTAGTATTCCTTTTACTAGATCTAACGGTTAGAAACTAATTTAGTAATACATCTAACGGATAATATGTGAAAAGTTCAATTTGGATAATTTTATGTGCGACATTTATATGTGTAAACTAGTTGAATAAAATGTTAATTTAAGTAATTTACTCTTTAATTTGAGTTACTGCAAATATTGTATGGGGACCCATATTGTATGGGATATCATCAACCATGTGTGTGTCCTTGCTACAGTAAAATCATCTGTATTACTTTCAAATCATTTCCTGGAAATTTCGTCATCCAAAGTTTGTGTCTCTTTCCTGGTAATTTAGTACTCGTACTCATTTTATCTCCAAAAAGCAACTGTATTATTTTCAACTAATTTCCTGGAAATTTCGTGCTACAGTAATATTTTTGGTTTAAACTTTGAATCATAAAGAGAATAATGAATGCAGTTATCTATTAGAGCATCCGGTGTGGCTTACTCGTTGCCTCGCTAAGCCACGCTGGCTAGCTCGCCGAGTCTCGCCGCCATACCAGGGTGCTTACTCGTTGCCTCGCCAAACCTTGCTCCTCACCTGCACGGAGAGGTTGGATTTATACTTTTTGTCAGTCGTTACTTTTTTTTTCTTTTTTTGGGGTAGATATTAGATCCAAGTGTGCGTCTGCGTGTGCGATGTAGAAGATAACCTTTTCTTTTCTTTTTTTTTTTCGACCGGACGTGTGGGCTTGTAAGTGGCAAATCGTGGGTTAAATTTTGGGCCAGTCTATATTTTATTTTAATGTGTTAATTTGTATTTTTAATATATTGTAATGTAATTTTATTTTTAATGAAATGAATTTAGTTTATTTGATAATTTGAATAAAAAAAATAAAGTTGCAAGTGGTGGGGCCCAAATAAGTAAGTTGTAGTTAGTTGTGAATGAGGGGGGGGGGGTTGTAAGGAGAGGTTTGTTAAGATTAGGGATGGCACCCGGGTACCTCTAACCCATCACCCGCCCATGTAGTTTTTTTCTCACCCATCACCCACCCGTCACCCACTAATGGGTACAAATTTCTACCCATGCCTTTGCCCGCGGGTATTTGTTGCCCATAGGTTAGTGTTATGCAACAAAATTACAAAACAATGATATGAAAACTAACTACGAAATTGCGTAATAAGACACCAATCAATTTTTCAAATACAACTTTGTTTATTTGATCTTTCATACTCTCTTTTTAGGTTTGAAATTCAAACAAACTTTTAGGTTAATGTGTTTTTTTGAGACTTGGTAGTAACTGTTAAATGTATACCTACAACATAATAAATATTTTAATTAGTATAATTAATTTTAACATGGGTTTATGGGTACACCTACGGGTATTTTGACGGGTATACCCGTGGGTATTTAAAATGGGCTTCATGGGTTTACTCGCGATGGGTATGCCTCACCCGTCACCCACCCGCCACCCATTGATGGGTAAATATTTTCACGCACAACCCACCCGTGGGTAAAAATTGACGCATTTACCCACCCAGTTATGGCGGGTACCCGCGGGTTGTGGGTTTTTTCTCGCTCATTGCCATCCCTAGTTAAGATGATGTGGCACCTCGTGGGGCCTGAATGAGGAGCTTGAGCTCCTTACCACATCTGATGCTCTTAGATAGGCATTAGTGTGATTGCACACCTACCAACATAAACGCCCAAACTATACTCGATCAATTTATATCACTCGCTATTGATATTTTACAAGAAAAATGTTTAATACTACGTATATGCCTAAGAGGGCAATAGGTGTGGTGAATCTCCTCATTTGAGTCTCACGGGGGGCCACATCACCATGACAAACCCTCTTCTACAACCCCTTTATAACAACTAACCACAACTTACTCATTTGGGTCCCACATACACACTTATTCACACACACAACTATTAAAAGAAATCGTACAATATTTGCTTTTCTGTGAAGATGAGGAGCGTGAAAATGGCAAGGCACAACAAGGAACAATGGTGTGATGAGTAGTAATGGCAAAGTTGCCATGTGGGCATGGTGAAGCACAACTAGATCCACACATTTGTTGTAATTTTAATATATCATGGTAAACATAAGTTAAACATAAAACATCTAGAGCATGCAACGGAAGCATAAGAATCTATACTTGTAATATAATTAACCAAAACTTAAAGAAACATTTATCTTTTAGCAAAAACAAGATCAAACAAGTCAAACCTTAAGTTTAGGGTTTATGTAAATCGAATTACACTTAATTCGATTAGGGAAAAATTCAAACACAAGTGTGCTTGCTCTACCATCTTGTACACAAGTATTACTAACAATTCGATGCGAAAAGTTAGGTTCTTTAATCAGAAAACAACCAAAACACTTTTGTTTTGATCACAAAAAAATCGTAAACCCTTAGGAGGGGGTTGTACGATCGGTTATGATCAAGAGGAGAAGAGAAGTTAGGTTTCTTTGGTGATCCAAGATTAGAAAAGAACGAATACAATGCCTTTGTATTTATACTAATGAAATCTTGGAGTCCAAGTTAGGGTAGAAAACCCCTACCCACTCCATTCGGCTGACTATTGGGTTCCAAGAGGGATTCCGGATCCTTCTTGGCTTGTTTCCATATATTTGTTTCCCTTTCTTAACTTAACGATTGTTATTCAATTTCCGTTAAGTACTAACGTCCGTTAAATATTTATTCGTGATTAATAATTAAATTTAACATTTTATATTAATTATTTGAACATCAACTCTCATACGTAAAGTGTGCAATCCCATAGGCTCATGTTTGAATCCGGTCATACACATATTAATTTACATCCATAATGTTACACCCGTAACCCGGAAATGTATTATTATACTACTTAGAGTAAATTACACCGTTAGTCCCTAAACTTATGCCGGATTTTATACGACATCCAAAAACGGGAATCATTGCCTTTTTAGTCCATGATCTCAAAGATATTACGCCGCTGGTCTAATTTTTTAACAATCGTTAGTTTTGCTCATTATCTTAGTCACATACCAGACACATGAGGATGCACATAACGGTAGGTTTGTCTTTTTACTGTTTTTGTCCTTGTCATTTTTTGTTTATTATATTCAATGTACTACAACTTGTCATTTCAATTTTTCTTTATCCTTCAATGTATTTTTTTATTGTTTAAATTTTATCCCTTTATGTATTTTTTATATTCTTACTTTTTTGCTTATTTCTTAATTGGTACATCATCTTATCAGATTTGATTATTTTTAACTCATACTTCATCTTCAAGCTCATAAATCCTCATCGTCTTCTCTGATGAATATTGCGGCAACCACTTCTCCGATGAATATTCCGGAAATCACTATCTTCTCCGACGAATATTCTATTTAATTAGTTGTCAAACAAAATTTCTTGAAACCTTCATTATCATGAACCAAAACCGTGTTTATTGACAAAACCAACATCTCAAAACTCAAAGATCCAATCTTTTTCACAAACCCACAAAAACCCTCCAACAATTTTCCATAATTTTCACCAAAACTCAAAACCTACAAAAAATTTCCATAAATGGGTATATCATTAAGCAACAATCGAAGAAGAAACAATCACAACACTTATTAGTTATTACGTACCATCAAAACAAAACTCCACAAAACCCAGGTGGGGTGTATAACTAGAATTATGGGCCGCCGCCAGGTGAGTATGGTTGTGGGTTGCGGCCGATGTTGGCGCCGCCAATGTATGTGGAGCATCAGCAGGCGAAGAAGGTTAAGAAGCATGTGAATCAACATCTTTTGCCATTATTTCTTAAACATCATAACATTAAAAAAAAACCAAAACTTCCAATTATATTGTTCGTTAATTCAAAAGTCAAAGTGAACTTAGACTTAAGAGTTAACTACATTTTTAATCCTCGTAGTTTACCGGGTATAACGGTTGAATTAAAAAATTAAGCGGGATACTTTCAAAATTTGGATTCAAAATGAAAGCGGAATAAACTTTTAAATTTCAAATCTAAAAATCATCTTATAAATACATATTCTTATCTGCTGAAATACACACATACAATTCACACACAAATTACCAAGAATTCATTTTTCTTCTTCATACTTAACAATGTCGCACAACACATCACCTGATAATGAATCGGTTTACAACACACCACCGGAAGACAGTTCCCCACAAAACACTCCACCAGAAGATTTATTTCCAGTATTCCAATATGACAACCCACCACCGGCCACTCCAGCAGAAGTTTTGTTTCCACTGGAAAACAATCAACCACCAAACTTTCCACCAGAAAACCAACCCAATACCGTAGGGTTGACTGAAGAAGAACAGTACGAGCTGGATATAGAAGTCTTATTAGAGTTTGAAGCTAAACAAGAACGTCAGTTAAGGGAGCGTGAGGCGTATTTAAAAGGTAAAGAGGATCAGAGAAACCAAAGAGCAGAACGGCGATGGAAAATGGGACTTCCACCTGTGCCATCGAGTGAGGACGATTCAAGTGCCTCCTATTCATGTCACGAGGGCTATGTGTCGGATGATTCATTTAATTGAAGTGTAGTTTTATGTTTTATGTTTATTGTAGTTCGTGTGCTAGGTTTAATGCATGTTAAAATTTTAAGTAAATTTTAAGTTTAATGTGTGTTTAAAGTTTACGTACTAATGGAAGTTGTGTTCACTGGGCCGGGTTTGGCTTTCCTGATTGTCCAAAAAGTGTGGGTCGTTGAAAAGTCAAATACTTCGAACAAAATGGGTTTTTTTTTTTTTTTTTTTTTTTTTTTTTTTTTTTTTTTTTTTCATAATTGATGTTCCAATAAACCCTAAAATTTCCATTGAACACATTCACAAAAATAATCTGTCACAATCAATCCAATAAGAATGTCAAACAATAAAAAGGGCAACTCACTGTCCTTTAGATCAGATGAGGAGGAGTGGGATACAGTTTTGTCAAACCTGCATTTGTTTGACAAAATACTTGATGCGCTAAAGAAAATACCTAACGATCTAAGATCAAATATCCTTAAATGGCTTAGGGAAAACGATTACTACTATGATGAGCTGGAGGGTGTTGGAAAGGGGAAGACAACACTTGTTGACGGAATGAGTGAGGATTTAGAAAACGGAATAACAAAACTAGAAACTGTGTTCGCATACCTAAGAGAAAGGAATGGGTTGAAAGGTTCTAGTTCTAGCAAAGGCGAATGAACACCGGGCACAGTTGAATTACATTGCAGTAATATAATTATATGTATGTCTTCTTTTTATCGATGTTATTTATGGTATTAACTATATTTTGTAATCCTACCTTATGTATTTTAACTTTGTTTGGTTAAACAAGTGAAAAATTTGTTATTCATGTATATTTATGTTGTATATCAAGCCTAACCAATTCAAGGAAGCCATTCATGAGTTAGGATAGAATGTTATGTCCTTATTGAGAGGGAAAATGACATTTAAGCAGCACATAAATATTCAACCCAGACACTCCCCATACATAGACACACCCATAGACACACATTTAAGTGTAGACATGTCGGTTAAGCAGCGCATATAGACTTAACGATCATAGCATATAAGACATAAAACATTGACTCTCATGCTAGGTTTCATCTAACTTATGTTGCATACTCATAAAATCTGCAACTCCACTGCAACCTTGTGTTTGTTGTGTACCACTGCCACTATCAGGAACCGTATCCTTATTGAAAACCTTAACTATGTTTCTTTTAGTAATGTTAAGGTAATGCAAAGACACTTTTGGAGTAAAAATTGAAACATTAGCAAGTACCAAAGCTGTCCCTTCGGTAAAACGTTTAGTTCCATAACCCCCCTCGTCATTAAGGACTTTGTGGTGTATTGCACCACTAACTGAGCCTGTAGGATCCTTCAAAGTAACTGTTAGATCTCCAATTGCATTTGGAGAAACAAACATCACTATTGCAATAACTTGCTCAAGTTTACCTTTCTTCATAAATTTATCAATGTTTCCCAGACAGCCGTAGACAATCCCCCCATTATTTTGAACATAATCGACCGCTCCAACCCACGGTCCACATATAAAACACTCATTCGGATCTAATTGTTCATCTGCCTTCATGATGAAGGCTTGTGTTGGTGTTTGGGAGTCCTCGACTCCGTCCTGAATAAGCTGTGTTTTAAGCAGCTTTGCTGATTGAACAATACCCGCAGGGCCCGGTATTATCCTAACCGGTTGAGAATCATTTTTTTGAACAACAAAGCTTTTATTTGACACATTTTTTTGGCTGCTTGTATTCTCCACACGTGCTTCCTGGTTGTTGATGGTGCATTTGGTGGAGGTTGGGAATAGATCAAAATCGTCTACATCAAGTGATAGCTGCCAATCTTCACTTTCATTTGGGTTCATCTTTTCAAACTGCTGCGTATGCAGACAACAAATTATAACTTTTGAGGTATTTACCAATTCACAAACTTTACCTTTAATAGTCCTATGATGCCAGTGTTAAGGATTGTTCACATTATTATGCGAATGTACTTATGATGCTGTAATTATGATTTTATGGACTGCGTAGTTGAACCAATTAAATGTATGATTGGTGGTTGGTGGTTAGGGAAGTTATTAGATTGTACTATGTTTATGCGACTTCAATTACTTAACTTCATATGGTTGTTAAGGCAATTTACTACTATATTCATTGCTATGTACTTCTCGTATTCGTCCTGTATATGCTGCATAAGCAAACTCAAAATTAACAAACACTAACACCAGGTTCAACACAATGAGTTTTCAGAATTCCACCAATAAATTTAAATGTTTTCTCGTATGTCAGCCATCAACACGGAAAGTGTTACTCCTACACAACATCAAGTACTCGAATCTAGTTAATTATTGCAGAGAAAAGTTCACCATCAGCGTAGATGTTATGATATCGCTGTCCTACGAAATATGTTCTGAAGTAATTGATGTTAATGATGATGAAGTGTCACACCCCCAATTTACCTGACTTGCAGCGGAATGGAATGTCTGGGGGTGTAACTGTCATAGCACCATAACAAGGATATATTGAACGACCTAAAGTGTCGTTTGGAAAACACATCGTTTGATTTATTTAAAAACATCCTGTGTTATAAAACATAGGTCCCAAAGGTTGAAACGTTTACAGAAAACAAGTCCAGGAAATGTCAAACGATAATTTACACAAGTGCATGAAAAATCCAAAATGTAGTGCGTCATCCCTGGCACACCCTAATGTGACTCCATGCATGTAATATGATAATGCCTTAGTTACCTGAAAATACATTGCGAAAACGGTCAACATAAAGTTGGTGAATAATCATAGGTTTATGAAATGTAATGTTGTACGGCCACCACAAGTATATGTGCATGACAAAAGTCACGTAAAATAGTACAATAGACCTTAAGCTCATGACACCGAAGCTAGACTGATGAAATTTATGCCCCTCTTGAATGTTCTGCCAAAACACTCAAATGTAACAGACATGAAATGCATCCGCTTACTGTTGGTAAATACTACCACGGATGAAGGCGTCACTCTCAATAGATCTATCCACTCACTCTCGCTTAATAGGCAAATTAACGGTTCATGATGATACTAGGGGACTTATCACATGGCAGACAAGCTACTTAAGCAATGTACATAGGTTTTGATACTTGGGCTCGTACTAAAATGGTGCAATGTATTCTCCCCCGTGGGATTTGAAAACAATCATAAAATGTATACGGGGCTATGAAAACTCACCTTAACTGATGATACTGTGATGATGTGAAATGAACAACAATGAACGGTTAGCTGCCTCAACCTAATATGAATGATGAACGATCTAATTTAGATCACCAAATGATGTTATGAATGTCCATGCACATGTTCCTATACCACTCTACTCTTTGGAAAAACACTTGTTGTTATAAAAAATATACACTTTCCAAGACTTAGAAAAATATGGCTATTAGAAAAATAAAACTAGTTGAAGTATATATATATATATATATATATATATATATATATATATATATATATATATATATATATATATATATATATATATATATATATATATATCGTATGTATCCATGTTAGTGTTGAAATCCTCGGGTTGAAATCCTTGAAATAACGCCTTGTAGTGATAAAAATATACTTGTAATCACTAATACTTCGTTAGTTATGAATTTGGATACTTGGTATTATTTCTAGAAATCTAGAGTTACTAAGTAGTTTTAGCGTTATTATTTCTAAAAGCTGTCAAAACAATATTAGTTTTGCCGATATTGAAACGTGAATATCTTTGTCGTTATAAGTCCGTTTTACTTGTTCTTTATATCCACGGTTACGTCTTAGTATGTAGTAATATATTTTGGAAAGCTTGGCTCCTCCGGGTTACGTCTAAAGTCTCTTTTTGTCCGACGAAAAACGTCCAACAGCATGTAATTTTCAGAAAAATACTTTTCGTCAATAAACTTGCAAAAATCATAACTTCTTCGTTATAAACTCTTTTTAATCCGTTCTTTCGCCTACGGATTCGTTTTTGAAAGTATTTTCTAAAAATTTTGCCAAAGTTTCCTTTATGTTTACTGATTTTCCTGGGTTTACCAAAATGGAACAAAATGTTTATATACATGTTACAAATCCATTTCCAAGGTTCAAAACTAGTTTCAACCTCAACCAAAACTCTTGCAAACTCCACAAAGCTATACTAATCCTACCATACACCTTCTTAGGGTGCCATGGGTTCCTAATGCTCACTAAACAAGTTAATTTAACAAAGGAACACCTAAAACAATTTCTAGGGTTTGTATGTTCAAAAAGTCTACAAAAATAAAGTGGTATAGCTAGCTTGTGCATGAAATTAAGCATGAATACCATAAGATACAAGTGTTAATTAGATGAAAACATGAAATTAAATTTGATAACTCACTTTGAAATAATAGGTGATTAGATGGTGAGAAACCTTGAGTTACTTGTGTTTTTGTTGTATGATTCTTGATTAGGAAGGTAAAATGAACAACTTCTATGCTTTAACTTTTCAAAAATCTTCACTTGATCATGGTTTATGGTTATGGTCGTGGGTTTGAGATGGAAAGGATGAAGATTTTGCTTTTTGATTCTAAAATGTAAGTATGATTATGTTTTAGGAGTTTTTGGTAGATAAGTATAACAAGTATAATGTTATATAGTATAATATGTATACATAAATGCCAAGGGTTAAGAAAATGTAAGAATTTGGCCTAGTGAGGACTTTAGGGGCCGGCCTCATGGGGATGGGGGGGGGGGGGGTTGGGGTAGTTTTGATTTAATTAGGAAATTAGTGTAGGATATGTGTTGATATGTGTTATTAGTTAAAATCGGGGTACCGGGTTTGATAGAAATAAATGTTAACAAAGTTATTCGGGATAAAATAAAGTTGTAAAAATGTTAAAAATATGTTGGGTACAAGTACTGAGTGATCGGGTGATTATTGTTTAGTTTTCACGAAAACCGTCGTAATATTTATAAACTTACGTTATAAATAAAATAAATTTCCAAAATACTGGGTAAATGAATATTATAACTTTTATGATGATAAAATGGATATAAAAATATGTCGGGACCATTGTGGGAATATTTAGATATATTCGTCGTTGTTATAAACCGGGTGTTAACGTTTATTATAAATACTTATACGTAAAACGTTAAATGTATCAAATATATAAATTTGAAAATTCTAAGAGTGGTATAACATGAAAATGCTGTTATGATGATATGCAGACTGTCTCTAGTCCATATGCAGTGTCCTTAGTACTAATGAAATGAATTCGCACCTAAACCAATCCGGTTACGCGAATTTGAATACCCGTAAACTAAATTTACGATGAAATGAGTAATGCAAGTGAATAGTGAAAACTTTTCCGGCAATGAATAGTATTCAGTGAATAGTAAAATTCTCAAAAGTTTCTCAGAATATCAAATTAACCTCGAAAATGATGAATAGTAAAATGATGAATAGTGATTTATGAATAGTAAAATGTCGAAGTTTGGGAAATGACCTGAAATGGTGAGTTGTGACATGAAGACGTTGAAAGCTTTGTGTGTGATTTTTCACAGGTTACCGACCAAATACCAAAACTGTTTATCAAGTTGCACGAGGCGAAAACGTATTCTTCTTGTAAGTCTGCTGATTTTGATTTAAATAAGCCTTACATACCTGATGCATCATCACAAAATAATCCCAACAAATTGCTTACACATATGCCTGACCCTCCAATTGCACCTGAAATTTATATTAAAGATAATTACAGATGTAACTTGGAAAATAGAGTTCCATGTAGCATTAAAATGGGTGATAGATTTATTAATAAGGCAGAGTGTATAATTGCAATAGCAAAGAAAGCTATAATAGAAGGGTTTGAATTTTACATTATTAAATCTTGTTCGAAAAGGTATAGTGTAAGATGTGCTATTCCAGGATGCAGTTGGAACATTTACACACGAAATTTTTCAGATTCCAATATTTTTAGGGTCACCAACCTTCACCCTTCACACACATGCGAAAAAACACAATTACTCCCTAACCATAGGAATGCTTCAAAGGTTATAATTGGTCACATGATCATGAAAAAAATGAGGAACAACAGACGGGTGTATACAGGTAAGGACATAAAGACAGAGTTAAAAATAGAATGGAAAATAGACATTTCTTACCTTCGGGCATGGACTAGGAAAAATTATGCCCTAAAATTGCTGTACGGATCCCATGCTGAATCATTTTCCATCTTACCCAAATATTGTTACAACCTTAAATTGGCAAATCTGGGTACTATGACACATATTGAGACAGATGCAGAAGGACAATTCAAGATGTGTTTTGTAGGCTTTGGTGTTTCGGTAAGCATAATTAACGAATTATATCAAATTTATATATCATAGTATTTTTATTAAATTTATTTTTAAACTCACTTATCTGTTATTAACTAAATAGATCCGAAGTTTCTTAAAGTATATGCGGCCGCTTATAAAGATAGATGACGCGTACCTTAAAGGAAAGTACCTTGGAACCAACCTGCTTGCAGTTGGAATGGATGCTAACAATCAGATAATACCACTTGCAACGGGTGTAGCTCAAGGCGAGACTGTTGAATCATGGTCCTGGTTCCTGTCAAAGCTGAAAGAATGTATCGGTGAACGTAATGGTTTTGCTATTATATCAGATAGGCATTACGCCATTACCATTGCATGTCAAACTGTTTTTCCCCAAGCCTTTCATGGGTACTGCTGTCGGCATTTGATGATGAATTGCAGATTGAAAAGTAAAAAGCATAAGGGCCTATTTTGGAAGACATGTAAAGCGTACTTGGAGTCTGATTTTCACAACGTAATCTCTGAGATTAGAAGGTTAAGACCTGAAGCATACAGAAAACTTGAAGACGCTGGTTTTGATAGGTTGTCAAGAGCATACTGTCCAGGAAAAAGATACAACTACATGACATCAAATAGCCGCCGAGTCAATAAATTCGTTAACCAAGTTTGTGCGCAATGTTCCAATAACAATGTTAATAGAGTATTACCAAGAGCTTATTCAACGGTGGTTCTGTGAGCGTAGATACAACGGTGAAGGTAATGTTGTGAAAGGTACGCATGTGTAATTGTTATTTTAATCTTTATTTATTTCATATTAATTTTTATTTTTTTATTTGTGATTTGTCATGTATGTTTTAACAATAATTAATATGAAGACCATTTCATAGGTGAACCGCCTGCAACCGCGCTGACAGCTTGGGCTAGTGGTAAAGTTAACGACAGGATGATAAAAAGCAGTACATCGGTTGTCCGTGGTATTCAGCATGCACAAATTTATGAGGTTAGGGACCACAAAGCCGTGCACACAGTTAAATTGACAGAGGCTGATTGTAGTTGCCGCAAATGGCAACTTTCCGGGTTACCTTGCGGGCACGTTTGTGCTGTGGCTAGATTTTGTCACATGAGTAACTGTTATCATTGGGCCAAGGGTTGGTTTTCCCAAACAACTCTGAAACGTACATATGAACATTTGGTGCATCCTCTTCGAGACACGTGGGAAACTCTAGTTGACTTGCAAGTTGTTTTACCGCCTGCTCTTGTTAAGCGGCAACCTGGACGACCAAAGGCAAATCACCGTATAAGATCACAAGGGGAGGAGCCTAGGATCGTACATTGTGGAAGATGTGGTGCGGGAGGACACTATCGAGACTCTTGTCGTGAACCATTGCCAAGTGAAAATGTAAGTTTTTCAGTTAATTTATCTCTACTTAGTTTGTGTGTATGCTGATATTCATAACATACCATATGCACTCGTCTATCTATAGCTGCGGCGTACACAAAATACGAACGACAACCGAGAATTTGCTGATGCAATGGATTACGTGCAAGATGATGATGCCCCGGTGGAAGATGCGATGGAATCTGAACACTATAATTCGTCTGCAGCTTACAACGAGTCATCAATGGGTGACGCCACGGGGTTATCGCAACATTTTTCGGATGATACTTACTACTATCCTCAGTTTGAGGTTTAGCATTATGTGTCCATGTAGTATAAACAATCAGGGATGGACTTCGAAAAAGTCACTGTAATGCATGTTGAACAATTTATGCGGATATTTCTATTAATTCTCTATTAATTCTAGTTTTAACGAGCAATATAGTCTGGTCAAATTAAAGTATCATAGTATAACTAACGAATGTAATCACGAAACCTTGTTTCTTGGGTTAATGACTCAAAGTTACACCGGTAAATAGTAGAAATACATAAACTTGACTAGAAAACGTTCAATCACATTAGGTATCACACTTGGTCTAGTAATTTATGTGTTCTTTTTTAAAACAATTTTATCAAACACGTGTATGATATTTCTGCATGGGAAAGTATACATAAGGTGTGAATTAATTACAATTAAAGACTTGCATTGAATATTCACCTGTTCACTTTCCATTATACTTCTTTATATACGCTTGCATCATGTCCCTAGTAATCCATATACCCTAACTTAACTACACCCTCTAAAAAACCCTAACTCTCATAAGAATAAAATCAATGGCTTCAGAAACTCCTATGATCTATCAACTGAAACAGATTTTTGGCACACAGAAACTTCAGGAATGCTTCAAGCTTCTGAGTGTTCATGAGAACTTGAAGACTGATGAGGCGAAAAATGATCCGTTTTTAGGGGGTCATTTAAGCCTGGAATTGAATTTATTTGATCAAATATTGCCCTAAATCGTTCCTTTTGTGATTTTAGGTACTTTTGGACTGAATTCTGGAAAAGGAAGCATTTTGGACGTTTTTGGAGCATAAAAGTGAAGAAAACGGCAAAGTCTTAATTTTCCTTGCTGGGAACAGTACCTGACGGCGTCACCAAGTTCTACATGACGGCGTCAAGAGTAAAACAAGAGGTGAAGTGGATAGAGTCCATGACGGTCCAGAGAGTTTTACACTAAGGGGCATGACGGCGTAACCATAGGCCATCATGGTCCCATTACACGTGACGGCCAAGAGATAATTTGCTCTTGACGGCGTCAGATCTGGATCTAGGCAATCCGATATTATTATGGGCGGCGAGTTGACGACGTCAGATTTCTCTTCTTGACGCCGTCACGTTGGAAAATCTATATATAGTTTTGTAATTATCATTCATTAAAAGAGGACAATTAGAGGGATAACTTGGAGAAACCCTAGCACGATTTTATCAGTATTTTCAAGGGTTTTTACCCTTTGAAACCTTTCATGTTCAATTAAGATAAGTATCCTTTCAATTCATTCAATATGTCTATGTGTTGTTTGAATATATCTTACGCTTGTCTTGATTTTAACATGCTAGGCTAGATCTTTTGTGTGTTTGCTTAGATGTAGTGAAACCTAGATGTTGATTATGGGTTGATTGCTTGTTTATAGTTGTTACGGATGAATGATTTCGATGTTAGGCTTAAGAAAACTGGCTGACTTCCATAGGGTAACATGCTTGAACGTCTTAAGAAACATGAACCAATGCGTACTAGGTTTTTATGGTTGTATTTAATGCATGAGCGAATTCTAGTGATCCCATGTTAGGAGTTTCTTGCAGGCGAGGCTCGACATAGGAGTGAAGTAGGAGCTTATAGAGTTGGGGAAGTACGTACGCCACCCCACGATTGGTATTAAGGAATATAACCCGTCATCCACGCAACTGTAACAAACTATCAACCTGTAAAAGATATATAGGGAGTAATGAAACCTAAGTAAACACAATTTTCCCATTTATTGTTCACACCACTAGTTTAATTAGATTTATTTTCATTTTTGTTATTTTATTTTGATTGCATCTTTAGTTATTGGGTTAGTTGATTAGCAACTAATTTCACCCACTCTTCCAAAACCCGAGATTTTAATTGCTTTTATAAAAATATAAAAATGCAAAAAGAATCATCCCTCACCTCTAAACCTAGTTTTTAGGCTTTCTAATCCTAGCGACACTATTCCTGAGTTGAACGATCAATCCCCCGGTACTTGTCACTATACTATACTACAACGATCAGGTACACTGCCTGTTGGGGGCTGTAAGCTTCTCGAGATCCCTCGAGAGGTAAAGCCTGGTGCAATTCCCACGCATCAAAGATGAAGCCTTTATTAGGTACCTAGGCGAACAACGCAATGAGTTGGAAGCCAAGATAAAAATAAGAACAGCTAGAATGGCAGAACTCTGGTCGATCACCCACGATGATGAAGTAGTTGGCTGGGTTATATATGAAAACTTGTGTAAGGTTCATATCAGGGAGCGAATAAGGTTGGAGGCGTTAACTGCTATCATGTCTGAAGTACGTGATGGGTTGAACGAGAAGGATAAGCAAATCGGCAGTTATGACTCATTTGAAGAATAGTTCATGTTTGATTTGGTTATTTTCGTTGTTTGTGTATGGTCTGTTGTTGGGGTTTGTAAGCGTTTAGGATGTGCGTGGTGTTGATACTGATATATATCAATGGTTTTGTAACCATCAACTGACTGTATCTTACAACTAATATATCTAAAGTGATCACTAATCGGTCGCTATATTATATTACATAATATATGTTATGTTTAACACTATGAAGATGTTAGGGGTGGAAACGAGCCAAGCTGAGCCCGAGCCTGTCAGAGCTCGAGCTCGGCTCGTTTAAGTTTTAAAAGGCTCGAGCTCGGCTCGTTTCGAGCCTTAAACTTTAAGCTCGAGCTCGGCTCGTGGAATATTATATAGGCTCGGGCTCGGCTCGAGCTAGGCTTGTTTATTCGATTTGGCCATGAAAAGTTAAAGCTTGGCTCGAGCTCGAGCTCGGCTCGTAATATATCTTTATTGAGCTCGTTAATAAGCTCGAGCTCGGCTCGTATATAAGTTAAAATATCATATTTTTGTTTAGGCTCGTTTAGGCTCGCGAGCCCAAACGAGCTTTTTATGAAAAGCTCGAGCTCGAGCTCGATTAATAAACGAGCTGCAACTTAGCTCGAGCTCGTTTAAGCTCGGCTCGTTCGAGCTTTTTGCCGATCCGATCCCGAGCTTTTCACGAGTGGCTCGGCTCATTTCCACCCCTAATGTTATGTTTGTAGATTTATTGTTGTCATAGTATTTAAATTGATACATATTACCTTACATTAGTTAAAATAAGTTGTCCATTACATTATCCATAAGTTGGTTAAACTGTTAAAATACTACTGTTATCCATTACATTATGCATTGGGTGAAGCATAAACACCTTAATTATCATTTAGGTTTCACCCAAATTGACTATTAGCCTGGTTCCAACTACCCTCTTACCGGAACAAATTGCAACAATCCTGCAATAAATATGGTTACAAATTAGTTAGAAGACATCCAAACAATGCAACCTTACATAAAGAGGTTTTTAACAAACTAAACTAGCACAAGGTATGCCTACTATATCTTTAATCAGGATAAACAAAATATATATATATATATATATATATATATATATATATATATATATATATATATATATATATATATATATATATATATATATATATATATAATAGATATTCATTGAACATCCTTTTTAACAGATAATCAACATAAAGAGACAACTTTAAAACATGAAAAAGCTTCTTGAACATCTAAAGCCAAAAAGACCCATTCAAAATGACATAAAAAAATAATAAAAAAAGAAAAAAAGAAACAAAAAAAATAAAGGCTTAGAGCTCCATAGCCTATAGCTTTTCAATCAATTTCAAGAGATCAGCCGCCAGATTTCGTTTCTTCCTGGCATTCTGAAGCAGCATTGAGATCTCTGTTAGGTCTTCTGTTTGCAGCCGGTTCAAATGATCAAGGCTTTGCAAGGTGGAATCAAAACCAAACAAGAGCTCTAGCTCCCGAATAACGGACTCGCTATCGGTCACCCTGGACCTTATTTCATTGGCTTTTTTGCTCAGATCAGCTTCCTCAAGTATGATAACATCAACTTCTCTCTTAAATTTAACGATCATCATGTCTTTCACAAGCCTTGAACCCGTAGCTCTAGCCAACTCATCGATGAAAGGCATTCGAGTGGTCATTTTTTTTTAGAGAAATGTGTGTAATTTTTTACTCAAAGATAGGGAATTGATTTGATAGAAGACCTTCAGACACTACTTTATAACACTAAGCCATGATTACATACACTTCCCATACATCCAAAAACAATTAATGCTCAACCTTTCATATACTTAAGTAGTTTGACCAAAAACTAAAACAAAAACTATTAATATTCTTTATTTAATAAACTAATATAAACAAATAAGATTTAATGAATTGGTGAACACATTAAATTGAATGTGGTGTTGTTAAAGTAAGGTGTACTTTCTTTTGTACTTCAACATTAAATAAATAGACCTAACAGATCCATCCCCAACCCCATTACAAAATATCTATACCTTATTTGATCCCCAATCTAAATCTGTCTACAGTTGCAAAGCCTAAGTATGTACATACTAAGGATCTGTCAATGTGCACTAGTACAAAAATGGCCTTTCATCACACATGGTCGATTTCAAACGGTCACACTGTAACATATTTACGTGACTAAATGTATGAAAATAAAATTAATAGCCACACTCGATCCGACTTGTGTGACCATTTCGGAAGATATATGTCACACATTTGTGTATTTATGTGACTAGAGGGTAGCTGGTAAATATTTTTCGATCATTTAGTCACATTTAATTTGGGACGTGTGACCGATACAAATCAGCTTTAAGCATTAGTCACACTACAGATATACATATGTGACAAATATATGTCACACAATTGAAGAGTGTGACCAAAATTGATATATGGTCACATGAAGTAATTATGTATGTGACTAAATTATATAGTCAAGTTTGTCACACATTATTTAAACATGACTGCTATTCTTTGCTGAATATTTAGCCACATAGCGTTTGAAATGTGTGACAACTAAAAAGTAAGTTTGAAGCATTAGTCACGATATGCATTTAATAGTGACAAATATATATGTCACACACTTGAAGAGTGTGACCAAATGTCATATATGGTCACACGAAACCATAGAAACATGATTAAGTGTAACGAAAATTCGTTACATATGGTCACGTAAGTAAATATGTGTGTCTAAAGTTTAGTGTGTGTTTGCTTGCCACAACCTAATGTGTATAGTCACATTTAATTGT
This sequence comes from Artemisia argyi, assembly GCA_030686995.1. NCBI lineage: Eukaryota > Viridiplantae > Streptophyta > Magnoliopsida > Asterales > Asteraceae > Artemisia > Artemisia argyi. The sequence continues at coordinate 15,815,595 of CM060689.1, read as the reverse complement.
AGCATGATCATGTGACTATATGCTTTACAATAGTCATACCATATCACAAATGTGTATCTAAATTATGTTTATTGCCACATTATAAGGGTATTATATGTGCAATACATTCAAAATAGTCACATTATGATATTTATGTGACTATTATTTATAGCAAAATATGATATTTAAGTGTAACGAGAATTCAAAATATGTGCAACACATTCAAAATTAATGTTGCTAGGCATAAATCAAGCTTAATGAATAGATGAAAAATCAAGCTTAATCAAGCTTTAATGAAGCAAGAAAGCTAAAATTCATATATAATAAACCAAAAAGAACATTAGTATCCATATATAACAAAAGTAAAATAAAGCAGTTCATACATATAAAAAGTTTAACAATTAAATTTCGGAGATTTCTCTGGATCAAACGACAAATGCACATTATCGTAGTCAATGGAGTCGAATCTCTCTTCCTCACTCAAAAATCCAACATCAGCCGCATCCTCTTCCATTGAACCAACCCTCGGCTTTGATCGCTTGTATTCCTTCTCATCTTTCTTAATTTGAAGCAAACTTGCCTTGCGTCTTGCCTTGTTTCTTCGAGAACTCCATGACTCATACCACTCTTCAATGTTAAATACCTTCTCTGGTTTCCTGAAATCAAATAAGCATTAGATGATAAATTTACAGATTATCCTTTTAACTTAGTATTCTTAGTTATATGATGTATATAATGTAACATTCTAACATTAAAGATTATCATTTTGATAAATTTATACAAATTATCCTTTTGATAAATTTACAGATTATCCTTTTGACCGTCTTGATTGGGGGGGCCGAAAATTTTTGATATAATAATGTTACATTCTAACATTAAAGATTATCCTTTTGGTATATTATGATGTAAGTTTTGAATGCTGGGTGAGTAAAGCTAGGTTTTTTCACAGATCTTATGTACTAGGAAGATAACAAATATAAGGAATAAAACACTCAAACTACTACATAGTAAACTAACACAATTTCATAACTGATTACCTAAAGCTACCAATTGATAACCATTTTTATAAATTCATAAAAGCTTAATACACCAAAATTATTATGGATTTAACTTCTACTAGAGAAAAAAAAAAAAAAAAAAAGTCAACATGTACGTACATAACATCTTTACAAACTTTGAATGTTTACGTGTACAAAAGTTTAATTAGTTGTACTTACTTTGAACGCTTCTTCTTTGATGAAATGCACCTTTTCTTCTTTCCAGCCATAACTTCGATCTTAGATTGTTTTAAAAAGTGTGTGTTGAAAAGCTAAGTGATGGCCTTAAAAAGGGATGCAACATACTATACGCCTAGGGAATTTTGAAAGTCTCAACATTAAAGATTATTGCAATTTACCAAGTTTAACGTCACATTAGCATGTGAAATGCACTAATTACTCATGCCTAATTGTAATCATTTTAATTTTACACATTAAATGCGCTCTCCTAAACATTCTATAATTTTATTTTTAAACTTTAAATGGTAATAAGCATTGTAAGTGGTTTCAAATGTTAGAAAATATAGTAAGAATAAACATAATGGTATTAATCTAGTTATTAGTTGTGTAAAATTTGTGTTTGTGACAATGTTTACTCCCTGAATTGGTAAACTTACTTCAACACTGTTATGACCTGATTAATAAAGAACTTAATGCTGCTAGGCATAACTTAATGCTGCTAGGCATAAATTATTGTGAACCGGTGTAACTGTAAAAAAGTAACTGTAAACCGTTGTGACACTTTGTAAACCGTTGTGACATTGCGACTCTTGTGTGCCTATAAATACAAAGGAATTACAACCAACTTCTTTCATCTTTTCATTACGTATTCAATTTTTATTTGGAACTGCAATGGCTTCATCATCTTCAAATCCTGCTTCAAAGAAAACAAAACGTTAAAGGGATACTTCTCCTCCTCCTCCTCCTCCTCCTCCAATGCCAGAAAAATATAAAATCCATGGCCTAACCCAGGAGTGCTGGGACAAATGCCATTCTCAAGGCCAATATGGTACTGAACGACAGTTGGTTGAACTTACAACAAACGAATCGCGCTATTGGAAGAATAAAACAAAAAAGACCAAGATATCATACTGGTGCATCAGAACAAAGTTAATGTTTGGAATCAAGAAATAGAAAAAATCCGTGGAAACATTGTTGATATTTACAAAGGCATTCAAAATAGTTTGTATAATTTTCATTGAATTAACCCTGATGTAAGATGATATTAATCATTATTATGTTATTTCTTTGAAGTTTAATGTTTTTGTGTTCTAATAAAACTTATCTTATGTTTCTTTGTTAATCAAGTTATCGATTATATTACTATATGATCAAGTTATCTTTTTGTTGATTAATTATGTTATGTTGCTTTGTTGACTATGTTATGATGCTTTGTTAAAAGTCAAACAAAGATTTTCAAACTTGATTGTCATTTGCAAAAGTTAAAGATTGTCAAACTTATCTTATGGGCAACTCCGGGTTTGGATTGGAATTTGGGTGAATGCTAGTAACTCAGAACTTAATGCTGCTTGGCATAACTTAATGCTACTAGGGATAAAAATAAAATGCTACAAAAATTAACCAATTCATATTCAGTTCATTAATGAGAAAATTGAGCAATGACAACATGTTTATTCATAAAGTCAAATAAAGTAGTACAAACGGATTACACAGGTTTATTCAAATTACTTCCTAACTCAACTAATACATTTTCTTTTTACCCTTCCCTTTTGAACAAACTTTGGGCATTTTTGGTTCTAATGGTTTTATACCCTTGTCTTCAGAAGTCTTAGCATTGGGCAGGCCTTGCACCTGAACCCTCTCTTCAAAAAGCTCTTTGGCAGTCTTTTTTCGAGTTTTAACCTTCCTAGCATCTTCCTTTTTTGTGCCTGATCCAGAATTTCCCTTTGGAAAGTATTTTGCCCATGTATTTGGAGGACCTTCAGAACTGCTTGATATGTGAAATGAACTTGAGTCACTGCTGTCAATGTATGATTTCTGCAAAAAAATAAAAAAAATATATATTAAAATTTAAAAAAATATAGTGTAAATGAAATAAAAGATAATGTTGCAATTCAGGGTGTATTTGAAACAACCTTTGTTCTTGGAACTCCAATGGCCACATTACTTGGTGGATGGTTGGTTTTAGATCATAAAAAAGAATGGAATGCAATAAACCAACATACGTAACCCTTCTAAGTTCCCGATACAGCTCCTTTTGTCGTTTCAACTCCCTTTGAGCTAAGGACTGCACCAGCCGCATTGCTAGATTGTTGAAAAAACAAAAGGAACTATATGGGAACTCAGAATGGAAAGGTATGTTGAAATGAACTTGAGTCACTGCTGTCAATGTATGATTTCTGTAAAAAAATAAAAAAATATATTAAAATTTAAAAAAATATAGTGTAAATGAAATAAAAGATAATGTTGCAATTCAGGGTGTATTTGAAACAACCTTTGTTCTTGGAACTCCAATGGCCACATTACTTGGTGGATGGTTGGTTTTAGATCATAAAAAAGAATGGAATGCAATAAACAAACATACATAACCCTTCTAAGTTCCCGATACAGCTCCTTTTGTCGTTTCAACTCCCTTTGAGCAAAGGACTGCACCAGCCACATTGCTAGATTGTTGAAAAAACAAAAAGAACTGTATGGGAACTCAGAATGGAAAGGTATGTTGAAACAACATACGTAACCCTTCTAAATTCCTGCTACAGCTCCTTTTATCGTTTCAACTCCCTTTGAGCAAAGGACTGCACCAGCCGCATTGCTAGATCGTTGAAAAAATGAAAGGAACTGTATGGGAATTGAGAATGGAAAGGTATGTTGAAATTACAGACTCATTTAGATCATAAAAAAGATTTGAATGCAAACAGAGTGATACAAACAATCTAGAAATGTTAAGTAAAGAATAGAGTCTAAGTAACATCACTCATCTTGAAGGCGATGATGAAGGAGTGTGGCCTGTCATGAACAATACACACTATATCATCATCGCATTGAAGACGTCTCAATGACAGGCCAGATCTATCTAAAGTTGCAAAATGGTTCCGTTGCTTTGTTTTTTGGACACCATCTAATAACGGTAGTAGAGGTTTTCCAAATTAAGTAATGGAACCGTTCTACAACTTTAGATAGATTTGCCCTAACATTGAGCTTTAAGTTATTAGAAAACAGATTCTTACTATCATTTATATTGCTCCCTTAGATGTGACGAACATACATATTAATTATGTAGATTCTACGACATTAGAGAGCTAATCGTGCATGAATGAAATCATATTAAACTTATAATAACAATGCAATGAACTACCATCCTTTCTACCCTAGCCAACAACAACATATTATTCAGCCTTGAATCTCTAACCTACCAACATGCTGGAAGACGAAGACGCTAAATTCAACCATCGAACCTACAAATTATACTTGATAATTGTTTCTGTATTTTGACAAAGAGCAAAGATGAATCAACATGGATGAACAACACCAAAACAAGTTTATGTTCATAGTTGAAAGTGGTGTCTGTTCACCCATGTTGATACTTCTTCCATCTTTGATACTTGGATGTTTTAGCCTAAATATTCACACACACATCCGCCACTTATCTTCATTATACTCTCAATACAAATGCAACATAATTATTATATCAAAAATACATCATACATATATATATATATATATATATATATATATATATATATATATATATATATATATATATATATATATATATATATATATATATATATATATATATATAGCAAACAGAGTGATACAAACAATCTACAAATGTTGAGTAAAGAATAGAGTCTAAGTAACATCAGTCATCTTGAATGCGATAATGAAGGAGTGTGGCCTGTCATGAACAATACACACTATATCATTATCGCATTGAAGACGCCTCAATGATCAGGCCATATCTATCTAACGATGTAGATGGGTTCCATCGATTTAATTGGCTCCCGTTTTCTAACGATGTTTAATCTTGATTATTGAAAGAACCATTAAACATCATTAGAAAATTGGGTCCAGTTAAAGCGATGGAACCCATCTACATCGTTAGATAGATCTGCCCTGATAATTGAGCTTAAAGTTCTTAGCAACCAAATTCTTACTATCATTTATATTGCTCACTTAAATGTGACGAACATACATATTAGTTATGTAGGTCCTACGACATTAGAAAGCTAATCATGAATCAATAAAATCATATTAAATTTATATCAACAATGCAATTAAAATATTTTCATTGTAACTAAATACATGAAAAAACTCTTTAAGTTCTTGATATGTTTATGGTACTTCAACCTAATCCTAAGATAAAATATTTTTATTGTTTCTGTATTTTGGCAAAGAGGAAAGATGTATCAAGAATGGATGAACAACACCAGAACAAGTTTATGTTCATACTTGAAAGTGGTGTCTTTTCATCCATCCTTGATACTTCGTTCATCTTTGATACAGATACATATTATGTTCATACTTGAAAGTGGTGTCGGTTCACCCATCCATGACAAAGAACAAAAATGAATCAATAATGGATGAACAACATCAGAACAAGTTTATGTTCGTACTTGAAAGTGGTGTCTTTTCATCCATCATTGATACTTCTTCCATCTTTGGTACTTGATGTTTTATAAAAAATATTCGCACTAAAACTAAAAAACAACCATAAACCCTAACAATAAAAAACACAAATATACAGATCATACATAAACCCTAACACTAAATAACACTAATTAAATAAACACAAACAATGAAATAATCAGATAAACCAAAAAAAACAACTAAATAATCAGATAAACCAAATCATCTGTCAAACTTAGGGTCAATATAGAAGCGATCTAAGTATGTTACCATATGCTTCCGATCTAACATAGGGTCAAACTTAGGTTGTAGTAGTGAGAGAGAAAAAGAAAGAACAAGGGCAGTTATGTGTGATTTTCAGATAGAGTATTAAGTATATGTTGGAGTGTGTGAAGTGTGTTTGATAAGCTTTGTAAATATTATATATTATAAGTGATGTGTGTTTGATAAGCTTTGCATATGTTATATATTACTAGCGGGGCACATGCGCGTTGCGGCGGGAGGTACCCTGTAATTAAAGTTTACAGATAGTGAAAATATTTTTAGATGCATGATAAACTGTTGAAGTTATGAGAAAATGTCTTACAAATTTTATGAAAAGAGTGTTTAGCAGCTTGATTTGTTTGTACATTGTGGTTTATAAATGATACTTTTAATTGAAAAGGTGTTTTAAATGTTATATATATTACTTATAAGTGTTGACCAGTCAATGTGTGTAGGTGCTAATGCTTAAATTGATTGTACATATAGCTTAATTTGTTGTATTTACTTAAAATGTATAAATGAAAATCTTAAAAAACTGGAAGAGAGAGAGAGTCAAAGATGCATTATAAGATGTATAGATAAGTTTAAAATGATTAAAAGTATAAAAACTAAAAGTATTAAAAGTTTCAAGATCGGGATCAGATCCTACCCAGGATCGTTTTCGTCTTTGCAAGATCATGATCGTATGATCGGATCGGGATCGTAAGATCCTACTAGCTATAATGTCATTTTATTAATAGTCTCGCTCTCTTTAACATGCAGTTTCCTTGTAAAATCGGATACATGAACTTGCACGCATGCCTACCTTAACTCATTAGTACTTGTTTGAGTCAAATGCGTGTATCGATTCACAATGAATGTTTTGTAGGATTTTTAGGATGAGTTACACCACCGCCAAACTCATTAACTCATTAGTACTTACACTAGTTAGATCTATCTTCTATCTATTCATCTATTCTCCTTCTCTCTAAAACCGACTCACACACCACCAAACTTCACAGCCTTTTCTCGCCGTGGTTCCACCAACCATCGATCCTCCACGCCATCACCGTCATCAAGACAAGGGAACTGTATGGGAGAGTTTGTTTGCTTTGGTTATTTGGTTCGAGATAACCACCATATCCACCACAATCACAGTCAAGCCTCCATCACCCTCGCAATCATGTTATCCGGGATCGAGAAAGTTTGAACTCGGCTTGAGCTTGACTCGAAAAGCTCGATTTATCTGTAAAGATGTGTTTTCTGACACAAATTAAAATTGAAATATAATATAACCTAAGAATTGAATTCGGTTCGACTTCAGCTCGAAAAGCTTTAATTGATACATTCATAAATAAATATTTACACTTACTACACTTAAAAAAATAAATAAAAAAAAAAAAATAAAAAAAACAAAACATATTTTGTATTACTTACAAGCTCGAGAACTCAACAATAACTCGAGTCTAACTTATATAAAATTAAGCTCAACTCATTAAACCTTTCGAGCTCATTTGATAGGCTTTCAATCTCTAAAATTTTAATCAGGCGCTCAAGATCTCAACATCCGCCTCTAATTTTTCCCCAAAAATCTCAATCTCCCGCTCAAGATCCTGCCCCTTTTTTCCCAAAATCAAAACACTAACACTTACACTAGTCAGATCTATCTATCTATTCATCTATTCTCCTTCTCTCTAGAACCGACTCACACCACCGCCAAACTTCACCGCCTTATCTCGCCGTGGTTCCACCAACCATCAATCCTCCACGCCATCACCGTCATCAAGACAAGGGAACTATATGGGAGAGTTTGTTTGCTTCGGTTGTTTGGTTCGAGATAACCACCACATCCACCACCACCACAGTCAAGCCTCCATCACCCTCTCGATCATGTTATCCGGGATCGAGAAAGTTTGAACTCGGCTTGAGCTTGACTCGAAAAGCTCGATTTATCTGTAAAGATGTGTTTTCTAACACAAATTAAAATTGAAATATAATATAACCTAAGAATTGAATTCGGTTCGTCTTCAGCTCGAAAAGCTTGATACATTCATAAATAAATATTTACACTTACTACACTTTAAATATATATATATATATATATATATATATATATATATATATATATATATTACTTACAAGCTCGAGAACTCAACAATAACTTGAGTCGAACTTATATAAGATTGAGCTCAACTCATTAAACATTTCAAGCTCATTTTTCCCCAAAATCAAAACACTAACTCTTACACTAGTCAGATCCCGCCCCTAATTTTTCCCCAAAAATTTCAATCTCCCGCTCAAGATCCCGCCCTTTTTCCCCCAAAATCAAAACACTAACACTTACACTAATCAAATCTATCTTCTCTCTATTCATCTCTTCTCCTTCTCTCTAGAACCGACTTACACCACCGCCACACTTCACCGCCTTATCTCGCCGTGGTTCCACCAACCATCGCTCCTCCACGCCATCACCGTCATCAAGACAAGGGAACTGTATGGGAAACTTTGTTTGCTTCGGTTGTTTGGTTCGAGATAACCACCAGTATCACAGTCGAGCCACCATCACCCTCATCTCACCTATCCTACTCTATTCATGGGTATGCTCAAACACAAATTTAATTTATATTTTCTTAAATGTGTAATTGAATATCAAATGATTTACATTGATTTTCATGGATTAAACTAGCCTAAAACATGTTTTTGATTATAAATTCATGTGGTGGTAATCGTTGCAGGTAGACTTATTAAGATGAAATAGTTTTCCTATTTATTGGAATGGAGACAATCGACGTGTTCTAAGAGGCCACTGTTTTGCTCGTAAAGGGAGTCTTGATTGGTTTTCACTCCGGGAGGATGTTGCTGAACAGTTGGACTTTGCTTATCGCAGTTGCGTAAGTTATCTATCAAAAGATTAACATAACATATGTAATATAGGAAATTAACTCAAATATGGTTGCTTTATGTCAAACTATTTCTGTTGTACCAAATCTTAGTGATTTGCTTGCTTGGTAATGTGTTTGACATTTATTCGTTCCACGTTTGGCACTGCATAAAATTGCAACCAATTGTATATTATTTGTTGCCCGAGTCGATATACAACCCGTATGTTTGTTTTTGAGGCTAAACTTATATTTGGGACATCTAATGTTGTCATTTTTTATGTTAGCATTAATCGCGTTACTTGTTTCTTGCAGGGGCTACATGCTATTTTCACGGGTGAGGATGATACATGGGATGCCTGGCTAAAAATTCCCTCAGATGGATTTTCAAGCACACTTCATTTTCGAGGCGTGGGTATGCTCCATCTCAGTCACCAAAGCCAACCAATGTATATTTTTATGGTTTCATGGTTGGTAGATCTTATATTATGCAGCATTATTAGTGCTTTAGTTTCTTACATTTCCCATATTTTTTTTGCAGAAAGAAACTGGCATTAGACTCCGATGTAAGCCACTTTTTATGTTGTTAACAATTTCATTTTGCTAATGATAACACCATTGTATTTCTTAATTTATATTGCAGGTGACCACTCCAATGGCCATTGAAACTTTGGAAAACGTACCAGTAATGGAAAAAGTGGTAAGTAATAAAACATCCACCTTTGATTTTTTTAGTTTTACGTACATGACTAATGTACCGTGTTTTATATATACATATAGGAACCTGTTAAAACTATCGGACATACGAAAACGCTTGAGCCACGACAAACCGGTTCTACAGGTTACACCACCAACTATGATACCAAATATTAGTGAACAAAATATAGGACTAAAATTACTACCAACGAAGCGAAAACATTTGGTCTCTAGTGAAACCTTGCAAAAGCAAGCTAAGGCTGCGAATAGTCAACAGGTTTTAACTTATGATAGTTGAGAATTTGATTATATACGACATTCCAATTATATATATATATATATATATATATATATATATATATATATATATATATATATATATATATATATATATATATATATATTCAATTTTTATTGAATTTGAAATACAATTGTATATATATTTGCTTCATTTATATATATTCTGTTATATATATATATATATATATATATATATATATATATATATATATATATATATATATATATATATATATATATATATATACTAGCAGTAGTAACTCTGCTCCAGCAGTACTAACGTGGTAATAGTATTAACTCTCCTATCATGTTTGTGCAGATAGTTGAACCAGTGGCTCATCTAGTTCTGTTATGTTGTGAGCTTTGACATATTCTAGTCCTGCTCTCATCCTCATGTGTTGATATGCAGCAGCCTACATTTTCAAGGTTTTTATATCCAGATGATGAGATTAGATCAATTGGAGAAAAACTTGTAAGTTTAACTGCAAATTTTATTAGTATGTTCATTGTTTTGGATTAAAAGTCTTCATGATGTTGTTTGAATTACTGATGATCATGTTTGTGTTAATATTGCTTAGATGGAGTTAGTGCAGCTCATGAACTTCAAAGAAAATGTGGCCAAGTATTTACTACTGCTAGTACAAAAGTTACTACTGCTAGTTAAAGTTGGTACTGCTCAGAGATTAAGACCGCTCGAAGTTGCTACATGCTTATGGAAAAGATTATAGGTACTTATAAAGAAACTATTGTAAGCCGACTAGGACTCATTGGTGTATAAAAGGATGTCCAATTTTATATTTTGTTCAGTTATACATTCCATTTTTATTGTATTTGAATTAGTTGTGATATATATTTGAATTGTTTTTATATATATTGATTTTTTAAATGTGACTAAAAGATGCATATAGTCACACTTATTAACACTTTTGGTCACTATTTGCTTTAGTCGTTGTGTGACTAAATATTACCGAAGGCCACATAAACATAAAATTCACGTGGCCATTGGATGATCTATAGTCACACAAAATACACATTTCTTCACTTTAAACAGCATATGATCACACTTATTTACACTTTTGGCCACTGTTTGATTAATGGTATGTGACTAAATACCCAAAACGAACATGCTTTGTGTGCCTAAATATTAGAAAAGGCCACACAAACATAAAATTCACGTGGCCATTGGATAATCAATAGTCACACAAAATACACATTTCTTCACTTTAAACAGCATATGGTCACACTTATTAACACTTTTGGCCACTGTTTGCTTAATGGTATGTGACTAAATACCCAAAAAAACAGGCTTTGTGTGACTAAATATTACAAAAGGCCACATAAATATAAAATTCATGTGGCCATTGGATGATCAATAGTCACACAAAATACACATTTCTTCACTTTAAACAGCATATGGTCACACTTATTAACACTTTTGGCCACTGTTTGCTTAATGGTATGTGACTAAATACCCAAAACAAACATGCTTTGTGTGACTAAATATTACAAAAGGCCACGCAAACATAAACTTCATGTGGCCATTGGATGATCAATAGTCACACAAAATACACATTTCTTCACTTTAAACAGCATTTGGTCACACTTTTGGCCACTTTGTGTTAAATTGTATGTGACTAACTCCAAAAAAATAACACCCATTGTGTGACTAAATCATCACAAACGTCACATTTATTGTATATTCATGTGGCCACAGGACGGGAAATAGTCACACAAAATACACATTTACTTGAATATATCATCTCAAATGTCACATACATTGTATATTTATGTGGCCAAAAGCTGAAAAATAGTTACTCTCAAAAAACATTCGCGTGACTATAAAGTGTTTGCGGTCACTGATAATGACTAATCCAACAAAACTTGTGTCTAATTTGTCACACATATTCGGGGTTTTGGTCACTCTTTTTCGATGGAAAAGGCCACAAACTCAACAATGTGACTATATGCCACCTACGGTGGCGGGACCTTTAGTGACACACAATGAAAAAAACGTGTGTGTCTATAGGCATATCGTCACACATTTTTTGCGTGACCAATACAACTTTTTGTACCAGTGGTGGGTTGCCTACAGTATTGCAAACATCCTGGACGCAGATTTCATTGTTGTCCAAAAACAGTAAGTATTGACAGTTTAGACATGTATAGTTGCATTTTATGAAACTATAATGTAGATATGTTTACTTTTAACAGGGTCAAGACAGTTGCGGGTTTAATGGGTTTTTTGATCCACCAATGTGTCCAAGATCTATGCAGATTATTCCAGGACTGCTGAGGAATATCAATCAGGCTCAACAGATGGCAACAACATATGAAAAAAGAGCCACAACATTCAAGAACCTTTTATTAATCGGTTGGTTGTTATTTGCTATGTATTTCATGTTAAGCTAGACCTCATATTAATTGTTTTCCATTGTCATGCTAGACCTATTATATCTACTAGTTTATGGGCTGGCATACTAAATGTATTCGGTTATGGTTATCAATAAATATAATGTTTTCAAACATGCGATAGTCAGTCAAGAACATAACACTTGTCTACACCGATAGTTGACCATGTTTGTGAACGCATTGTGAAGTCTGTGTTACAAGCTACCAAGTAACGACTTTATGTTTTAGATAAAACCTAGCCAGTTGTTCGCGATATGAAAGGGCAGCCTGAATAGGATCTTCCACATCCAACGATTTGCAATGCGAAAGCCAGTATAAAAAAATACAGGCCCATATACCACAATCTCCGAAAACCCCACCTTGCTTAGGAACTCGCTCAGCGTTCTTAAATGAAATTGTATATTTTGCACGATCGATTCCCTTTTTATGGAAGACATTTGTCTTTTCAAGCACATATGGAAGTTTAACCTGTTTAAAAATGTAACAACCAAATATGACTGATGTATCAACCCTGAAGCATAAACTAATGAAAATAACTTATATATTTTAACAAAACACAGATCATATAACACATTAACTAGGAAGTGACCACAACTTTTATATTGTCGCAGTTACTACCATACAACTCTAATTATAACATACATACGTACTACTCGTAATAACTAGTATATAGAACCATCTTGTTCAGTCAACAGAATCAACGACTCCTTGTAGGGCCCCGTGTAGAAAGTATCAGCATCTCCTTCAACACAAACATTATGAAACTGTTATGACCAATGTTGGTAGACTTCTAGGGTGTGTTCAGCTTGGAACGGCGTCTCCACCTCAATTATAGGTTCTTCAAAAATGGTAAACCCCAGTAACTTTAGGCAACAATGGGTCACATTGGTGAAGTTTAATAAAATCCTTCCTGTAATAGAAGCACCCTCCAACTCTAACACCCTAACACAAAACACGTTGTTGACATCTGAGAGGATGTTTCCATGAATAACAACAGCGCCTCTATGAGCAAGTATTGTGAAAGGGATTGGTAGATGGACTCTTATACATTCAGGAATCTGTACTTCAAGAAATTTTTGAGTAATCATATCAAACGACATCAACATGTAACGTTTGTAGGAATCACCATCGGATTCATCTTGAACAATGTTTTCGCTAGCGACCCAGAAAATATGTCTACCGATTACTGCTTGCGAGGACCTTTTCAGACGTATCGATTCACGAGGAGTATTTTGCAGTTCTATAGGCCTCCAATGTTTTGTGGCAAATGAAAACACGGTAACAAACCATTTTCCGTGTCCGATTTTAGGTAAAGAAATATGTAGAACAGTAGGATCCATATTTTCGAGAGAAACACCAAAGCCAATAAAAGATTTACGACCACTTTTATTTCTTAGCCAGTTTGGGACCATTAACCCAACAGATTTCCTTAATGATGGGTTCCAAATGACAATGCTCTTATAATAAGAATGAAAACACCAAACTCCTTCACTTGTATCGACTGGTGTAAGGTCAATGTAAGGGAAGTTCATAAATTCAAAAGATCAGGGGAAAGAAGGAACAATTAAATTGAGTGGGAGCAAGGAAAGATCATCATCAACCAGATACAAGTAACCAAAGTGACCTTGGTCATAGGTTAAAGTAAAACGATAGGTATCACTCGCGCGAGCTCCGTAGCCAATAACAAAGTTTTGACTGTCTATGCAATTCTTCTAGCTTTTAGAGATGGTTCGGAACTGAAGTAAAGCCTTTACGGGAAGTCTGTTCATGATGGAAACTTGTATTTCGAAAGGTATGTAGTCGGACATTTTTGGAGTTTAGGTTAGTTATGTGAGAGTTGGGTTTTGGAATCAGATTTTATTGTGAAAGAAAAGAAAAAATGTTTGGAATCAGGTTTTATTACAACAAAGATTGAAAGGCAAGCTTAAGGGTCGCATAACAAGAATAGTTTAAAATAGGATATCATTTATTTCAGTCACCCACCTTCTGTTTACAGAATAACTAATTTACTAACACATAATATAACTAGTTAAATGAGTTAGTATTACCTTTAAACAATCCCGCAGCTTGACATACCATGAACGCCATTCGGTTTTGTGTGTCTCACTGCAGTCATAAAATGTAACCACACCAGTGCGAATATCAAACTGTGCGACAAGCCAGTGGTTGAACGGTTCGTCAATAGGAATTAAAACCTACACCGATCCAAATAGTACAATGGGGTGTGTTAATATGTGAAATCATTCTTGTAAAATACAGACTAGCATCGTACAGTTAGTATAATGAAAATTGTAACAATCACACATGGTACGTAGGTGTAAGCATCAAACATTCACCTGCTCAACATCAGCCCATGGAATACTGTATGTTTTCCCATTAGCATACCAAAATGGCATGGAGTTTTGGAGGAGTAGTTGAACAAAGTAGCTGCTAACCATTGCCCAGTTAGCATTTCCAGGTTTTATGTGCCACATGTACCTCACCCAGAGTTCTATGTGTTGTTGAAAAAACAAACACAATTAGGTGGGTTAAAAGAACAACAACACATACATTACAGTAATGTTACTTTAGTTTGTTATTAATACAGTTAAATAAAGGATTTATGTATGTTTAATAACCTCATCCATTATCCAACCTCTTCTAGGTGGATCTAAGCAAACTAAACTTTCTCAGAACCTACGGTCAATGCAAACATCTTCACACCATGGAAACTTACAATAAAGCGGTCCAGGCTGTCCAAAAAAGAAATCATAATCCTCACTTAAATGAACTGTGTTCATAGTAGAGTTACATCAACTAAGGTCCTGAATAAAATAAAAGTTTATGTGAGTGTACAACACATCAACTTAAAACATGCATCGTCTGAAGGACATAAATTGGAATGCAAATGTAAATATATGAAACTAGTGTTTTATACCTCTTCCCAAGGTTCTACATCTTTGAGTAAACTTGTCATATCTGGATCTACGATGTCGTATGGTCTTTTCCTATGAGACTTAAGATATTTCTCTGACCAATAATAAGATGATACGTCCCGTGAACCGTCCGTCCACTTTGTAGGACCTAACCGCTGCCTGTACCTTCTCATATGAGCTGAATTCATAAACTCCCTTGAATTCTTCATCTTCTCAGCTTCAATAGTCGCCTTCCTTTCTTGTTCGGTTCTAATCTTTTTTTCCTCCTCAAAGCCCAATCTATTCTCCTCTTCCAATATTTTTCTTCTTCTAGACGCCATTTTTCTTCATCATCCAGTATCAACCTTAATTCATCTTGGAGAAAACATTCCTGTCAACAATGTAGATATATGCATAATAAGAATGGGAAAGTGGTATGCTAATTGTTTAGAGATTGGTTGAGTAAATTGCCTAAACAACAGCATCGTCAGGGTCAACTTCATTGGTGGACGAAATCAATTCAAGGAAGTCATGATTTAGTTCATCACATAACTCAGCACTTAGGTTGCAGAAAACGTCATTAAACTCCAAAGTATCCTGTGCAAAATTAAGCCATATGTGAATGAATGGTAGTGGTAGCAATTAAAAGTGTATGCAAAATTATATTAATTGTTACCGAAACACCCCCAATTTTCTCACGTCTGAGAACCTGCAAATTAATTAGTAAAATGGTTATACATACTTAACACAAACTAGAGGATTAAGATTCGTATCCTGCTATTTGCTTACGGACATTACCTGAATAATAGCTTCAAGTTTGAAGACACGGATATTCAATTGGCTAATCACATGATCCTTAAGCCTGATCTCGTTCTTAATACTAGTCTCAGTCCTGTCAACAATTGGCACGTCACTACAGCGGATACAACCACGCTTGCGTGCTGCAGCACATTTTGTGGATACACATCGTAAGGATGTGACGCTCTATTTGGGGGAGCCATAGGTACGTATTCCATTGAAAATTCCTGAAAAATTATATACCAATCAGATTGCTGCTCGGATATAGTAGGTTTGAGATCATAAATAACCTTTGAGTCCTTGACAATATAAGCCAGTAATAAGATTTGTAGATATGAAAATATATGACAATACAAGCAAAATATACAAACTGAATACCTTTCCGAATAAGAAACCATAATCTGATCATTTGAAAATGTGGTTCCGGGACCACGCTAATCCCCATGGTGTCACATCTGGAACCTTATTCCACCATTGTTTGCTGTTTTCAAAAGACTCCAAAATCCATATCTATGCATAACATAACGTTCCATAAAAGTTAGTAAACTAAAATTACAAACATTCACCTTGATTACATGTATATTTATTCACTAACCTTGAAAGCCCAAACAAAACCAGATAGCGTATACGAGGGAATATAGTTCCTACAACTGTTTAGGCCATGCAGGTGAGACCATTTTTGCTTATGTACTGCATTTAGCATTTGGTCATACAAATGACGCCAGATATGCTCACCCCATGGAAAAGCATTCCACTCTTCCAGGTTTTCAACCAACCTCAGCAATGTGTCTTCAACATGATCCGTCAACAGACGACCTATAAAAACCACCTCTAACAACAAAAGCGGACATACACGAACTGCGTCATCATCAGAAAGCTTACTAAACAACTCTTCATCCTCAATGACACTTAAAAGATCTAAGTTGGAAACTTTTACACCTGCCCTGTTTGGAAATACTCTTGATAGAATTTTAACCTCCTCGGAAGTAAATAACCCAAATGAGACAGTTCCAATACGAAATCCTGTTATAAGTGAAAACTCGGGTCAACCAAAATGTAGACTGTGACCTTCAACAGAGTATACAAGCGACGTATCATAATGATGATCATCTACATGTGCTTGTTTTTGAAGTATATAATCAATCATATGCGGTTCATGCTCAAAAAACTTGAGATCCAACCATTTTCCAAAGCACGTCATCATAAACATTTTACTTCTCTTTTTATTCAGTTTTTCTTTAACTAAACACAAGTGTTTCAACTTGCTTCTGATTAGGACCTTTGCTACATATTCCTATCGGATAAAAAAAATAAATGACGTGTTAATAAAAGCTAATAAAACTGGAAAACAAACACCATATAACACATATAATTGATTCAGAGTATTGGACATTCGTAAAGTAATTACCACACAACTGTAATTGATTACGAGTGGTCCTATAACTGATTAGTACACAATTGTACTTTGAAATGCCATTTGCTACCTCATTCACATGTCAAGGCTTTTTTTTTTTTTTTTGCATAATGGCGTTACAAAACAAACACTATGCACAAACGTTGTCATGAGAATGAGTTAGTGAGGGACAGTTCAAAGTTCAAATGTATACCAGTATAGTAACTTAAGGTTAACAATAGAAAGGATGAAGGAGTGTGTAATGTCAACAACAACACACACTATATAATCGATTACTGTTGGTGCGCTTAATATTGGTCAATTTTTTGGCCTAAGAACAGACCTAAAAATTGTGAGCAACATCAACCGTCCAAATACTAGTAGCGACGAGTAGTCCTATAACTGATTAGTACAAAATTGTACTTTGAACCGTCACTCGCTACCTCATTCTCAAGACAAGGCTTTTTTTTTTTGCATAACGGTTGCACAAAACAAACATTATGCACAAACATTGTCATGAGAATGAGTTAGCAAGGGACAGTTCAAAGTTCAAATGTATACCAGTATAGTAACATAAGGTTAACAATAGAAAGGATGAAGGAGTGTGGAATGTCAACAACAATACCCACTATATAATCAATTACTGTTGGTGCGCTTAATACTGGTCAATTTTTTGGCCTACAAGCATACCTAAGGTGTTATGTATCATCTTTGTAAGGTATTATGTATGATCGTAGTAAAGATTAAATTAACAATAAATAGCGTAGATAGTTAACAAAGCATAAGAAACATTGCATTAACGTACGTACAAGCATGTTACAAAATGGGCTGATAACACAGCCTAACTTGAAAACCTACGCTAATACAACCATACACAAACCAAACTTAAAACTTCACCCTAGAAACAAAGACCAAACGCTTCACAAAAGAGGACCATGAATGACAGAAGATGCACAAGAGAGCACTACTGCAGAACCATTCACTGGTTCTGGTTGCGCATTTTCACTACAAAGGCAATCTTCCTCATTATCTTAATCTGGATCTCATTCATGGCACTCATAAGCATCCTGCACCGGGCGAGATCAGCATCCTGTTGTTGCCTCAGAACTTGGGCTCTCTCATATGCAATAACTGATCCTGTCAAGCGATTCAGTTCCCCTATGTATTCAGCCCTTTCCTGAACACGAAGAGACAACTCAGATGCCAAGGCGTGTAGGTTACCCACAAGAGCAAAGTCCCTTGCATTTTCACGCTCAAAGAGCGTAATCATCATATCACTAAGGTAATGAGAGTTGGATGTACGGACCAGCTCAGCTAGCCTGGTCTCTTGAGGTTGGCTTGCAGGTGGGTGCATTGGAACTGGTCGTAACACTTGAGGTTGGTCTTGAGGTGGGTGCATTGGAGTTTGTTGTGCCATAGATGTTATGGATGTTGTTTCAAATGTTTGAAGCTGGTTTTGTTGGGGGTCATTTGCCATTGTGTTGGATTAGATAAAGACTTATTTCTTCTTAGTGAAGTTTTCTACTTTTGTGATATGCAACTTAGACTCTTTGGCACCCTATTTATAGTAAAAATCTAATCATAAACTAATGCTATACACCCTTTTATTAATGATACTCTACAGTTGGGTCATATCAGAGTTCTTAATAAGGATAGGGAACTTAAATGTGCATCAGGTTGGGCTTTGAGAGGGTAACAGCAATGTCAACTCACAATTAAACCCATAAATTTCTACTTTTGTGATATGCAACTTAGACTCTTTGGCACCCTATATATAGTAAAAAACTAATCATAAACTAATACTATACACCCTTCTATTAATGATACTCTACAGTTGGGTCATATCAGAGTTCTTAATAATGACAGGGAACTTAAATGTGCATCAGGTTGGGCTTTGAGAGGGTAACAGAAATGTCAAATCACAATTAAATCCATAAATATCTAGGCTTGTTACAAACTTGGCTACTACACACTTGGTCATTGTGTTTGACTTGTTTTAGACTTATGTCTTCTAAAGGAAGCTTACTACTTTTGTGATATGCAACTTACACTCTTTGAGAGGCTTTATATAGTTAAAAAAAACTAATGATAAACTAAGACACAAACCATCCTATTAATGATATTCTACATTTGGTTCGTATCAAAATTGCTACTTATGACAGGGGACTTAAATGTGCATCAAGTTGGGTTTTCAGAGGGTAAGAGCCATGTCAAATCACAATTAAACTCACCAATATCCATTTGCAATGAATTAAACATATTTTAATTGCTTAAATCAGATGTCTGTACAGTTGCATTCAAACTGGGCTTATTTTCAACTTGGCCACTTCACACACTACCAAAAAAACTATAAAATTAAAAAGAAACATATATTCATACAACATATTACATACCCAATCTAAACCAACTTACATATACAAATACATTCACACTCAAGACACATGAGTACAACATAAACATTAACAAAATAACCACAAAAAACAGAGAAACTATTTAAACCAAATAAAAATCCACATCATGCAACTTACACTTTCACAGAGCTGCAGAGTAATGATCATAAAAAGGACAATACCAATTACTACTCCCATGTCCAATCCAAGTTAATTAAATAAATGATAAAAAGGACAATACCATTATGCAACATACTCTTTCACACTTCCAACCATACAACTTGCTAATACACTGTATAACCCTAAGAACAGCCTAATCCATATACAAAAAATTAACTAACCAAAAGGATAAATGTTAGATCCTATTAAACCGTAGGCATGCAAAACTAGTAACATACAACTAAGACGGTCGTCGAGCAATTACCTTGGGAACCCACATCTTTTCAGTCGTTCTTGTAAATGTTAACGATTAGATAAATAACTAATACAAAAATGGCTCTAAAGGTTTTTTTATGATTTTTGTCGTTTGAGTTGCAAGGTTACAAGTGGGAAGCGTATCTAAGAAGAAGCTCTACAGTATTAAGTGAGGGGGAGTAGGGGGACTAGTGTACTCAACACACTACATATCTATTTATTAAATAAATATTTTCAAATTTCACTTAAAATTTCAGATTTTGTAATTCAAAATTTAAAAATTTTGAATTTTTATTTTGAAATTTTACCACCAAAACATAAAATACTTACAATTTTGTTTTTAATTTAATATTAATGGGAAGAGTACACAATACACTACTTAATATTATATTATTTGTAAAGTACAAAGTGCATAACAAATTACATATATCAAATCGAATTTAAAATAGTTAGAATTTATTACTTAATTTAATAATAATTTAGTGAGAAGTACTCAACACACTACTTAATATAATTTTATTTAAAAAGTACAAAGCGCATAAAGTACATATGACAAATTTGTATAATAGTACAAGTCACAATACATGCTATTTCACATGTCAAATCGAATAAACTTTTGTACAGTTCGCATAAAAGGTATAATTACTATTATAAATGTCTAATCGAACAAATGTGTACTAGTTGCATAGAAAAATAATGAATATTTTATTTGCAAAAAATGGTACAAGTTGCATAATAGTACAAGTTGTCAAATCGAAATAAAGTTTGTACAGTTCGCATAAAAGGTACAAATACTATTACAAATGTCAAATCGAAATAAATTGTACAAGTTGCATAAAAAAATAATGTATATTTTATTTGCAAAAATAGTACAAGTTGCATAAAAAAGTAATGTATATTTTATTTGCAAAAATAGTACACTTACACATAGTACTAGTTGTAAGAAAAATGACACTTACACAAGTGTACTTGGGTCTTACACACACTTACACACCTGTACTTGATTTTGGGGCAAAAATGGCCATATGAACATAATGGCATAAAACGCATAAGTCGAATTGGGGCAAAACCCTATAATCGAAGTCGCATGGGGCTAGGCTTGAAGCATGGTGAACCTCATGGGGCAAATACACAATTACCCCTAAAAATAATGTATGTTGTATCATTTCCTTTTAGTAAGACTGCTATATATATGTCAAATGCCTTGCTATATGCCTTGCTGATGCAGATTATGATATTCACTGTGGGGCTGTTTACGTGAGGTTAAGAACCACAAATGATTAAAGTTCTTTTTTTGAGAGGGTGCATATAAAACAATGTGGAGAAGCTGAAAACTCTTTTGACGAACTATACATATTTAAGCACCTATATGTTTGCAATCCGAAAAACTGGAACTAGAAATGCATACTTGCAATATATATTTTTTTTCATTTGAATGGAAATGTCGAACTATTTTCTTGTGAATGGGTCGATTTAGAGGGTGTTTGGGTTAGCTTATTTTTCAGGCTTATAAGCTTATATGAAGTTGAAAAAGCTCATAAGCTAAGTTTTTTTTGGGGGATGGGCTTATGAGCCTATCAACTTTAGTTAATTACTTATATAAGCTCATAACCTCAACTTACTAAGCTTATAATCCATAAAAGATTTTCTTATGTGCTTAACTGTGAGAGGGAGGTCATTCAGATAACTCCAAAATCCCACAAAGTAAGCTTATCCAAACATACCTTTAGGTTATATTTTATTTCTAGAGTAAATATGAACTTTTTTTAGCTTAAAAGTAAATGGATTAAAGGAGGTTTGGGTCACAGTGGGTAATTAGTTCAAGTTGGGTTGAAATGGATACTTGGGTTGACCTTCACTCTTTATACTAAATTATCAAATTTTTAATACAAAATGTGTTTCTCAGATTAAAGAATACGATTAAACAATATGTACTGTATCCGTTTTAATGGTAACGTGCTCCCATTTTAGCTATGTGTGAACTAAACGTGGTCCATCCGTGTTATTCATCACATATGTATATTTGGAACATGGTAAGCATCTATAAAATTCTTATTTTATTCATGCGTACCTTATTTCTTTTATTAAACACATATAGGTTAAAGAATTTTGATGCACTTTTCACACCCGCTTGGGATTCACATGATACATTCTTTTTGAAAGGTACGGGTTACTCACAATTTTGTAATCTAAATATGAATTTACATGTGGCTCTGACATTTTTAGTTTCTCCTATTGTAAATACTCTTCTTGAAACTTATGTCGATAAAGTGAAGAAGATGCATGAGTATGGAGGTCATGGATCAAGTGGGTATCAATATCATTGAAAAAGAGAGGACAAGGATGCTCCGTGCACTTGCATAAAGGTATTGGATACATTACGAGTAGGTTACCAATCCCTTTTAACTCTTACAATTTTACTGTAACTGTTCAGACCCATTATCCAAGCTCCCAATATGCTATGTCCATGCATTCGTTGTGCGGTTTTATGTGAACTATAACAAATTGTGTTCACACAGTAATTGTAAGCTCATCTTTGAGTAGTTAGATAATGCGTTACGTAATGGAAGAATGAACTAATTGGTTAAGTTAACCACAAGGTTAGTGATTATAGGGGCTGTTTATGATTGCTTATTATATTAAACAAATTTAGGGGGTGTTTAGCTTATATTATTAAACTACTTGAGTGGACTTGCTTAGTTTAATAAAAAAAAATTACGGGCTGTTTACGAGTTCGTATTAAAACTGGTGAGAGTGGCTGTTTAGAACTGCTTGGTGTTACTTATTATAATAATTCCTTATAGGGGTTGTTTGGTGTTAGTGTTAGGTGTTACTTATTAGAATAACTCCTTATAGGGTTGTTATCCAAAATTTATAAAAAAACGTACCTCTTCTTATTTATAAGCAGTAATTTGTGTGGATAGGCTTCCTTTACTACAGGTTCTTATGGACATACACAAAAAGTAACAACACTTCTAAGTTTCAAAACTAGACTATGTTTCTCCATTGTCAATTTGCAGGTGGCCGAGGAAAATGAAACTACTATGCTGCAAACAACATTGTTTATCATTCATTACCTTAACAATTTGACCCGTAAGATGCTAAAGTTAAGCTTTCCATTAAGAAATTGAAGTAGTTTTTTTATCTGTAAATGAATCTTAACCCATTTATAAGTGATTACTTGACACTTGGGGTACTATTTGTTGTTTTGCTTCATATGGTTTTCAATCTCTCAACCAGATTTATCAAAGTGAGGCACTTTATTTAGGCGGTAGTAGCATACGAAGCTAGAATATTTCAAAAGAGAGCCCAATTGCATCGGAGACTGATGAGTGTCTAAATACTCATCATTTTATACTAATCTGAACTGCCAAAACATCCAAATACACTCAAATATGCATCAAAATACTTAAAATATCTTAGAAGTGTGTTTTATATGTTTCAAATGCAAAATAATCAAAAACAGATGAAAAACGTACAAAGTTTGCATAATTGGCAGTTTCAGTCCCTCAAGTTTCAAAAATTGTCAAAACTAGTCCCTGGTTATTCTAAAACTTGAAAAAGTCACCAAAGGTCCTTTTTGAATCACAAAGTTACATATTTAGTCCTTTGGTGCAAAGTTTCACAAAATTACAAGTTTAGTCCCTATACTTTGGAAATTGACATAAATGGTCCCTGGGATGTTAAAAACTTTGAGAAAAATAAATTTTGGTCCTTGTGCTACTAATATTTTGCAAGAATGGTCCTTTGGTGGCAAATTTGGTGAAATGACATATTTAGTCCCTTAAGTTTGGTGAATTGGCAACTTTGGTCCTCGGGGTTTCAAAATTTGGGAAATTACAATTATGGTCCTTGGTTTATCATATGTTGCAAGAATAGTCCTCATGAATACTATGGAAACATTACACAACAAGTCCCTTAACTTTCAATGAATTACAATTTTGGTCCTTGTGTAACAATAAAACCAAACGGACCCTTTATATTATCAAAACCAAATCCAAACCCAACACTTAAAAAAGCCCACCCTTCCTATTCCTAGGCCCAAACTAAACCAGCCCACCCCTAAATAAATAAAAACGGGGTCAAACTACCCTGGTCAAACCCACCCTTTTACCCTTTCTTCCCCCCAAAACCACCTCACACTCACAGACCACCATACCACCCTCCACCTCAGTGGTTTCACCACCATTTGGCCACCCACTCTTCCAACCTTATCCCTCCACCTCCACAAGCTCCCAAACATCCTTAATTGCCCTAAAACTATCACACGTTACCCGCAGCTGCCCCTAGGACTTTTTGGCGCGAAAAGCATGTTTAAAGGCTGAGATGTGTTGCAGTGATCCAAGGGCTGTAAACTAAAGTGGGAAAGTCTCAGAAGGCAACTAGGAACCTCAAAAGTCTCTATAAAGCTAAAGAGAAGCAGGGATGAAGGAGTATTAGAGTAGGTAGTGTAAATTAGTGTCGAATAGTATAATTATCAGTTTCAATTGTATCTTTAATCTTTCTAGTGTTAAATTAAGCAAATTCAGAGTATTGTAAAACTTTTCTAAGCATCAATTTCAAGTTTTATTTGGATTCTCAGTTTATGTATTTCTTAAAATTTCAAAAATCTCATGTTTGTGCAATATTGATATTAGTGTTGTTAAATTAGACTAATAAGCTCACATAAGCCCTGACAAAGCTTGTTAAGCTTTTAGAAACTCTAAATTAGCAATACTCATTAAAAACAGAAAAATACATAAAAAATCAAAAAAAAAAATTAGAAAATAAATAAAAAACAGTTGTAATGAAGATTGGGCAATGGAGCAGGGTGAATTTTGGATTGATTTTGGTTTAGAAGCTTAGTGGTAAGCTGATAAGTTAATCTTGGTCCTTGTTCTTGTTGTTTTCAGATGGACTGCAAATTAGTAAGCTTTTACTCAATTTTTGGCATTTCATTATTTTACTGTTGTTAGCTGCTAATTTTTGTTCTTTTGTGTTCATTCAGTAGTACTTAGTCATAATCTAGCATTAAATAAGTATTTTGTTATTTGATATTGGTAGTTGCTTGAAGATTCATTTTCACAGTCAAATAGGTCTCTTTGTCATTACTTAGTTTTATGTTGTTATTGTTGTTAATTTCTGCTCATTATGTCTTATTATATGATAATTTAAAGTTCTGAATTAGTTTTAAGGTCTATAATAATAAGTTGCTTTGAAATTTGTTGAATCTCTTTCTTAAAGGGGTGTTTGGATTTGTAAGTTTCACTGTGTTGTTGTTGTTGTTGTTGTTTTGTTGTTTTCTTGGTTTGGATATACTACATCAGGTAAAACTAGGTTGAATTAGGCTTTAAACCAACACCCCTGAGCACAGAAGTCAAAATCATTTTGAAATCCATCCTACTTGTTAATCTGTTGAATCCATTGGTTCTATGTTCTTCAATTTAGCTCATAACTTGTTCAAATAGCTTAATTTAACATCTCTAGGGTTTAAAACATCACAATCAGTTAGTAATTTAGAACCAAAATTCAATTTAGTCAAAGTTCTAAGTTTTGTTCAAAAGTCAAATTTCCACTTTTGTAGAAAATCTCAAAATTTCAAGGATTTATGTAGAATTTTATGTTTGCTTTCAGAGGTTGAAACTTGTTCCTAATTGTATCCTACCACCTCATCTTTGAGGTTCCATAGTCTTTTGATTTTTGCAATTTTTTCCCTAGGCTCCACTGAGCTCCAAAGTCACTTGCAGGGGAAGTCATTCCCCTGCATCAGCAGTTACCCACCCAACACCACAATTTGGTGGTGGTTTTCTGTCCATCTCAGTGGGTCCCTTTGTCCAAACCTTGGTTCATTCAAACCCCCTCCTACCAGGTTTTAAGATTTGACCAAAAGTTTGACCTAGAGCCCTGTGGACCCCACCTGAATCAGACCCTATAGTTTGTCCCATTTCTGAGTGGTATTTGAGTTTTGGAATTGCTTAATTGGGCTTATTAGCTTATCTTATGAGCTTATTTGGTATATTCTAACTTCTTTAAGTCATTTCTACTCAGTTAAACCAGAATAAGCCATTGTGGGTCCCACTCAAGCTCATTTGAGCTTATTTGCTTAGTTGGTCAACAAAGTCAACTGTGAAGCTAATAAGCTCTCACAGTGCTTATTATTAAGTTCTAAAATAGTTGTTTTTATAAAAGTTAGTTGTTTTTAGATATAAAATAGATTTGTAAAAGAAAAATCCAGAAAAGACAAATTTAAAATAAGTGATAGTTTCTATTTAATATAATTTAAATTTTAATTTTCATTTTTAGATTTTTATTAAGTAACCTATATTTTTATATTTTTATTAATTTCCTTTTATATTAAAGTATTTTTAGTAATTTTATTAGATTTTTATATTATCATTTAGTATTTATTAGAATTAATATTAGTTTTATTAATAATTAATTAATAATTAAGTGTTAAATAGCATAATTAGTTTTTACAAAGCAACACCTAGTTTTTATATTTTTCCTAGCATTTATATGTTATAATATAATTTTAAAAATTTTCTTGTAATTTTTATTGTTCATTTACTAGTTTTTATAATTTAAATAGTTTAATTGGTAATTAATTAATAATAAGAATAATAATTAGTAAACTAGTTTAAAAATATATAAAATAAACTTTTTATAATTTTTTAGGATTCCTGTGATGGTTAATTAGATTTATAAAAATCTTCTTAATTATCTAAGTCTTTTTAGTATTTATAATAATTTAAATCATATAAATAGTTAATTAATAATTAAATAGTTAATAATTATAATAAATAGATAAATAGTAAGAAAAATATAATTTTATTTTTAAAATAAGTTTTATAATATTTTAGACTTTTAGAAATTTTAATTTTATTTTTCTAGACTTATATTACATTTTCTTATTTATTAGTTAATCATTAAATAATTAATAATAGTTATTAAATAATAATAATTAATTAAATAATTAGTAATTATAAAATAAATATTTTAAGTTTATTTAATTTGCATTTAAGCCCCTAAGGTATGCAAATTCTTACTTTAGTTAAAATTGTTTTTGTTTCGTACGTTTACGTAGATTTAAATTAAACGTACGCGTTTTTAGATTTTAAACGTTTTTAAATATCTAAATTTTCACGTAATCGTTCTAATAGTTTATCTAAGTTATTTTGTTTTATAAACGCCTAGTGTAATCACTCACACTCACATTTATACCTTTCCTGTTCATAATCACCAATCACAGATTCGTTTTTAATACCATTGATGAGTGCTTAATCACTCATCCTTTTTAGGCTTTATTTCAGACCAAAAACACCGAATACTAACCAAAAATGCCAAGAGAATGCATGTTTTTGTATTTGTGTATGTGCAGGTACGGATATGAGAAAAATGAACAAAAACACAGCAAAACCGACAAAAATGAGCACGAGAATGGAAAGTGTCAAAAGCCGGAGCCGGGGAAGTCAAATGGTCAAAGTACAAGCTTAAAAAGTCAAATTCAACCTCAGAGATTCGTCAAAGTTACATATTTGGTCCCTGGTCAAAGTTTGAGAATTGGCGAATTTAGTCCCTGCAGTTTTAGAGAATTACACAAATGGTCCCTTGGAATAATATTCAAAGAATGGTCAGAGTCAACCCTCAACTATGTGAGAATAGCAAGAATTATCCTTGGGAAGTACTTTGGATAAAATACAGTTCTGGTCCCTAAGCTTTGAGTTTGTACAATATTAGTCCTTGTTTGATTTTTATTAAACATTACAATAACAACCGGATCCATTAAACTCCTTAAAACTAAATAAAACACCCCGTATCCACAGCCCACCTAATCCCACAATCCTAAGCCCAGCCCACCACCTAATTACCTTGACCCGGCCTGGCCTAAAACTACCCCCAGTCAACCCACTTATAAACCGGTCAACCATCCCAAATAAATAAAACCCCCAAATTATTCCCGCCCCCCAAAACTACTCAACCCAGAATTACCATGAACCCTAAAATTCCCCACACCCAAAATTACCCACGTTAACTTTAATTACCCAATGATTAAAAGTTCTAGAAGGAGCAGGGAATGACAGAAGCATGTCAGGGTACGTGGACCAATAGGAGCACACGCAGAGGATCTATCCCATCAATCATTTAATCCAACGGTTGTTGTCACAAGCTTAGGGACCAAGGAGAAATCAAGGGCTAGTATTCATCTAAACAAACACAAAAGTGGCATGGATCATTGACGTGGCAGCCTAGAACCTTCACAAGCTCTCCTCAGCTCACCTATATAAACCCCCCTCTCTTCAGTGTTGAGTGTGTAGGTTTTTAAAATTATTTTAGCTTTCTGAATTTAGTTGTTCATTGTAATTTCTTTTTAAAGCATTGTACTGATCTCCTTTTTATTAATATAATTCAAAGTTTTATTTAAGCTTATTGTCTTTTACTCTTATTATTGTTTGTTATAATCTATTTTTTTTAGTTTTGAATTAATATTAGTTTAGTTATTTTCCAATTCAACTTTTGTTCATCAGAAAAAAAAATAAAAAAATAAAAAATAAATAAAAAAAATAAAAAAAATAAAAAATAATAAATATTCATATTAGTTTTTATCAAATTTTATATAATTGTTGTTTGTTTTTATCAGCTTATACAAGCATTAGTTTTACTGTTTTATCAAAATTTACAAGTAATTCAAATAGTCAAAACTGGTCAACAGTTGAGCTTATTTTGATAAGCTGAAGCTTATTTGGGAATTGAGGCAGCCTTAAGGAGTCCCAAGGCCTGTCTTAGAGACAGGCTAGCTTAGTGAATCCCCCTCTATTTGAGCTGAGGGGGAAATTGGAGTTGTAAGTTTCATCTTAATTTACTATTTCATCTTAAAAGCTTAATAGTATAAGTAGTAGTATAGATCTGTGTTTAGCTGCTCTTTATTGATTGTTACTGCTTGTGTTAGTTTGATTATAATAGGTTTATAGTAGATTGATTTATCTGTTTGGCTAACTGTTGATAGAATTGTGGTTTGATATTCATCTGTCATCATCTGTGGATCTATTTTTCTGAGTAAATTACATCTGAGATCTGTGTTTTCTGGGAGTAATTTGCATAAGTGAATCATTGTTGGATCTGTTTTTGAGGTTTGGATTAGTATTGGATTGGATGTGAGTGAGATCTGGTTAAAACAGTTATATACAAGGGTGTTTGGAACAGTGTAATTTGCTGGTCTAGTCATTGTTTCAAAGGATACAAATGGTTTAGGTAATTCACTTAGGCTACACTAAAGCTTTATTCATCATAAATTCTAATAGTCATTTGATAAAAAAAAATCTAAACACCTTCTCATTAATCATCACAGTTAGTAGGGTTAAGCTTAGGTCACATAATCAGTTAGGTAGTTGCATAGTTGTAAGTTATAGCTTATTTCAAACTTATATAAGTTTAATATATCATTTTCAGTTTTATTTTAGTCATAAAAATCCATTTTAGTCAAAGTTTAATTGCTCATAAAAAGTCAAAAAGATTTTTGGTTATCTGTTTTGGTCAGTCTTTCAAAGAGGTGCACAGACCTCATTTTTTATTAAAAATTCATTTGAAAAGTTGTTTTGTAATCCTTGTCAGGTTGGTAATAAGTTTCAAAACGAAAATTCTCATTTGGAAACTGATTGCTTATCAGAAAATCTTATTGAAGTTGACTGTGTGAACTAGTACTCCCCTGCACATCAGTTTTTGAGGCTATTTCTAGGGTACTTTTAGAGTAGTAATTAAGCTTGGAAATCATATTTGTTGGAGTTTCTGTGTTCTCAGATTGTAAGTGAGTGATTTGCACCCATAAGTTCCATTTCATTAGCTTATTTGCACTGCTTATCAGTCTCATCAAGTTGGGTGGTTGAGACTAGTTTCTGTTTTCACAAGTAGGGCTGCAATTGTGTTCCCTAGCTTATACTCTGAGGTTGATTGTTCATTTGAGCTTAATTGAGCTTATAGTATCTGTTCCTGTTGATATTTGTGCCTATTGCTTATTCTTTTGAGCTTATTGATCCTCATTTGATCACTATTTGTGTTTCTGGGTTCATTTTGAGTTCATCTCTGTTTATCTGAGTTTATTCTAGTCTAAAAATCAATTGGTTAAAGTTTGGGTCAGTTTGGTCAAGTTTTGCTTAATAATAAGCACTTCAAAATAAGCAGTTTTAAGCCATTTAGCATTTCTAGTGCTTATTTTTCACTTTTCATATTTTTCTCAAGTTTAGAATAATATTTTTGATTTTCCCTGAAATTTTCATATTTTTCTGAGCTCATTTGCTATTTTTCCTATTTAATTTTCATTTTTAATCATTTTTAATTACTTTTTAATTACTAAAAAATACAAAAAAATCAGAAAACCCCAGAAAAATCCAAAAAATTATTAGAAAATTATTTTTAGTTATTTTAGACTTTTAGAAATTTATTTTGCGTTTTTCTCAATTATTTTGAATTTTCTTTTAATTTTTAATTAGTTAATTAGTTTTTAATTCATAATAAATAAATAAAAAGTCAAAAAAATATCTTTCTTTTTCTCAAAATTTTCTTTTATCATTTTTAATTTTTGAAAATTATTTCCAAGTCCGTAGGAGTAGCGTAGCTTAAAAGTCGCGTTTTATTTCGTTCGTTAACGTTTATTTTCCGTTTTAGCTTACGTTTTCGATTCTACGTTACGTTTCTAGTTGCCTTACTTGATTTACGTGTTTAGTTGATTATTTGTGCTTCATTTACTATTTCATTAGTGTAATCTCATTCACATCACTTTTTACCACTTTTCACGACACGTTTTCCGAATCGGGAATTCGAAATTCCATTCACACCTTCACACGGACTACGACCTTGGGTTATCCGTATTTCTTTGCGGATCTCTTGAGCTTATATCTACACTATAATATTGATATTGTGTTTTTCAAAAACAATTAATTTTTGGCGCCGCTGCCGGGGAAGGTTGAAGTGAATTTTTCGTTTTCGTTTTTCGAAATTGTGTTTTGAAAACCTTCCTTGTATATATTTTCTATAAAAACCAAAAAATCGAAAAATCAAAAACACTTTTCCTAAAGTGTTTTCAAAAACACCAAAAAAATAATAAAGTTACAGCCTCGACTCGACCGAAAGGAAGGGCGTTGTAAACCAAAAAAGCTTCTCAATATAACTACGCGTGAAATTAGTTGCTAATCGGATTACTTTGATTCTACAACCGAATAAGCGGAAAATACGGATAGCTTTGACATTAAATTGCAAGCTGAAGAGAGATCCATTCTTCTCTCCCGTTCCGTCGCGAGTAGATTAAGGGAAACGGTTTACAATTAACGTAACGTTTGAAAAAGAAAAAAAACAAAAGTTTAAGTTTTTGAATTTTGCTTTATAAAAATAAAAATACAAAAAGATTTTCCTTTTCAAATTTGATTTTCCTTTTATTTTTCAAAATTTGAGTTTTTGTGGTGTATGAACACCCGTTCATCTTCTAAACGTCTTATTTCTCCATTATCGAATCCCGAGAGTTTGATACGTCACACACACAAAGTTCGTTTCCCTAACATCACGGAAATGGAACAAAACAACCACAACAATCAACACCCTCCTGTGGGTGTTGTTCAAAATGCACCAGCTCCTGATCTCCGAACGATGGAGGAGCTGTGTCAACCGACAATGCACGGTAGAGGCGGTCCGATTGCCCCTCTCAATATTGAGGCTACGGATTTTGGACTTAAGCACCATATGATTCAACAAGTCCAGAATTCGTGCCAATTTCACGGATTACCGGGTGACGATGCTAACAAACATCTCGACAAATTTTTAACCGTCACCCAAAGTATGAAACAACATGGGGTCTCCGATGACGCCCTTCGTCTTTCTCTCTTCCCCTATTCTTTGACACATCATGCCACAGCTTGGTTTGATCGTCTTCCCAAGAACTCGATTCATACCTTCGAAGAAATGGTATCGAAGTTCTTGGCAAAATATTTTCCACCATCGATGGTGACGAAACTTCGAAACGATATTAGCAATTTCCGTCAGCTTCCCTACGAATCTTTATTCGAAGCTTGGGAACGCTATAAGCTTGCTATTGATCGGTGTCCAAACCATAACATGCTTCTTGTTACGATAATTGATACCTTTTACAATGGTTTGACTTTGCGACATCGGGACACGATCAATGCAGCTGCGGGTGGAACTTTTATGAAACGACGTCCTGAAGATTGCTATGAACTTATTGAGAACATGATTGCTCATTACAATTACTGGGATTCCTCTGCCGAGAGGAATGAGTCAAGAACAACCGTTGCTCACAATTCTTCTACGTCTAATTCTAAAATAGCCGCAATTACTAAGAAACTCGATGATTTGTCGACTGCTGTTTTACGAATGCACCAAACGTCTCAGAATCAAAATCAAGTCAAAAACCATCAAGTTAATATGGTCAACAATGTTTGTGAGACTTGTGGTGGTCCTCATTCGTATTTTGAGTGCCCAGCCACCGGTGGCTACACTCACGAGAATGTGTATGCTACTTCGGGAACCTACAATATGGGCGGTAACGGATACCAACCACCGGGTGACCGAAATCTTCTTAGCTACCATTCGAACCATTATGTTGGACCACCCGGTTTCAATCAACCGAATCAAGTCAATCCGGTTAATCAAGTCAATCAAGTTAATCAAAATGTGCAAAACCGAAATCATCAATTTAATCACAATGCAAATCAAAATCGGATGAACAATGGTTTTCAGAATCAAAATCATGGTTTTCAAAATCAAAATCGGGGAAATTACAATCAAGGCCCGAATCAAGGAATTTTTCATGGAAATTTTCAAAATGCTTATCATGGGAATTATAATCATGGAAATCAAAATTTTCAGAATCAGGGTTTCAATAACAACAATCGTGGTCAAAATTTTCAAAATCCAGTTGTGAATCAGTCTTCTTCGGATGAATTACTTAAGCAATTTATGAAAAGTCAAGAGGAAATGAATAAAATGTTAATCAATCAAATGGCCGAATTGAAGAAGTCTTTAAATGATCGACCCTCGGGCTCGGGTACTCTTCCAAGCAACACGATCGCTAACCCGAGGGGCGATGCTAAGGCGATCACGACTAGGAGTGGTATTGTTATCGATGGACCAACGGCTCCGACTACCCCTTCTTCTTCTTCGTCTCCCAAGGTAGTCGTCCGTGAAACCGAGGCGACAACGGATACGGAAATTCCTAGTAATAATGGAAGGACCGAGAACATCCAACCTCCGGTGGTCCCAACGTCTAAAGGAAAAGATAAAGTTGTTAAAGAAACTGAAAGTCCCGTGAAAGTTAATTTACCTTATCCGTCATGCTTAAACGAACAAAAGCACCGTGAGAGAGATAAAATTCAGATGGAAAAGTTTTACCAAGTTTTTCAAGAGCTACATTTTGACATAACTCTCGCGGATGCTATACTTTTGATGCCTAAATTTGCTTCAATGCTAAAAGGTCTTTTGAATAACAAAGAAAAATTGTTTGAAAAATCTCGAACCCAGATGAATGAGAATTGTTCGGCAGTTATCCTCAAAAAGCTCCCCGAAAAGCTTGTAAGACCCCGGCCGATTTCTTATTCCGTGTAATTTTCCTGGGATGGTTCAATGTTTCGCCTAGGCCGATCTTGGTGCTAGCATTAACCTAATGCCATTATCCATTTGGAAAAAGTTGTCTTTACCCAATTTGACTCCGACTTGTATGACCCTCGAGCTTGCCGACCGATCTACTTCCCGCCCGATGGGAATAGCCGAGGATGTCTTTGTTAATGTTGGGAAATTCCATTTCCCTGCCCATTTTGTCGTTGTTGATTTTGATGCTGATCCGCGGGTACCTCTCATTCTCGGGAGAGGTTTCCTAAGGACCGGCCGTGCTTTGATTGATGTTTTCGATGAAGAAATTACCTTACGCGTTGGTACCGAAGCCGTAACTTTTAACTTGGATCAAACCGCGAGGTACTCCTCCGAGTTTGACAAATATTCCGTTAACCGAATCGACGTTATCGACGAAGTTACGGAGGAGTACGCTCAAGAGTTACTTGGTTTTACCGAACATGCTTCGAGTGGCAATCCCACTCATTCTTCTGAACCGATAATTTCCGATCCTTCCCCTTCCCTTACTCCATTTGAGGGAAGTGATTTCATCTTGGAAGAGATCGAGGCCTTTCTTGCTAATGATTCGATTTCACCGGAAATTGATCATTCCGATTGTGACCCGGAGGGGGATGTACTTTTGATTGAGAAATTGTTAAATGAAGATCCCAACCCATTCCTCCCTCCGCTTGACCTTAAAATGGCCGACGTTAAAGAAGTTAAGCCGTCTACTGAGAATCCTCCAGAGCCCGAGCTCAAGGATTTACCTCCTCATCTCGAATACGCATTTTTGGAAGGAACCGATAAACTTCCCATCATAATTTCTAAAGATCTTAAAGATGAGGAGAAGAAACGTCTTTTAGATGTGCTCAGGAAGCATAAGAGTGCCATCGCTTGGCAAATTTCTGATATTAAGGGTATCGACCCTCGTTTTTGCACGCATAAGATCTTACTTGAAGATAATTTCAAACCGTCCGTTCAGCAACAACGACGGGTTAAGCCGAAAATTCATGAGGTTATCAAAAAGGAAGTTATCAAACTCCTCGATGCCGGAATGATTTATCCAATTTCGGATAGCTCTTGGGTTAGCCCGGTCCACTGCGTACCAAAGAAAGGTGGAATGACCGTCGTAACAAATGAAGATAATGAATTGATTCCGACACGTCTTGTTACCGGATGGAGAGTTTGTATTGATTATCGTAAATTGAATGATGCGACTCGAAAGGACCATTTCCCACTTCCATTTATGGATCAAATGCTAGAACGCCTAGCGGGAAATGAGTTCTATTGTTTTCTTGATGGATTTTCCGGCTACTTTCAAATACCTATTGACCCTCCGGACCAGGAAAAGACTACCTTCACTTGCCCTTATGGAACGTTTGCCTATCGTCGTATGCCTTTTGGCTTATGCAATGCTCCAGGCACGTTCCAAAGGTGTATGATGTCGATATTCTCGGATATGATCGAGAAAACCATGGAAGTTTTCATGGATGATTTCTCGATTTATGGAGATTCTTTTACTTCGTGCCTCTCCCATTTAGAAAATATGCTGAAACGGTGTGAAGACACCAACTTGGTTCTAAATTGGGAGAAGTGCCATTTCATGGTCAAAGAGGGCATTGTCCTCAGCCACAAGATTTCGAAATCTGGGATTGAGGTCGATAGAGCTAAAGTCGACGTGATTGCAAAATTACCTCATCCCACCACCGTTAAAGGAATTAGAAGTTTTCTCGGTCATGCCGGCTTTTACCGACGTTTCATTCAAGACTTTTCTAAGATAGCCCGGCCTCTGACCCACTTACTTGAAAAAGATGCTCCGTTTATCTTCTCAAATGAATGCATCGAAGCATTTAATGTTCTTAAAAAGAAGTTAACGGAGGCTCCCGTCTTAATTGCCCCCGACTGGGACTTGCCCTTCGAGCTAATGTGCGATGCTAGCGATTATGCCATTGGTGCAGTCCTGGGGCAACGAAAGTCCAAACATTTTCAGCCGATACACTATGCTAGTAAAACAATGACCGACGCTCAATTCCATTATACGACTACTGAGAAAGAAATGTTAGCCGTCATTTACGCTTTTGAAAAGTTTCGATCTTATTTGCTTTTGAAGAAATGCATAGTGTATACGGATCATTCGGCTCTTAAGTACCTTATGGCAAAGCAAGACGCTAAGCCACGCTTGATGCGGTGGGTTCTCCACCTTCAATCTTTTCTGGCCCAGGTTACTGACTCAGCATCCATTAGACGTCTAGACATGGCAACATCAGGTTTATTTTCCATCCTTTACAATCTTAACCATATGTATATACAAGTATAAAGGTTTATGTATAAATGGTTTAAAGATAACTGCATTACGATGGTTAAAACAATGGTATTGGAAGGTCCCATAATTACACCCCATCTTCAAATGTATCCCAAGATTTAAGTATGCAGTAGGCTTCTTTGTGCTGAGGTTTTGCAGCCTTTGATGATTGCGTCTGTCCCTAATATCATTAACTGGCTTTGTATATCAAGTAAGGTCTTCTTAAACTGATTTTGGCATCATCAAAGATATTAAACTGTAATTTTTAGGACCCTGCATTGACATTATATAGAACGTCATTTTGATAGGTCATGGGTTTTTGGAATAGCTTTTAAGAAACGTCATATGAACATGCTTCTGATTATGCTTCTGCTTTGCTGATATAGTATAATGTTTTATGGACATGCTTACAAGTGTGATTTTTTACATGTGCAGGTCAATCAAGCTCCATTCTGATGCCAATGGCTGAATGGCCTCCAATGGGGTTATACATGTTGAAATTAGCATCTATGAAGCACCGTTGCAGGTAGCCATATCGGTGGATTGGAACACCATGCCTCAAGCACCAATTCAGGTTTAAACTTTTTGAATAGTATACAAGGACGCAAGCTAATGATATTAATGACTTTGGTGAATGGTTTCAAACATCAGTTGCAAGCTACAATAAGGATGCAAGATACAACCAAAATATCGTATCGTGAAGAAGGTAATGCCACTGTTGCTCTTAGCCATACACCTATTTGTGATTTAACTGGAGGTAATGTGTCTTGGTTTTTTAAACTGTCAAAATTTATTGTAGCTGTGACGCGTATCGCTATGCGTGACCTTTTTGCATTTGCTTTTTCCATGATTGCGCAGGTGTAAATATATAAGGGGATACTATGCGCGATATTGTGGGTTTGGATAATATCCATATAGATGTATCACTTGCAAGTGAGTCAATTGTTATGCATAATTAACGTCTACGTGTGATATGTGCAGAACCATTTTAGTTTATTTCCTTTAGGTACATTAATGAACAATCTAATGGCTTACAATCTCACATTTCTTTTGTAATTGGATTATGAACAGGATTGGAATCACCTTGTGAATGGGATGACAACCATAGAGCTTTTTGTGTGCATGGTTCACGTTATTGCTAAACCATTTGGTATCCTCCGAAGATACTGCATATGCTTTTTTTTTGCCAATTAACAGGTAACTTCACATCGTGGACACATTTTGCACTTTTTGTGTAGTTATTCATTATATCTGGTGTAATTTCTATTGGTTCACTTACTTTCACGCTTAAGCAGAATGAATGCCTTATTGTTTCTGACAAGACGAAGGTCACGATAATGTGTGTGCATAAGATAATAAATTGGTGAGGTTTACCTATACAATATTCTAATCTAAAGGTATCAATTCTTACACGTTTACATACAAATTTTCTTATTTTTACTATTAGGGTTGCATCTATAAGGTGCTAAAAAGGTTTTTATATGTAACAGGTTAAACACCAAGGTTCCACTAAAATTGTTACGGGACAAAAGTCGTCTAAAGGTATCATGATTGTGGTAAAAAAACGTGTATTGAACTTAAATAATAGATAAAATTTTGCTGCTACATTAAATTTCATTTGGATAAGACAGACTATGAGTTGTTATGAAAGGTGCAAGCCTCATGTTTGTAAGTGCCAAAGTTATTCACAATTCATGCCTTTTCTCCCGTGGTTAGCGTCAACTGCTTTTCGCTATCTGTTTGATTTGTTTGGCTTCATTTTAGGTGATACCTACTTACTTAGAAAGATGGTTTTAGCTGCTCTCACTTTTGTGTGCGAGTAGGCTTAAAATTCACTTTTGTCTGAGTCAATGCTTTTACCAACTTGCTCATATGCTTTTTGGCATATTTCAGGTGCATGGAATCGATATTGATGGATGAACAAGTAAGTAATCTATTTTTTATATAAAGAATAGTACACTCAAATATTGGTTTGTTTGGATACATCACCTGATTATACTTTTTTATACAGAATACTAAGATGCAGGCTACTATTAGAGCGGCGTTGGTTAAGGGCTATAATCATCAACTTGAAGAGGGTTTTGCTGTAACACTACAGCGGTATAGTCTTGGCGAGATACAACCCAAGTATAGGATTGTTAAGAATCGGATGCGCCCGCGCTTTTTATCAAACACAATTGTTGAAAAGTGTGCTGATTTGGATGGATCGGTTCATGGTTTTGATTTAAGACCATTCACAACAATAACTTTTAGCGCCTGTTGAGGAAGATGGACAATTTGGTACACATTTACATGATCTGTCAGTAATTTTATTTGTACATTTTCAATCACCATAATTACTTTATTGTTTATGCAGATGTGATTGGATAAGTTGTGGCTTGTGATGATCTTGATAACTTCGACAAGAATGGAAAATCTGGAAAAAAAAGCCTCTTACACTCATTGATGTGAAGTAAGTTTATCATTTTGTGCCTTACAATCATAGTTGTCCTACCACTATTGAGTCTAAT
Organism: Artemisia argyi; assembly: GCA_030686995.1. Taxonomy (NCBI): domain Eukaryota; kingdom Viridiplantae; phylum Streptophyta; class Magnoliopsida; order Asterales; family Asteraceae; genus Artemisia; species Artemisia argyi. The sequence goes on along the minus strand of CM060689.1, from coordinate 15,777,174 downwards.
TATATGCACCATCTTCATATTTTGCATACTATTTGGGGGGGGGGGGGGGGGGGGAATGAAATTAACTGCACGTTGTGGGGAATGTTTGCTGATCAGCTTTGTCAAACCCAACCTATACTACAAATTGTACTGTTTTGACCTGTTGATATGGCCACCTCTAATAAAACTATCGAATAGTTTATGTGTTGGATGAGTTGGAAGGGGCAAAGGGGGTTACAATTGTTACAAACCGGTTCACATAAAACACATACCAACTGTGTATGCAAATTATTATTGTCAGGTTCCGTCTGCAAATTCGGGTCCAAGACGAAACTTGGACTATATCATTGTCCCTTTTTAACGAGGAAGTTCAGGCCATTGTGGGTAGATCAGCATATCAGTTGGTTGATAAGTATGGAAAGGTACACTCATATATACTCATGAGCTTCAACAACCTATATAAACTGTTATAAAACTTTATAAAACCTTATTTTAACGATATGTAGTCTTAGGAGAATGGGATCTTCCTGCATGAGATTACCAACTGTGTTGGTAAAAACTATTCTTTCAAAGTAGCAATGGATGATTTTAACACTAAAAAGCTGATGCATGTCATCAATGTTTTGCGTATGTCTAAAGACCCAACGATTATAGAAACTCTGCGTGCGTCCGCGACAATGATGAAGGTATGAATATAGTTGTTAATGTTATACAATTGCATTGTCTTTTGTCTACTAACCTTATCGGTTCAGCAACTTACAATTTATATAATTTTCTTTTGAAGCAGGAGAATGAAGCACAGGGTAAAAATATCTGAGACATCACACCATTTGTAAGTATACTTATTACATAAATATTCAGTTGTCAAACATATAGCCATTTATGTGTTACCTAATATATAAATGAAACTTTGCATGATTTGGACTCTCAGACAGATGAGAACACCACACCCACCAATGCAATGAAAAGTACAATAGTGAGTCCCGACACCAAGGAAAAAACAAACAAGAAACACGCTAATAACGAAGCAGGCAGTGAGTCGTCCACTGGTAAGAAGCAACTTGTGCAAGTGAAGATCGAGAAAAGAGTTGTAACAGGTGTTGTGTATGGGTAGTGGCAATACATTCATGTTTTTCGTTTGCGGTTGAAGATTAATATTGTGATTTAGCCACTATTATACCACTTTTAATACTTTTAGACAACCACCCTTTAAATATGTAATATGAAAATTAGCCAATGACAGTTATGGTTTAAGGGAAAATGCAAAAGCAGAAACTTATCATATGATTTCAGTTGAGCTGCTTTTGTTTGTCTTAAAATTTTAGTTCAAATGCGTTTGTTCGGACTAAATTAACAAACAACAATTGACGTAAATAGCATTCATAAACAAATTATCTGCTAAAGTTGTCACAAAATATAAGGCTTTACCTATAGAATAGACACTAATCAGTTTACGTAACTTTCAAGTTAATTACCAAGGCTATGAACTGATAGTATTTGTATACGGTAATAAATCATTGATCTTATGAGTTTAATGGCTAATGTTTTTCTTTCTTTAGGCCACAAGTGTTTGATTAAATGGTTAGGTGATATGAGAAGAAACAGTTGCTCATTTGTTGTTAGTTTCCATCACATTAAAGATGATATACGTATATTTTTAAGCTAACAAAATTAGCCAAATTACCAATCCGAGATCTTAACTCACCAAGTGACCTGATGTAGTTACTTGAAACTCTTTTACCTTAGGTCATTTTCTACTAAGAATTGACTTGACTGAGTTTTAAACTTCCCGTTTGTTCACCCAGTTCAACCTGTAGCTCTACTATTTATTCTTCGCCTATTGACTAAATGGCAAACTACCTAATCAGAACCTTAACTTTAAAATTTTAAAGACATGTCTTTAATATATGCTCTAAAGTCTAAACACTATAAGGGAATTCGTTAAAAGCTTCAACTAACCTGAGCACGATTACAATAAATGATAATCTTGGTACTTGATGGATTACTAATAACAATATTGTTTGTTTCAGTCACATTAACAAAAACTAACCAAAAGACTAAACACATAAAATATGAAGCCCTATTGATAACTATCCAAACTAATGTAAAGAACACCACTACCAAATGTTGTGTACAAAGAAGTGCTTCAAGGTTTTTGATCAAGATACAAGCAGTATCTAAAGTATACATACTACATCATTTACAACATTTCTTAAATTTAAATGTGTTATAAATCACAAACTCCTTTTATTTACACTTTTTAATGTTTTTATTGGAGACTCCGATACATGGACGTTTATTATACTAATAGTTACAAATACAATTGTTTATAGGATCATTGACTTAATATTTATTATTCCTTTAAAATTAAATGGAACTTATATCGTTCGGTATTGTTTTTTACTTTATTCACACACTCAACTTTTTAATGAATCATTTCTTTAAAAACCCGTGAATTTCACGGGTCTATAAGCTATTTACTATAAGCTAATTTAATTAATGTTTTCTTTAAATTTTGTAGTGACAATTTTAAGTAAGGGCGTTATTTTAATCTTGACCGAATTTCTCTCTCTCTATTTCAAGTAATGAATAGTTAATTCGGGACAATCAGAAATAAAAACAGGAACAAATAACTTGGGACGGAGGGAATACAAATCAGCTTAAGAAGAAGTTTTTTCAATTAAGCAAAAATTAAGAGCACACCATCAACTTTCTCAGAATCTTTTTATTAAATGAGTAAGGATCCTATAAAAAATCATTTTCTACAAATTCTAGAAAAAAAAAATTGAAAACTTTCTTTTTTGTTCAGTACTTTTTTGTGTTTCTTTCAAAAAATTGCACATTTTTTTTTTCTTTAAATAGTTACTGATTTTTCATCCTCAGCCTCTCGTGTGTTGTCATATTTTACCAAATATATAATCTTTTATATAACCATGTCCCTTTATAACATACTAGACTATATATTAACCTGCGAATTCGAAGACAATGTACTAAAAAGTTAAATTAAATTACTGTGTTTCATAATATATTTTGTCCACAATATTAACATATATGTTAGATGCAAACTATTATGTGTTTAATTATTGTGTATTTGAATGTATCGTAGCATAATAATAGAATAAATAGTAGGGGTGAGCATAAAAACCGACAAACTGAACCGACACCGAAAAAACCGAGAAAATTGAACCGAAAAACCGCCCCAATTGAGAAACCGCTTGGGGGGGGGGGGGTTATGTCTTTTTGAAAAACCAAATGTTTGGGGCGGTTTTTGGTTTTATATAAGCAACCGAACCGTAAAAACCATCCCGCCCCGCCTTTATATACCTTGCATATCTTTTTATATAATTTTTAGTTTTTCTAAAAGATTTGGTACTTCATTTGGAAGATTTGAGTTTATGTTATTCACTCTTACACACCGTGTTAGAGGCTCTTAATATTACTAGGTATCCTTACCATTATTAGCTTTTGAAAAAGAGTAAAAAGACTCAACAATATAGGTTTGATTTTTTTGTATACTCATACTTTGTAAATTGTAATTAATATGAATAGAATACTTAAATGCATAGTTGTTAAAATCCCGATCCTGATCTTAGGATCTTACGATTTTGCGATTCTACAAAGCAAAAACAATTCGGATCCTACGTAGGATCTTAACAAGCTTAAGATCTTATAGGATCCCGATCTTGACCATATGATCTTAATATCTACTCCAATCCGATCTTAATTTTCTCGAACCACAAACTTAAAAGCTACAAAATTATGATTTATGTTTTTATATAATTTAAAAAACAACATGTGATTCTCTTTAAACATTCCATATTCATAATTTAGGACAACATTTTCATGAAACATTCATATAATTTCATATATATGATATATAATAACTTGTAGATTTGAATAATATTGCAAAGATAATTAGAAAATGACATTATAGTAGGATCTTAGGATCCCGATCTGATCTTACGATCACAATCTTGCAAAGACGAAAAGGATCCTAAGTACGATCCCGATTTTAAAACCTTGCTTAAATGTGTGTTGATGTTTCTTTGTATCTATATAAACTGATTCTGGTTGTATCTTGATCTTGTTATTACCATTTATTTCATTACACTGATTATGGTTAAGGTGCTTGTAATAATTAATTGCTGTTCCTTCATTGTTCTTAAAATGATATGATTTGCATAATAAACAATTGATATTTCGTTAATGTTGTTACTATTATTTGATTTGTATATGTAACTATATATCGTAATCTTAATCTTAACTACATATAAAGAGTTTATGGTTAAGTGAAAAAATTGAATTTTTCAACAATGGTCAAATGTGAGAGAAAGAAAATATTAAAAAATTAAAATAATTAAAGAAATGTTGAAAATTAAATGTTGAAACTTAATATGCATCGAATTAGTAATGAATCATAAACAAAAGACAATAGAAAAATGATACTTGTACCTAATTAATATGCATAAAAACTTGATTGCTTAATTTGTAAAAAATTAAAGAAACACTTTTTCTCATTCCTCATATCCTCTTCCATTTTAAAAATGTTTTAGTAACCGTTGCAATCTCATAATTCTATCACCACCATGATACACACTTTTTATTTATGGATATTATAATCCTAAAATTGAGTGAAATGTTTGCAAAAGAACCGGTGTGCTTTTCATTTTTGCATACAAAGATTACTTATTATTTGATTATTTTATGTGTGTTGATACACGTAGTGGCGCACTCACACTTTTTGCTTGGGTAAAAAATAAAAGTTAAGGGTGTGTTTGGTATGCTGTCATGAATTACAATAGGTATGAGTTTGATAGTAGTAGTGGGCCCATGAGGTATGACAGATTCATACCTTGCCTTTTTGATGTATATGAAGTATAGAACATATGTATTATTCCTTCTCATATTTGAAAGATTTAGGGTGTGTTTGGTTTGTAAGTGGGTTAAGAATCAGATTTGAATTTGGATTTGTTTGAAAGAAAATAAGGAGAGAGAAAATAAAAAATTATTTAAATTATATATTTGTTTATATGCAAGTTGAGATATTATAATATTAAAAAATTAAGAACACAAAAAAGAAAGAATAAATATGTGGTTGTAAAAGGTCAAAAAATAATACATTTAATTCTCATTTGTTGGTTTCAACAAAAGATGCTAATTTAGCCATCTATGGAATCTATCATTCTAATCTATGTGTGATAAAAAAATATACCAAATACTTGATTTGATATTTCTTTGAATCCACACCCACTCAGACCTACATACTAAACGGGCCCTTAAATCTTAAACAAACACATGATTGTAATGAAAATTCATTCCCTCATTCCCATTTCGGGATGCCAAACACACACTAAATATACTAAGGAAATAACAGAAAAAAGAGATTCATAATATTTGAACCAAAATAGTAACGGAGATCATAGCACACAATTAGAGATGAAGATAAAAGAACTTGAAGTGGTTAATAGGGATTTAATTCACTAAGAGCATATTATGAAAAATGCGGATAATTTAATAAAACTCTAGAGAGATGATAAGTGGCCCAATAATATAATTAGATATAGTTGTAGGTCTACTAATTAAGCATGAATATCAAAACTCAAAAGAGATAACTTTGCATTGTAAATTGAGATATTAGGTCTAAGAATAAAAAGCACAAGCTTTTGATTCTAAGTCATATGACATGTAGAAAAAGTGACAAAAAGAGAACAACTTGATATTTTAAATAGAGATGTCATGAAAAGAAGAAAAGAAAAGACACTCTTAGTTTACAGAATGACTTTTGATGGACAAGGTAATAGGCAAGTAAAAAGAATAGTGGATAAAGTTAGGAGTCAACATGATTAAGAATGTACTCTTTATCCATGCGGTTTCGGTGGTTTGGACTTGGCATAAAATGATGCTGGAAAATAACACTTAAGTTTAGATGGAATCACAAATGTGACAGTGAATTTAGATTTAAAGAAAAGTTGCATGGGTTAATTTTAGTTTTTAGATACTAAATATGCAATGATTGGTTCATAAAGTAACTATGAATCCATATAGTAGTTTAAAACCACATAAGCACATTACAACCTTTTGCAATTACACTTTTATATTTTCGCATTCTATGTTTGAACATTACATGAAAAATTTACCACAATATCACATATCTATAATTGTTTGCCACTAGGATTTCCGTTGCTATGCACGGGTACTCATCTAGTATTGTGTATGCACAGAAATTAGAGAGACAAGGTCGGTAGTTTTAGATCGTGGCCTATCTCTTTTATTGTTCCATTACTATTTTTATTGCAAATCCTTAATTAGTTTTCATGTATGATCCTAACTTAAAATTATATATTATCTAGTTAGTTTATGAATAGTGTTATGTTGTTTCAATAATCTTAAGTGAATTGAAGTGACTATCATAGACATTATATTTATATATCTTTATACTTTTTAACGCAATATGAACCTGATCATATATTCATAGCGACTAGGTGAGGCCAGTGGCAAAAGGATGAACATGTGATTAATTTTGGGACTTTTTGTTTATTTCATTCGTATTTTTTCTCCTAGCTTTGGATTGTTGGATTTAATCTTGGTTTGAATAATGTTGCTTGAAATAGTAAACTTTATGTTAGATGAAAAATTTCTTGTTGCTATGTAAAAAACCAAAGATAAACCAAAACCAAACCGCTTCATTGTCGAAAATCAAAAAATCGAAACCGACAAAAACCAAAACCGAGCGGTTTGTAGTTTTTAAAAACCGAACTATGTGTGTCACACCCCGCCACGGCGGAAACGCGCGGGTGTAACTTCATGGATATCATCACAACATGTTTTACTTCATTAATTTACAGAAGTTTACAAACCCTAGATCCATCATAATTAATATTACATGAATTAGATTAATTAATCAAACAATTGAACATAGGGTTTAAAGATTTTACCTTGATTCTTGATTATTGCTAGACAATTATGAAACCCTAATTTTCCCCTCTTGATTCTCCATGTGTCGACTCTAAATTGCAGTAAAAAGGGGTTATGGGTCGTTTGTGGGGTAAATATGGGTAAGGGTTGGACTTGTTTGGGTTGAACTAGGATTCCTTGGGCCTAAGAGTCGTATTTGGACTCAAATTGGGTTTCCTTTTCCCTTGTTTTTCTCTATAGCCGATTTTTATACATATGTATATACCTTTTTATATTTTTTTTATTAAATTAATTTATTACACTCGAAACCTCAAAATTTTCATATTTTATAAACTCCCAAAACAAAACCTAACGTCTTACGCGATAAACCTTAATTTTACGATAAACCGGAAAAATATCATTTTCAAAACAAAGTTTCCAAAAATAGAATTTCACACTCTTTTTGAAATATAACTCAAAAAAACAAATCCCACGTAACTTACTAACGCTCAATTACTTGAACGAAACCTCGTTACGCAAAAACACAAAAACACCAAAACTACACAAGTCATTTCTACACCACAAAGGTGATCAAAATGAACTTTTCCAAATTCCAAACTTTCTAAATCACAATAAAACCATTTACGCAAAGGGATTTAGTGCTAAAACTCACCTATATCACACATATAACACTACAACCACCTAGGATACACCAAACAAACGTCAACCGAGTCAAGACTATCAGTCAAACTGACCTGCCAAAACCACGGTTGTTACATCATCCCCCACTTAGGGAAATCGCGTCTCGAGATTTCAACTACTATAGTCACCACTCACAACAGCAAAAGAAAATTTATGGATTTTTAAGCGGACAAATACCACCCCATAAACTCACAGAGAAAGAATCGCAAAAATGTGAACCGACTAAATACTCGAATTCACATGATAGAAAAACATTATGTCATTCCAACGTTACACTCAAATAGATACACTCCCCGATCAACAACACCAATGATCAAAACGACTTCTCACAGGTAGGTACGATACCCTCGAACCAAATGAAAACCCGAATGGTAACCGCAAGACGCACGCACAAATAACAAATACTCATAAAACAAACATTAATTACCTCTGATTCCTCACGCTCCCAAGTAAACTCAGGACCACGCTTAAAATCCCACCATACCTTTACCAACGCTATCTTACCACACTTCAAACTCTTAACATCTCATTTCCATAATCTCAACAGGTTTCTCGACAAAACGAAAAGTCTTGTCAACCTTACTCTCATCTAATGGCACATGCAGACTAGCATCCGCCAAACACTTCTTTCAATTAGATACGTGAAACGTATCATGCACTTTACTTCACTCCTCAGACAAATTCAACCGATATGTTTCAAATCCAATCCTTTCCGTAAATCTCAAATGGTCCTACGTATCTAGGTGCTAGCTTGCCTTTCGTACCGAAACGCACAACACCCTTCCAAGGAGATACTTTTAACCACACAATATCACCAACACCAAACTATAAGGCTTACAGCAATTATTCGCATAACTCTTTTTGGCGATCTTTTGCTGCCTTAAGTCTTTTCCTTAGCCAGAAAACCTTATTCGTAGTCTCTCGTTCTAGTTCAGGACCAATTAGTTGGCTTGTTCCAACCTTTGCCCATAGAACATTCCATACAACTTTTCACACGACACATACTCCATACTAGAATAATAGTTGTTGATATAGGAGAACTCAGCTAAGGATAAATGTATACCCCGGCTTCCTCCAAAATCAAACACACCCATGCTCTCAGCTCGCCATCCATCTCCTGATTTGTACGCTCACTTAGTTCACTCATTAGAGAATGATAAGTCGTACTCATCTACATACGCGTTCTCAAGACTCTATAACACATTTACCACAATCGCGAAGTAAGTATTTCATCTTGATATAAGCTGACTGACGCGACACCCCACGTCTCTCTACCAACTCATCAAATGAAATGTCTCACCAATTCCTTCTCAACAAAATCTCCAAGTATCTCTGACCGTTGCATCACCATAATAATCGTTGACATCAACACTCACCTTCAAGCGTATCAACCACTTGCTAAGGTAATAATACGTCTTATCCATTCTCGGATGTGTCTTATACCTTGCATGATCGATATCCTTAAGCTTCCTCTCCACAAAATGATTAGCGGTCCGCAAAGTACACTCCTCCATCTTCGTTCCTCACTATTTACTGGTCTAAACCAAGTAATCATTCTTCTTACCTGTTCTCATCCTTGAACCTCTCTATCTAGGCTGCCAGTATCATCCTCTTAACTCCGAACCGAATTATCAAAACCATTGCTCACAAACATCCAAGTTTCACTCGTTCACTCCCGCTCAGCGCTCTTACCACGATGTCCTCCCTTCCTTGACGATAGCGAATCAGACAATCGTAGTCACTGAGAAACTCCACACCCAACTTCTCTTCAACATATATTAACCTCTTGTCAAATATATGCTAAAGATTCTCATGATCCGTGTAGATAACACTTCCTGCTCCATACAAATCTCATCTCCAAGTTCTATTTCCCAACTCTAAGTCACGCATCACATAGTTCCTCTTATGAATCTTCTATCTCCGCGATGCCCATGCAATCCGAAGAACGTACATCTTGAAGCTAAACCTCTCACTTGAACAACTCGACAAACACCCTCTTCCTCTTCGACGAACAAATCGATAATCAAAACGACAATCTATCCTAAGTAAACGACGCGAACCATGAAACCGGTAGAACTAAAACGTATATCAACGAACTCAAAAGGGATACAAATTATCGACTAGCGAAGTAACGAACATCAAAATCAAAGCTAGAAAAACACAATGAGAAATTTTTCCCCAATAAAAGTAGACACGGATAAAATGTTCATGAACACCCATACAAAGAAAACATAAAATACAAGTACCCATAGTAAATCCACAGGCGTACCTCAACAAAAGAAACACTCGATGAACTAAATACATAAGAAGTTTGGTAAATGAGAACCATAGACAGTTCTTATTCCCGTACTCGACCTTCCTAACAACAAATGAACACCGTTTTTCACAAGACATATCTTAAACTTACACTTTTTTATAAAATATATATATACCATTTTATGTAAGACATCAACATAACAATTTTTTTTCTTCACACTTCATTTCCCATAAAAATATTAGTTTCCATCAAACGACCTTGAAATACCCAAAACGAATTTGTAAAATACCCTAAAGACTCTAACACAACCTCTTAATCGAACGCGAAAGACATTGAAGAATTCCGTAATCAAAATAATCCTCAAACGAACTCATACTAGTGAACACTCACGCAAATGCATTGCAAACCAAACGAAGAAAGCAAAGACTTATTCGTACAACAATCAATCCAAAATCATAGAAAACACCGATACTAACGGGTCACAAAACATGTCACGAATTCAATTGGTGTGTGTAAATGAGGGATTCAAATATCCACACCAACTGGTCATGAACCAACAATACTTGATGAATAGCATAACATTCATCCGAAGAAGGAATGTATGGAATAACCAAAGAAACGAACCAGTATCCAACAAAACGAATTCGATTACCCAACACCTATCACGACGTCAAATAGAAAGAATATGGCATCTGTACCATCATGGTACAAATAAGAATGCCAACCAAAGAATTAGGTATACAAACGGAGCGTCTAGCAAACGAATCAACTTAAATACCACAACATAAGTACCCACCGATAATTGAGGTATCAACATATGATAGGTAGGATGGAATCTTACCACCTACACACCCCAATGTATAACGACTGCCCGAACGGTTAAGAGAATACTTCTCTAACCATACAGCCATCACCAACATGATATCACATACCATCTACCACAACATATAACAACAAACATCAATCAATGCAATAATGGTCACAAGTCCACGTGTGTGATACCCTTATAATTATGTTCGCGACCATAGTTATAAGCCTATTCCACACGCATACTTGCTTCTAAAACCACACATCTCAATGATAACACACATATACCACATAGCACCTAATACACCATGCAATCCATGCTATCATGCTTGCAAGTCCACTTGTGTTGTGACGCATGTATAATTATGTTGGCCACCATAATTATCTATGCCCCCTTTCATAAGTGTACTCCCTCCTATGACAACACATCATGCAAACAAACATGCAAACAAAAACTAAAGACGTCGCAAACAATCATCTCGCATGGAACAATTTCGACGATCACGTAAATCTATAATCAAAATTACTTGGATAAGGTCGATCCAATATCCAAGAGTAATCACGCTCCAACATGGCTCCAGACGGCAAAAGACAATATACGAACTCCAAAACATGACACAAAACAAAAGACGTCGCATAATGGCTCAAATTCCACTTTCGCACTTATCTCCCTACTCAGATCAATTCAACTTACTACTCGCTGTGGACTCTAGATCCGAATCCACACCATTCCATCCTAACTCCCTTTTATCTTTACTCAACCAACCATTCCTGTTTCCTACATGTTGAGGTAATCGACAACATGCAAAACCATCTCTATTTCTTTCTTCCAATTCCTCATGATTCACAAGTGCATATAACTCACTAGGTTTAGACTAAACCACCTCTCCTTCCTAAGTGAAATGAGGACACCACCAAGGGTATTTGGTAATGGCTCCATCTCCAGAAGTCGTCGTGGTTCCAAACCTCTCCACTTCTTCTCCACCATAAACGTCCTCTCCTTGTCCGAACGTAGATACATTCTATCGGAAACTCGGATTATGCGTTTAGTCTGCTTCATCCTACCACTTCTCTCGCATCCGATAGCGAGAACGGTTGTCCATCGAAGCATCTTACGCGCGGAAGACGATATAATAAAGTCGATATATATAATAATACGTATAGGAGATAAAATAGACATCCAAAACTCAATAAAACATCTCATAAATATAGGAAAATAGACATATAAAATACTATACTTACACATAGGTCCTAAATGCAACTATATGAAGGACTCTTAGGCTATAGTCTAGGTTAAACCACCTAATTCTCTATAACCAAGGCTCTGATACCAATCTGCCACACCCCGCCACGGCGGAAACACGCGGGTGTAATTTCATGGATATCATCACAACATGTTTTACTTCATTAATTTACAGAAGTTTACAAACCCTAGATCCATCATAATTAATATTACATGAATTAGATTAATTAATCAAACAATTGAACATAGGGTTTAAAGATTTTACCTTGATTCTTGATTATTGCTAGACAATTATGAAACCCTAATTTTCCCCCTCTTGATTCTCCATGTGTCGACTCTAAATTGCAGTAAAAAGGGGTTATGGGTCGTTTGTGGGGTAAATATGGGTAAGGGTTGGACTTGTTTGGGTTGAACTAGGATTCCTTGGGCCTAAGAGTCATATTTGGACTCAAATTGGGTTTCCTTTTCCCTTGTTTTTCACTAAGGGCATATTATGAAAAATGCGGATAATTTAATAAAACTCTAGAGAGATGATAAGTGGCCCAATAATATAATTAGATATAGTTGTAGGTCTACTAATTAAGCATGAATATCAAAACTCAAAAGAGATAACTTTGCATTGTAAATTGAGATATTAGGTCTAAGAATAAAAAGCACAAGCTTTTGATTCTAAGTCATATGACATGTAGAAAAAGTGACAAAAAGAGAACAACTTGATATTTTAAATATAGATGTCATGAAAAGAAGAAAAGAAAAGACACTCTTAGTTTACAGAATGACTTTTGATGGACAAGGTAATAGGCAAGTAAAAAGAATAGTGGATAAAGTTAGGTGTCAACATGATTAAGAATGTACTCTTTATCCATGCGGTTTCGGTGGTTTGGACTTGGCATAAAATGATGCTGGAAAATAACACTTAAGTTTAGATGGAATCACAAATGTGACAGTGAATTTAGATTTAAAGAAAAGTTGCATGGGTTAATTTTAGTTTTTAGATACTAAATATGCAATGATTGGTTCATAAAGTAACTATGAATCCATATAGTAGTTTAAAACCACATAAGCACATTACAACCTTTTGCAATTACACTTTTATATTTTCGCATTCTATGTTTGAACATTACATGAAAAATTTACCACAATATCACATATCTATAATTGTTTGCCACTAGGATTTCCGTTGCTATGCACGGGTACTCATCTAGTATTGTGTATGCACAGAAATTAGAGAGACAAGGTCGGTAGTTTTAGATCGTGGCCTATCTCTTTTATTGTTCCATTACTATTTTTATTGCAAATCCTTAATTAGTTTTCATGTATGATCCTAACTTAAAATTATATATTATCTAGTTAGTTTATGAATAGTGTTATGTTGTTTCAATAATCTTAAGTGAATTGAAGTGACTATCATAGACATTATATTTATATATCTTTATACTTTTTAACGCAATATGAACCTGATCATATATTCATAGCGACTAGGTGAGGCCAGTGGCAAAAGGATGAACATGTGATTAATTTTGGGACTTTTTGTTTATTTCATTCATATTTTTTCTCCTAGCTTTGGATTGTTGGATTTAATCTTGGTTTGAATAATGTTGCTTGAAATAGTAAACTTTATGTTAGATGAAAAATTTCTTGTTGCTATGTAAAAAACCGAAGATAAACCAAAACCAAACCGCTTCATTGTCGAAAATCAAAAAATCGAAACCGACAAAAACCAAAACCGAGCGGTTTGTAGTTTTTAAAAACCGAACTATGTGTGTCACACCCCGCCACGGCGGAAACGCGCGGGTGTAACTTCATGGATATCATCACAACATGTTTTACTTCATTAATTTACAGAAGTTTACAAACCCTAGATCCATCATAATTAATATTACATGAATTAGATTAATTAATCAAACAATTGAACATAGGGTTTAAAGATTTTACCTTGATTCTTGATTATTGCTAGACAATTATGAAACCCTAATTTTCCCCCTCTTGATTCTCCATGTGTCGACTCTAAATTGCAGTAAAAAGGGGTTATGGGTCGTTTGTGGGGTAAATATGGGTAAGGGTTGGACTTGTTTGGGTTGAACTAGGATTCCTTGGGCCTAAGAGTCGTATTTGGACTCAAATTGGGTTTCCTTTTCCCTTGTTTTTCTCTATAGCCGATTTTTATACATATGTATATACCTTTTTATATTTTTTTTATTAAATTAATTTATTACACTCGAAACCTCAAAATTTTCATATTTTATAAACTCACAAAACAAAACCTAACGTCTTACGCGATAAACCTTAATTTTACGATAAACCGGAAAAATATCATTTTCAAAACAAAGTTTCCAAAAATAGAATTTCACACTCTTTTTGAAATATAACTCAAAAAAACAAATCCCACGTAACTTACTAACGCTCAATTACTTGAACGAAACCTCGTTACGCAAAAACACAAAAACACCAAAACTACACAAGTCATTTCTACACCACAAAGGTGATCAAAATGAACTTTTCCAAATTCCAAACTTTCCAAATCACAATAAAACCATTTACGCAAAGGGATTTAGTGCTAAAACTCACCTATATCACACATATAACACTACAACCACCTAGGATACACCAAACAAACGTCAACCGAGTCAAGACTATCAGTCAAACTGACCTGCCAAAACCACGGTTGTTACAATGTGGTTCGGTTTTCGGTTTTAGCATAAAACCGTCCCAAATCGTCCCGTGCTCCTAGTAACCTATAATTATACGATATAGTGTTAAATATAAAGATGATTCTAGTTTAGAAATAATCATGTAATTAATGCGTAGTATATGTTTAGTAGGCGATTTATTCATATTTTACCTAAATAACAACATAATGAATACTAACACTATTTAAATGGTGTAATATCAAACTTGTCATTATTCTAAAAATAACACGCCTCCTAAATAATTTGAGTAAGTAACTTGCATTGTACGTATGTACAAAAATTATAAATTTACATTTGTATTAATGTTGACGACAATACCAGCCCAACAAATATAATTTTGCATATTATAAATACGAATTACTCAATTACCAATATTTTGTATATGTTATTTTAAAACGTGAATAAATTTTTCAAAATGATAAGAATATCACATAATTAGTTAAAGGTATATTATGAAAATCATGTTAACTATTTTTGGGATGTCATTAAAATATGAGAAGAATAAATCCGTCAATTCAAGTCAACTAAACATAATAGTCAAGGTCAAAAGCGGCATTTAACTTAAGCAAAATGTCATGTCATTTTTCATGTTACTCATGACATTTAAGCTATAATATCGCATTTTTATTTATTGTATCTAAAGATTATCATATGATATGAAATTAGAAAAATGCTTTCCCCACCTCATATTAATTGTTAATTTTATTATTTTTCTTTATCTGAAAAAATTTGATAATTTTTCTAAATCAAAAGTTAGAATTCTCTAATTATTCAATGTTATATTTTAACCCTTAGTAAAATTTTCAAAGATTACAAAGTCAACTATTACATTAATACATTTAAGGGGTTTGATCTGCTATGGTGAATTGAGTATTGTCGAGCTCGAGCCTAACTTGAGTGTTAAAACTCAGATTTAAGATTTGACTCGAGCTAGATCAAGCTTTGAATTCCAAGCTCGAGCTCAACTCTATAACACCCAAAATCGGGTTTTTGGTATTAATTATGAAAGTGCCATTATATTAAGTTGCCTATGAATTTATGAGTCTGGAGACTCAATATGGTTGATTAGTCAACGGAAGTCAAGTTGGTAGTCAAACCTAAAGTTTAATGTATATGTAATAAGTGTTACAGAAAGTTAATGTATCATAATTATAAAATGAAAGGACTTGAGGGACTATTTGTGTTAATTGGCCAAAGTTATAATACCTTACAAAAGAAGTAAGTCTTAGGATAATTCCAACTTTCTACGCTTCTCCAAAATGTTTAAGAGTGTTCTTATGTGTGTGGGAGGTGACGAACCAAAGGAATATAAGAGGAGGGAAAGACTGATCTTGATGAGCTAGTGATGAAGGAATTATACTATGATTAAAGGTTAAGTCCATAGCAAATCTCCTACAAGTAAGTAAATCTTATTGAGTTAATTGGTGAATTGAAGAGTTAGGGTTTATGTACCAAATTTGGAGGAATTTGGTAAATGACGTTTTAAGCTAATTAATGAGATTTTAGTGTTCGTGGGTTATATTTAATTTGAATAAAGTGAGGGTTTTATCATATGATCAAGATGATCTCGATGACTAGAGATGACGATGGGTTGTATAAATGCGTATTATGTATTGTTATGTAATAATGTATGTGGTTATGATTCTTGGTTAGGAATCAAGTAAAGAAGATGATGGTAAATTGTTAGTAAACTTAGCGATGCATATGCAATGAACGAGCGTGTCAACATGGCAAATACGCTTGGCACTTATTTTTTGGCAACAAATTTCTGTGGCGGATTGGGCTGAAATTCGCATGGTCGTTTTGGGCCTCAAAAGGGCGTTTTTTCCCCTATTTTTAGGCTTTATTTTGGATCTTTTTAATTATGTTTTCATGGGATTTTGTTTCCTTTTTTTATTTTAGAACTTATCCTCCTTTATAAGGACGTTTTTAGGGTTGTCTCTGGCGACTTTTGAGAAAACCTACGAAGGCATTAAATTAGAGACTTTCTCGTCTTGAGAATTTTGGATTAGTTCTTGTGTTTGCGTGGCTCTTTTTTATCAATCCGCATTATTTGGTATAAGAGTTTTTAGGTGATCATGGAAACACGTGGTAGAAAGAAAGTTGTTTCGGAACCAGCACCTCCTGCTAGTGATCCTCGTGATGTAGAGATGATTGACAGGCTGCAGCAGAGGATCCAAGAACTCGAGCTCCAGTAGTTACAGTGGGAGTCGCCGGCAGAAGAGACGGAAACTTAGTCCAACGTCTGGGACGAACGACCAGAGGATGTTAATCCTTTTGGCGGAGGAAAACCTAGGTATCGTGATTGTCATTATGATCCTCGTCGTAATGATCATGTTGTAGATCGCGACGACAGATATCACAATGATCCTATTCATAGTATGGGATTGAAGATTGAGATCCCTGAGTTTACAGTTAAGGTTCATCCGGATGATTTTATTGATTGGTTGAGGTACGGTTGAACGGGTGTTTGATATGCGTGATATTCCTGAAAAGCTGAAAGTGAAACTCGTGGCCATCAAGCTTCCACAACATGCTTCGTTATGGTGGGATCATATTAATAAGAGGTGACAAATTGAAGGGAAATTGAAGGTTAAGAATTGGGAAAAGATGAAGAAACTGATGAAGGCTAAGTTTCTACCAGAAAATCATTGTCTAAAGGCTTTTCTTGACTATCATACTTTGTCCCAACGGAACATGACTGTGGAAGAGGTTACAATGAGTTCGATAAGCTTCGTATGAGGTGTGATGTAGTTGAAGAAGAAGAGCAGGTTGTTGCACTGTTTTTGGGAGTCCTTAAGCCTGATATTGCTGATATTGTAAGTCTTCAACCTTATTGGACTTATACGGATGTTTGTCGTTTAGCTTTAAAGGTTGAAAAACATATTAAGGCAAAGAGTAAGGGTACCACTAGTCGTTTCACCCCACCTACCAGAACCACTCCCCCTACAACACCTAAAGCTACCACCCCCACAACCACGGTTGTAGGTAATACTAGAGAACATGTTAACAATGTCCCTTGTTGTTACAAGTGTAGTGGGCTTGGGCATTATGCATGTGACTGTCCGAATCTGAAAACATTGGCGGTCATGCCTAATGACACAAACCCGACTTATGATACCAATGTAGAACCTAAATTAGATTAACCAGGTAATGAGTTGGTAATCCTGATCGTGGAGAGGCATTGGTTATTCAGAGAGTACTAAATGTGGCTGTTTCAAAATCTGTTGATGATAATTTGTGGCTTCGTAACAACATTTTAGAACCAAGTGTACTTCCAAGGGAAAAATTTGTGATATGATTATAGATGGTGGCAGTTGCGAGAATGTCGTTTCTACATATATGGTTGAGAAGTTGGGAATGAAGATAGAAGACCATCCTGAACCGTACCAGTTAACTTGGTTAAAAAAAGGGAACACTGTTAAGGTTAGTAAACGTTGTCGTGTGCAGTTTTCTATTAGTAAGAATTATAAAGATGAAGTGTGGTCTGAAGTTATACGAATGGATGCGGCTCACATTTTATTAGGGTGTCCTTGGCAATTTGATAAGAAAACAAAACATGACAGGTTCCAAAACACTTACAGCTTTAAAAAGGATGGTGTGAACATTACTTTAGTTCCTTTTGATTCTTGTCAGACACAAGCAGGGGGTTCTAATTTATTTATGAAGAAGATTGATTTTGAGGGACTTGTGAAAACCAGTCCCTATGTGATTCTTGATGACATACCTCCTGGATTACCGGCTATGAGAGACATTCAACATTGCATAGACTTTATTCCAGGTTTTGCTATCCCGAACAGACCAGCTTATCGGATGAATCCGAAGGATTTTGCGGAGCTTCAGAGACAAGTGATTGAGTTGCTTGTTAAAGGGTTGATTCGGGAGAGTATCAGTCCATGTGCAGTACCTGCCTTGTTGGTACCCAAACATGGGGGGACTTATCGGATGTGTATTGATAGTAGAACTATGAACAAGATAACGATCAAGTATCATTTTCCTATTCCGCGATTGGATGATCTTCTTGACCAGCTACATGGTTCTACCATTTTTTCTAAGATTGATTTGAGGAGTGGATATCGTCAGATTCGGATGCGACCTAGAGATGAATGGAAGACAGCTTTCAAAACTCGATATGGATTATATGAGTGGATGGTTATGCCCTTCGGGCTGTCTAATGCGCCGAGTACCTTCATGTGCCTTATGAATCAGGTTTTTAAACCTTTTATTGGTCATTTTGTTATCGTTTACTTTGATGATATTTTGATCTATAGCAGCAGTCTTGAGCAACATTTGTTCCATCTTCGGAAAATATTTTCTGTTTTACGAGAACAGAAATTATATGCTAATGGGAAAAAGTGTCAATTCCTTGTGACTGAAGTGACTTTCTTGGGGTATATTGTTACGGGTGGCGGCATAAAAATGGACCCACCAAAAGTGGAGGCGATTATTAGCTAGCCAACACGTTCTACTATTCATGATATTCGCAGTTTTCACGGGTAGCATCCTTTTATCAGCGTTTTATCCGGAATTTTAGTTCTATAATCGCGCCCTTAACTGAATGTATGAAGGGTGGTCGATTCATGTGGACAAGTGAGGCTGCCAAGGCTTTTGACATTCTAAAGGCTAAGGTAACTGAGGCTCTTGTTTTGGCATTACCTAATTTTGATGAAGATTTTTAGGTTGAGTGTGATGCCTCTGGAGTGGGAATTGGTGGTGTTCTAAGTCAAAAACAGCGGCCGATTACTTTCTTTAGTGAAAAACTGAATGATGCGAGATGCAAGTATTCCACTTATGATAAGGAAGTTTATGCTATTGTTCGTAGTTTGGATACTTGGTGACATTATTTACTTTCTAATGAATTTGTCTTGTTTTCTGATCATGAGGTTTTGAAATTTATTAATGGGCAACATAAGCTGAATTCTTGCCATGCTAAGTGGGTGGAATTTATTCAGGCTTTTTCATTCGTTATTCAACATAAGGTTGGGTCGAATAATAAGGTTGCGGATGCGCTCAGTCGTCATCATTCGTTAATTACCACTATACAGATTCGAGTGCAAGGTTTTGATTCATTTCTTGGGCTTTATTGCGATGACCCAGATTTTAGGGAGATATGGAGCAAATGTGATAATGGTCCTTTTCAGCAGTTTTCCAAGTTGGATGGTTATTTGTTTAAAGGTGCGCGGTTATGTATTCCTCTTTGTTCTTTGCATGAAGCTATTGTTTTAGAGGATCAAGCAGGTGGATTGGCGGGTCACTTTGGGCGTGAAAAGACCTTGGCCATACTTCGTGAGCAGTTTTATTGGCCCAAGATGGAACGTGATGTCAACAGGCTTCTTGAGAGGTGTCGTACATGCCACATTGCCAAAACTCACAGTAGTAATGCTGGTTTGTATACTCCTTTGTCTGTTCTTGTTGCTCTATGGGAAGATGTCAGTTTGGATTTTGTTTTAGGTTTGCCTCGTACTCAGCGAGCTAAAGATTCTGTTATGGTAGTTATTGATTGATTTTTGAAGATGGCTCATTTTGTACCTTGTTCGAAAACGTTTGATGCTAGTCAAGTGGCAAGGTTGTATTTTGTAGAAATTGTGAAGTTGCATGGTGTTCCTAAAACTCTTACTTCTGATCGAGATGTCAAGTTTGTGAGTCTTTTCTGGCGTACTTTGTGGACTCTTTTGGGGTCTAAGTTACAGTTCGGTAGCTCCCATCATCCCCAAACTGATGGGCAGACTGAAGTTGTCAATCGGAGCTTAGGAAATCTTTTGCGCAGGTTAATTGGGGACAATGTCAAATAGTGGGATCTTAATCTTCCAAAAGCTGAATTTGCCTATAACAGGTTGGTTAACCGCACCACAGGTAAGAGTCCTTTTGAAGTTGTGTATGGACGGAATCCGTTTATTCCTCTGGATTTGGTTCCTGTTCCAGAGGTGGGGTAGTTTAGTGAGGAAGGAGCTGACCGGTCTGAGCAAATTAAAGAGTTGCATCGGTCGGTTCGAGAACAGATTATTGGGCATAATGAACAATACAAGGAACATGCGGATAAACATGTTTTGTATCGGGAGGGTAATCTTGTTTGGATTCATCTTTGTAAAGAGCATTTTCCTGCAGGGCATTTTGGGATGTTGAAACCGGGAGCAGGTAGTCCTTTTCGTGTTCTTAAGAAGATCAACGACAATGCATACAAGCTCGAGCTTACTGGTCATTATAATGTTTCTGCCACTTTTAATGTTGCAAATTTGTTGCCATATAAAGGAGATAGTGATGATGAGCCAGACTCGAGGTCGAGTTTTTTTCAAGAAGGAGAGGATGATGCAGATGCAATCAACGAGCGAATCAACGTGGCAAATACGCTTGGCGCTTATTTTTTGGCAACAAATTTCTATGGCAGATTGGGCTGAAATTAGCATGGTCGTTTTGGGCCTCAAAAGGGCTTTTTTATGTTTTTAGGCTTTATTTTGGATCTTTTTAATTATATTTGCATGGGATTTTGTTTCCTTTTTTATTCTAGAAATTATCCTCCTTTATAAGGGCGTTTTTAGGGTTGTCTCTGGCGGCTTTTGAGAAAATCTACTAAGTTATTAAATAAGAGACTTTCTCGTCTTGAGAATTTTCGGATTAGTTCTTGTGTTTGTGTGGCTCTTTTTTATCAATCCGCATTACTTAGCTTTAGAGCTAAGGTAACTAATTTGTCTATAACAAGATATTTTATTTGTAGAACTCAAGGGAATACTGAAAACTATATTATCAAATTCAATTAACTAAATACAATACAAAGACATTAAATAGAAAATGAGTAAACCTAACCCTAAGTGCAAGACGGGCCTAAATAAGTGGGTCTAGCCTATAGGCCTTATTAACTAACATCCCCCTAAAACTCACAATGCTACATTCAGAGTTTGACAAGAAAACTCAAAAATCAGACAGACAGATCCAAATTTAATGGCAGAGAGATCTGAACAGAGGTAGACGAAGAGCAGATACAGACAAGCAGACAGCAGCAGACATATACAAATTCAGCGGCAGAAAGATTCGAACAAAGGTAGATGAAGAGCAAATTCAGACAGATACTTATTCAGCAGAGAGATCCAAACAGAGATAGATGAAGAGCAAATTCAGGCAACAGTAGACAAATATATTCAGATAAAACTAGACAGAACCAGATGGAGAACCATATGTGAAACCAAAACAAGTTGTTGATATCGAGATGCTACACATAACTACTAAAGACATAGTCGAATTAGTTAAGACTGCAACATCACCATCACCAATACTAATACCAACCAACACCAATACCGAACAAATCAACTATAACCAAAACAAACATAATCGTGATTACCAAATACCGATAACGATACTAATACCATACTAGTATTCACATGAATTTAGCAAGACGGACGGCCTACCATAACAATTCCGGGTGACGGCAATATGTGACAATTATGGGCAAAACAATATGCTGTGCTTAAGTACATCAAACAATATGCAACAATTAGGGGTGACTAGCGGCCCACTGTGACAATTATTATTTTATAATCAAATACTCAATCAAAACTTACCATTCAATTCATTGAATTTCCAACAGATCTATATTCAAAAAGTAGGCGACACAATTCGGAGACGATCAAACGGGCAAAGAAATCTTTTTTATTTTTTTTCTACTTTTTCATATTCGACCTAGCACTTGATACCATGTAGAAATCAAGGGAATACTGAAAAATATATTATTATATTCAATTAACTAAATACAATACAAACACATTAAATAGAAAATGAGCAAACCTAACCCAAAGTGCAAGACGGGCCTAAACAAGGTGGACCGGGCCTATAGGCCTTATTAACTAACAGTATTAAGTTTATCATATTTTGTATTATGTGCCTTGTGTTATGATTTGATTGTGATAAGGGTGTCAAAGGCTTAAATTTTAGGGTACTTGAATTAAGTTTATAGTAAGGCTACTGGTTTGATTATGTGTATGTCGACAATTTTCTTAGTCGCATATCATCTGTTTGTCAGTATTTCAGGTAAGATTGCACAAATTTGGGGTATTTTTGGTGCTTCTGGGGGAAATGTGTGGGCTACTGGTTGTTTGGAGTTGTTACGTTTTGCAAACTTTTTATGTTATAATGTCTATTTCTAGTTGTTTATCTTGATGATGATGACATGTCAATCTACATTATTAAAGTGCTGCTACACATCCTCGTAACAATATAGAAGTAGAACTAGAAGGCATCATCATAGGCGTATGCTTCCTTCCATCACTATTGAAGAGCCTAAATTGATGACTACATTTCCCATGCACTATGGTATGACTTTAGCCATGAACTTGCAGCCCCCTCACAAGCCTGTTGTCCCAGTCGTGGTACGAGTTGTGTACGGTTTATGGTTGAGTCAAATACGATTTGCAAACGATAATAACTAAAAGATAACTTATATAAATATTTGTCTAACCATTGTAATAATGCATAATCACAAGTACTTATAGGTTTCCAAACGGTGTCACGAACCGTTGCAACCTTTCACTAAAAGTCATGTCTATTCGAATAGTTGTCTTCAACCATTGTAATGGTTCGAACATGTTTCTGCCAAGCAACACAACCATTCGACCATATCTAGAAATAACTAACTAATAACTAATTTAACTAACTAGCGGTTGTAGAGTTTCGTTTCTACAAACTTGGTCCTTCACGTTTTCTTCACAAAGTAACAACGAGATTACTAGGTTTACATTCTCCTCCTTAATCTTGATTGTTGCTTTGTCCAAGGTCTTGAACTCCGAGCATTTGTCTCATAGTTGTAAACTTGAGTCTTGGTAAAGCTTTCGTTAAGATGCTGCTGCAGTAGCCGCCATGAATTCTGATTCACATGATGAGAGTGCCACTGTCGGTTGCTTCTGAGTACACCAGGTAATAGGTGACACTCCAAAGTAAAATACGACTCCAGTAGTTCCTTTTCCTTGATCGGTATTGATTCCATAACTACTGTCACTGTAACCTGTTATCTTGCAGCCGCCTTCCTTCTTATAAATTATTCCATGTTCTTTTGTTCCTTTGACATATCGGATTACTTGTTTCACTGCCTTCAGGTGATGATCCTTCGGGTCTTGCATAAATCTGCTGAGTAGTCCGACTGAGTAACTAAGATCCGGTCTTGTATGTAATAAGTATCTGAGGCTTCCAATTAAGCTTCGGAAATAAGTTGCGTCAACTGGTTCTCCATCTTCCGCCTTGACCAACTTAGTGCCGGGATCCAATGGTATCTTAGTATCATTGCTACCCGCCATACTTGTTTCTTTTAGGATCTTGTTAATGTATCCAGTTTGCTTGATTGTAATCTCTCCTCCTGTCTGTGTAACTTCTATCCCAAGGTAATATGCTAGCAATTCTAAATCGCTCATTTCAAATTTATCTTCCATCTGGGATTTGAACAAGTCTATCTCCTTCTTTGGAGTGCCCGTGATTATTAAATCATCTACATATACTCCAACTATAAGTGTTGAATTCTTGCTTCTTTTCGTGTAGATTGCTTGTTCTAGATTACATTTCTTAAAGTCTAATGACTTCAAGGTCTGATCAAGCTTCACATTCCAAGCTCTTGGTGCTTGTCTTAAGCCATACAAAGCTTTTGTTAGCTTGTATACTTTTCCTTGGTTTCCTTGCTGAATGAAACCTTCAGGTTGTGTAACATAGACTTCTTCCTTTAATTCTCCATGTAAAAATGCTGATTTCACATCTAAGCGGTGTACTTGCCATCCATGATATGCTGCTAGTGCTAATATTAACCGAACTGTCTCTATCCTAGCAACTGGTGCGAATACTTCATCAAAGTCTATTCCTTGTTCTTGTACATAACCTTTCGCTACTAATCTTGCTTTATATATAATGATCTTTCCTTATGCATCTCTCTTGGTTTTATAAACCCATTTGAGTCCTATTGCCTTCTGATTTTCTGGCAAATCTGTAAGAGTCCATGTGTGATTCTTGTTGATTGAATCTAATTCAATTTTCATGGCCTCAATCCATTTCTCATCTTTTGATGCTTCCTTGTAGTTACGGGGGTTCTTCTTCTATGAAAAATAAACTTGGAGTTTCTACTTCACGTGCATGTTGATAAATTTCATTGATATTCTTTAAACCTCGTACTGGTCTGTGATCATATGTCTCTGAGCTTCCTGATGAGCTTTCTAATGAACTAATAGTAGCTTCTCTTTCACTTTCTGAGTTGGGTTCGTAAGTATATGTTGGTGGTGTAGTTGGTGATGCTGGATCAGGTATTGGATCTGGTATTGGATCCGGTATTTGATCTTCTTCATGATACGTGTTATCAATGTTTTCTATGTTGATTGGTGTAGGATTTCCATTATCAACTTCATCTACCACAAAACTAGCCCAAAATGTGTCTTGTGTATCCGTATCATTTCCATCTTTATCCCAATTCCACGGCTTTGTTTCCATAAACTTTACGTCCCTACTAACATGTTTCTTCTTTCGTACTGGATCATACAGCCTACAAGCTTTTGATCCTTCCTCTACTCCTAAATAAACCATCGGTATGCTTCTATCATCTAACTTCTTCAAGTGAGGTATGGTTATCTTAGCATAAGCTGTGCATCCGAATATTCTAAGGTTTTGTAGGTTTGGTTTTCCCTTGTAGAGTGCTTCATATGGTGTTTTATCTTCTAACACTCGTGTAGGTACCCTATTTAGAATATAAATGGCATGCTTGACTGCTTCCGCCCAAAAAGTTAAGGGTAACTTCATCGCTTTCATCATACTCATAGTAGTTGATAACACCATCCTATTCTTTCTTTCAACTACTCCATTCTGTTGTGGTGAGTATGGTGCTATTAACTGTCGTGTTATTCCATTCTCTTTACAGTACTTAGTGAATTCATTTGATGTAAATTCACCACCTCTATTTGTTCTTAGCATTCTTAACTTCATTCTCAACTCCATTTCAATCTTTTGTCTAAATTCCTTAAATGTGTTGAAGGCTTGATCCTTAGTTGTTAGAAAATAAGCCCACATACAACGTGTACAGTCATCTACTAGTAAGAAGATGAGTTTCTTTCCAGAGTGTGTGGTTGGACTTATGGGACCACAGAGATCTCCATAAACTAAGTCCAGTGGGTTATTGGATATGAATTTAGCTTGATTGGGAAATGGTGTTCTGCTATGTTTTCCCAGTAAACATGCATCACATACTTGTCCAGTATGGTTTATTCTTGGTATTCCTTCTACTAGACCCTTTCTTGTCATCTTGTTGATATCATCAAAGTTTAGATGACCTAATCTAGCGTGCCATAACCATGCTTGATTATCTACATTTGCTAAGAGGCATATAGGTGCTTCTATCTGTAGTTTAATACTGTAAAGTCTATTTTTCGACCTTTCTACCTTCATTAACAACTTTTTCTTCTTATCATACAAAGTCAGCTTGTTCCCATCCATGATGATCTTACAACCTATTTCAGTAAGCTGTCCTAGACTAAGTATGTTGCTCTTGAGGTTTGGTATGTAGTAAACATCTGTTATTATCTTCTGCTCCTTGTTTCTACATCCTAGTATTATAGAACCTCTACCCTTTATCTCTACATACGATCCATCTCCAAAACGAACGCGTCCAGTGATACTTTCATCTATATCTTTAAAATGACTCTTCGCTCCCGTCATATGGTTGCTTGCACCATTATCTAAGTACCATATGCTATCATCTGTTGTAGCATACTTTCCGAGTTGTATTTGTCCTTCATTTAACAATACTTCTTCGTGTGTAGTCATTAATAGTGATGGTTCATCGTCTTCATAGATAAGGTTTGACTATTCCTGAGTTGTTGGTTTACTTCTACATTCTTTCTTAAAATGTCCATGTTTCCCACAATTGAAACATTTTACTTTCTTCTTCCACTCACTTCTATTCTTATTGTTCTTGTCATTGTGAGTTGAATTTTCTCCATTCGAGTTATTTCTGTTTCCTTTATTCTGCCAGTTTCCTTGTGTGTAGTTTGATCTACCCCTATTATTGTTGAAATGTTTCTTATATCTAGAGTGTTCGCCTTGTGTGAATAATAGGTTATCCTGGCTTTCTGCTTGTCCTCCCTTTCAGAGTTTTATCCTTTCCTCGAATGCCTTTAACTTTCCAGTGATCTCATCTAAGGTGATATCATCTAGATCACTTGTCTGTTCTATGGATGCTACTATCTGAATGAACCTATCTGGTGTGGAATCTAATAGTTTTCGTACTAAAAGTGATTCATCCATGGTTTTTCCTAATTCTTTAGCCTTCTTGGCATAACCATTTAGTTTGTTTGTAAATGCATCCACCGTTTCCTCATCCTTCATTTGAAGGGCATTAAATCCTATCATTAGTGATTGTAATCGTGCTTGTTGCACTCTTTCTTCTCCAACGTGTCTCCTTTTCAATGATTCCCATAATTCTCTAGCAGTTTTACAACTTGCTACTTGTAATATCACATCCTCAGTCACCGCTTGATATAGGAGGGCAATAGTTTCCTTATCCTTCTTAGCATCTAATTCGGTGTTTTCTTTGGGTTCTATAGTCTCCCATAATCCATGTGCTTCTAATATAACCTTAATTAATATAGCCCAAACAGTGTAGTTTGTGGTTTTGAGTTTAGGGCATTGATATTGTGTAAGGGGTGTAATAGGTTTTACTATAGTGTTATTGGTATTGGTGTCATCATCTCCACCCGACATCCTAGATGTGTTTACAATCTTCACTTTTTATTTGTATGGGAAATCTAACTAGTATGGTATATCCTTACTACTACGGGGAACAGAAATAGTTATCCGGGAATCCTAGTAATACGGGGATCAATATATAGTTCTCGGGATTTCCTAATAGTATGAAATGAGTATCTATACTATAAGCGTATAAATGAAATCCAAATAATGATAACGTGACCTCGTATGTTATGCGTTCCCACTTGTGTGTCGATACTTTGAATTATATCAACCACGTACTTTTCTTTCCTCGTCTCCTTTCAATTTCAAATTTGGTTGTCGAATACTTAACCAAATGTCACGTTGTTCCTTTCTTTCTTTCTCGACTTGGTTCCTACTACTTGCCTACGACCCTTGTTATGTCTCGGCTTTCTCCAAATCCACCCGAAGTGATTTTTGGCCACGATCAACTTCAAATTGTTGTCGTTGTTTTCTTTGTTCCAAGTCCCTCTCAATAAGTCTCGGTAAAAAATATTTACCGTAGCAAATAAATTGCTTTTCTTCTTCTTCTTTTTTTAGTACTCGCTGTACCAAATCAATAAACCAACGTCTAAACAAAATTGATTTGTTTGTCGTTCCGCTATTGCTTGTTTCCTATGCTTCGTTGTTTCCACAATACTCCTTTTGTTTTCCTTTCTTTTGTCCACACCGTATATCAACAACCCAATACCCTAATCGGTATTCTTTTTCAGCGAGTGATCAATTCGCTTTTAACTTACAAGTTTTGTTGTTGTTCTTGTATTGCCAACGTGCCTCTTTGTTTCGTTATACCGGTATCTTTCTTTCTATCCAAGTAATGCTTTTATTGTTTCTGCGCTTCTTTTCTTCTCCTTGCGTATCACGGTATGATACACAATCTTCGACGTCTAACCTTTACCCTTGTTGTGTTGTAGTAGAAAACACACAAGTACGTTTCTCGTTATAGTTTAACAAGAAAATCTTCAATCTTTTCTGGTTTTGTTGTAGCGTACGACTTTAAAACACAACAAACCAAGGCACCAAATTTCTGGATCGGTGTCCTTCCTGTTTGCAAATTACGACACAAAGAGAAGTTGTATACGACTTTTCTTATGTCCCTAAGTTATCTATGCAACCCTTCTAGCGTTAACAAGGATCAAGGGTGTGCGTTATTTCTGAAAAAAAATTTCCAGCGTGGGTTTTCTATTTTGGTTTTTGGTTTCTGTCTCGATACAAAAGTTTTCTGGTTTTCTAGATTTGTTTTGATGGTGTAACGAGATGTTCCAACAAGGCTCTTGATGCCAATTGTTGTCCCAGTCGTGGTACGAGTTGTGTACGGTTTATGGTTGAGTCAAATACGATTTGCAAACGATAATAACTAAAAGATAACTTATATAAATATTTGTCTAACCATTGTAATAATGCATAATCACAAGTACTTATAGGTTTCCAAACGGTGTCACGAACCGTTGCAACCTTTCACTAAAAGTCATGTCTATTCGAATAGTTGTCTTCAACCATTGTAATGGTTCGAACATGTTTCTGCCAAGCAACACAACCATTCGACCATATCTAGAAATAACTAACTAATAACTAATTTAACTAACTAGCGGTTGTAGAGTTTCGTTTCTACAAACTTGGTCCTTCACGTTTTCTTCACAAAGTAACAACGAGATTACTAGGTTTACATAGCCAAGCAAAAAAAATATACACAATGACACTATGACAGGGTTAGGACCAAGAAGTCTCATCTTTCATGACTCTATTTCTAACCACTTACACTGCCGAACCATGTTCATACTTCACTCACATAAGAGGAAACCGACTTTATGAAAACTATCCACCATGACACATTGGTTAACCAATCTGAATTACACTTTACCGTAACCAAGGCCTACTGAAACTAGCAGGTGGACCCAAAATATCAGGCTTCAAGCTTCAAGATACAGTGCCATCTTTCTCAATCCTTCAATTTCCAAATGAAGAGATGAGAATATGGTTAATAACCACATTAAGCAGACTTTATTTGAAACTCAACTTCTGCAATAGCAGCTCTTTGAGATATTTGATCCAATCAACCAACCAAACACCCTTTATACAATCTTTTAGTGGCTTGGTTTCATGATTACTTTATGCATTCTCATAGAAACATTCCATTTCCTTTCAACTCTTCTAACTGCAACACTATCTTTTACTTTTAGCCCAAGCATCTTAAGTTTCCCAATTTCCACAATTTTGTTATATATTTATCTTCCTTAATTTTATTATTGAATTGGTTTCTTCAGTGAATTTTTTTAGTAGGAATAGATTAAAAAGGCTATAGTGACTTTTTCAAGTTACCGTTATTAATCCTAATAGTTGTGTATATCACACCAAAAAAAAAATAGTTTTCCTAAGGGTTATTGATCCTAATTGTTGTGTGAGTATATTATACAAATATGGCTGTTTTAAAATTATATATGTACATCCATATAGTTCATCAATATGTCTGTAGGCATTTGGTGGCATTACAGGAGCTCGTTCATATTTGTAAATAAAAAAGGGGTTAGAAGATTGAGATGATGGAGAGAGATCAAGACTAGTGAACTGAGATTCGGGAAGAGTTGTTGAAGATTCAAGTAACCAATCGTCACGATGAGCTTTCAAGTAACCAATCGTCACGATGAGCTAATATGGTCTCTTAGTCCGATAGGAAGATTTTACTGATGTTGCTCAAAAGTCGAAGATGAACTGATACCCACAAAAATGTCATTTCACAATTTAGGATATTTTCACAAATCAAGTTCCTGAATTAGTCTAATACATTTCCAGAGGCGTCAAATGAGATGATTACAGGTATTCGATGTGCAATCTGGTTACAGAAAATGTAAAAAAATCCTTTTTCTAATTGTACAGTAGTTGCTTAAGTAATGGTCTTTAGTCTAAACTTCTGTCTTGGTGGAAAATTGACCAATGGTAAATTTCTTTTATTGATTCAACCCATTTAGCTAGCAGGTCTTAAATCAACTCTAAAGGATGTAGTGGCTTTGAAGATCTGGTGTACGTCCTTGGAAGCAGCTGTGTGATGAAAAGGTCTTCGATAATAGTTTATGGTCATCATTTAGTCTTTTAAATAAGTTTAAATAGATTTCGTTTAACTAAAATAGTTATTGTTGTAGCAAGGTGAGATTACTGTGGTCGAATTAGACTTGAGACTCTAATGTCTTGGGGAATTCGTCATATCATATATAAAAACTGGAGGTAAGTCACTAGACATGGCCAGTTGTGATGTATAAGGGATATTCATTTTGTAGTTCATAAATTAATCATCACGTCGTCTAGTTTTTGGTGTTTCACAGGTTGTATGGGAGGATTCCAGGATCGGATGATCATAACAACAACATGTATTCATCATATAGAATCGAAATAAAAATAGAGAAACAGGAAGATTGGGATGAACCCATAATAAACTTGATATTGATAAATGAATGGGTTGATGAATCGTTTACAGCAAACCTAATCTATTTATACATAATGAATTGGTGTTTCATGTAAAGTCACAACGATTCACAAAAAAGTAATCGTTATAACCCTAAAAGAAACGTTACAATGCTTTCTAAATAACTGCCTTCTATTGGATTTGAGGGCCTGCGGATTTGCAGCCCATGACAGATAATTATGCAGGCTGACCCATCTTGTTATCCTTTGTCTGTGTCGAATTGCTGTAGCCCTTATGTTGAAAAACAAAGATTAATGGATTATGTTTTCCAACATATTCCTCCCTAATCTATTAATCTTTGTTTCTTCTTCAATCCTCTTGTTTCTTGATGCTTTCTTGAATCTTAATCTCTTCTATCGTTTGATACAATTCTGGTTATTCCCACCATCATTGTTGTGATCTTCCTTAAGCCCAGGTTTGATCATATCTTCTTCAAATGGCATCCATTATTTCCATGGTTGCTTTCTTTTCTTCTGCGATTTTAAAAAGCATCTCTGATCTGCAATCTTCCGTCTTCTTTGTCACAGCCTCCTTCATTCTTTAAACTTGATCTTCAAACTTTAATCTTGATATCTCCATGCTTTAAACTTGAACCTTGAATCTTATAAACTTAAAAACTTGTTTCTTATCATAAACCTAATAAGAAAAAAAACTTGAAACTTTGGTTTGCAATTCGATATCTCTTTCTTTTCAATTCTTCTTCATGGCTGCGTTTTTTAAAAAAATATTGATTCTTGAGTGATGATTGTAAAATATGATTTTGGTGTTGTTTGATCCCTTGAAGCTCTGATACCACTGTTTCACAGGTTGTATGGGAGGATTCCAGGATCGAATGATCATAACAACAACATGTATTCATCATATAGAATCGAAATAAAAATAGAGAAACAGGAAGATTGGGATGAACCCATAATAAACTTGATATTGATAAATGAATGGGTTGATGAATCGTTTACAGCAAACCTAATCTATTTATACATAATGAATCGGTGTTTCATGTAAAGTCACAACGATTCACAGAAAAGTAATTGTTATAACCCTAAAAGAAACGTTACAATGCTTTCTAAATAACTGCCTTCTATTGGGTTTGAGGGCCTGCGGATTTGCAGCCCATGACAGATAATTATGCAGGCTGACCCATCTTGTTATCCTTTGTCTGTGTCAAATTGGTGTAGCCCTTATGTTGAAAAACAAAGATTAATGGATTATGTTTTCCAACATTTGGGACCGGTAAGCTCGTTGGGGCATCCCGTTCGCTGCTCCTCTTATTTTCTTGAGAAGATTAGACTTTAGTGGACACAATAAAAAGAGGAAGGTCGCTAGACATGGCCAGTTGCGTACGTCTACCAAAACTCAAGATCATATGTCAACTATTGGAGATTGTGCTAGTCACTCATAGTTTACGTTAGTTTGTTCGTCTGAACGGGAATTTCATGGTTTGGTGCCATTTACATATTTGTACTGCAGTCTTTTGGATAAAAGCTTCTGGTATCTGTTTGTTTACATAGTCACTGAATTAACTAGCAATCATATAAAATCACAACTTCAGAAAATACTAATGTGATGGTTTGCTGTAGGATGAGAGTAGAATCTGAACCATGGCGGGAATATTCAACAAGCAGATAGATCATTGCAAGAAAATAAATTACGTATCGACTCAAATCATTATATCAAATTTTCATTTACCAATATCTTTCATGGGTTTCCATTAAAAAAACAAATCCATTGAGCAATGGGTAGCGTTTTGTAGAAATTTAATCGTTCTAACTCTTGTTATATATCATGAAGTGTTCGTTGTTAAAAAGATATTCATTCCTAGCTAATATGAGTAGCTACCTCCTGGTCCCCAAGAAGATAGACAAACTAAGATAAATAAGCAACAGATTAATTGAAGCAGGGGAGACCATACATGACCATATAGTCTACAGAGGAGATCAGCCAGCTGGACACGGTAGATGTTTTGTAGCTTTTTTTCAAATGAAAAACATTATTTCAAAGATGCTTAAAAAAGCTAGCATATTATAAGGACGCCTAGCCACCATGAAAGAACTAGATCCAAGACTTTTTATCAAACACTTCAACCAAAAACAAAACAAAACCACCTGACAATAAAATATGTTCAACAAACGAACCAGAATGAAAAACCTCCACTACCCAACCACGCCAAAAAAAAAAAAAAAAAAAAAAAAACAGAACCAATCCTAACCACCAAACTTGAAATAGCAGATAAACATAAAGTAAGCAATTTAGTAGCAAGGAAAATTCAAAAGATGCACAGAACCATTCCAACTTAACCAAAGTATCAAACTAACATAATAGTTTTCCTATATTAACACAAATATAACCATGCCTATCTATCCCTATCTTGATTGCTCCCTACAAGCTGGGATAACCACTTCTCATGTAATTTTTGGCAATTTCAGTACAGAACTCAGAAGGGTTTCTGTTCACAACGCACACTAAAATCTCAGGTTCAATTGGCTGAAACTGAGGTAAACCAGGACCTGACGCTGGTGGCCCATTAGAGAGGCTAACCAACTGAAGCGCTGAAATAATTTCATCATTTGAAGACGCTAGTATAAACTTTGAAAGAGGCATGGCCGGCTGAGCCAGTTGGACCTCTTTTAATACAAGTGCGGCTACTGAACAGTTGTTTTTTTCTGTAATTTGACTGTTACGCCCACCCAGCTGAAGACTCAAATTTTTTGGCATTTCACTTTGAACCATCTCTGTACCATTTTTACTTCCATGAGAAAGAGAACCCTGAATCACAGAAGAATAAATGAACATTAAAATTTGTCCCAAAATAAGTGTCCATTAGACAAATGGACACAGTTTTAATAATGGGATAATTACCAAAATAGATCAGTCGCCCAAAGCACATTCCTTGAATAGATGTTTTTAAATCACTTTCCTCCGGCGGATCAGGGCAACTTGGCGACTGAGCAACCTTCATATATGTGCGACATGTGTCGAATATTTTATTAATATAGTACAGAATCTAGAATCTTTTGGAATGTATAGTACAGAATCTAGAATCTTTTAAGGACACGTGTCGCACATATATGAAGGTTGCTCATTTTTTAAGTTGCCCTGATCTAATTTTGGAAAGTGAAATTTGAAAGTCTACAAAGTGACTAGTCAAAAAGTCAACGATCTATTTTGGTAATTATCCCTTTAATAATTTGCGATTATTGAACTCTTTACTAGTCAAATGTCGAATGTACCTTTACGTAATTTTGAAGGTAAAACTAATTCAGTTTTGTGACTATGTGTAACTAAGGGCGATTGGAATTACTGGTAAATTTATTTTGTAAGTGGACACATATTTTGGAGGATCATATATAATAGTTGTTCCTAAACCAATATTGAAAAAGGAAATGATGTTTTAGTGTTGGATATTTCAAAACTTATCTTGATATGATTATGGATCATAACATAGAGAACCTTTCTTAACATAGGGATAGATAAATAAATAAAACAGAACACAAGTACCTTTTTGGTTCCAGAAGTGCTTGCTTCACATCTTACAGAAGATGAAGGCTTTCTGCCACGTTTACCTAATTTACATTTGGATAAAACCTTTAGCCTTTCTCTACCGGAGCCTTTCGACAAAGCCGTCGTTCGTTTATCACCACTTCTGTTAGGTGCAACTCTCTTACCTTTAGACTTCCTTCTATGTTTCTTCAAAGTAAACTCGTCCGAATCCTCTTCAGGACTACTGCTTTTACTATCATTATTGCAAAAATTTGCAACACCATGTATAGCTTCATCCTCTTCGTATAAGATACTCAGCTTTCGATATTTCCGTGGTTCCTCATCGGTGTCAGACATGTCTCTCTAAGCTGGATCCAAGTGTCCACCGTTAAAATATATGTAAAATAAAGGGTATAGCTCAAAATTGTGCATAAAAACATATAAAATTATGTAATGCAGCTGATCATAAACATTCATCAACTAAAAAACCTTGATCGTGATGACTTAGATTATGAGGTTCCATTAGGGGTTCTTTATGGGCCAGGTTATAAGGATTGGAATTTCTAGCAGCCATTGCGCTTTAATTACCTCTTGTGTAGCAAATCTTTTACTCTTTTAGTACTATTCTTTTGTTGGGGGGTTTTAATAGAGTGGCATACAAGATTTAGTTCATACTTGTTTCCAATATTTCGACTAGAGTATAAACAAATTATCTGACATCATGCTTCACAGTATGCAAAAGTATAAAGTAATGTACAACACACTTAAAAAACTATTGCACGAATCACTCCATAAGCCCCCTTGAAATCTATAATAAGTGTACACGTACACATATCATATATAGCAAATGCAGCAGTTAATGGAAAGACGGTTTTTTAGATTACTTCAATTCATGATCAAATTTACAACAAAGAAACAGATAGATCTACATTCAATTCTCGAATAGCAATTATGGATAATTACTCGATAGACTACAATCATGAATGTAAACGATCAACGGAAACAAGCACAAAAAAAATCGAGAAGCAATGTGTGCTAACACCACTCTCATGGACGAAACCCTAATTCAATCGCACAACAACTAGAAGGTTGACAAAGTTGAAAATGAAACAATAATCATGAACACTTTATTTCAAGCACAAAAAATCCTGATTGATGCACATAAAAAATCGAAAGACGAAGAAGATGTGCTTACTTTATTCTTAAATGCGGTAAAAATCTGAAGAGGAGATTGATAGGTTTAGATCTCGTCACGTTAATAGACGGAAGCCTATCTTTTGAAATGATGCACAAAAAATGTGTTTGGTGAGTTGTGGCAGAAGTTATAATTTATACTACATAACTAGGTCAACGAGGCGGAGAAAGCAATGGGCCTCACTTGTTATACTAAACTAGCTGCTAAGGTAATAGAGCGTTTCCTCGCTACAAGCTTGTAAAACTAAACCAAGGGTATGCATATATTTAACACGGCTAAAATTGTATTAGCAATCTAGCAAAATGCTAGAAGTAGAATGATAACAATACAACAAAAATTGTAAACGGCATGAGGTTACAAATTTGTGCACTTCATATCAAGTTACAGTTTTGGCTATAACTCAAAATTCGAAAGATAGCTTATCACATGTTATATATATATATATATATATATATATATATATATATATATATATATATATATATATATATATATATATATATATATATATATATATATTGTGAACATAAACGGGCATTTCCGCATCATTAAAAGTTAGCCAAATGAAATTAGCAAAAGCACGTGATTACATCTTTTTAACGGCACCTATATTTTATTAATAGAAGCACACAGCAATTACATCGAAACGCATTCAAGTACCAAAGGCATTCTAGTTTAGAAGTTACATAATTGCAATGTTTCTACATATAATCTTCATCAACACAAAATATGAAAAACATACTTCATTGTCCTATTCGACAAAAAATAGCATTGCAATAGCACTAATTGAGTTGCATAATCAATGATGCCAACGCTGGTATCATAATGCAAACACAAACATATATAGGCATGCAAATAAACATACTACGCTATCTAGATGAATACAAAAGTACCAAATTATAACAGTACACAAGAAGGTTAACATAGCAGACTTAATAGTAACAAGAGAGCAAAAGTGAAGAAAGATCAAACTCACCCCATATATTGGATTCCATGTAAATTTCTTGAAGGGTTTTGTGAAGAACCCAAAGAAATGAAATACCCATATAAGATCTTGATGAAGAAATTAGCTTACTGCTCATCACTTTATGACGAAAATATGTGAAAAATGATAAACGATCGATGAGGGAAGATCTTGATATCCAAAGTGGGAGAAACCCTAACGTTTTCTTAACGAGCTTCAACTAGTTTCGGTTGAGAAATATGTGGAAGTGTGCGTGTGTTTTGACTACGGCATATTTATTACGACACAATGTATACATGTGGCATGAAGAAATGCTAAAAATATGAGATGACGTGTTACACCCTCTAATTTTAGCTATTCGTCTCGTTTACGCCCTTAAAAACTAACAATAACTCGAAAAGAACCTTTAAGAATGTATTTCTTGTCTTATAATAAGTGTCCGCTTAGTACCGGCATGTTTCACGGTTTTTAGGACAAAATGATTGTTATTCATTTTCAACCACTAAGATATCACATTCACTTGTTATAGAAATTTTGATATGATAAAACATTGAAATTGAAATGATAATTTATATCAAAACAAACTAAGATAAAGCCCATCTTCAAAAGAATGCAATTTTTTAAAGAATGAGCACTAGCTTACATCAACATTTGAAGTGTAACTTGTGTAAAGTTACACTTCAATCCAAAAAAAAAAACATATGCACCAAAAAAAAAAAAAAAAAAAAAAAAAAAAAAAAAAAAAAACATTTGAAGTGCATTTTCTATCAAGAGGTTACATATGTGAACAACTAACCAACTAGTCACCATATATAGTTACATACACACATTTTTGGTAACCATGGTTTTCGATCTTTTGATCGACTAGTCCACAATGTTTGAACCCAACACCACACAGATTCAAACCGGATAAAGCTCTCCCTTTTCAGGAGATTGGCATGATCACTTTCATACACACACATTATAACTCAAGTCAAGGGTTCAAACCCTATAAGTAGCACACTATACATGATTGTTTCCCATAAGGCCATAAATGATTATTCTTTATCATATTGATGGTCTCAAAACACACATCCAAACACCACCTAATCTTATTTTCTTTTAGAAA
Organism: Artemisia argyi; assembly: GCA_030686995.1. Classification (NCBI taxonomy): domain Eukaryota; kingdom Viridiplantae; phylum Streptophyta; class Magnoliopsida; order Asterales; family Asteraceae; genus Artemisia; species Artemisia argyi. The sequence goes on along the minus strand of CM060689.1, from coordinate 15,739,684 downwards.
CACATCATAAATTTTCAACATGTATTTTTGTTACATGCTTTTTTAAACACTCAAAACATGAACCGTGTGTACATGTGATTTGAATTTTGACAGATCGAAGTGTCAAACACAAAATTCTGGATGTGCAAATTATCATACAAGTGACCATAGTAACGTGGTATTCTGAACTTTTTCCTGTTATATACAGACCAAAATTCAATTCTAAAAATGATACTATTAGAAAAAGCCTATATCGATTCCTCATGGCCGGACTCTTATAGGCTATGTTTGGCACAAAGCTTTTTGGAGCTTTTTGGGGCAATGAGCGGTGAGAATGAGTTTTTTTATTTTTAGTGTTCGTTTGACATGAGAGCTGTGAGCTTTGCTATTTTTTAGAAAAACTCATTTTTCCAATGCTTCTTTATGAAGCTGTGAGCGGTGAGCAGGAGCTGTGCTACTGCTCACAGCTACTTTTGCCAAACATTGGCATAAAGTTTTAATTAAAAAAACTAAATACGAACTGTCTTTCGCTAAGCCACTAATTGCTTATAGCCTCACCTTCTACAGCTGAACAAGCTCAGCCTCATAGACTATATATCAAACATGACAAGTGGAACATAAACTTTCCGCCCCTTATACCCCTCCTCGAGTATGTTCCTCAGAAATTCTTTCCACTGATAATAGTGCATATCTCGCACCAAAAGGCGACAGAGTTGAATCCAGGAGAAACGCAGAATTCCACAACTACATCACACTAATTAATACCCAAGAATGTATCGACCCTGTATATCAAAGATTATGTGCTGATAATTAGATGAAATCCATAAGGAATAACATCGAATGTGTGTGTGCGCGCGCAAAGCCAAAAGAATTTAATGCCACAAAGCAGTAGCAGTTACCATTAGCTTAGATGGAAGAAGTGGCGCTAGCTGGAAGAAGTTCCATCTCAATCTCTTGCAAAGTTTTCCCTTTTGTTTCCACAACATTCTTCCTGACAAATAGAAATCCCACCAAGCAAAAGCTTGCGAAAACTGTGTATAGTATGAGTGGCCTAACTTGCTCCAGCATCCGCAAAAACAGCAAACCAACAAAGAAATTTATAACATGTATAAAGTGACATAAGTAAATATTACAGTTTAAAGAACATTCAAGAAATGCGGAATTTTAATCCTAGAGAACATATTGTTAAACATTTTATAAAACAGTAAGAGGCGAAGTTGAACCAAATGTTGATGTGAAGGGGTATGGGTTTACCCAATGTACAGCCATGCAGATAGCCATAGCCTTTGCTCTAAGGGGGTTGGCAACACACCCCTCACCTCAAATCCCTTCACTCACTTACACCCAATCCCCTTATGCCACATCACTCTCCCACTTTCTCCTTCACTCACTCACTTTTTGTTGGCATCAAACCCCTCACCCTTCACTCACTTCTTTTTTTTTTTTTTTTTTTTCTTTTTTCCTTTTTCTTTTTTAATAACCATGAATCAAATGCCAATTGCCACTCTAGACTTTTTAGTCGTTTTTTCATAAGTGAAAAGCCCAATTCCAGACAACCCAAAATTGAAAAGCCCAGAAGCCCAAAGAAATACCCTAAAACACACATCATAATTCCTATAACACACTCTCACCCTCATTTTGTGCCTCCTCATTTTGTAGCAACCAACAAACCTTAAAAAAAAACCAAGATGCCGGCCGGAAGAAGGGTACAATTCATTTGTCAACATACAAAAAAAAAAAAAAAAAAAAAAAAAAAAAAAGCCGTTAAAGCTCCAACGGTCCAAAATAGAGAGCTCCAACGTTCGACTTTTTCTTTCTCTCGTGCGTAAGCTTCCCCGCAAAACCACCTCCCCGTGCGGTACCGATGGACCGGCGGCGGTGTTCCCGCACGGGAAACACCTCGTATCGTGCCTCCCCGCATGTGTTGCCAACCCCCTAAGAGCATTAGGTGTAGTTGACAAGCTCAAGCTCCTCATTCGGGCCCCACATGTGCCACATCCTCTAACACCTCTTCACAACTAACCCCCTCCTCACCAAACAACAAATTACAACTTCTTCATTTGGGCCCCACCACTTACAACTTTATTTTTTTATTTATTTCATTAAATAAATTAAATTCATTTAATTCAAATAATACAAATAATAATTATTATTATTATTTTTAAAAGTTACAAAATAATTAGGAAAAATAAATAAAAGAAAGAAAAAGAAAAAACACCAACCGTATTTTATTTTTGAGCCCATTCTTACCACTTGCATCCTTGAGCCCATTCCAGCCAAAAAAAAAAAAAATGAAAATGAAAAACCAATCTTCTTCTTCTTTTCACCTGTACACACACCACACACACTGACGCACACACATCTTCCTCTTCATGGTTGGACCTTTGTCTACTTGTTCTGCGTATCTTCTTCTTCTTCTTCACCCACGCGTGCGCGCACGCACACACACTTTCATTTAAAAAAAACACAAATTTATTGAAAGAAAAAAAAATGAAAGAAACCTGTCAAATTGTCAGACCATTTGCCTCGCCATGCCCACGAAGAAAATACCAACGATGAAGAACGGCGAGGGCCTCTCGGTGTGGAAACGAGGAACGGCTCGCCGTTGACCCTCCACGTAGGAGGGTGTTCGGCGAGCCTACACCGTGTGCTCTAATTCGGCCTGGGAATATTTCTGACAAGAGAAGACCAGGTACGGGCCCCACACCCATGGCAAATGACAACACAAACCTGCATTAGATAAACACATCATAAATTGGAGGTCGAAATATATCCTAGCAAGTCAGCATAAGAAAGATTCTATTTTAAGACATGTTCCCTTTTTGTTCTTTTATTTTAATTCTTTATGCTTCTAACTCTATTTAAGTATCAAGCATTTCAGTTGATGACTACCATCAGCTGGCAAAAATGGAGTTTTGGCAACTGAAGAACCATTAGCTTATCATCCGGATATTATTTTGACTTTATGTTTTAAGGTTATAAAGTTGATGTATACTCACAAAAGCACGCCACCAACAGAGAGGTACACCACTGGAGACCCTGATACTAAGCTACTCCCCGCAACTGCTTGCATGCCCATTGACATTGCCTGAATCAGCCCATCAATAAAAAAGTCAAAAACTACAAAGCTAAGACCATCTGATCTTACATGTAGTTAGCAATTTAGCATGGTTTATATACCATGCCCATAAAACTTCCAAGAAGAGGAGCCTTCCTTCCCAGTTTATCCATCAAGATCATTGCAATTATTGAGCCTGTGAAGGAATAATAAGATAAATATCAATAAAATATTCACAATGGCCTCTACTGATGAAGAGCGTAGTATATCTTGGTGAAATATAACCTGATAAGTTAACTACTCCAATAGACATGTTGGCAATATCTGGAGGAACTCCAGCACTCTTGAAGACAGTTGAAGAGAAATAGAAAACAGCATTTATGCCAGAAAATTGTCGCAGAGCAAGAAGAGCAGGCCCAATGAAAACCACTGCAGCACACTAAGCGATAGATTTTTTAGGAAAAAAACATATACATCTCATTGGAATAAAAAGAAAGCAACTGTGGTTATATCTATACCTCTAGAATGACATCCATAAAACAGCTCTGAGAGCTTTACTCCGTCTACTTCATCCCCTCTGTCTGTCTTGGATAGTTCTGCCATTGATGATTTGACATGTAATCCTCCTAGCAGCTTTGCGAACTCTGCTTCGGCATCAACACTTCTTCCTCTCTAAATTAGATAAAAGAAAAGAAGTTTATAAAAATCATTATGGAATCGGGTCCTACAGAAATGTGCGACATTTTCTGTGTTGACATACATGTAACTAAGATGTCATAAGTGGATGCGGATAGATATCAACGAAAAAAATACACAATAGAAAATGAAAGGGGGCAATGAGCAATTCTAACCTTAAAAAGCCAATGAGGACTTTCTGCACAAAACTCCATCAGAAGAGAAGCAAAGCTGCTGGAACAGTAGATACCCAGAAGCACACACGCCACCTAATCCAATAATCAAAAAAACATTATTGCAAATCCAAAGTGGTTGTGCAAGTAATCAGCAATTACATATCATGTTCCCTACCAACGAGAAACATCCTTTGCTGGTATCCCAATGAAGAAAGAACATATAAGTCCAAGACAAGTTGCAATCTGAGTGAAGCTCCTGTATGTGCCTTGCACAAAAGCTGGTGAAACCTAACTTTTGATAATTACAGGTCAGGAAAAGGATAATCTGGAATGTCAACCTAATAAAGTATGCGAGCAAAAAAATGAAAAAGTTCAATCAAACTTCGTACCTCTGTAATGTACAGAGCTGCAACTGGAGGGCTAACACCCATTGTGGTTCCTACAAGAAATCTTCCAAGAAGCATACCTCCAAGACCGTCTGCTGTGGCACTGCAATTCATAGTTTGAATATCATTAGGCACCTCCTGAAGAAGTTGTAGCTTAATCTATCATCATTGCAAATAGTATAGCTTATAGGAGTTATAGCAATACATTATCCCTCATAAAGCTCCCACTATGGAAATTAAAAGAAACACTATATAAGCTGTTATGAGGCAATTTTGGTCTACATTTGCCATTGATCTATAATAGCCAAACAGACACAATACCATTTAATCATTAAATCCCTCAACATATATAAAGATGAAAAGATTGAGCCACAATAAATTATGAAAAGTTACCCGGATCAGCCTATTGACACATGGGTACAAGTTCAAATATCCATTAAAAGATTCAGAAATGAGAAAACCGAATAGCAACCTTGAATTTGACTGCCTAAAGTTCAAACTACAGTACTGCTAATCATAGTAAGCGATAATGATCTCACTATGCCACCAGCTACTCTTATAAACATCTATGGAAATAGGAATGCATCAAACTCTAAAGGGTAACCCATGCTATAAAAAACGATTACGAAGCTAGTTCTTCTTTTTCCACCCAAATACTTCATGTATAAGCATGTACACAACAAAAGGGTAAACGCGGAATAGCAAATATCAGCTTGGGACTCTTCAATCGACTGACTACCGCACTCTAAACATCACATTATGACTAATATTCCTGGCCCGCGTATCAATAATCTGCTGCTTTTTCACGGGATCTTCTTCATTCTCCATCTTCCGAACAAAAAAAAAAAAAAAACCCTACACCCTACAAAAATAAATTATAAATAGTTAAATACATCTTTCATTTAAGAATTTTATCACAAAACAACACCCTTTATCGAGAATCATATATATGTGTAATTTCATAAATACCCATTTTCGAAATCAGCATTCAGTCACAATACAAAACAATAAAGATACAGAAATGAACATAACAATAAGGGTAATGATTATATATATAAAATGTTACCTTTATGTAGTTAAGAAAATGGTGTTAAAGATTACTGAATTTGAAATACTGTTTTGATTGGACTATAAAATTATGATCTTCAAATTGTGATTGTGTCTCAGCTTTGAAAATGATCCTTTGTTTATAGTCAGGAACAATGTTTTTGATTTTGGTCCTTGATTTTTTAAGGTTTTGTCATTTTGAGTTTCTTTTTTCTCCTAGTTTGTTGGAGGGCTCATTATCGTGCGTTATAACACCGTTAATGGTGTTATGGCTCCATGTGCCATGGCCATAACGACGCGTTATCAGATTAATCTTTCGTGTAAAAATAAATAGAAATTCTGGGGCTCATGAACCTATAACTTGGGTTATACGAGTGATGGTGCTTTTTTTGTTGTGTGTTATGAATGTTATAGGGCTAGAGCTAGCGTGGAGGAGCTATAACACAACGCGATACTCAACCCTGTTATAAATTGTAAAGGTTTATAAACTAAACAACCTTTTTCTTCCCCACAAATTTTGTTGACCCACAAAGATATATAGTATAAACATATCTTTTTCTAACAGCAAAAACAACACACAAGTTAGAATTTTTTAAGGATTTGTACGCGAAACCTTTTGGTTAGTAAGTCACCTTGATGTCGATAGACCATATTTCCTTTACGCTCAAAGTTTTTGAAAATACTTTGTGTATTCAAAGTCTTGTTACCGGCTCTTCTTGTGCTTATATAATAAACAATTACTTGTTCTTCCAAGTAGCCTTCATAATAGTTTTTGTGAATGATAAATAAATGTTGTCTTTCTATTGTAATTTTGAATGATAATTGGCATATTTAAAAGAGTTTGGAGGTCAACCATTTGTTTTTGAAATATTCATATTTAAGGGTCTTCTTCTGATCTAGTTATTGTTTCTCGTTGGCCTTTAATGATACTAGTTACGTCTACCAAGTTCTTTTCTAGTGATATTGACACTTAGCAGTTTATTGACATCCAAACATTCATATATTATAGACTAATTGTCTTTACGATTTCTTATGCACGTTAAATAGGCTTAATGGAATGAAAATATTAAGTACAGAAATTAGATGGAGTTTTAGTAAAATCTCAGTGATAATAATTGATGAATCTTTTCTTCATTCAAGAATTGAAAAAATGAGATGTGTTCAATCTTTTGTTCCTAGGAAAGTTACATTGCCTATTTGGAGGAGGCAATAAATAGTTTGGTGACGTGTGTCCATTTCAATGCTTGTGATATTGATTCAAATTCGTTTTTATGTATGTTGCGCGAAGCTGATCCAAAGAACCTTATACACCTCTTGCCTTTCTGCAGCTGGATTTACTCGATTTGGGTTGATATATACTAGTGGTGGTGTCTCTAAACTCCTAATTTAAGCAGATGCATGTATACAAGCACTATTGACTTCATTGACTTGTTCACCGGAGAAATTTTCCCTAGCTCAATCAAAATGCCTACAGGCGATTATCTCTACTAGCGCTTGTAACAATTCGCATTTTCAGGATAATTACCATTCCCGGAAAAATTTTACTATTCACTTTTTTACTATTCACTTTTTACTATTCACTTTTCACTATTCATCTCAGAAATTTTTATTTCATATTCTCGTAAGTTAAACTATTTTAACGATAATCCGAGAGTTTGACGCTCGTCGGATCATTTCTGCAAAAATCACAAAGCCGTGTCCGAGATTTACTTTTAGGTTTAAACGTCCTTCCAGCATCCCGATATATCCATAAAACATTATAAACCATAGAAATATGATTTTCTATCATTTTATGACAATTCCAAAAGTTTTGGAATTTTACGTTTTTCAGTTCAGCGTTTTACGCGAATTGCGCGTTTTAGACCCGTGTTTCCAGTTTTTAGCAGGGTTTTAGCACCCGATAGATCCTACCACTCATTTTATATTTTATTATGGACTATATTGACATGTTTAACAATACTTTCAAGTTTCATATTTTTACGATACCCGGTTTTACGTTTTGAGGCTTAATCATTTACGGTTAGCGATTTACGGAGTCAAAACTAGCTACATACTTAGGATATTATCATCCAAACACCAAGAGTCATCATCTAGTCACCTTATCCCATTCCAAACCGCCAATGTGGGGGGGGAGTCACCTTGGTGTGGCTTGATCTTGTCCATTGATCCTTTAGATCATTACAAGTGTCTTAACTAACCATGGTTAAATTCTAACCCAATATATGGTTAACTATTTTTCCTACCCTATAAATACCAAGCTAAACACATGAGATTTCTTGCACCACACCTTCTTATAACCTTCAAGTCCTAAAACCTAAGGCACTTTTCTTATATTTTGTAAGAAAGTTAACTAGTTTTTGAAAGAAAACTAGTGTTTGATCTTCAATCTTGGAAATTTTCTAAGAAAAGTTGTTATAACTTTAAAGTCTCCAAAAAGACGTTGTTATAATCTTCAAATAGCTTTGGACTTCAAGAAGGCGTCGTTATAATCTTCAAATAACCTCGGTTTATCATAGATTGCAAAGGGTGAAGCTAAAGTCTATCAATGTCCTATCCTTACATGTTAACTTCCTTTCATCTTTGAAAGCCAAAAGTTGTAAGCCAAACCCTAACATGCTTCTTGTTGAATAATCATGTTCATGTTATTTACATATTATTCATGCTATATTATGTCTTGTATTCATGTCCATGATGTATAAAAGTGAGTAAAACAAGTATTGATACATATATGTAACTTATGTTATTCAAACAAGTAAACTAGTGACTTTCTTGGAAAACCACGACCAAAATGGTAAAATTATGATGTTGTATCATTACATATTACAGTAGAGGACTTAACAAGGAAACCATAGCAATTTGAACCACCTAAAACGAGTATACGAGTCAAAAGTTACGCCCATTTGAAGTTACCAAAGATTTCCGGCAAAACTGCCTAAACCTTACTGAATCGCATTCTGACTTTTTGAAAGTCCCACTTCTGGTCCGATTCATCAAAAAGTTAAAACACGAAAGTTGTCCGGAACGACGTTTTCGTTCAGGAACAAAGAAGCTCGAGCCCTGAAAACGCTTTCCGAGTGATAAATCTCTTCAAATTCTAAACAGCCCATTTTTAGACAAAGTCATTACATATAGGTTATGGTTTATGAAGACCAAAGGGGTCTTATGACCTATAATCAAGACCACCACCATGGATAGAGCCAAGGTTGTGTCTCATGACCTTGAAACAAGGACTAAAGGTCATGGCTAGGCCATGACGAAATGACCATAACAACTCACATAGGCGTAAACATGAAACAATGAGTTAGGCGATAACTTGAACAAGCAATTTGGATCTACTTCACTTAAAAGGAAACCATGAGATTTTACCAAGAGAACATGGTCATTTAAGACTTATGAAACTACCCCTAATAACAATCTTCATGTATAAATAAACTTTCATAAGTTTATTCAAATATCGGACATGTAACCTTTCGGATCAAAACTTATATCTATATATTTCATCAACTACTACAATAGTAGGGAGCCTCATGTGAGGAGTTCATTATGTAAGCCGTCGAGTTGAGTTGTGGATTTACGAGTTAAAGTGTCCTGGCTCCTCGAACGCTTACTAACATGACTTCTGAATTATGTCGGCCCGAACGGTAGTAAACGATATACAAAACATACATGTTTCATGAATCTTTTCTTTCAAAGACTTACAATATACATCATACCACATCATGGACTATAATGCAAGATATATATATAGGCACTACTTCATATTCTTTACTCCGATCCTAAGTCGCGACATTCTATTATAGGTTGCTCATAGAAACCTTCACGATTCGACCATCACCTTCATTACTTGTTATCTTACTTAAGGTGAGTTCATAGCCCCACTTTCCATTACTTAATTGTTTTACAAACCCTTGGGGGGAATACATGCTATTTTAACCGAGCACAATGTTTTTAAATTGTATGCTTGCCTGATTGTTTTATTATCACTAAGTACCAACCTTGCTAAACCGAGATCCCTTATTATGAACCATTTAATCACTAGCAATAGTGAGCGCGAATATTGTGAATAGGCCTATTGGGATTGACGAATCATATTTGTATTGACTAAGTTCAAACAAATGCACTAATATTTGAGATTTAGGTATGTTAGCAAAGTACCTACCGGGATAAATCTGCCGATCGATATTGGTACACGTTAACGTTTTGGTGTCATAAGCTTAGTGTATAATACATTTTATGGGCGTATAATAACGTAGCCTACCTGTTTTGTTTTCCAAACATTGGTGTGAGTCTACAGCTCACACTACGATTATTGTGTTCAAACGATTTACCTACAAACACTACGATTATGGTGTTCAAACGATTTAACTACCAACACATTGTGTTCAAACGATTTAACAAACTCTATGAATATCACTCAACCTTTGTGTTGACCTCTCAAGCATGTATTTCAGGTTCATGACGATCAAGGATGGCACGGAAGCGCACGGATACTCAAGAGGGCTATAAATTTTATTATCATTCAAAAACTCATTTAATGTAAATTGTAAACATGGAACCATTTGGGACCTCATTTTGTAATCTCTGATATTTATACAATTTGAATGATAAATCTTTTAAAACGACTCAATTGGAGTTCGTTTTCTATTATTGTGACTATTGTGCCGTCGAGTAACACCCAGTTTGAATTCCGCTGCATCCATGAATTGGGGGTGTTACAGCGCTCCCTTATCATTTAATTTTTATTAGTTTCAAATCACATCATTTTCTTCTTATGCCCTCTATAATTTACTGCAATATGTGTTTTTTTTCCTCTTAAGTAGTTTCTTTCCATTCTTTCAGTCTTTCAAAATGCATTGCGTCTTGAGGTTCCTTGGTTGGGCCAGCTTTTATGAATGAAGTAGAGAAAAAATAAAGGGAAAATTCTTTCAAAACGTACCATACTTGTCAAAAAAATCACTTTTGAGTAACGTACTTTTAATTTTCGTTCTTGTGGTGCTAAACTTTCATTTTTTGCCTCTTTTACGCACTTTGGTACGTTTTTATGACATTTTTGCCCCTGGATTTCAAAAAAGTTGAGGGGCAAAAATGTCCCAAAATGTGTAAAAAAAAGGCCAAAAATGAAAGTTTAGTAACCCAATAAGGAAAAAAAAAGTTCGATACTCAAAAGTGATTTTTTGGACAAGTATGGTACGTTTTAAAAGAATTTAACTCTGTCCTCCCTAGTCACCATGTGAAAACCTGTGACACCATTTCAGTTTATCAAGATAAGACATGTATCACATTCCTCATCTCTTAATGTAGTTCAAGGAGTTAGAGGATTTTTTTTCCCGGCGTTTGAAATGAATAAAACCTCAAGGATTATCAGTTAAGGGTTCTAGATAACAGTTAATGTAAATAGATCCAATAAAAACGTAATCTACTATCATTGTTGTAAGACGGTGATCTCCAGCCTTCACGCTATTCGAATTTAGAGGTGATACTGTTAGAATTCAATTACCATGACAATCATATAAATCAAAGTGCTCACGTATGCGGAAGCGTAGGATCAAGTATAACACATAAATATTAACTAAAACATAAATAGGAACGTACCGTGGTGATTCTAGCCCGAACAAGAATCAAAAGCAATTGTCTTTAACAATATGAAGAACCCTAATTAGGGTTTATATGGATCAATGATTAACCCCTTACCGTTTTGTTAATCGATCCCTTGATAACAACAAAAGTATGTTGTTACCTCGTTCTTGTACACACAAACTACCAACGAATAAAGGTTTGATGCAAGTAAACAAAACCACTTAATTTTGGATTAAACCAAAATCGACCCAAACCCATATGAGGGGGGTTGAACCGATCGGCCTAGGAAAACAAAAGAGAGAAACAAAGTTTTAGGGTTAGAGTGTGTGCACAAAAGATTGTGAAAGTCTAACCCTTGGCCTTGTATATATACTAGAGGATTTCTTGGTGACCAAGCAAACATGGGTTGGGCTTGACCCACCCTTGTTCGACCGGCCTATCATCCCACAAGGGGATTCTAGATCCTTCTTGACACCCAAGTTTCACTCTAGTCCTTATCTTTCTTATTTAACGATAGTTAGTCCATACGGTTAATAACTAACGACCGTTTAGTCCATTAAGTGTTATAAATATATATATTCGATACATATATATATTTATTATTCATTATTCTTGTTTGTAAAGTGTGCAATCCCGAGGTCTCGGGTTCGATACTAGACATTTACATATTAATATTTATCCATATATTCCAACAGCTCCCACTTGGATATCTATTAATAGTAAAATGACATTGGTTGGCGTCTTGCAACACTCCAATGCCCCTAGTTCAATCCGAGCTAGGTTTTCTGGAAAAAACCTTTAATGATTCATCATTATAATTATCCTTTTGTTTCTAATACCACATTAATAAAGATGTGAGATTCTTTATTAAATTTCTGTTTCTCGTCTCTTTATGATTTAACAAAATTACCAAAACATCTGAACGTATTCCAGATAGACTTTGGGCGTGGCCACGCAAACATTTTGTCAACCCTACGAGGGGCCCAGCAGTATTAAACTTCTGAACAAATCAGAAGGAACAAATTCTCTCTTGACTACAAGAATAACCCATGAACTTTGCAACACTTCTGAAAACAACCCTTATGACTCCCTGTTACGGTGAGCGGTAGATTGCTTCACAAAAATGCACTACATCCATGACACTTATCTGGTATCTCAAGTCTGAGGATAACTTTAAATATGATTCTCACATTAAATATTAAATCATATTATTGGGATAAGTCCAATATTCAATTCATCGAATATCATGTGAAATTAGTATGTCAACGCATCAATATACTTTCAAGTATATTCTTAACCAATACTCAGATTTGTCTTAGTTTAATGATATTCCCATATCATTAATCGACAATGGACAATTTAGAACAACATAAGTTATTCACGGATTTAAACATGCAAATATAGGACACAATTTATTATTAATGAAAGCAAACGTACTAAGTACTTTAATTCATTATAAATAATAATTGCTCAATGTCCTTTATCCAAACACTAAATAGATCAATGCATGATAATTCTAGTTAATGAATCTTGTCTCAAGTAATAACTTGAAGACAACTATGCCTCAAGCAATGACAATCATTCTTGTTGACAAGGCATTATTTCAACTAACTTTGATCTATCCGAATTTTGAGAATACTTAATTCAAGAATTCAATAAGTAAAATTCTTGTATGTGTATATCCAACTATCTTGATATAGCTACATAATTCTTCATAAATAATGTGATATCCTCAATCACCAATTTATGATAATCAAACTTTCAAACCTTTTAAAGTTTCAAGTATTCTAATTCTTTAATGTATAACGCAACTATGCTCTTAGTAAGCACAACTAGTTCTCATGGCCATTAACAAGGATAAAATCCTACCATGACTAGTTATTGAGTGTCATCTCAATTAAACAGCATCATTGTATATAATCACAATATGCTCTTAAAATTTCCGTAAACTTAATATCCAATGTGTAATGTTTAGGAGCTATTCCAGTTTGAGGATCATTATTCTAATTTCAAACATTTTCCATTAGAATATCTATTACACAAGTTATATAATAACTTTTAATTGGATATCAAATATTGTCAAATCATTTAAGCACTTAAGCATGATACAACAATAATATAATGCACATGAAAATCCTTCAGTCAAACTTAGATTTTATTCACGTTTGATCTTTACAAATATGTATATCCATTTAGTCATCCTAAATAATATATCATATTTTATTTAGAATTTATTTACCGCACTTGTTTATTTAATAATAAACTTTTGTTTCAAGGTTGTATGTTATATTTCCTAAATCTTTCAAGTAACGTTTCATTCCAAATTAAGTCTAACCTTTTACTTATATGGAATGTTACTCTTATATGTTATACAACATATATGATTTAGTAAATAATAACATAATACTCCCACTAGCTTTCTGGAATACTTAGAAATTACCTTATTTTAATTATAAACCTAAATATAGATTTAATAATTTATCATAAGAATAATCTCCTAGATGCATGCATTTTTCCATTCATTGATTATTGCATTTTGTACACTTCCAAAGATTTGCATGAATTCATAAACTCCTTTTTGATTACTTATCGTCCTCGCTTAAGTAATTATTCAAGAAAGAGTTTTTGATATTCCATTGTCAAATTTCACATTCATGTAAATATGACAATTACCATCTTTATATCTTTAATGTACTTAAGAAAGAGTATTCAATCATAGTTAATTGCTTAAGTATGATTAATAATCTTGTCATAAGATATTCATTAAGATATGTGTACAATTTTTGTCCATATGATTATTTCACAAAGATTTAAACCACTAGGGTTACATTATCTTTGAATAAACTCATCATCATTCTCTAACTATTAAGAATTAAGATAGACCAAATTTTCTAAATTTGAATATCTTTATGAACAGCATCTATAACATTCATAATATGAGTAATTCACCCAATTCATTATTTTGGTAATACTACATCATATAATCATCAGCATATTAATTAAATATCTGAGATATCCAAGTGGATCTATGAATGATAATTCCATCATCTTGAGGTTTATCATTTACATGTTAAGCCTCATCATGATTTTAACTAGTGTGGTTTTAGAAGATTATGTATCTTGTAATTCTATCTTTTCTAGATATAATTCTCCCACTTGCCTTTAGCAATATAGAGATTATCTATAACTACTTAGCAATTAGAGCAACAATACAGCGTTCTCTTTTAGGACATTACAAATACATATTGATAGTTCTTTGTTATTCTTTTGTTAACAACCTTCTTATAAGTGGCTTAACAAATTCAGAACTTCAATTTAAGACTTAATGTGATTCATCACAACAACGTCTTATTAATCTTCTAGGAGTCTAATTGAGTATATTCAAGCCATACTCAATTTCTAACCTTGATAACTTTCAGAAGAAAAGAAGTCATAGTTATCTTTAATCGAACAATACTAATAGAGTTTGATTCTTTCTAATTGATCACACAACATACTTGTAGTATTTCATTAGAAGTAATATTGTAAGATAATCAAACAATATGTAAGATAACCATATATCTTTTAGCTTGTCTATTTACCAACTAAATCAACTTAATGGTATAATAGTATTTTCAAGCCAACTGCATGCTTTATAACACAAGTACTTTTTAATCAAGTCACTTCATGTTTATGTCGCATTAAAACATAAACGTGTTATAATCCCACTATTCGTTATTAATCATTGATCAACTCAATGACTTCTTGTATATGTCTTAAAAGACCATAACAAGCTAACGTCTTACTTAATTATAAGTCTTGTAATACTTAGAAGACTTCATGTTTATAACTATACAATAAAGTATAAACATGTATAATTAAAGTAATCATGAACACCATCATTTGGTTTCAATAATATTTTCAAGTTAACACACTACTTCATGTTTATTTATGTCATTCTAAGAATACATAATTATTAAAGTAGTATTATATTACTTCATGCATTTATGTCATTCCAATAATACATAAATATTATAGTTGAAGTTATCTTGTTATCATATTGACACATGTTCTAATAGATGTCTAATTTAGAAACTGTAAATTATCCATGTAGGTCTCACGCATGCATGGAAATTCACCTTGTTGTTAATATTTAGTCTGCGTCTCACGTTTACTAAATTATAACACCAAGTGTTTCTTAGATTAGATGTATTAAATCTAATTAGAATTATAATCTCTTACTTGCAGTTAAGAGAATCCTTTAAATCATATTCTTATGTGTTGTACTTTGCACACAATGAAGATTTCTCCCACTTGTGCATTGAACAACACCTGTTACATTTAAACAACACGCACGCGCTTGTCAATGTGAACAATATGATTTATGTCATTAGCATAACTAGTAGATATAGAGTTACTCAATCAATCAAGGAAACGTACATGACTATCCTTGAAAATATTAGTGTCTATATTTGGAAAGTAATTACCTTGAGATATTCAAAAGATAATCTAAGTTACAATCAAGACAATAAGTCTTGTAACTCCCACTGAATTAGAGAACATAATAATAGTCCCTTATTCATTCATAAGAACACAATACTCCCACTAAATTTGACAACATTGTAAATGTTTCACTAATTAGTGAAAGAAATAGTGTACTATTTACTTTCCTACATCTTTTTAGAAAACCCATTCAAACAATTATATAGGTTATAAAAGGATGTAATCTACTTCATAAATGTGATTCATCACATTCCAAATTATTAACTTGAAAAAGCTGGGCATGCAATTTCTTCCTGTATAGATCTACCATACCAACAATTGTATGTAGTATCTTTAAATGGTCAAATTAAAACAACTAGATAAAATAATCTAATTTGTCTTTTACCATTATGCAGTAATCCGTCTAGTTTCTAATTTAATAACTCATAAGGTGCATATACTCTTACTATTAAAGTTTGCTATGAGTTATGTATTTAGAATTTAGACAATTCTAATCGTCCTATTATACCTTTCTCATTCATGAAAAGGAATAGGATTTAAGTCTCACACTTCTCGTAATGGAAAGAAGACTATATTTATTCTTTTTGTAAATATTGACTCTAACCAAAAACCCAAACGGGTGTAGATCAATTAAAAGAATAACTTACGTTTACGGTTTGAGTTGCATTAATACATTTAAAGAATTTACAAAATTCAATTTTAGTATTTTCGATAATTTATCTTTCCAAGAAAATATAATACCCAAGGCTATATTCATATAACCAACTAATTTTCTTGAAAATCTAGGATCTAACTTTACATAGTTTCACCACATCAGTTGATCTGCTAGTGGTGAAAGTACAAAAGATAGTAATCTGTCGAACAATAATTGGCAAACAAGATTTCCAATTCCTAGATCATTATGGGATTTACATCAAATTGATTCATCAATTTGCCTTGTAAGCATGTTTCATCCCATCTCATGCCTTAAGTTCTAGGTCTCACGCATCAACTTAATTAAGTTGTCTAACTTAGAAACTGCAAATTCTCCATGTGTGGTCTCACGCACACTCGGAAATTTACCTTGTCATTAAAATTTAGCCTGCGTCTCACGTTTACTAAATAATAACTTCAAGTGTTTCTTTTAGTTAGATGGCATGTAACTTAAATTATTAAGGGTATTAATTTTTTTTTGATATGTCAATCAAAATTATGTACAAAGATGCATGCACTCATCTTTATAACATAAGTTTTCATAAAAACTTTTTATATCCAATTCATGAAATTAATACACAAAGTTTTACTTGAGGTTTATGCCAAAACCCTAAGATGACTTTCTACAACATATGATTTTAAAAGTAATTCGTTTAAGACATATTCAAGATTGTGATAACCAAGGCAGACTCTAAGGCTCTTTTCTACGCCTTCAAATCACGGTTATGAATATCATCTTAAAAGACTTAATTTTAAAAGCATATTTGCACAAAACATCATTCAAGTAAAAGTTTATGGATTCAATCTCAAAATAGTAATAGAGTTTGAATTTTGCTAGTCTCGACTGGGAGCTGATTACCGTGCGAATCGGACCACGATTGTCATAAGACCTTTGCAAGATTCTTACTTTATCACTTTAGGGTTTCACAATTATTAGTCCGTATTAATTTTCTTTATGAAAACAACCCTTTTATTGCTTACAACAAGTCCAACTAAAACAATAAAACAAGTATCAAAGAAAATCAAACAACCAATAATAAATAAGTGAAACAATTAGCCACATGCAATCCGTATTAGAAAAGATCCTAATAAAATCAATTCTAGGTATAAAACGCATGTAATCAACTAAGGCCTTCACCTCTTAATGGAGGTGAGCCACATACATTGACGAATCAATTGCGTAGGCCAAAGCTAAAAACACACCACATAGCATATAAAATTGATTTTAATATGTATTGGAGTCTTCCCCAATTTAAGATCAATCTAAATATGTGACAACAAAACAAGATCCATGACAAACATGCATGTAAGTCACGGATTAAAACCTAACAATTAGCAATTAGGTCACAAGATACGTTCAATTAACCGGTTAATGACCTAGGGTTTCTAGTGATTACACATAATCAAGAAAACCACAAAACCCTAATTAGGGTTTCATGGGAAAATCGACCCCCCCCCCCCAAAATTAGGGTTAGGGTTTCGAAATTTTTAGAAAAAAAAAATAGGAAAAACCCTAGATAAAAAAAACATGTATCTAAAACAATTAAAGATCCGGTTTTTATTACGTTTTAGTAATCAATTACATGTTAAACCTGGCTCGTGATGCCACTGTTAGAATTCAATTACCATGACAATCATATAAATCAAAGTGCTCACGTATGCGGAAGCGTAGGATCAAGTATAACACATAAATATTAACTAAAACATAAATAGGAACGTACCGTGGTGATTCTAGCCCGAACAAGAATCAAAAGCAATTGTCTTTAACAATATGAAGAACCCTAATTAGGGTTTATATGGATCAATGATTAACCCCTTACCGTTTTGTTAATCGATCCCTTGATAACAACAAAAGTATGTTGTTACCTCGTTCTTGTACACACAAACTACCAACGAATAAAGGTTTGATGCAAGTAAACAAAACCACTTAATTTTGGATTAAACCAAAATCGACCCAAACCCATATGAGGGGGGTTGAACCGATCGGCCTAGGAAAACAAAAGAGAGAAACAAAGTTTTAGGGTTAGAGTGTGTGCACAAAAGATTGTGAAAGTCTAACCCTTGGCCTTGTATATATACTAGAGGATTTCTTGGTGACCAAGCAAACATGGGTTGGGCTTGACCCACCCTTGTTCGACCGGCCTATCATCCCACAAGGGGATTCTAGATCCTTCTTGACACCCAAGTTTCACTCTAGTCCTTATCTTTCTTATTTAACGATAGTTAGTCCATACGGTTAATAACTAACGACCGTTTAGTCCATTAAGTGTTATAAATATATATATTCGATACATATATATATTTATTATTCATTATTCTTGTTTGTAAAGTGTGCAATCCCGAGGTCTCGGGTTCGATACTAGACATTTACATATTAATATTTATCCATATATTCCAACAGATACAACATGTGTGTCAGGTGTTTTGGTTTCTTAGATGTTAATCTTCTTGTGTTTACTCTAGCTACTTGCTAGCCTTTCGGTTAGGATCTATCTTTCAGTTCACAAGAGGAAGAGACTTACGGAAATACTAAAACACCGAAAAAGCAACCAAAAGAACACTGTATAGCCGCTATACAGTGTTCTTTTGGTTGCTTTTTCTCAAAAAGGAAAATTACATTGCCGCTATACACATAATATAAGAGGTCTCGTTTTCCCTTGGATCATTGGTGACGTGTGTCCATTTCAATACTTTGTATCATTGTATGGAACACATAATATAAGAGGTCTCGTTTTCCCTTGGATCATTGGCCGCTATCTATTTGGCACACTGAACTAAAATGCTATTTCTCAAAACTCAGCCCAAAGTTGACCATATTCAAAGTTTACCTCCTTTTTTAATATGTGCGCGGATTTATGATCGTTTTCATTTCGTCACAAACCGTTGCACATCCCTGATTGAAACTTGCCCTTGCAAAGATGAAATTTCTATCAGAATTTCCCTAACCTGTAGTAGTATAACCAATAAACGTAAAGTAAACATTCCACCCTCCAGGACTCCAGATCGATGGGCATATTAGTAATATCATTTTCTCGAGGGATTTAATTAGTTTCCAAATAAATTGAGAGATGATAGAGTTAGGCCTTAGTTTTTAAACATATTTCCTTCTTCTCCAATTGAGATCACAGTACTAGCATTTTCATTTTTCCCACAAGAAAAGGTTCATCTAGATCGAGATTATTAAGAATCCTACATTATTGAAGTTAAAGTACATAATTTGAAAAAAGAACATGCAAACTGAATGATACCATACTAAACTCCTTATCTCTATTGTGATTCTTCTTCGGTGTCTCCCATGTAGTCTTTCATCCATATTGGTTTCCTGCCATTTCTTTTGGGCCTGATGCTAGGGCCTACTTGCTCTCGGTTGTGATGGCCCAATCCATTAGCAACATTTGTTGGTATATACGTGACTGAGCTCCTCCCAACAGTCTCAGCCAATGCCCTATCTTCGGGTACAATCCCCGACGATGTTCCTCTCTCAGAACTACCATTAGCGATGTCAATCAACAGCCTTGCGACCATCACCTCATCATCCGAACGAGTACCTTCTGTGATACTTCTTTGTACAGAACCAGCCACTCCCAGCATAACATCAGCTGCTGGATCCTTCAATATAGCATACAACATACGGTAATTTTGTCTCCTTCTATTTCTTACAACATCTATAACCAAATACAAGTACACTTTCAGTAAAGTAATATACAAGATAATTTAAAACGCATACATATATATGAAATACATAAAACTTTAAATTTACTTGGTGAAGCACTTGTGCTTGCTCCAGAAGTCATCTTCTTTCCGACCAACCGTCGACTCATGGTTAAAAGCAACAGCTACCTCTGAATATATATATCAAGACTAGATGCCTCAGAAGCTGCTACAAACTCGCAAACGGCTAACTAAAAAAACCTTTAAGAACATATTAGTCACAAGATAAAGTACAATCATATGCATAAGATTCAAAAACTTCTACATAATATTATGTACAACAAGGTATGTGAATATCAAGACTAGCCAAATGACACATTTTTTTTTTTAAATAATTTAAGTTTAAATTTTTGTTATATAACTTCAGAACCATAGTGGATAATCTAAGTATCATACCAGAACGCATCAGTCGAATCAGAAATCCGAGAAATTTATGTAAAGCATCAAAATCATAGAGCTATTCATTGTTATACATGTTGCAATTTTTTTTTTTACAAAGCGTATATGTTGCAAAAACTTGTTGCTGAAATTAAACGTCGTCGTTTACAGAAATACGAAATCTAACAAAGACGTGGATACATTAATTTGAAGACAGAGTTAGATTACATGCGTTTCCATTCCGTTCTACATGGACACATCTAGATCTACATTCTATTCAAGATCGATTTTATAATGAATCAATAAAGATAATTAAACCATGATGAGGTTCTAAAAATAACATAAGCAAACGTTATAAAGCGATTGATATGTCAGGAGCGACGGCTCCTTTTAATTAAAAAAAACCCTATTAAATCACATACACAAAAGAAGTTTACGATGAGATCAACACAAGCCATATATGGTTGGCCGTCTAATCCTAAGAGTAAATTAACCATATATGTATCACTTCAAGAAAAGAAAGACGGAGATGAAATGCTTACTTAAACAGTCACCCGCCACAAAAAATCGATCTGAATGAACTAATGCTGCACCGATCAGACCAATCGGCTCAGATCTGTAACCTGTGATTGGATTACGCACATAAATAAAAAAATCCGAGTTTCGGCGATGCACAAAAAAAACGAGAGGTTTGCTTACAAGACTAAACAGCTTTGGAGATAGTAAAGTGAATTTGCTCGGTGCTTAATTGCAAAACCAAAAGCCCAATTTATAGAATCAACAAGGTTTTTTGTATAGGCGATAATGTACGTAAAAACAAGGATTCATTAATTATGAATTTAACCTTTTACTGTAACATTAGCAAAAGTTACCAAGTTAAATTAGTAAAAATACCTGATTAGATAGAGATGCATTGAAGTCCTGTAATACTATTACTTTCTAGTTTTGATCAAATTCATACATAATCACCAATTTTCTCCGTAAACAAACTCAAGTGTCCTATATATTCATCAAATTATAGACTTCCCATGTTTATATAACAAAAAAGCAAAAGACAAATGCAGAACTTGCTCAAAGTCAGTTGCATAATTCAGAGACACCAAGCTTGCAAGCTACTGTTTCTATCAAAATTCCACTTAATTTTAAGAAGAAATTAAAAAATAGACACCGCTGCTTCTTATCAAAGAGTGCAAAATAAATCATGCATCTCAGTGAGTATCGCATTCACAAAAAAGACATTCACTGCCAGATGATAGAGGTGAGCATCAGTCTCCCATCAATGGAAGCAATTATAAACAAAAAATTTATCTAAATAATCATGTGCACAGTGCACCAGTCTCCTTCCGATCACACTGATAAATTCTAAAACTCAACTATACCTCAGTCGTATGCAAGTAAGGTGCAGTTTTTTCTACTAAGTGCGGAATCTTTGGCCATTTTTGTGGGGTACAGTAGTAAGGTACTAAGGTGACGTAAACATGGGATCAATGAGTTCTGTATAAAAATATAGTTTACATACAATAAATAAATCTTTATGGGAAAAATGACAAGAAGATTTAAATATCCAACAGGTGATCACCGTAACATCTGATTCTAAACTAAGTTGTTGATAAAAGGTAGTGATCTCCTGACGACGAACTTGTGTTGGTTCAATGGTGGAGCTAGATTTTTTTTTTTTTTTTTTTTTTTTTGGTGCAAAGGTGAGAATTATATTAGAGAAAATTACCAAAACAGTCGCCCAAAGCACATTCTTTGAATAGATATTTTTAAATCACTTTCCTCCGGCGGATCAGGGCAACTTGGCGACTGAGCAACCTTCATATATGTGCAACACGTGTCGAATATTTAGTTAATATAGTACAGAATCTAGAATCTTTTGGAATGTATAGTACAGAATCTAGAATCTTTTAAGGACACGTGTCGCGCATATATGAAGGTTGCTCAATTTTTTAAGTTGCCAGATCTAATTTTGAAAAGTGAAATTTGAAAGTCTAAAAAGTGACTAGTCAAAAAGTCAACGATCTATTTTGGTAATTATCCCATTATATTAACTTCCAACATATGTACATCTTTTACAAATAAAAGAAAAGATTTGGACACTCCCCAAATCTAATACAACAACAACAATACAGACCAGAAACAATACTATGACTTCAAACAGCTAACATCATCAGATATCATCCAACAGTCTGTTCTAAACATCTATAGCAGCTCTCACTGCACAGAGACATTATCCTATCACCATTCACCTTATTTTGCACCATTAACCATCTAGCTACATTTCTATCTTACCCACTTGCCATGATTACTCAACCCACATCCACAGTAACCATAGCAAAATGGGTTAATGGCTTCACTAGGCACCCATTACCCTTCCACTCAAGGGCTATGCCAAACAGCCTACATTTCTATCTCACAAATGGCTTCAGCTGTTTAGGAACGCACACCTTGAGTGAAGACCATCCATTCCTCCTTGACAATGTATTGGGAAGACCAAGAAGGCCCATATTTCATGCCTCTCTATTCAACCCATCATACACTGTCCACCAAGCCATATACCCTTCACAAAGAAAAGCCCTTCATTATGGTACATCTTATCTGAATTATACCTCCTTTCTTTCCAAAATAGATGCTAAATTCCTCCCAAGGCCAATCTAGCAGAGCTATAAGGATCAAAAGGTACAGTCACACCAGAATAGACTCCAAGGTACAAGGTACTTACCAGAATAGACTCCAAGGTACAAGGTACTTATTCAATGTTACGGCCTGTATTATAATCAAAGATCAGATCTTTTAATGAAGCAAAGAACCTTGCCAAAATATTCTCCTTTCCATTCAGCCCACATTCTTCATTGTTTCAGACACCCCCATAGTATCTTGAAACAGAAACTTGACTCTTTCATCCTTTTCTTTCAAACTTCACCTCCCATTCACTTTCTGCTTTGAGAACATTGACATTTAGCTTAACTTTGATAGACATTAGTTTGGCTCTAATGTCATCACATATTAAACTAAATAGAGTATCTTCACTTTTTTTGCAATCATTGAAGATTCTACTATTTCTTTCAAGCCAAATATGATAGACTGTAGCAGCAAAACTTAACTTTTTGATGATCACCCCAATATTACTTCCAACAATTTCAGAACTCATTCCAGAGACAATATCATCCCACATGTTGCCATCTTCTTGAATCATAGCTTTCTTTCTAATTCTTCCCCATATCTTACTTGCAAACTCACATTTAAAAAATAGATGATCATGTGAATCTACACTTTTTCCACAGAGGCTGCATTCAAAAAATTTGTTAGGATACCATTTTTGCAACTTGTCTTGAGTGCACAACTTATTCCTCACAGCTAACCATAGCATAAAGGCATGCTTAGGTATGCAGTGAGAATGCCATACAAGACTTTTCCAGGTAACTTTGCTTATATCCTCCCTTACATCCTTCCACACTGTACTAATAGCAAACTTTCTAATAGTGCCCATCTTGTCTATCCAAACAGCTTTGTCAGGATTATTATTAAGTACAGGGAAGTTTATACTATTTAGTTGAAGATACTTCACAAACCATTGCTCAGGCCATCTCCAACTATTTCCATCAATTATATCAATTAACTTTGCATTGTCTTGAAACCAGCATAAAAAATATCTTTTTTGCTGATGTATGCAGAAAAATTATCTTGGGAGGGCCGAAATAATTTTTTTCAGGAAGAACATTAGATGGGAGGGCCGAGATGGAAAAAATAAAATTTTAACACATAAAATCGCGAAAAAAATACACTCGGGCTTAGGCCTAGGGGTTCGGGACCCTTCCCGGTCCCTTAATAGCTCCGCCTATGTGTGGGTTGGTTGTCTCTTGAAATAGGTAAACAGATCGATTGTGAATTCTAGTGACAGTTGCCTACGGTTTTTGGGTTAGGAGATATGATATAGCTAGATACACTTTGGATGAGTGTATTCGAGATAGATACATAGTGTAACACCCCCAAAATTTGGTACAGCGGAAGTCTTACAAGCTTTCGAGGCGCTACTTGGATTGGTATACACAACACAAGTATAGCGAAACCGGATAACAATTTCCATTATATAAAACATCCCAAGATTTAGTTTAAAAGTTTACAGTTATTCAAAATCGTGAAAGTTAAGGCCCAAAGAAATAAAAGATAGGTCCACAACAATTTATCAGAGTTTTGGTCGATCCTTCACCCATGCCTCTTCGCCAAGCCTCCAATTGCTAGCATCCATAAACATCGTCTTAATCGCCTTAGAAAACATGCTAAAAGTCAGCGTTTCACTGGTGAGTTTATAGGTTTAATCAAGAGTTCAGTAGTGGACCTGATAGAGTTATTTGCTATGTGGGACTAGAGGCAGATATAGTTCACGAATTCCAATATCATTTCCAAAACCAATCAATTCCAATTCGTTTCCATATCAAGTGATCACAGTAGGGCCCTAGGCGGTCTCTATCCAGGTACCGTTCATTGCTATAGCACGTTTCATACGTAGCTACCCTGGTCTAGGCTGGAAATAGATATCTATTCTTAGCTAGGTTTCATGGCTATAACAAGGTATTGCTACCCTAGCCTAAGTCAACATCTATTGCTCGTCTAACCTCAAGTAGTCAACACATAGTAGCAACACAAAAAGTAGTAGTAGGTCCGAGAAAGTAGTTTGTATGTTTCTCACCCCAAGTTTAAATAAAACATAGTTAAGAGTAAAAGTGGGGCTATAAACTCACCTTAGTCCAGTAATGCAATAACACAACGATATCAGAAGTAACAAGCACAATACACCAGTAGTATAGCAAAGTAGCACAGTGGTAAAGTAGCACAAGCAACTAGGATAGCACGTCACAACGGACTCGGCACAACCTAATAATGTAAAACTCATCTTAATGTATATCCCAAAAAGTATAAATGTTTCCAAAAGTAAACTATTCTCATTCCCAAATATTATTCCAATTTCGTTTCCAAAGTATTCTTGTTATAACCATTTATTAGTGTTTGGTATCATCATTCGTGTAGTGGCGGACACATGCTGACTTAAGTGTACACACGCCATAACAGGTGACCACAACGGGATCGTCGTAGAAAAACATGACAAAGTTATAGAGTGACAACCATGAAGAAACCAAAACATATAACATCAAATACAAATCTAATACAATAATACTGAATATTGTGTCCCCAAACCAAACAACTCTATATTCACCTTGAATTCACCAAACCTTAGCATCATGACTACATTTCCCTCCAAAATTATTCCACTCAAACCATTATAGTGCATTCCTTTAACACTAAAAATGGACCTAAGAGAATAAGAAAGGAAGGCATCATCATGCATACTAAAGCCTTCCTGATAACACCGGTGAAGTGCCTGTTAGTTTTGGGGTTTAGAAAGATGGTTTCTTGTTAACGAGTTTTGTACTACTAGTTGTTACTTTAAGGCGAGTTCTCTCTATCCTTATAGATGTTAGTTTAATAAGGCCCGTTTGGCCCATAGTAGTCTAGCCCCATTTGGCATTTAGGGTTTCTCATGTTTAGTTTCAAATTAATCTTGTGTAATGTATGTTATTTATTGAATCTGATAATACAGTGTTTTCATTATTCCCTTGATTTTTACATGGTATCAAGAGCTAAGTCGAACATGAAGAAGAAGAAAAAGAAAGAAAAAAAACAAGAGGAGTTTGATTGTTCGCTTGTTGGCATAGCATTGGTTTAATTTGAAACGACGCTTTCGTTTCATCCTTGTAGTCGTATGAATTAAAAGTATGTTAATTTTATTCGAAACTTCTGGTTGGATATTATATTGAATTGACTACATATGTGAACTGAATTCAATGAATTAATCAATTAATTTTATTGGCTGCATATGTGATTGGATAATGAATAAATGGGACGGTGGTATTCTTGTATACTACCGCATTGAATTCAATTCGCTCACTATTTGGTGATTTGGTTTCGCTGTCATTTGTTTGGTTTGATATATCGACTAGTAAATGGATTTGGAGTATATGGAACTCTACGACAATGATCTAAACTATTTTGTTTACTTTGGTTGAGAATAGAGGAACACATACACAGTTGTTTGAATTTCTTTTGTTGGTATTTGTATTGGATTGGTATTGGTATTTAGTAAGCACAGTTATGTTTGTCCGGTTTGTTATGGATTATTGTTGGCTAGTTTGGCATTGGATTAGGTTGGTGATTGTAACACCCCCAAAATTTGGTACAGCGGAAGACTTACAAGCTTTCGGGGTGCTACGGGGATTGGTAACATCACAAGTATAGATAGCAAGATAGCATAGATATAAATGTAAACAAAAGTCAGCATTTAGTCAAAGTTTACATTCATCCAAAATCTTGAGAAAGGAAAGCCTAAATAGTTAAAAGTAAATAGGTCCATAAAAAGAAATATCAGAGTTTTATCGATTCGATTCCTCAAACCATGCCCAAGCCATGCTTCTCCACCGAAGTCCAAACTACGAAAGCAAGCATCTAGTTACCTGAGAAAAACATGCTAAAAAGTCAGCTTACGCTGGTGAGTTCATAGGTTTAAGTTATAAAGCAGTTGTGGACCTGAAGAGTAAGTGCTATGTGTGACTAGAGGCAGGCATAGATTACGCAATTCAACATCATTCCAAATCAATCTCTATAAAGTGGTCGTAGTGAGTGGGCCTCTCGGCGGTCACTAGCCAGGCATACGTTATAGCAAGGAACCACCCATTGCTACCCTAACTAGTCCGGAGATAGATATCTATTCTTAGCTAGGTTCCAAGGCAGCCCTAGCATAAGGCAACATCTACCAAAAATCTAACCTTATCTAGCCAACACAATATAGCAAAACAAAAAGTAGTAGCAGGTTCGAGAAAATAATTTGCATGTTTTCTCCCCCAAGTTTAGAAAGCAATAAAGTACGAGTAAAAGTGGGGCTATGAAACTCACCTCAAGTCTAGTAAAGCAGAGGTAACAAATGCAAGAGAGTATAAAAGCGGCTAAACGTCACGGCAATCTACGGACTTGGCACACCTAATCATATAAAGTTCGGCTTAATATCGTTTTTCAAACAGTTTAGATTATTCCCAAAATCTCCCAAATAGTTTCCGTTTTATCTTTCAAAACATCCGCTTGAAAACTGTTAATTAACGTTTGGTATCATTGGGTGGGTGAGTGTTAGAGACAAAGGCTCGACCAAGTGAACTCACGCCATGCAAACAAGTCAAATATAGCCTCATATGAATGAGTCAAGTAGCACATAAGTGCATAACACGTCAAACAAGTCAAGTAGTTCACGAAACATATAACGTCAAACAAGTCAAGTCTCAAGTCAAAGCTAAGGTCAAAGATATGACCTTAAGAGTCGATAAGTTCCCGTTCGAAGGGTCAATCTCTTATCAAATTCGTCAACCTGATAAGCTTAACCATTCTTCCATTTACTTATTGATTCCAAAGTTATATCGTATATAAGTGTCGTACGATACATTTCTCATTAATATTATCACTTGGTACTTTTATCGAGCTCCTATTGGGCTCATCAGTCCAATAGGTTCAACAACCGTACTAAATGATCTATTAATGTTAAATCGATCCGAAACTTCAACAATAAATGAGGTGTAATAAATACTAAAAGAAACTAGTATCTATCTAGTTTCACGTGCACTCGAACATTTAATAACTCTCATCGTACAACATTTGTTTTGAAAAACTTTTTATGTTTTATTTCCAAAACATTTCCATTTTAGTCATAAAACCGATTCGTTTTAATAAAGTTCCCGATAAGTATTAATCTAATTTAATAGTTAATAGTTATCGTTAACATTATTATTTATTTATTACGTTGCTTATTTAGTATATATAAGTGGACATATGTATATATATGCATACATGTTTGCACATATGTCTATATATATTTAGACTTATATATATAAATAATTTAATCGTTATAAATGATTTTTAACGAATTAATGTTTAACGAGTTATTAAGTATCCGAGTCCACGTGTCCGAGTCATCAATTCCCGGTCCACATAATCAAATAAAGTCCAAAAAGTCCATGTTACGGCATTGTCGAAGTAGCCGTTGACTAGAAAGTCAAGACAACTTTGACGTTGCACAATCTCACAAGTAATATATATATATATATATATATATATATATATATATATATATATATATATATATATATATATATATATATATATATATATCGTCACAAAACAAATATTCCCCGTCTCATCATCAAACCAAGTCCAATGTCCTCAAAACAATACTCCAAGCATCACGAGGTCGTCTACGACACTCGTCTAACCTAAACTCCGTTATTCTAAATCGTCACACAATCGATTCCCATAATTCCATAACGTCCAAAATATAATCCCATCATCTCAACACTTCAACCAAGTCAACAATTTATGTCACCACAAGTTTCCATATCAATATTTTAGCCAAAAAATCATAACGGTAACCATATATGTCAAATACCAAGATAAACTATACCAAATGTAACCAAAACAATAACAATAGCAATATTAACAACACAAGCCGGCCACAAGAACCTAGACCGTGACCATGGGGTCACGGCTTGACCCAAACGAGCCAACCACTTGGCCATTTGGCCTTGTGGGTTTCGGCTATACATCCAAACACGCCCAAAATGTGTCAAACTTGTACCAAAACATAACCAAATCATCAAGTATGGATCAAGAATCAACCACAAGCATCAAACTAGTTCCAAAACAATGAAACACATCAAATTCGTGGGTCTTACCCCACGACCCAAGTCTAAATCCGAACCAAACACAACAATTTTGATACCAAACTTGTTTGTTTCATGTTTTTATTAACCAAAAATCATTAAAATATAAAAACCCATTAATTTTGAACCCAAAATCACAAGATTTTTGTAAGTTTGACTCGGGTTAAAGTCAAACCCACAAGAAAAACTCACTGGCTTGCCTTTTTTTTGTTTAAAGGGTAATCCACCTGGTAAAATATATTACTCCAAAAAAACGTTTAAGAACAATGGAATGTGACTGAAGTACCACATTAACCGCAAGCAATCGCTTGACACAACCACTAAATCATTTATGACAGGCCATAAATGACAACTAGCTACAACTAACCAGACCACCAAACCAAAACCAGCATAAAATAATATACATCATAATTTTATGCAAAAAATATAAAACAAACTAGTTAAGACAAAAATCATGAATACCAGCAGCCTTTAATTGTGCATGAGAGAGGCCAAAATGATCATCATTATAATTGTTGTCGTCACCCGTATCCGCTTTCCATTGCTCATAAAGACTCTCCTCTTTACCTCCACTTCCAGAATATAGCGTCCCAATGTGATCATCAAACACTTCATCATCATCGCTGTCAGAAACTACCACATTGCCTACCTTAGAGAATGGGTTACCCATCTTATTTGAAGAATCAACCTTTTTAAGAGGTTTACCATCATCATCTACAAGAGTAACTTTTCCTTCAATAATTAGCCTTTCAATCTTCCCAATTTTCTCAACAATAGGAGTAGTACTTCCAGTTTCACCCTTAGAAGAACTAGCAACTTCTTCAGCCACTTTAGTGTCCTTCGTACTTCCAACCTCAGCCCCATCCTTAGGAGGAACATTTTTTGGACAAGGAATATCACTATCATCAGTATCAGCCATATCAAGAGCATCAAATGGGTTCGATGTAGCAATGATCTTTCCACTCGTACTTGCCTCATTAGTGACTTGCTCCTTTGTAGCAACTGGCTTCTTCGAGACAGGTCTCCAAAATTTTGGTTTAGGTTTATTAAGCTGAATACCCCCAATAGCTCGAGAAGGAGCAGCCACATTCTTCCCCTTACTCTTACGATTCTTATTTTCACAAGATTTAAACAACAAGGATGTTATTGGTGATGATATATGGGTCGAATGGTGTAAGAAAATGGTGATGGAGGTTGTTTGGTGATAAACAAATTGTACTAGGATGATGAAGAAGTGATGGAGATTGATTTGGTAGTGTTCGATAATGAAAAAAAATGGTGGTGGTGGTGTTTGTGTGGGTGGCCGGCGGCAAGGAGAAGAGGAGAGGGTGGAAGTGAGTTTTTGGTGAAGAAGATGATGAATGGAAGGGTTAGGTTGGGTGTATTTGTTATATTTTAAGAAAATTGCACTTTGGTCCTTGTTTTCTTAGTTATTTACAAGTGAAGGTTTGGTGTAGAGACTAGTGGTGAAGTTATCATAATCTCACCCAGTTTCACTTGTTTATAGTTGTGGAAAAATATTAGATGTCACCGTAAGCGTTTTTAAACGTCACCGTTGGTTTTAGATACGTTTTTCCGTAAAAAGTGATAATAAATACCTTTATAAAATAAAACGTAATGTTTTCTAAATTTTTGTTGACAAAATTAAATTGGAACTAGAAAAATGTGTCATCACCACTCTCGGGTTCATTTATGCTGTTTCATGGTTGGTAATTCGAGTTTTCTCAATTATTTGACTATAAACACGTTCGTCAAAGGAAATAAATTCGTAAATTATTTATCTCGTGTTTAATTAGGATTTCTAGTGCCAAAGTCACGTAGTGCCTAAATCGAAGTTTATAGGTAAACTAAATAGTACGCAGAGTGATAAACGCATTATATAAACTTCCAATTTCCTCAAAAATTTACGAGACTCGATAAAATCTTCGATAGTTTAAATTTCACATTTATGAAAATATAATGCGGTAAATTTGAAAAGAGTCCCTAAATTACCAATTGTCACAGTGATGGTGATGGTGATGTTATAGTCTTAACTAATTTGACTATGTATTGAGTAGTTATGTGTAGCATCTCGACATCAACAACTTGTTTTGGTT
This sequence comes from Artemisia argyi, assembly GCA_030686995.1. Lineage (NCBI taxonomy): Eukaryota > Viridiplantae > Streptophyta > Magnoliopsida > Asterales > Asteraceae > Artemisia > Artemisia argyi. The sequence continues at coordinate 15,708,670 of CM060689.1, read as the reverse complement.
TCACATGTGGTTTTGCATCTGGTTCCGCCTGGTTTTATTGATTCTGAATCTGCTCTTCGTCTACCTTTGTTTGGATCTCTCTACTGATGAATCTGTATATGTCTGTTTGTTTCTGTCTGCCTGATTGTTGTTGTCTGCCTGAATATGCTCTTTGTCTACCTTTGTTTGGATCTCTTTGCCACTGAATGTGTATATGTCTGTTGTTGTCTGCCTGATTTCGAAGTTTTCTTGTCAAACTCTCAATGTTGCATTGTGAGTTTGAGAAGGAGTGTTAGTTTAATAAGGCTCATTTCGCCCATAGTAGTCTAGGCCCATTTGGCATTTAGGGTTTCTCATGTTTTGTTTCTATTTAATCTTGTGTAATGTAGATTATTTATTGAACCTGATAATGTATTTTCAGTATTCCCTTAATTTCTACAAAAAGCAATTTCGCCCTCACCGTTCTTTCAAACAATCATGTTTTGGGTTGCTGACGAATTATCTCCCAAGATACAATTAAGCAACATATGTAGCAATTATCAACACTACACGAAGTGGTGAAATCCGAATTAAGTACCAAGTTATTGAGGTTTTCATGATACTACAAATTATATTTTTATAGCAATTGGGTAAATGAAGAAGGGTGTATTTTGTAAATGATTTTGGGATGTTTGATTGATGGAAAACATTGGAATGGGGGGGGGTGCTATTTATATGGTTCTTGGTGACCCTTCAATTGTCATAACACCGCTTCCAAAGAGGCACCGGTTACAACCCTTTTGATGGGGTTTGTCCCATTTGACGGCCAGAGTTATGCAGAAAATTGGTTGTTTGGTTGCTCAAAAGATTGGGCAGAAATTTATATGCATAAGATTATTAAAGGAGTTTGTTTCCTGTTATCTTATAAAATGAGGTGAACTTAGCATGTTCAAAAGCAAAATGGAGGTGGGTTGACACGGGTGTTACCCATCGTGCATGATTGAACATGAGTATCTTTAGTTCTTTTAAAGAGGCTAACAAACACGAAAACACCTCGTATGTAATTTAACCGCCACTGACTTCCTCTCATGCATATATGAAGGTAACATTTGACGATTTAAATTGAACGCATATGTAGATGACAACAAACTATGTTGGTTTAAGTAACTGACTAGAATGGTGTGATTGTCATCCAAAGTGAGTTTTTGTCCATTTCTTGCATTGAACATATTTTGAGTGTGTGGAATGGTTACTTGTTGATATTTGTGATCATAGTCACATAATAAAATTGGGATTACATATGATTATGAATCTTAAGTGAATTTGGATGACATGTTGTATGTGTAAATTTACATAAATACCAATGTATGAGATCCACCTAAAACGTTTGTGGCTTAAGGTGGTGATTGAATCTCATAAATAATTTATCTTACAAAAGAATGTTAATAGGTGAAGCAATGAATAATCAGAATGATGCATCTTCTGTTCATATGCTTGATTCCTTAGTCTATAGCATGCTAGACATGGAATTTGTTAACTATGAAATGAAAAATAATTAACGTCAAACATTCAAAAAGTGTATACACAATTATGAAACTTGTGTAGTGACAAATTACTAAGGTTACTCATGTCATATACTCAAAATATTATCTCTTAAATGAGATTGACGTTGTAAGGAAGAACTCTTTCTACAAAATTCTTGAGTTAGGCTCAATGTGGGGGATTCTGCCCAGCTAGAGTTCAAATGACACCAATCAACATCTATTCAAAATAGAGATGGAGGTGTTACCTATTTGAAATACTCATGAATTATTGGGAGAACCACAGTTATGGTTTTGTTTAGAGCAAAACATAACAACAATTTCATGGGTAATTAATGTTATTAATGACCGTTTGAGCTCAAATCATGAGTGGCTATGTATACACTCTTGAAATGACCACTATATTTTGGATGTATTCTATACATAAAATATAGCTAGGTCCATGACGAATTCTGATTTTATCGCAATAGATAAGTTTGGATAAAAGCCAAAATGTCTACGGTTAATAGAAGATGACGCACCAACATCGCCTAGAATGGCAGTTGTTTACATTTGATTGCCATTAAAGAATTGGCAGAGCTTATATCACAATGTATAAGGGTGAGTCAAGACATATTATGTCAATATGACAACTACTCTCAACATGAGTTATTAATTTTGACAATGTGAAGTCAAATGATAACAATGTGGATCTGCTTATAAAAGGCTTAAGCAGAGAGTGAGTTAGCTAGTCATGTGGAGGAATGCGACTAAAGCCCTAGAAAAGTTTATATGAAGGAACACTTAACCCAGGGAGATCCCAAGATCTGGGTTCAATAGGACAACCTGCTTGTATAAACCTAGGGAGGTCACTGTGGGAGAGTAATAAAAATCCTTACCAATTTAAGGGAGTTAGAAAACTTCATAGTCCATTCCTATAACAGTGACAAGATGAAATTAAGAATATTGCTTTTAATAATTTGTGGATAATCACCTATGTGAGAAAGAAATGGGGTTGCTTCGAAGGGAAATGCGGGGGCACATTTTCTAAAAGCTCTTACAGAACCAGACTAGTGTTCATGACCATAACAAACACGACTATGAGGAGTTGACCATGTCAGGGAGAGTCATGTGTGAACATATATTGTCGTCTATATAAACAGCAGATCAGTTCAAAGACATCACGTTCTACTGGCAGCCAGGGGCGGAGCCATGTATTGTGGAGTGGGGGGGAAAGGCCCCCAATAAATTTTCACGACAAAGACTAGATCAATGGAAAAAATGGTAAGCTGGGTGACAAATTTAAAAGTGCCCTCACTATATAAAGGTGTTTGCCCTCAATGAGAAAAGTAAATATCAACAAACCAATCCTTAAAGTTCTTATATTTCTTGTTTTTGGTTATGGAGTGGAAGAATAGATATAGATGTGGTCAGTAAGTAGGATTGAAAGGATAAGATAATAGAGTTGAGTGGACTATGGAAGGAGGAGAAGAAGGTTGCCTTTTTATGTAAACGTTCAATAGATTAAATGAAAGGGTTCAAAAGTTTAAAGTAAAAAAAAAAAAAAAAAAAAAAAAAAAAAAACTAAATTTATTATTATGGTGTAGAAAAAGTAGAAATCATGGGATAATAGTATAATACGTATACCAATTGCTACTGTGAATAGCACATCTATATGTCAAAAATTGTAAGATTGTTATAAACGAACCGCTTTGGAGTTGTCTTTTGTTTTGTTGAGATTTTATCTGAATTAACTAGTTCAAATTGCATTTTTAAATTTTTGTATCAAATTTTCCTTCATTGGGTTTCATTCAGAAGCACTAAGAACACCTAGTTAGTGTTACTTGTCTAGAAAAGGTGGATTTCGAATGTAACAAAACCCGACCCGATCAATTTTATAATTTATTATCTAAAATAACTATTGTACCCGGTCGCATGTTGCCCCCTTTGACTAAAAGTTTTGGTCCGCCACTGCTGGCAGCTAGTAGGCTAAGTATATTTCATAGGGAAGGTTCAAAGGGTAACACCTAGCTACCTATATCCTATGCAGGATTCAACTGTTCAGATTTTCATTGGAATTTTTATGTTTTCGAATTGATCTCCATTCATGTGGGGGATTGTTGGAAATTTTGGTGAATTATTTAGGTTTCACCAAATTTAGTGTGAATGAGATATCGAGTCTCAAAGTGATGTGTTTTGAATGAAACCAATCTCACCCATTACGAGTCAAACTTATAACATCATATTGAAGTTGTTAATGACTTCATAACAATCAATTTGAATGTCATTTAACATGCTTAATGATGTTCATAAAAGTGACTTTCAATGTCATTTAACGAGTTTAATGGGTTAATGACTAGTCATTACACATTAGGTTTTCTTTTGGGTGTATATATACAACCTGTGAGTTGTAGCAAATGGGATAAGGAAAAAGACCAAGGTGAAACACACACTTTCACATAAACACACTTGACCTCGGTGAGAATTTTAGGCATGTAAGTCTTATCCGGCAGTAAAACATACTGTTCCAATCGTTGTACCCTGGACCAGACGGCGAATTGGTGGCGGATCTGCTTTAAGGGAAGCGTGTCAAACACATTCATGTTCTTGAATCGGTTCAATCTACTTTCTTTGGTTACTGTTAATGTTTATGTTTGTAACTTAAGTTTACAATTTCTGTCTTTTCATGTATTGTATCTTATTGTGAATCTGATTTTTGGATGGTTTTCCCTATAGATAGATCAAGACTAGTGAACTGAGATTCAGGAAGAGTTGTTGAAGATTCAAGTAACCAATCGTCACGATAAGCTAATACGGTCTCTTAGTCCGATGGGAAGATTTTAGTGATGTTGCTCAAAAGTCGAAGATGAACTTATACTTACAAAAATGTCATTTCACAATTTAGGATATTTTCGCGAATCAAGCTCCTGAATTGGTCCAATACATTTCCAGAGGCGTCAAGTGTGATGATTGCAGGTATTCAATGTGCAATCTAGTTACAGAAAATGCACAGCATCTTTTTTCTAATTGTGCAGTAGTTGTTTAAGTAGTGGTCTTTTTAGTTCAAACTTCTGTCTTGGTGCAAATTGACCAATCGCGAGTTCCTTTTATTGATTCAACCCATTTAGTTAGGAGGTAGTGGCTTTGATGATCTGGTGTACGTCCTTGGAAGCAGCTGTGTGATGAAAAGCTCTTTGATAATAGTTTATGGTCATCATTTAGTCTTTTAAATAAGTTTCAACAGATTTCGTTTAACTAAAATAGTTTTTGTTGTAACAAGGTGACATTACTGTGGTCGAATTAGATTAGAGACTCTAATGTCTTGGGGAATTAAATGTTATATCATATATAAAAAACTGAAAGATCATGAGGGAGGTCATAAGACATGGCCAGTTGTGATGTATAAGGGATATTCATTTTGTAGTTCATAAATTAATCATCACGTCGTCTGGTTTTTTGGGACCGGTAAGCTCGTTGGGGCGTCCTGTTCGCTGCTCCTCTTATTTTCTTGAGAAGATTGGACTTTGGTGGAACAATAAAAAGTGGGAGGTCACTAGACATGGCCAGTTGCGCACATCTACCAAAAGTCAAGATCATATGTCAGCTATATTGTTTGTTTGAACGGGGACTTTGTGGTTTGGTGCCATTTACATATTTGTGCTGCAGTCTTTTGGATAAAAGCTTCTGGTATCTGTTTGTTTACATAGTCATTGAATTAACTAGCTATCATATAAAATCACAACTTCAGAAAACACTATTGGGATGGTTTGCTGTAGGATGAGAGTAGAATCTGAACCATGGCGGGAATATTCAACAAGCAGATAGATAATTGCAAGAAAATAAATTACTATTGACTCAAATCATTATATCAAATTTTCATTTACCAATATCTTTCATGGGTTTCCGTTAAAAAAACAAATCCATTGAGCAATGGGTAGCGTTTTGTAGGAATTTAATCGTTGTAACTCTTGTTATATATCATGAAGTGTTCGTTGTTAAAAAGATATTCATTCCTAGCTAATATGAGTAGCTACCTCCTAGTCCCAAAGAAGAGAGACAAACTAAGATAAATAAGCAACAGATTAATTTCGAAGCAAGGGAAAACATACATGACCATATATAGTCTACAGAGGAGATCAGCCAGCTGGACACCGTAGATGTTTTGTAGCTTTTTTTCAAACGAAAAACATTATTTCAAACATTATTTCAAAGATGTTTTATAGCTAGCATATTATAAGGATGCCGAGCCACCATGAAAGAACTAGATCCAAGACTTTTTATCAAACACTTCAAACAAAAACAAAACAAAACCACCTGACAATAAAATATGTTCAACAAACGAACCAGAATGAAAAACCTCCAATACCCAACCACGCAAAAAAACACAAAGTAATTTGAAAAAAAGGGCACAACAGAACCCAATTCGTCTGCAAACCAATCCTAACCACCAAACTTGAAATAGCAGATAAACATAAAGTAAGCAATTTAGTAGCAAGGAAAATTCAAAAGATGCACAGAACCATTCCAACTTAACCAAAGCACCAAACTAACATAATAGTTTTCCTATATTAACACAAATATAACCATGCCTATCTATCCCTATCTTGATTGCTCCCTACAAGCTAGGATAACCACTTCTCATGTAATTTTTGGCAATTTCAGTACAGAACTCAGAAGGGTTTCTATTCATAACGCACACTAAAGTCTCAGGTTCAATTGGCTCAGACTCAGGTAAACCAGGACCTGAAGCAGGCGGCTCATTAGAGAAGCTAAGCAACCCAAGCGCTGCGATAATTTCATCATTCGAAGACGTTAATATATACTGCGACAGAGTCATGATAGGCAGAGCCAGTTGGACCTTTTTCATCCCGTGTGCAGATACTGAACAGTCGTTTTTTTCTGTATTCTGATGGTTACACCCACCCAGCTGAAGCCTCAAATTTTTTGGCATTTCTTTTTTAACCATCTCTGTACCCTTTTTACGTCCACGAGACAGAGAACCCTGAATCACGAAAGAATAATGAACTATAAATTTTGTCCCAAAATAAGTGTCCATTAGACAAAGAGCACACAGTTGTAATAATTTGCGATTATTAAACTCTTTACTAGTCAGGTGTCGACTTTACCTTTACATAGTCTTGAAGGTAAAAAAATTCAGTTTTGCAATTGTGTATAACTTAGGTTGATTGGAATTATTGGTAATTTGTTTTCTAACTGGACATTTATTTGAGAGAATTTAAGATAGGAAGTTGGACACATATTTTGGAGGATCATAATAGTTGTTCCTGAACCAATATTGAAATAATTATCTCTGATATGATTATGGATCATAACATTGAGAACCTTTTTTAACATGGAGATAGATAAAAATAAATAAATAGATTTAAAAAAGAACACAAGTACCTTTTTGGTTCCAGAAGTGCTTGCTTCACATCTTACAGACAATGAAGTCTTTCTGCCACGTTTACCGGAGCCTTTTGACAAAGGCGTCTTTCTTTTAGCACCACCAACACCACGAATAGGTTCATATTCTTTGTATATATCACTCAACTTTCGATATTTCCGTGGTTTCTCATCGGTGTCAGACATGTCTCTCAAAACTGGATCCAAGTGACCACCGTTAACATTGTTGTAAAATAAAGGGTATAGCTCAAAATTGTATGTGCATCAAAACGTATAAATTATATTATGCAGCTGATCATAAACATTCATCAACTTAAAAACCTTGATCGCGATGACTGAGATTATGAGGTTCCATTAAGGGTTCTTTATGGGCCGCTTAATCAGTTAACTCTTGTGTAGCAAGTCTTCTACTCTTTTAGTACTATTCTTTTGTTGGGGGGGATTACTAGAGTGGCATACAAGATTTAGTTCATACTTGTTTACAGTATTTCGACTAGAGTATAAACAAATTATCTGACATCAAGCATCACAGTATGCAAAAGTTTAAAATAATGTACAACACTCTTCAAAAAGTATGGCAGGAATCACTCCATAAGCCCCCTTGAAATATAAAATAATTATACGCGTTCACATCATATATAACAAATGTGACAGTTAATGCAAAGACGGTTTTTCAGATTACTTCAATTCCTGATCAAATTTACAACAAAGAAACAGATATATAGATCTACATTCAGTTAATGCAAAGACGGTTTTTTAGATTACTTCAATTCCTGATCAAAATTACAACAAAGAAACAGATAGATCTACATTCAATTATCGAATAGCAATTATGGATAATTATTGAATAGACTACAATCATGAATGTAAATGATCAACGGAAACAAGCACAAAAAGCGAGAAGCAATGTGTGCTGGCACCACTCTCATGGACGAAACCCTAATTCAATCGGACAACAACCAGAAAGTTGGCAAAGTTGAAAATGAAACATGGATAATCATGAACACTTTATTTCAAACACAAAAAATCCTGATTGATGCACATAAAAAATCGAAAAACGAAGAAGACATGCTTACTTTATTCTTAAATGCAGTAAAATCTTAAGAGTAGATTGATTGGTTTAGATCTCGTCACGTTGATAGACGGAAACCTATCTTGTGAAATGATGCACAAAAAAATGTGTTTGGTGAGTTGCGGCCTAAGCTATAATTTATAGTACATAACTAGGTCAACGAGGCGGAGAAAACAACGGGCCACTCACTTGTTATACTAAACTAGCTGCTAAGGTAATAGAGCGTTTCCTCGCTACAAGCTTGTAAAACTAAACCAAGGGTATGCATATTTTTACCACGGCTAAAATTGTATTAGCAGTCTAGCTAAATGGTAGAAGTCGATAACAATACAAAAAAAATTGTAAACGGCATGGGGTTACAAACTTGTGCACTCCATATCAAGTTACAATTTTGGCTATAACTCAAAATTCGAAAGATAGCTTATCACATGTTATATATATTGTGAACATAAACGGGCATTTCCGAGTCATTAAAAGTTAGTCAAATAAAATTAGCAAAAGCACTTAATTACATCTTTTTAACGGCAATTATATTTTATTAATAGAAGCACACAATTACATCGAATGCATTCAAGTAACCAAAGGCATTCTAGTTTAGAAGTTACATAATTGCAATATTTCTACATATAATCATCATTGAGCAACACAAAATATGAAAAACATACTTCATTGTCCTACTCGACAAAAAAAAAAAAACTAACATTGCAATAGCACAAATTGATGAGTTGCATAATGAAGGACGCCAACGCAGGTATCGTAATGCAAACATAAACTTATATAGGCATGTAAATAAACATACTAAGCTATCTAGATGAATACAAAAGTAAAAATGATGTATATATACCAAATTATAACAATACACAAGAAGGTTAACATAGCAGACTTAATAGTAACAAGAGAGCAAAAGTGAAGAAAGATCAAACTCACCTCATAGGCTCATATATTGGATTCCATGTAAATTTCTTGAAGGGTTTTGTGAAGAACCCAAAGAAATGAAATACCCATATAAGATCTTGATGAAGAAATCAGCTTACTGCTCATAACTCTATGAGAAAAATATGTGAAAATGATAAACGATGAGGGAAGATCTTGATATCGAAGTGGGAGAAAACCCTAACGTTTTCTTAACGAACCTTAACTAGTTTCGGTTGAGAAATATGTGGAAGTGTGCGTGTGTTTTGACTACGGCATATTTATTACGACATATAGCATGTAACGCACTACGACACGAATGTATACATGTGGCATGAAAAATGATAAAAATATGAGATGACGTATTACGCCCTCCAACTTTAGCTATTCGTCTCGTTTAAGCCCTTCAAAACTGCCGATAACTCGAAAAGAACCATTAAGAATGTATTTCTCGCCTTATAATAAGTGTCCGCTTAGTACTGGCATGCTTCACGGTTTTTAGGACAAAATAATTGTTATTCTTTTTCAACCACTAAGATATCACATTCACTTGTTAAAGAAATTTTGATATGTTAAAACATTGAAATGAGCATTTATAACAAACTAAGATAAAGCCCATCTTCAAAAGAAAGCAATTTCTCAAAGAATGAGCAAGTAGCTTACATCAACATTTGAAGTGCATAATTTTCTATCAAGAGGTTACATATGTGAACTACTAACCAACGGAACATTTGCCCAATGTCACCATATATAGTTACATACACACATTTTTTATAACCATGGCATTCGATCTTTTAACCGACTAGTCCACAATGTTTGAAGTTTGACCTCAACACCACACAAATTCAAACAGGGTAAAGCTCTCCCTTTTCAAGAGATTGGCAAGATCACTTTCATACACACATTATAAGTCAAGGGTTCAAACCCGATAAGTGGCACAATATACATGATTGTTTCCCATAAGGCCATAACTTATCATTCTATATCATATTGTTATATTGTTGGTCTCAAAACACACATCCAAACACCACCTAATCTTGTCATATTCTTTTAGAAACGCATCATAAATTTTCAATATGTATTTTTGTTGCATGTTTTTTTAAACACTCAATAACATGAACCTGTGTACATGTGATCATTTGAATTTTGACAGATCAAACACAAATTTCTGGATGTGCAAACTATCATACAAGTGACCATAGTAACGTGGTATTATGAACTTTTTCCTGTTATATACAGACCAAAATTCAATATATTCTAAACCACTAGAAAAAACCTATATTGGTTCCTCATGGCTGGACTTTTATAAAGTTTTAATTTAAAAAAAAAAAAAAAAAAAAAAAAAAAAAAAAAAAAAAGAAGAAGAAGAAGAAGAAAAAGAAGAAGAGGAAGCTAAATACGAACATCTTTTGCTAGGCCGCTAATTGCTTATAGCCTCACCTTCTACAGCTGAACAAGCTCAGCCTCATAGACTATATATAAAACCATGACAGGTGGAACATAAACTCTCTGCCCCTTATACCCCTCCTCGGGTATGTTCCCCAAAAATTCTTTCCACTGATAAAAGTGCATATCTCGCACCAAAAGGCGACAAGTTGAATCCAGGAGAAAAGCAGAATTCCACAACTACATCACACTAATACCCAAGAAGGTATCAACCCTGTATATCAAAGATTATGTGCTGATAATTAGATGAAATCCGTAAGGAATAACATCGAATGTGTATGTGTGTGCAAAGCCAAAAGAATTTAATGCCACAGCAGTAGCAGTTACCATTAGCTTAGATGGAAGAAGTGGCGCTAGCTGGAAGAAGTGCCATCTCAATCTCTTGCAAAGTTTTTCCTTTTGTTTCAACCACATTCCTCCTGACAAATAAAAATCCCACCAAGCAAAAGCTTGCGAAAACTGTGTATAGTATCAGTGGCCCAACTTGCTCCAGCATCCGCAAAAACAGCAAACCAACAAAGAAATTTATAACCTGTATAAAGTGACATAAGTAAATATTACAGTTTAAAGAACATTCAAGAAATATGGAATTTTAATCCTAGAGAACAGTGTTAAATATTTTATAGAACAGTAAGAGGCGAAGTTGAACCAAATGTTGATGTCAAGGAGTATGGGTTTACCCAATGTACAGCCATGCAGATAGCCATAGCCTTTGCTCTAATTCGGCCTGGGAATATTTCTGACAAGAGAAGACCAGGTACCGGCCCCACACCCATGGCAAATGACAACACAAACCTGCATTAGATAAACACATCATAAATTGGAGGTCGAAATATATCCTAGCAAGTCAGCATAAGAAAGATTCTATTTTAAGACATGTTCCTTTTTTGTCTTTTATTTTAATTCTTTATGCTTCAAACTCTATTTAAGTATCAAGCATTTCAGTCGATTTGGCAAAAATGGAGTTTTGGCTACTGAAGAACCATTAGCTTATCATCCTGATATTATTTTGACTTTATGTTATAAGGTTATAAAGTGGATGTATACTCACAAAAGCACGCCACCAACAGAGAGGTACACCACTGGAGACCCTGATACTAAGCTACTCCCTGCAACTGCTTGCATGCCCATTGACATTGCCTGAATCAGCCCATAAATAAAAAAGTCAAAAACTACAAAGCTAAGACCATATGATCTTACATGTAATTGATGGAAGAGTTGTTAGAGAATTTAGCATGGTTTATATACCATGCCCATAAAACTTCCAAGAAGAAGAGCCTTCCTTCCCAGTTTATCCATCAAAATCATTGCAACTATTGAGCCTGTGAAGGAATAATAAGATAAATATCAATATAATATTCACAGTGGCCTCTACTAATGAAGAGCGTGGTATATCTTGGTGAAATATAACCTGATAAGTTCACTACTCCAACAGACATGTTGGCAATATCCGGAGGTACTCCAGCACTCTTGAAGACAGTTGAAGAGAAATAGAAAACAGCATTTATGCCAGAAAATTGTTGCAGAGCAAGCAGCGCAGACCCAATGAAAACCACTACAGCACAGTAAGCGAGAAATTATTAAGAAAAAACAAAGACATATCCCATTGGAATAAAAGGGTAGTAGTTGTGGTAATATCTATACCTCTAGAATGACGTCCATAAAACAGCTCTGAGAGCTTTACTCCGTCTACTTCATCCCCTCTGTCTGTCTTGGATAGTTCTGCCATTGATGATTTGACATGTAATCCTCCTAGAAGCTTTGCGAACTCTGCTTCGGCATCTGCACTTCTTCCTCTCTAAATTAAATAAAAGAAAAGAAGTTTGTTATAATACAGTCAATAAGGAATCGGGTCCTGCAGAAAAGTGCGACATTTTCTGTGTTGATATACATATAAATAAGATGTCATAAGTGAAAGGGGGCAATGAGCAATTCTAACCTTAAAAAGCCAATGAGGACTTTCTGCACAGAACTCCATCAGAAGAGCAAGCAAAGCTGCTGGAACAGTAGATACCCAAAAGCACACACGCCACCTAATCCAATAATCAAGAAACATTATTGCAAATCCAAAGTGGTTGTATGAGTAATCAGCAATTACATATCATGTTCCCTACCAACGAGAAACATCCTTTGCTGGAATACCAATGAAGAAAGAACATATTAGTCCAAGACATGTTGCAATCTGAGTGAAGCTACCATATGTGCCTCGCACAAAAGCTGGTGAAACCTAACTTTTGATAATTACAGGTTAGGAAAAGGGTAATCTGGAATGCCAACCAAATAAAGTATGCGAGCAAAAAAAATGAAAAAGTTCAATCAAACTTCATACCTCTGTAATGTACAGAGCTGCAACAGGAGGGCTAACACCCATTGCGGTTCCTACAAGAAATCTTCCAAGAAGCATACCTCCAAGACCTTCTGCTGTGGCACTGCAATTTATAGTTAGAATATCATTAGGCACCTCTGGAAGAAGTCGTAGATTAGATCTATCTACCATTACAAATAGTATAGCTTATAGGAGTTATAGCATTACATTATCCCTCATAAAGTTTCCCACTTTGGAAACTAAAAGGAACACTGTATAAGCTGTTATGTGGCAATTTTGGTCTACGTTTGCCATTGATCTATAATAGCCAAACCGCAACAATACCATTTAAAATATCACTTAAGGGGTGATAAAACTTGAAACTGGATTCATGATAACAGCAATTAAGCAACTTAAGAGCATAGATAAAATGTACACCTCATTGAAGCACCGATTATCATTGGTATGGCACACATTTGGAATGACCGTCGACGTCCTATCCCATCAGCAATCCATCCACTGATTGTAGATCCGAAAAAAGCACCTCCTAAACATGTACTCACCACCAAACCTTCAGCCATTGTATCCCCGTGAAATCCAAGGTCAACAGAAATACTTTCTAGTGTGTCGTTAACCACCCTGTGTACAAGATTGACATTTGAAAATATTATAAACTAATTTAGCCACATGTCAACAACCATGTGCAAGTAAAATAGCCTGAGTTTTATATTTGTGGTGCATACCCGAGATGGTATCCGAATAAGAACGATGAGAGAGCTGCCACAATGACATGTGGTAATGAACGAATCCAAGGTGGGTTTCCGGATCCTTTTCCAACATCATTGCCTATAAACAAATAGTTCAACTATTATAAAAAAGAAAGGACATATGTAGTCGAAAATCGCATGCACTCAAAATTCTGATCCAACAATGTTACAAGAAATATTTTCCATCTTTCAAACATATTTCACTAAGATCAAGTCTTGGCTTATGGTTTTGCAACGAAGGTCCACAGAGACATATTCAGACATTATTCTAATTGCCAAGAGGGTAAAATGCCCTTTTACATCGTCTCAACTTGGTCAAAGTGATTGCCATATAAAAGTTGCAGAATTTCTATTGTCCTCTGCGACATATTATACGATAAAACACGAAGCCACAACAGCATCTAATAGCAAAGTAAAAGTACCTCCTAAACCATCTTCTCTGTCTTGAGCACTGAGGCGATCCTTGGAAGAAGCACGCTTGTATGTACCATTAATTATTTCCCTTTGCCGCCCTCTCATATTCAGACGCAGCAGATAAAGTCGCTACAGAATCTGCCAAACAGACCACCATAACAGTCAATCAATTGCATATGAAATTACTCTGTATCAATCACATCACTAACTAAACTCATTTCAGAGAATCAATCAATTCAACACCATTGACATGAAACTACACGATATCTACGTTTCACATCAATATACTTGCTCAAATTCAGAAATGATCAATTGTAAAATCAGCATCTGAAGTCTAAGATAACAATATATTATTTAAGTATATACAATTGAATAGATCGATTTCCTTTTAATCAAAAAAAATAAAACTCGGGCAACAAGTGTGAGCCGTGTGACTACAAAAACTGTGTAAGTGTGTGTGTTTAAATCAGTAAGCTAATGACTAATAGTTAAACCTATAGATAATTTAATGTAAATATTCCAAAATTTCATATAACAGGAGGTAATCACATTCAGGGATTAAATTAATGCCAATTGCAAATAATAAATTACATAATAATTCCAGGAGTATCTGAAAGTGTTTTTTCACTTTTGTACACAGGAAAAGGAAATGAAATAAGTGTGTTTGTTTCTTTAAGACACGGACATAAGGCCGGGTGTGATGGTGACTAACATCACCACGAACATCACAACCAAACAGGTGTAATAAGACCACCAACTTCACGACCAAAACATATCTCACAATATACTCACACACACACACAAATTATTTTCTATCTCCACACAACTCGGTCGTCGAGTTCTCACAAAATCTGGGGGACAACGCATCGGTTGGGGGCATAAATTTGGGGGGGACAACACATGTTAAATGCATCCAACAAACACGTAGCCTAAGAGGCAAAAACGACATTTTTCTCTTATTTCTTAAAGACAAGGGGGTGTTTGTTTCGGCTTATATAACCGGCTTACGGCTTATTTAATTTTGGGCTTATGTTTCATAAGCTCACTTTTTATAGCTTTTATTTTGAATCTTTTCGGCTTATATAAGTTTCTTATGTCATACTAAGCTTATATAAGCCGAAAAGATTCAAATTAAGCCACAAAAACATAAACCCAAAACTAACAAAGCCTAATACAAGAACATTTCATAAAATTAAACACATTCTCCAGATCAAGTATGCAAAGAGCCAAAAACAGAGTATAAAACATACAAAATGCAACAGGCCTATCACATTCACATTAAATTCCATAAAACCATTATTATACCTGTGCAAAAAGAAGAAGATGTAAAAGCCGCTGGATCTGAATAATAAAACAGTAAGAGTAGATCTGACAAAAAGTGTAAACTGATGTAAGTTTAGTACAAATGAAGGAAACAGGGTAACTTAACTTGTTTTTTTTTTTTGTTTGTTTGGAGCGGGAGCGACACGTGTGTTTCTTTTGGGCTTAGATCCGCTTGCTGTTTTTTTAATGATATGAAATGGTTTGTACCATTGTATGTGTGACGTGTGGAATATATTTCATGAATGTTGCTACTTGTCAACTTTTGTTTGGTAAACTTGCATACTTTTCCACTTTGTACTAGTGCTATTTTAGTACAATCAAATTTATTTTCTTAAGATTTAGAGTAAATTGCAAAAATTGTCTTTGAGGTTTGGCCGAATTGCATAAGCTGTCACCGTCCCGATAAGAAACTTTTCAAGTGCAATTATTTTTGTCCCTGGCCAAAATGAAATGATAGAAGTACCCCAAACCTACAGACACATAGATGAAGGGTATTTCTGCCATTTAACTTTAGTTAGAGACAAAAATTGCACTCGAAAGTTCCTTACATGGACGGTGTCTACACTTTCGAAGTAGTAAGGACAGAACCTACAATTTGGTCAAACCTAAAGGATGATTTTTGGAATTTACTCTAGAATTTATATGATTTTTGAATTTCTTGAATATGACTTTTAGCATTTCGATTGTCCCAAATTATAAGTTAACTTTCATATTTCACATGGTTTAAGAAATTCTTATTAACTATATTTTTCATCAACTAAATATTATTCTACCCAATAAAATCTTTTTTGATTTGTTAAAATACATAAATAGACAAGTGTTTTAGGACCACAAATTGTACTTATAAATTAGGACAGGGAGTATTACAAGTAATAGGATTGTTTAGTGTGATTTACTGAAGTTGGCTTTGAAGAGACACAGATAGAGTTTAATTTTAGAAAAAAGAAAAATGTTTGATGAAGTAGAGCTTATATTTGTAAAATGACATTCTAGAAAAATTATTGAATACACTAGTAAAATGATGAAGGTTTTTTATTTATTTATTTATTTATTTTAACTAAAGGGTATTCACCCAAAAGCTCTCTTTAAAAGGCTTTTATTTTAATAGCTTATGATTTTCAAAGCTTCTATTAGCTTGTTATATTAAAAAAATAATAATAATAATAATAAAAAAAAAAAAAAAAAAAAAAAAAAAAAAAATCTTTAATGAACTATGAAGTCGAGTTTATAACAATTTGACTTGCCTTTTATTGATATTTTTATATATTTTAGGTATTGTTTTTGTTGTTGTTACGTGTATTTATTTTTCAAGGGAATTGCATATATATCTTTGGGTAAATTGCAAAAATGATCCTTAACGTTCCACAAATTAGCAAAAACGGGACCGAGACAAAAAGTAGCGCAAAAAAGACACCCACGTTCCACATTTTCGCAAAATCGCCACCGAGAGGCCTTTTTAGCTAACTTCCGTTAGTTTTCCCGTCAATCAAGGGTATAATCATCATTTCACTCGCTTCCCGCCTTTGACTACCCCAACTTTATTTCAATGACCAAATTTGCAAAGTTATAAAACTTAATTTTGGAGGCACACTTGGCATCCGAAGCGATTAACCTTTCCCTCTTTTTTTGTGTAACTCGGCAACTCAAGCGGTTGCATAGGACTATAAAGTTCATGTTTATCCCGCGTATTCAACCATAACACACACAATCCCAACGATCAAAACAACCGACGATGGCAAACAATGGAAAAGGGAAGAGTATCTACATTGGTACCGAGGAAGAGGAATTTGATAAAGTTTTAAGAACCTATTATCTAAACGATTTACTTCTTGATGCATATGGCGGAGAACCAATTGATGAGTATGGTTCTTATAGGAAGATACCTAAGGAGTTAAGAACAAAGATTCTGACCTATCTGAGGAAACAAGATGGCTACTATGAAGCGCTTTTGAGTGACGAGGAGGAGGAGGAGGAGGTGAAGAAAGATCATGTGGATACCGTTTTACCAAAGTTTGATGATTTGGGAGAGAGGATTTCCCGTCTTGAAGTTGCGTTTAAGTATCTGAAGGATATGAAGGACAAGAGAGAACAAAAATTGAAGAAAAAGAAGAAAAGGGTTGATGCGGAGGGCAGTGGTTCAAACTACTAAACAAGTGTTTGTTTAGATATGTGTTTAAAAATTTTAATGGTTGTGAACTCCTATGATCAATGAAACTTCTAACGTTTATGTTAATGATATGTCTATATTGATAAATGAAAGTTTTAATGTTTATGTTACTCATATGTTAGCTAGGTGATGTTTGCAGCTTATGCACAAAATGTTAGCTAGGTGATGTTTGCCATGAAAGTCAAACGGGTGAACGTCTAAAAAAGTGTTTGGTTCTGTTTGGTAATTAATGGGTGAAAACACATGATTCCAATTCAACATGTGCAGTTTGACTTTTGAAAGTCTAAGTGCACTGGGTGCAAACATAATGTTCTTGCAGTATGTTTTTTGATAAGTCTTGAATGCAAGTTTGACTTTTGAAAGCCCAACTGCAATGGGTGCAAGCCATGGTTGATGCAAACAAACATAGAATACATCAGAAACATAAACATTTTTGCAAGTTTGAATTTTGAAAGTCCAACTGCAATCAAACATATTGTTCTAAACACAATGAAGTTAAACAAAGATTACAAATATAGAATCCAACAGACAATAACGTTAAACATATTGTTCAAAGATCAGTGGGTAACACATGAAGAAGTTGGAAGTGCATGCTCATCATTTGACTTCATCTTTTTAGTTGGCCTGTCAACCTGAGGTCTGTGATTGGGTGGTACTATGACTGTTGTAGACTCAATTCTTGGCCAGTATCTGCGGCCAGAACACCCATTGATCTTGAATGAGTACATACGCGCCCATGTTTCTAGGCTGTAAGCAGCATGAACCCACTCTTCAGGTACATCAACTCCTTTTCCATCCTCATTCATATAGTTTATTGCAGCCACAGCATGTTTACATGGTATTCCAGTCAGCTCCCACATCCTACAACCACACTCCTTCCTATCCATGTTAGCAACACAATGATCCTCGTTAGGCACAGATACTTTATATAACGAAGCTGCAATCCATTCAACAACACAATCAGTAGCTTCTTTTTTGTTTGCATCAACCATGGCTTGCACAGTAGGAGTAAGTTGTCCAACACTCCTTTCTATTATTTGCTGAACTACCACAATCCTCTTCACCAAGTACTCCCTGATATATTCAAGACAAACGATGATGGATTTATCTCTGACATCATTTAGCTGGCTACAGAACACCTCACATATGTTGTTTAAGAGTAGTCCACATAGGGCTTTGCCTATTAAACAAATCACACATTATGTATTAATATATGATCAATTATCAGTATGCTTTTGTCTAGTGCCACTTAATGAATTACCTGAAAAATGTGATCGGCTCCATTGTTCAGCTGGAATCTTCAGCAACCAATCATAAGCTGCAGCATTGTTATTCTTCAGATAATCCATCTCTTTGTTGAATTCAACAACAGTTGTGGCTCTTGCAGCCTTCCAAAGCATGTCCTTGTAAACACCTCCTTTCAAATGTGACTTCATTTCCTCATGAATATGCTTAACACAAAACTTGTGTGCAACATTTGGAAACACACTAGCAACAGCTTGTATCAATCTCTGTGAACAGGTAAGGTTATGGATGGTGTTAAAACTTTACATGTTCTCATTGTGCATAAAACACATGATTAATTATACAATAGAAATGTGCACCTTTTGCCTATCAGAAATGAAAGTGAACTTGCAGTTGGTTTCTATCCCAAGATCCTCTCCTAGTAGTTTCAAAAACCAACACCAAGTTGCCTTATTTAGTGCATCAACTACAGCATATGCTACTGGATAAATCCCATTGTTTGCATCAATCCCAACTGCTGTTAGTAATTGACCTGGAAAAGGACCTGACATGAAGAATCCATCTAATCCTAAGAATTCTCTGCCACAAGCTTTGAAACCTTGTTTCATAGCTCCCAAACACACATACACCCTTTTAAAAGTTTTTGTTGAACTCGCTGGATTTGGTTCTATCTGTACATCAATCCTAACAGTAGTGCCTGGATTTTGATTAACCAACTCTTGGGCATACTCTCTAAGCAGTGCATAATGTTTGGTAAAAACAGGTATACCTGATTGAATTTCACATGCTTTATGGCATAGCAAATCAGACTTACTTACGGGAACATCTTCAATTACCTGATCATCATCATCAAACACTTCATCATCATTTTGATTATAGTCCAAATCCTCTGAATCACTCCCGCCACTCTGTTCTTCTGTTTCATTATCTACCTCTACTACTTTCACATTTCCCATCTGACCACCTACAATTGTAAGTCCATAACATTAACAACAAATACACCTTTTAACAAATAAATTAAAAAAAAAAAAAAAAAAAAAAAAAAAAAAAAAAAACAAACAAACAAAACTCACAAAACAGGAGGGAAATTAAAGAGGAAAATGCACTGTGTCTTACCGTATCGTTCAAAGGCACGGACGATCGATGTAATCTAACCGGAACTATACGGATCTATACGTATCGTTCAAAGGCAGTGAATAGGAAAATGCACTGGTAAAGATTTGGCGGCAACAATTAGGGTTGTATCTGAAGTTAAAGGGGTATATTTGTCATTTCATGCGATTATACCCTTGACTGACGGGAAAACTAACGAAAGTTAGCCAAAAAGGCCTCTCGGTGGCGATTTTGCGAAAGTGTGGAACGTGGGTGTCTTTTTTGCGTTACTTTTTGTCTCGGTCCCGTTTTTGCTAATTTGTGGAACGTTAAGGACCATTTTTGCAATTTACCCTATATCTTTTCAAAAGTGAATAATTGCATATATATTTTTTGTACAAGTTTTTGATGCACGTGATACAAGAATCGCATTTTTTTTTTTTTTTTTTTTTTTTTTTTTTTTTTTTTTTTGTATCTAGATGGACTCGAGACTTTTTCTTGGAAATAATTTTTATAGATTAAAGAGTAAATTGCATAAATCTTCCCTAAAGTTTGGCCAAATTGCATGTTTCGTCCCAAACGTCACCAAAGTTTCCACACAAGGACGATCCTTGCACTTTAATAACGTTTGGGATGAAACATGCAATTTGGCCAAATTTTAGAGACGATTTATGCAATTTACTCTTTAGATTAAATTAAAACTGTCCAAGATTGTGAATCATGTTCAAATTGAACTATAGCTTTATATGGCATTGCTCCAATAGACTTTAACAAGTTACTTGAGCATTGAAATCGAGCTTGTATCAAATTGAGTTGGAGCTTAACCTAACACTAAGTCAAGCTAGATTTTACCTCTTGATCATCGTTAAAGTTCCACTATATGAACATAATGTATGTTTTGAATAATATTTCTACAACTTGTATTATGTCAGAATCATTGATCAATTTACACTTTAACACAAATAACACTTACAAAGAACCAAACAAGTACTTACATACAGGTTCTCAAGCAAACAAGAATATATGATACTAATGAATTTCTCTTTTCTGCATCTTCGATCGACTCAATGCAACTATGCAAGAACCTTACATGTTTAAGCTCAGAAATTGATTCAATCCTTAAACTGTGCACACAAACATATAAAGGCGACGTTTTGCAAATTGAGATGCAAAGATATATAATGAAAATCGAACAGTGAAAAAAAAAAAAAAAAAAAAAAAAAAAAAAAAAAAACTTATGTATTGCTAGATATAGATCTTAACCTGTACTATGAACAAGAAACCTTCCCGATTATATTAATAGAGGGATCCTTCTAGATCTGCAGGGATGTGCATTTGAACAAATTAGTATATTGTAACTCTTGCTGTTGCATGCTTTCTACTCTTTAGTAAAAGGGGCAATTATATATATATACCCATTAAAACTTACATATTTGCATATATACCCAAAACATGCTTAAACATCATTGTACATTGTGTATTAAAAACTTGTGTTTTGGAGAAATATGCAAATATTCATGTTTTAGTGAGTATATATGCAATTCCCCCTTAGTAAAAGTATACTTTACTTAAAGTTGTCAACTTTGACCATTTGCCTATAAATAGACCAATTTTTATCTATAATTAATGGGTCGAGTGGGTTGGAAAACATTTGAAGTGCATTCAAAATATATAAAAACTTGTTAAATTGATTTATAGCTAAAAAGTTAAGTTTTGCAGTAAGATGTTTTTCTTGTAATTGTGTTCAGCATTTTAACTATCTATAAAATTTTAAAAAATGAGCAATAAAAAGTACTAGGTGATCTTTTTTGCAGATATGATACCTTATTTACAAGCAATCAAGCATGTTTACTTGTTCTCTATACATTTCCTTCAAGTCCACAATGCTTTGGTTTTGTTCGATATACAAAGTCTTCAGGAAATGTATGCATTTATATGGCTGGGAATTAATTGGAATAGAGGGTTGTACGGTATGCATTCATGGTTGTAATTTTTATTATAGGGGTGTTTTTAATGCTATTAATGTATAATTTATAGTCTTGTGGTCTGAATTTGGTTCTATGCTATTTTTTGTTGTACACCATGCTTTGGTGGTTGTAATTATGAAAATTGTATGCATTAAAGGATTGTAAACCATGTATCAATTTTTGTACATCTGAATTTTTTGGAGAGAGATTCATTCCTCTGTTATTAGTATAGATGAGTCAACTTTATGCATAATAAGTTGACCTCGATGAGTCTAAGTACACGTATGATGCGTAAATGTATGAACTACAAAGTCGAGCTATACGGTGAGTCGGGTTTATAACAATTTTACCTTCTTTAGGTATTGTTTTTGTTGCTGTTACGTGGCAATGTGTATTTATTTTTCTGTGTATATTTACTAGTCATGCTTCAAATTGAGGTATAGCTTTATTTGGCATTGCTCCAAATAGACTTTAACAAGTTACTTGAGCTTTGATATCAAGCTTGTATCAAATTGAGTTGGAGCTTAACCTAACACTATCAAGTCAAGCTAGTTAAAATTCCACAATATAAACATAACACATGTTTGGAATTATATTACATGATTCGTGCAAAAGTAATTTTTCATTGATCAATTTACACTTTAACACAAATAACACTTACAAAGAACCAAACGAGTACTTACATACAGGTCATGGAAGGACCAAGAATTTTGAAATGGGTGTTGCACAAATTTTTTCGAAATTCTTGCATAACTTATTTATATTATAAGTACTAAAATTTACACCATATAGTATTTTGGGGTTAATCTCTAGAAATAAAGTAGCAAAAAATATTATTGGGGGTTGCACGTATTGAAAAACGACACTTTTTGAGAACAAATTACACTTCGTGACTCAAAATTGGGTGTGGCCTGTGCCACATCCGGCTCCCAAGTGGGTCCGTCCATGCAGGTTCTTAGGTAAACAAGAATATAATACTGATCATGATGAATTTCTCTTTTCTGCATCTCCGATTGACTCAATATATGAAAGAACCTTACATGTTTAAGCTCAGAATTGACCCAATCCTTAAATTCTGCAACACACAAACATAAAAGCGACGTTGTGCAAATTGAGATGCAAAGATATATAATGAAAATCGAACAGGGACAATAACAAAAAATAAATAAAGTAAAATAAAATAAAAATAAACCTTGTGGTTGCGTTTAGTTGATGGAAAACACCCTTTTTTCCACAAAATGTTTTCTGAAAAACAAGAAAAACAGATATCGCATTCAAATAAGTGTTTTCCAAAAAAATTCTCTACAAAACACAAAATCCCTATTTCCTAATTTAATACACAAAACTAGAAAACACTTTTTTTTTCACCTATTTTCCTTTAAAATACCCCTCAATCTGTTTTCGTCCATTTTTATATATTTTCGTCGGTTTTTACCCTTTTTGTCTGTTTTGCTCCATTTCCGTTCGATTTTTACGTTTTCGTCAACTTTTTAACATTTTCTTCTGATTTTTACGTTTTAGTCCGTTTTTCATGTTTTCGTCCGTTTCTTTACATTTTTGTCTGTTTTTTTACGTTTTCATCCGGTTTATTTACGTTTTCATCCGGGTTTTTTTTACGTTTTTGTCCGTTTTTTATGTTTTCGTCCATTTTTTTTACCTTTTCATCTGGTTTTTTTACGTTTTCATTCGTTTTTTTACATTTTCGTCCGATTTTTTACGTTTTCGTTCGATTTTATACGTTTTCATCAGATTTCTTACGTTTTCGTCAGATTTTTTACGTTTTCGCCCAGTTTTTTACGTTTTTGTCTGATTTTTTTACGTTTACGACTGTTTTTTACGTTTTTGACCATTTTTTACGTTTTCGTTAGATTTTTTACGTTTTCGTCCGTTTTTTTACATTTTTGTCAGAATAGCCGAGTCTTACCTGTTTCTAACTGGGTCTTGGCCAGAATAGCCGAGTCTTACCTGGTTCTAACTGAGACTTGGCCAGAATAGCTGAGTCTTACCGGGTTCTAACTGGGTCTTGGCCAGAATAGCCTAGTTTTACCTGGTTTTAACTGGGTCTTGGCCAGAATAACCGAGTCTTACCTGGTTCTAACTGGGTATTGGCCAGAATAGCCGAGTCTTACCTGGTTTTTGGCCAGAATAGCCGAGTCTTACCTGGTTCTAACTGGGTCTTGGCCAGAATAGCCGAGTCTTACATGATTCTAACTGGGTCTTAGCCAGAAGAGCCGATTCTTACCTGGTTCTAACTGGGTCTTGGCCAGAATAACCGAGTCTTACCTGTTTCTAACTAGGTCTTGGCCAGAATAGCAGAGTCTTACCTGGTTCTAACTGAGTCTTGGCCAAAATAGCCTAGTTTTACCTGGTTCTAACTGGGTCTTGGCCAGAATAGCTGAGTCTTACCGGGTTCTAACTGGGTCTTGACCAGAATAGCCAAGTCTTACCTTGTTCTAACTGGGTCTTGGCCAGAATAGCCGAGTCTTACCTGGTACTAATTGGGTCTTGGCCAGAATAGCCGAATCTTACCTAATTCTAACTGGGTCTTGGCCAGAATAGCCGAGTCTTACCTAATTCTAACCGGGTCTTGGCCAGAATAACCTAGTCTTACCGAGTCTTTCCTGGTTCTAAATGGGTCTTGTCCAGAATAACCGAGTCTTACCTAGTTCTAAATGGGTCTTGGCCAGAATAGCTGAGTCTTACCTGGTTCTAACTGGGTCTTGGCCAGAATAGTCAAGTCTTACCTGTTTCTAACCGGGTCTTGGCCAGAATAGCCGAGTCTTATCGAGTCTTACCTGGTTCTAACTGGGTCTTGGCCAGAATAGCCGAGTCTTGCCTGGTTCTAACTGGGTCTTGGCCAGAATAGCCGAGTCTTACCTTGTTCTAACTGGGTCTTGGCCAGAATAGCTGAGTCTTACGTGGTTCTAACTGGGTCTTGACCAGAATAGCCGAGTCTTACCTGGTTCTAACTGGGTCTTGGCCAGAAGAGCCGAGTCTTACCTGGCTCTAACTAGGTCTTGGCCAGAATAGCCGAGTCTTACCTGTTTCTAACTTGGTCTTGGCTAGAATAGCCGAGTCTTACCTGGTTCTAACCGGGTCTTGGCCAGAATAGCCTAGTCTTACCGAGTTTTACCTGGTTCTAACTGGGTCTTAGCCAGAATAGCCTAGTCTTACCTAGTATTACCTGGTTCTAACTAGGTCTTGGCTAAAATAGTCAAGTCTTACCTTTTTCTAACTGGGTCTTGGCCAGAATAGCCGAGTCTTACCTGGTTCTAACTGGGTCTTGGCCAGAATAGCCGAGTCTTACATGTTTTTAACTGGGTCTTGGCCATAATAGACGAGTCTTACCTGGTTCTAACTGAGTCCTGGCTAAAATAGCCTAGTTTTACCTGGTTCTAACTGGGTCTTGGCCAGAATAGCTGAGTCTTACCAGGTTCTAACTGGGTCTTGACCAGAATAGCCTAGTTTTACCTGGTTCTAACTGGGTCTTGGCCAAAATAGCCTTGTCTTACCTGGTTCTAACTGGGTCTTGGCCAGAATAGCCAAGTCTTAACTGATTCTAACTGGGTCATGGCCAGAATAGCCGAATCTTACCTGGTTCTAACTGGGTCTTGTCCAGAATTGCCGAGTCTTACCTGGTTCTAACTGGGTCTTGGACAGAATAGCCGAGTCTTACTTGTTTCTAACTGGGTCTTGGCCATAATAGCCGAGTCTTACCTGGTTTTAACTGGGTCTTGGCCAGAATAGCCTAGTATTACCTCGTTCTAACTGGGTTTTGGCCAGAATAGCCGAGTCTTACCTGCTTCTAACTGGGTCTTGGCCAGAATAGCCGAGTCTTACCTGGTTCTAACCGGGTCTTAGCCAGAATAGCCTAGTCTTACCGAGTCTTACCTGGTTCTAACTTGGTCTTTGCTAGAATAGCCGAGTCTTACCTGGTTCTAACTGGGTCTTGGCCAGAATAGCCGAGTCTTACCTGGTTCTAACTGGTACTTGGCCAGAATAGCCGAGTCTTACCTGGTTCTAACTGGGTCTTGGCCAGAATAGCCGAGTCTTACCTATTTCTAACTGGGTCTTGGCCAGAATAGCCGAGTCTTACCTTGTTCTAACTGGGTCTTGACCAGAATAGCCTAGTTTTACCTGGTTCTAACTGGGTCTTTACCAAAATAGCTGAGTCTTACCTGGTTCTAACTAGGTCTTGGCCAGAATAGCCTAGTCTTACTTGGTTCTAAATAGGTCTTGGCTAGAATAGCCGAGTCTTATCTGGTTCTAACTGGGTCTTGGCCAGAATAGTCTTAGCTGGTTCTAACTAGGTTTTGACTAGAATAGTTGGCTTTAGTCAATGCATTCATATAGTGTTCTTTTTTTGTTGCAAGTCCAGCGTCCTTCTTATCTGTTATTTCTTGAACAGCTTCTGAGTGGCTGCTTTGTCCCTCTTTAAACTCTCGACTTTGTTTTCTTTAATCTGAAAGTTATTCAGAAAATTAAAATATAATCAACAACTGTAGCTTGAAAAATGATTATTATAATTACCGGTAGCTTGTTAATCATTCGTTTCTTCTCTTCTTCAATCTCTCTGATATACGATTCTCAAGAAAAACAAAATATAAATAATTAAAAAGTGTGCAACGGTACAATTTTTTACTCTGAATACAAGGGAGTATATTTAATTTGTACATGTGCCCACAATTTCCTAATTGTAGATTCTTGAACAGCTTGTTTCTTTGATAGCTCTTCACCTATCAGTGAAAATAAGATGACGAGACCATCATTTGTATTATAGTTGTTGCTTGAATTTGGGTATACACGTCTTAAACCGTAACTGATTATTACCTTCTGCCATGACTTGAGTAATTATTTTATCTTTTTCTTTCAGAAGAGTAGTGGCGTCGCTTCTCTTATTTTGCTTTCTATGTAGTGTATCCGTTTCCCTCGTGAGAGCATAAACCTTAGTTATGAAAGCTAAGTTAACATGTAGCAACCATATATTAGAAGAAACATTAGCTATGTGGTTCCCAGAAGTTATCAAGTATAAAAAGATATGTAAATACAAAACTACTTGAAATTCTTTTATTATCAAGACACCGTGATGATTGGACAGTTTTTAAGCATAGACCGTAAAACCTTCTTCCAATACTTCCATAAATAATTCTCAAAGTAGAAATCTTTGAATTATAAATTTTGCAGAAGAATACAAGAGAAGTTACCTTCCTTTCAAGAGCCGATACCCTTTGATGATACTCTTCTCGTAGTGACTCAATGTCAGCTTTGTATGAGTTATTCTACGTGGCAACTATGAGTCAGAAGAGAAGAAAAAACAGAATAATCATGTAAAAGAAGCTTGGCTGATTATAACACACACATTATATAAAATTAACTTATTGGAAACTACATACTTTCTCATTAATTATAGATTTTAGGTGCTCGTTCTCATTCATCAGCTTTGCAATTTCATCAGCTTTTTCCTGTAACGCGTAACATATGAGCACATAAAGAATACTAATGTCTAGCAGCTCCATAAGTACAGTCGGCCTCCACCGTCTATCAAGAAAATCTATTTTCTCATACGATACCTGAGCTTGTCTAGCAGCTCCCAAAAGTGCAGCCTCCATTGTTTTCATTTACTTTTTCACCTTCTCATATTCAACTGTAGAATCTGCATTGTCATGTAAATTGCTTCCCAAACTTGGGTGGTGCTCTTTCTGATGAGGCGAAAAATGATCCGTTTTTAGGGGGTCATTTAAGCCGGAATTGGAATTTAATTGATCAAATATTGCCCTAAATCGTTCCTTTTGTGATTTTAGGTACTTTAGGAGTGAATTCTGGAAAAGAAAGCATTTTGGACGTTTTTGGAGCATAAAAGTGAAGAAAACGGCAAAGTCTTAATTTTCCTTGCTGGGAACAGTACCTGACGGCGTCAAGAAGGAAAATATGACGGCGTCAGGAGCAAAATGGATGACGGCCCAGAGAAAACGTGACGGCGTCAGAACAAGGGCGTCAAGAGTAAAAGTGGTGACGGCCCAGAGCAGAAATACACAAGACGGCGTCAGATCTAGATCTAGGCAGTCCGAGAACTTTATGGGCGGCGAGATGACGGCGTCAGAATTTTCCTATTGACGCCGTCACCTCATAAAATCTATATATACTTTTCTAATTTTCATTCATTAAGAGTGGAACTTGTGAGGAGAATTCTAGGGCCGAACTTTATAAACCCTAGCTCATTTGTAACAGTATTTTCAAGGGTTTTCACCCCTTGAAACCCTTCATGTTCAATTGAGATAAGTTTTCTTTCAATTCATTCAATATGTCTATGTGTTGTTTGAATATATCTTACGCTTGTCTTGATTTTAACATGCTAGGCTAGATCTTTTGTGTGTTTACTTAGATGTAATGAAACCTAGATGTTGATTATAGGTTGATTGCTTGTTTATAGTTGTAATGGATGAATGATTTCAATGTTAGGCTTAAAAAAACTGGCAGATCTCCATTGTGTAACTTGCTTGAACGTCTTAAGAAAGATGAACCGATGTGTACTAGGTTTTTATGGTTGTATTTAATGCATGAGCGAATTCTAGTGATCCCATGTTAGTACACCACCCCATGATTGGTATTAAGGAATATAACCCGTCATCCACGCAACTGTAACAAGTAATTAACCTATAAAAGATATCTAGGGAGTAGTGAAATCTAAGTAAACACAATTATCCCATCTATTGTTTACACCATATTAGTAATTAGCTTTATTTTCATTTTTGTCATTTTATTTTGATTGCATCTTTAGTTATTGGGTTAGTTGATTATCAACTAATTCCGCCCACTCTTCCAAAAACTGAGATTTATACTTGCTTTCATAAAATATAAAAATACAAAAAGAATCATCCCTCACCTCTAGACCTAGTTTTTTAGGCTTTCTAATCCTAGCGACACTATTTGTAGAAAACTAGAAGGGGGGGGGGTTGAATAGTTTTACGTCCTTTTAAATTTATAAACACAAGTTTGTTTTAAAAACTTCGATTCTAGTTTATGTGAACTCAATACTTGCACTATATGAACAATTGTATGATAACTTAACTAACAAAGCTAATATAGTAGAGGTGAATAAATAAGTAATGAGAAGAGTTAGAAAGATCAAACCACAACACAAGGATTTATAGTGGTTCGGCTACAAGGACACCTTCCTTGTTCCTACTCCACTCCCAGAGTCACCTACTCGAGAGTTTTCTCCCCTTTTGGCGGAGAAAATCTTACACACCAATATACACACCACAACAACTTCACAACTTGATCACTACTTCTACACAACTTCTTCACACCAATATACTACACACCAATCTTCTTCACACCTATCTTCTACACACCAATCTTCTACACACCAATCTTCTACTTCACACCAATCTTCACAACTAACCTACTTCACTACTAATCAACTTCTACTTCCTACACAACTTCTATATCTTCTAAACAATATATATAACAAGCACAACACAATATTCACAAATGAATGTATATATACACTATGCACAACTACTCTTCAACACTTCTTGAACTTGGTTGTAGAAAGAGTGTTCTTCTTTTGCACTTTGGATGAGAATGGATGATGAGGGATTGAATCACTTGAAACAAGGATTAATATACAAATGATCAAAGGGTTTTAGAGGATGTTTAGAGAGTTATAGATCTGAAAATTTCGTGCAAAAGGTGGGTGAAAATTCCAGAATTAAGGTGGTATTTATAGGAGAAGAATTCTGACATTTTCTGACAGGGGAGCCTGGCCGGTCCCCTTAAATCGTGGCCGGCCCCCTTAAAATTAAGGGGGCCGCCCCTTATAATTAAGGGGGCCGCCCAACTGTAACGGCCAGAAAACTTGTCTTTTAGTGGGGAAAGTTTATTTGGTGAAAAACTAACTGATTTTGGTTAAATATTTGAAATCATATATTTAGTATGATTAAAACATTTTTCTTTATTACCAAAAGTGTTTTTCAAAAAAATATATAATATGTTTATATATTTAAATAAACTTTGTATTAGTTAATTAAATATCCCTTTGATCATAAGATGTATTAAGCACTTGTTTATCCATACCTTAAGTGATTAAGTTTGATATAGTTATATAAACTAGCTTAATACTTGTTTACGTAGTAATCTTACGATTGACGAGTTTACATTTTGTGATTGTCAAAATATAGAGATATCGAAAAATATAAATAACGTTTTCATACATTATTTATGTCAACAATCTCCCCCTTTTTGATGATTACAAAATTTAAACTCATTAATCGAAAATTAGTATATATTCAAGTATTATTGTGAGTTTATATCACTTCTCCCCCTTTTTGTTAGCATCAAAAAGGTTATCCCGTGTTGATGGAAGCTCCCCCTTGAAGTATACTCCCCCTCGTTTTGAGGCCAAAAGGAATCGAGATATGGGTATCTTGCAAAAATATTTAGTGGCAAGCAACATATATATGTATATAGCATGCAAAAGTGTAAACTAAATATAACCATATCATTAATCAAGTGAAATTAATACATCAAGCATTACATCAACAAATGAAATAAGTAATGCAGCTAACAAAAGCCTTTAAAGGCTTACACTCATCATGGAAATAATAAACCAAAGCTCAAATATGAAAGTCTTCTCTAGAGCTTGCCATCCAAAATGGTTTAATGTAATTTTATTTGTGAGACACCAAGCATGTTTAATTGGGATGAATGGATGGTGAACATGGAGATGGTGATGGAGGAGGAGTGTTTGTTGATGGTGGTGGAGGAGTTGAGTTTGTTGTTGGTGGTGGATGCAACAAGTTTTCAATATGAGAAAACATGTATTGCATTTCATCTCTTAGTCCGAACACAATTGTTCGGTTGTGGATGCAACAAAGGCAAGTGTCACCATGAGCTTCAAGTAAGCTCCATGGGACGGGGTTATAGGTTGGTGGATTGATAGGGGATGATGAGAAGTGTGCATTAAGAGGTGTTAATGGTGATAGTGAGAGGGTTAATGCAAGGGTTGTGTTTTCATTGGTAGGTTGTGATGGTTGAACTATTGGTGGACGAGATAAATGGGTGTTTATGTAGTCATTAATGGATGAAGTGGATGGTATGGAGGAAGTAGAGTTTCCATTTGTTGAAGGTGTTTTGGAGGGTGCATTTGGTGCACTAGGAGATGAACATTGAGGTGGTGGAGATGGAGTGGTGTTGTCTTCATTTGTAAGATCAATGAAGAGTTGTTTGGGTGGAATGATGACAAGTTTTTGTTTCTTGGCATTGTTTGAGTAGGTGGTTCTTGGTGATGACATGATGATGTTTGATGAATGTTTGAGGATGATGGAATGTGAATTAAACATGCATGGGGATTATATAGTGGGAAAACATGTTTAGAAGTGGAATTAATTTGAAATTGTAATGTGATATTCCAAAATCAATTTAGTTTTTAAGGGAAATGGTAGCTGGGACTAGCAAAAGGGATCATAAGATGCAAAAGAGAACAGTGTAAAAACTGTTTCAGATGGCCGGTCCCCTTAAATGGAGGCCGGTCCCCTTAATTTTAAGGGGGCCGCCCATCTGACGACCCAGAAACAAACATTTTTCAAAAATTTTCTGGAAAGATGTTGTGTTCTGTTTTGTATTTGCAGCAAGCACCATTTGGACTTTTCACATTTGTTTTGGTCTATTATAAAGCATACATGATATATATATATATATATATATATATATATATATATATATATATATATATATATATATATATATATATATATATATATATATATATATATATATATATATATATATATATATATAAAAGATAATCATGCAAGTATATAAATTAAGAGTTAAACCATGCATTCATAAGCATAAATAAAACATAAATAGGCAAGTTAACAACCTAATCGAGTGCACCAAACAATTATCCAAGAAAATAACAAGTACTTCCGAATATACTTCGGACAAATAGCACACAAGACATAAAAATTAAGTATTGTTCAACAAGCCTAATCCAAGCACATCATTTCTTTTTCTTCCCGAAGATACCCTTCAAAGTCTTCCCAATCGACTTGAAACCACCTCTAACTTCTTCATGTAAGCTCTTTTGTCTTCTAAGTATTTCGGTAGTTCGTTCATGAAGCACTTCTTCGTTTTGATCACTAGGAGATGGGGTAGAATAGTTGGGATAGTCAAGATCCTCTAAATTGTCAACGAACTCAGAAAACGAAGGGGTACTAGCATCATGGATGTTTTCCTCCTCATCGTCATCGTCTTGCCTTGAAGATGATCCATGAAAGCTTTGACGACGAGATTTACCCTTGTCACTTCGAGTTCGTCGAGCTTGTTTTAGAGCGAGATGACGTAGAGTGGGGTAGATGGACTCATAGATACTATTGTCAAGATCGGGGTAGTACTCGATAACATGACGATAGAGACGAGTGAGGAACATTCCATATGGAAGGTTGGCTTTGGGAGTTTTTCTAGCACACTCAATCCGTTTGATAAAGAAGTAGGCCAAATTGTACGGCTTTTCGACAGCTATACAATACAACATGTGAGCAAGGCACGCCGGGAGATGGTCCCGGTGACCTCCGGTACCAAACGCATTCTCACGAATGAGTTCTTCCCAAAGCTTCATGTGGGGGCTTAATTCCTTGAGGAGAAGTTGGTATGGAGAGATTTGAACGTTTTTGGATTTTATTTTTCGGCTTTTGGTGGCACGTTCCGCACCAAGGATTTGATGAATTTCGTCGGGATGAGGAATTTCGTCGAAATAGGGACCGAAGGTTGGTCGATAGCGATTAAGAGATTCGAGGTCCCACTCGTTTGTGAAAACGGCTTGACCTCTAAAAGGAATTTGGAGGATATGACCAAATTGTTCGAGAGTTAGGGTGATAAATTCATTTTGAATCATGAAAGAGATGGTGATGAAACCAAGATCATTGGCTTGGATGGTGACTTGGCTATAGAAATCCATTATGAAGCGAGGAATGATAGGTTCATTTATTTCATAAAGACAATTGAAGTTGATGCTTGTAAACACGCGATTTATGTAGTCGGATTGAGCAAAAGCAAGATCTACTACACGTCCTTCATGAACATTTCTATCTTCAATTTGACAATAGATAAGTCCAATGGAAGGAGATGTGGTAGGGAGTTGGGAAACTTTAGGAATGTAGTTTTTAGTGTGAGAAAGATCTTCGGTAGTTGCTTTTGGCATTTTCACCTAAGCACATCAACAATACAAAAAGACCAAAATAAATATAAAGAAAGATAAAAGTATATGTATATTGTTAAGGCTTATGTTGGAACGTAAACATACTTCGTTACTAATCCTAAGAAGTAGATTATCATGTTCCTTAATATTGTTCTTAACTCGTTCTAGATATACTTTACGATGTTTAATAAGTAGTTATGGACAAATCCAAACGCCCCTTTAAACATCTTAATATATCATGAAATTTACTAGATTTACATTAGATTGTAAAACTAGCTATTTCTTGCGAGTTTCTTATGCATGTGATTTGTTTTTGAAAAAGATGGTTTGTATTTTTTACTTAAAAATGTCATTTTTAGTAATAAACCAAACGCTTCCTTAACTATTGACTTATACCCCTAGTATGTCAATATATATATGAATTATATATCTTGACGAGTCCGATTAGCAATTTTTAGGTTTATAATTGTAACAAGGTTTTATAAAAATTATAATATCTAGGTTTCGATATTATTTGGACATAATCCAAACACCCCTATATCGTGAACCAATATAATTTTTCTTGGTCAAAAAATGTAATTTCAAGTTTTACAAGTTACAAAAGTATAATGTGATTAGTTTTAACACGTTTTCAAAACATTATTCAACAATGAGTTTACTAAAAATTTTGAAAAGGAGTGTATGAAGTTTTTCAAAAAAATTCGACATGATAGTTTATAATTACTAGTTTCTAGTGTTGATTGATCATTCTAAACCTAGGGGAAGCATTCGGTTACGGAGTTTTAGGACTTAATTCGAAAGAAATTGTGAAATTGAAGAATTTTATAAAACATGCATAATCATGAGTATGACCAAATAAGATGAAATTAGATGAAATGTGTTATGAAAAACTTACAATACGTAATGGTGATTGTGTTAGATGAATTTGCCCTTTGCGAATTAACCCGAATTATGTGATTTGGAGGTGATTTGAGAGGTTTTTGGGTTTTGGTTTTCGTCACAACAGAAGCAGGGGAAGGGAAGTATGAAAAATTGGAGTGTTTGGCAAAAGGAACAAAGGGAAAAACAGGATTGAGCTATCAGATGGCCGGTCCCCTTAAACATTAAGGGGGCCGCCCTTTATTTGGCTGCCGGTCCCCTTAAACATTAAGGGGGCCGCCCTCCAAATTTTGATTTTTTGTGATTTTGGTTTCTGGAAAGAACAAGAAAATATTCATATGTATGTATTAGATTTATATTTAATCAAAAATACGTTGGAGGGTATTCGCACAAAAGGAATTGCTTGACACTTTCACTTGACATTTTGCCAATTAAATTTTCTTGATCATTTCGGATGAAATTTATCAAGTTGTCAAGCACGATAAAGTTGTGGGAGGTTCATAAGTATATATATATATATATATATATATATATATATATATATATATATATA
Source organism: Artemisia argyi (assembly GCA_030686995.1). NCBI lineage: Eukaryota > Viridiplantae > Streptophyta > Magnoliopsida > Asterales > Asteraceae > Artemisia > Artemisia argyi. Next base: position 15,674,444 of record CM060689.1, on the reverse strand, counting down.
TATATATATATATATATATATATATATATATATATATATATATGTATGTATGTATGTAGTATGGGCTTATAAGACAAGAATAAAGGAGGGAGACGTATGCAACGGAAGCCGGGAGTTTGTTTCATCCATAGATTTTTCGACTCATCTCTCTTCATCAGCATGAGTGTTTTTGAACATCAAAGTTCAATAAGGCAAATGGGGAAAAGAAAAGGTTCGTAAACGAACAATTTCTAGTTCTAGAAAATCAACAAATGAATTTTCCAGGTTATAAGATCCTAGATATATCTAAGTGTATATATATGTATGTGTATATATATATATATATATATATATATATATATATATATATATATATATGTTTATATTTATTTAGATATAGTATAAGTAGATAAGTATATATATGTATAGAAATAAAAAGGAACTAGAGGGGATAATGAACCAATTAAAGTCACATAAAAACTAGATACTAAACTAAGCATGCATTTGTTGACAAGGAAATAAAAGAAAATGTGTACCTTATGTCTTCAATGCGTTTAACTTCAAAATCTTCAAGAGATAGTCCGAACAAGAGGTGATATCAAAGATTTCCATGTTTGAATGGCGAGATTTCTTACGTTGGTCCCCATTGTCTCATTTGACCAAAGTTATTTGTCCCGAACATGTTTTGTATTTGACTTGGGTGCATATATGGTGGAAACATTCCCCATGGATTGAAGTACCACATTTGTTGATTATTGTTAAAGTTTCGTCTATTTTGGTTTACTCTTGGTTGAGGTGTTTTAGGTCTAGGGTAATAATTATTCGGTTTCCTAGGTGGTGGAGTTTTAGATCTTGTTTTAGTTTTAGACGATTCTACTTCGGTTTTTAAAGATGATTTATAAAATGGTTTTATTTCTTCATTACTAGCTAGAGGTATTTTCTTATCATTTATGAGTATATACTTAGGATTAGATTTTGAAGGTTTTAGTTCCTTGAGTTCACTTTTAAATTTAACATTTTTAACTTCACTTGTTGAGGCTTCGGTTGAGTTAAAACCTAGACCGGTTTTGTCTCCGGATATTCTTTGAATACTTATAATTTTACTAAGTGAGTTACTACTATTTTCAAATTTATCAAGTTTACAAATTTCTTCCTTAAGTTTGTTGTTTTCACTTCTAAGTTCTTGACATGATTTACATTCTTCAAAAGTTTCTTTACCTTTTTCAAGTTGATGTATTTTAATTTTTAGTTCAAGTACTTCATTTTCTAATTGGTTGTTTATGTATTTTAGTGATTTGTTTTTAGCCATTACTTGTTGTCCTAGTTTGCATAATCTATTGTATTCACTATCTAAATCTTTTTCATCTAATGATAGATTTTCATCACTAAAATATTCGGTTTCGGAACGTACCTCACTTGACGTTTTAGCCATAAGACACTTTTCTTCCTTTGTTGTTTCTTTCTCATCTTCATCGCTATCACTTCAAGCACCTCCAACAAACGCTCTTTGATTTTGATCTCTTGTCATCATTGGACATTTTCCAATAAGGTGATTCGGATCACCACATTTGAAACATTTTCTCTCATTCTTGCTATACTTGTCATCATTATTCTTTTGAGATGTTCTCCTTTCATCGTGTGGTTGTCTAATGAATCTTCCTCGCCTTTTGAAGAATTTCTTGAAATCTCTTACGGCCATGGCATATTCTTCGTCTTCGCTTTTGGAAGATGAGCTATCTTCGTTGTTGGATTCCTTTCTAGCTTTCAAGGCGATAGACTTGCTTTGCTCTCGTTTCCCTTTAACTATTTCGGAGTCCTTCTTTATTATTGCTTCATAGACTTTTAAATTACCAATTAATTCATCAAGTTGTAGCATTGACAAATTCTTTGATTCTTCAATAGCCGTCACTTTAGCTCGCCATTTTGGGTGAAGAGCTCTAAGAAACTTCCTAACAAAATTCTTACTAGAGAAATTCTCATCAAGTGCTTTTAAACTTGTGATTATAGTGTTAAATCTAGCAAAAGCATTATCAATTGATTCCTCTTCCGGAATCGTGAATTGCTCATATTGTTGAACAAGTAGATCTATTTTGTAATCTTTGACTTGATTATTACCTTGGTGGGTTATTAATAAAGAGTTCCAAACTTCTTTTGCGGTTTCACACATAAAGATCCTTTCGTACTCTTTACATGGTAGCGCATTGTAAATAACCATTTTTGCTTCATTGTTTTTAGCAAGTTTTCTTTTTAAATCATCATTTTGTTTTTCAAAAGGTACGATTTCATCTTTCTTAGTTTCGGGGTTATTTTGAATAGGTAAAAAATCACCATTGGTAATAACATGCCAAAGATCCAGATCTTTTGATTTCACATAAGTTTCGAATCGATTTTTCCAATATAAAAATCCATCACTTTCAAATAGTGGTGGTCTTTGCATAGATTGCCCTTCTAAATATTTTTCAGATTCCATAGATCGTTACAAGTTTTAAAATACAATATATTTTAAAAATCTTGCTAGACGTGGCTCTTGATACCAATTGTGGAAAACTAGAAGGGGGGGTTGAATAGTTTTACGTCCTTTTAAATTTATAAACACAAGTTTGTTTTAAAAACTTCGATTCTAGTTTATGTGAACTCAATACTTGCACTATATGAACAATTGTATGATAACTTAACTAACAAAGCTAATATAGTAGAGGTGAATAAATAAGTAATGAGAAGAGTTAGAAAGATCAAACCACAACACAAGGATTTATAGTGGTTCGGCTACAAGGACACCTTCCTTGTTCCTACTCCACTCCCCGAGTCACCTACTCGAGAGTTTTCTTCACTATGTCAACAAACTCCCTTTTGGCGGAGAAAACCTTACACACCAATATACACACCACAACAACTTCACAACTTGATCACTACTTCTACACAACTTCTTCACACCAATATACTACACACCAATCTTCTTCACACCTATCTTCTACACACCAATCTTCTACACACCAATCTTCTACTTCACACCAATCTTCACAACTAACCTACTTCACTACTAATCAACTTCTACTTCCTACACAACTTCTATATCTTCTAAACAATATATATAACAAGCACAACACAATATTCACAAATGAATGTATATATACACTATGCACAACTACTCTTCAACACTTCTTGAACTTGGTTGTAGAAAGAGTGTTCTTCTTTTGCACTTTGGATGAGAATGGATGATGAGGGATTGAATCACTTGAAACAAGGATTAATATACAAATGATCAAAGGGTTTTAGAGGATGTTTAGAGAGTTATAGATCTGAAAATTTCGTGCAAAAGGTGGGTGAAAATTCCAGAATTAAGGTGGTATTTATAGGAGAAGAATTCTGACATTTTCTGACAGGGGAGCCTGGCCGGTCCCCTTAAATCGTGGCCGGCCCCCTTAAAATTAAGGGGGCCGCCCCTTATAATTAAGGGGGCCGCCCAACTGTAACGGCCAGAAAACTTGTCTTTTAGTGGGGAAAGTTTATTTGGTGAAAAACTAACTGATTTTGGTTAAATATTTGAAATCATATATTTAGTATGATTAAAACATTTTTCTTTATTACCAAAAGTGTTTTTCAAAAAAATATATAATATGTTTATATATTTAAATAAACTTTGTATTAGTTAATTAAATATCCCTTTGATCATAAGATGTATTAAACACTTGTTTATCCATACCTTAAGTGATTAAGTTGGATATAGTTATATAAACTAGCTTAATACTTGTTTACGTAGTAATCTTACGATTGACGAGTTTACATTTTGTGATTGTCAAAATATAGAGATATCGAAAAATATAAATAACGTTTTCATACATTATTTATGTCAACACTATTCCTGAGTTGAACGATCAATCCCCCGGTACTTGTCACTATATTATACTACGACGATCAGGTACACTGCCTGGTGGGGGTTGTAAGCTTCTCGAGATCCCTCGAGAGGTAAAGCCTGGTGCAATTCCCATGCATCAAGTTTTTGGCGCCGCTGCCCGGGGAATAGTTATTGTCTAGGTTAGGATTTCTTTTTATTAGGTCTACTTGCTAGATTCCTTTCTAGTAAGATTTTATTTTTATTTTTAGGCTTTCTTTAGTCTATCTTATTTCTTCGTGCTTTTGTTCGTAATCTTTACCATCCGACATCATGGAAGGTGGTAACATCTTTGAACCCATCAACCCACCACAACAAGACCACCCACAAAATCCACCACTTGCTAACCAACCTCTTAGGCCCCGAACCCTAGGAGAGTACTCCCGACCTAGCCACCAAGGCTATCGAAACACCATTGAGCTCACCTAAGGAGCCAATGTGTCTCCCTTGCGATCCGACACCATCCGATTGGTGCAAAGCGGATGTGCATTCCATGGACTTCGTTCCGAAGATCCAAATCAACATCTCAAGGACTTCCTTAAAATCGTGGATTCTATAGACCTTGATGTTACAACTAGAGAGTCAACCCGTTTACGCCTATTCCAATTCTCTCTGCGTGATCAAGCTAGTCAATGGCTTGAACGTTTCCCCGCGGGATCCATCACCTCATGGGATGATCTCACAACTCGTTTCCTTGCCCAATTCTTCCCACCAGGGAAGATTGCGACACTTAGAAATGACATCTTGATGTTTGAACAACATCAGGGTGAAACTTTCTACGAAGCGTGGGCTCGTTTCAAGGATCTACTCCACAAAGTCCCTCATCATGGTATAAATCTTTGGTTATTAGTTCAGATCTTCTATGACCATGTCGACTATCACACTAAACGTACTATCGATAGAGCCGCAGGAGGTAGACTGCATGATAAGAACGCCGAGGAGTCTTGGGCAATTATTGACGAGCTTGCCGCCGATAATCAAGAGTTATGGGAGTTTAATCACACTATAAAAGCGGCCATCAACGCAATCTCGACACCTGGAGAGACTAATCAAATCTCTGATGAACTCCTTTGCAAACTTGAGGCAAAAGTTGATTATTTTGAGGAAAGGCAAAAGAGACCCTTAAGTCCTAGATGGGCTGCTGTCAATTATGTCTCTAAAACGACCTCAACGCCGTTATCAGAGTCACCCTCTAGAGAGAATGTTAAGACCTTTCAAAACTATACCCCACCTTATTCTCCTCCTGAGAGACTTAGCCCGGAATTTGAGGCCAGAATGAGGGAATATATGGCAACCCATTCTGAGCGGCTTGCTAGATTCGAGGAAGCAGTTTATAAACAAAAGGAGGAAATGCAAGAGAAAATGAATGAGATGATGAACCTAATGGAGGAGTATGCCAACCAGAAAACCCCTGAAAGGATGTTACTAAGGAAAGAAAGCGTCACCCCCACTACCCGGTTTGTTAATTCCATCGCAATTGTCCATACGAATAATGAGAAAATAGAAACCCCTAAGGAACAAACCACGGAAGAACCGCCACAATCTCAACCCTTTGAAACATGATATAAACGAAAGCACCATAACAAATTGGATAAAGAGTGACGGGCGTAACCAACCATCCAAACAGGGTTCAGAAAAGGGGGAAGATGGAAATGATGAGTATGACACATTACCTGGGGGACCGATATTTGAGAAACTACTGGTACAGAAAGTAGCTACTAAGCAGATGGCGTGTGGGAACTTTGAGATACCGGCCAGCATCGGGAATTTGAAATATCTAAATACTTTCGCCGACCAAGGATCGGAAGTAAATCTTATGCCCCTAACTATCTACACCCAATTAACGTCGAAAATGCCAGCCACCACTCGTGTTAGGCTATCCTTCGCTGGACACTCTTACGTATACCCCCTAGGAATCGCAGAAGATGTGCTGGTCAATGTTGCGGGATTCATGTATCCCGTTGATTTCATGATCATCGATGATAAAGGGGGCGGATGCATGCCAATAATCCTTGGGGCACCATTCCTTACCACCACAAAAGCTGTCATTAGGTATGAAAATAGGAAAATTGAGCTTAAATCAGGAAAAAGAAATATTAGCTTTCCCATGACCCCGCGGTGTGCGCAAGAAAGTTTGATGGGGAGAAGGCTCAAAAACAACATTGACACATCACCTATTCATGTTCAGGAAAAAATACTTACATGGGAAGCAATAATCAAAAGCTACCAAGAAACTAAACATGAAGGAAGCAAAAGCAAAGGCAAAAGCAACAAAGTTCATGTCGAGCTTGAACATAGTTAACCAATGAAGAACCATGTACCATTCGAAAAAGGGGACTCAATACTCTTAAGACACTTGGAGATAACGATACCTCCCGATAAACCGAGTCCCTGGTGGTATGGGCCTTTTACAATTGAAAGCATAAGCCAAGATGGGATGGCTAACTTGAGAAGTAATGGAGGAGGAGAGGTGATTGTGATTATCGACAGATTGAAACACCACCACCACGATAGTAATGATCGCAACTATATGGGGTACATCATCTCGAGAGATGAGGTCACGTAATAACCCATGACCTTGAGTCTAGCTACAAGACTCGTAAATAAAGAAAAGCGCTTCTTAGGAGGCAACCCATGTTTTGTGTGAATTTTATTTGTTTGGTTGTTATTTGTTTCCGTATGCATGCTTTATTTTTATTGTTGGTAGATCATGTTTCAAAATAAAATGGTGAAAATACTTTATTTTGTTATTTGGCTTAGTCTTAACTTCATCCAAGGGTATTTCTGTGACAAACGGTAAATTTTCAACCTATACTTTAATAATAAATACTAATTTATTATTACATAACTATTTTAACAAGCATTCATGTGCTTGCATAACTATTTCGGAAAAACAGACCCGCACACTGTAGCTTACAGTAACTCACCTCACTGATTATTTTATTAAAAACATATGATTTATGCATATCTTAACTACTATTGATTATTAACGAGAGGTTATCTCGCATTAAACGCCACATGCGTACCGACACAACCCTAGTAATGGCATGAATCCAATAATTTCTTCCGGAATGAACAACTCATGTTTTTATAATATTACTCTAAAAACGTTCCCGCCAATAATATTTTAGCACTCCCGCTAACCTTGAAAACTCGAAGTTCACCGAAGCTCAACGGGACACAGGGTACACTTAATACCCCAAGAATATCAACAACTAACAAAAATCCTATCCACTACCTTCTCTACTACCAAACCAACTCACTTTTAAATTATAAAAGTGTTACAAGTTACAAAATAAATAAATAAATAACTTTTACTTTAAAAAAAAAAAAAAAAAAAAAAAAAAAAACTACAAATCGTCCTTGTGTATATCATCCCCACCAAAACCGACTGTCCCTCACCCCTTCTCTCTTTTGGTTAAAAGATAAAACACAACCCACCCTCTGCTTCTCTCTCACTACCCAAAATGGGTTTCGATACAACCAAGGCTCACATAAAACAAATCATCCACAAAAGATTGAAACCCGATCCGTTTTAGGCGTGTTTGATACCACCCAGTGACCCAGATGTGGTCACGCTCCAAGCGTCCAAGCGAGGCAGTCGGTGATGAAGGGGGGGACGCTTACTTCTTTTGGCTATCAAACTCCATGTACTTGGAAAGATAAGGCATCAAACCCACCCATGTTTTGTTTTAAAAACCCACTCGATTCACAAAGTATTTCACACACTCAAGAAGCTATCAAGGTGAAAAGTACTTGGAGGGATCGAGATTCATAATCAAGGGGGTGTGTGGAATTACTTCTTGAATCGGGTTGGAGCTTCAGTTTTCGTGTTCTTCTTTGTTCACGACTTCGTTTGTTGTAAGAACCTCAAATCCTTGTCTTGATGTTTCATTCGTATATGTTTATACTCCTGTGATTGTTGAAAATGTCGTTTGTTATTTGTTTGATCTTTTTATGCAATCGATTCTAAGGTCTTGGTGATATTTCCTTTTGTCGTTGTTGTTATTCTTGTGTGGTATGATTTGATGAACTCAGTAAAACTTAAAACTAACCAAAACATCATAATTGGCTCAGACCTCGGAAGTGCTTATTAATATATCTTACTTATTTCTATTTGGCTTATTTGGTTGAGATCAAACCTTGTTAAAAAGACTTATTGGTGTTTGGTTTTGGTCATGAGTCGAAACCCATTGTAGTAGAACCACAGTGGTATGTTTTGTTTGATAAGTTGAATATAGTTCTACTTTCCTTTTCTCTTCTTGCCTGCGGTCGTGAAACTCAACCCAAACAGAGGGATGGTTTGGTCGTTATTTAGTCAACATACTTTACTTGAAAACATAACTAATAGTCTAACCTTGGTCTTAAAATATGCGGCTTTCGAAAGATTAATAGATGATTTTGAAATAAAGTTAGTTTGAATTTGGTTTTGGTTTAGCTTGGTCAACCCACTGTTCGACAATTTTACTCTATATATTTTCTTTTCCTACCTTGACCACCTTATGAAAAACTAGAAATAGTAACATGTATTGATTAAACCGGATTATGTGGTGTCATCTCATAAACTCTTTTGTCTTGATCTTAGAATAAAATTTCTGCAAGTACCAAACATGAATATTCAAGATTTTTGCGAAAAGAAGTATTCATTTTTTTGGTTTGGACTTTAGACAAAATATTTTAATCGTGACAAGGTGACCTCTCCATGAGATTTTGGAAAACAATCACGTAGTCATTTAAAAGAAAAGTCAACTTATTTTTAATAATACTCATAATGTATCCATTGCTTGTTTTTGGTTTTTCCTTACCTGGTATGCGTTTGGTTTGCTTATTGTGGGTGTCGAGAAGGGGCTGTTGAGCCAAGCCCAATCTGCAGCCCAACCTAAGCCCAACCAAGGGTGCATTGGTGTTACAGTAAGGGTGCGTTCGGGTCGTGTTTTTGTCGGCAGTGTTTAAACTGTTTTGCTCAATGTTAAAAACAATATTACAACAAAACTAGTAACATGATGGTTTAACTTTACGGAATTGGAATTTGGTCATGTTATTTTGGTTTTTGTCTTGTGTTTGCCGCGGGTGTGTGAGCCGAAGCCCACACCGAGCCCAACTAGCGTCCGAAAATACTTATGTGATTTCCGACTTATTTCGTCATATTATCTCACGACTTGATACGACTTAATCGATTCACTCGACTCATTGTTACACGATGTTAATTTACGATATACATTAAAATTTACTAAATATATTTTATAAACATATTATAAGCTATAACTATATTCAAGACTTAAGTTTTTGAACCATTAGTCCATACCTCATAATCAAACTAAACGAAACTTATTCCGAATAACAATGGTATATTATTCATCGTGACGCTTAGTCACCACGCACAATTAAAACATATACTCGGGTCATGCTCGAATTTTCTAAAAACCCAACATTTATAATTTACACATGTATTTTTAAACTCTTTTAATAAAACCATCACTTAATTATATATTTTTATAAATACACTAAGTTAAATATGTATACTCTATCGTTAACGTAAGTATTTTCCCGCCAACGTCTAACAACCATTGAAACTATTTTCCCGTACTTCGTCTTTCGGTCATCGTTGAGTCAAAGGTTTATTCATCCTTAATATTTTATTGTTTACACTTCCAAGAGCCAATACACGCAAACGTTTAGAAAACCGTTTTCAAACTTACATGATGCCACACAAGCAACAATAAGACAACACTTTAAAACTTTGAGTTCACTTTAAGCTTCGTTGAGTTTTCAACTTAAACTATGAACTAAGTCATGCCTTACTAATCTAGGTCGCGTGTTGGTGCTGAACACTACCTGATTTATTTGCACTATCATACTGCTGAACTGCTGAGGTGAGTTTATAGCCCCACTCTTTTATAAATGTTTTTATTGGGGTGAGAAACATGCAAAACTATTTTATGGACCAAACACTGTTATTTATGCTATTACGTGGATTAGCCTAAGCCCTTTTATGTCCCGATTATGCCCACCTCATGAACCGTTAATTCCTGCTGGGAAGCGCGAATGTTATAAATAGATCTATTGGGGGTAACTCCCCCGTTCGGTTTGACCGGATAGGCAAACGCGAATGTATACCATGTCGAAATACAAGTGTCTGGGATAAACACTTGCCGGGCCCAATTTATGATTTCATACTCTTTGAGTATGCACACTGTTATAGCTTCGATTGCATGAACTTAGTGCTAACGTAATAGGCTATTTTTGTATGACATTATATGCGTTGTAATGTTCATATGCAAAACTTTTGGTCCAAACTATTGATCTTATTACTCTAAACCTATAGACTCACCAGCTTTTTGCTGATTTTTAGCATGTTTTTCTCAGGTGTTTGAGTCGTTTATTATTCGGCATGGCATGGCATGGCAATGGTCGTAACTTTTCCCCGAAGTGTTTTCACACATAGACTTGACTTGTTTTATTTGGGACCACTAGATTTGGGCTTATTTATAAATCTTGAAAAACGTTGTTGTAAACTCGACTTTATTGAACTTAATGTATTTAACGGAATATGTATTTTCGTTCTTTATTACCTTATGTTGTGATTCCAATTTAGTAGCACCCCAGTGACATGTATGCTTCCGCTGGACCCGATTTTGGGGGTGTTACAGATTGGTATCAGAGCCAGGTTATAGAGAACTAGGTACATATAAACCCTAAACTATAACCGCTTTTTTCAAAAACAAGTCCCTATGACCGCCATTTGCCTGCCTGCCTTGCTTGCCACTTTACTTACTGAGTACTTGTCTTAACTATATGTTATTATATATATATACGCATATATATACATATACTATAAGTATTTCTATATATACTTACACACTTATACCGTACTTGTCACAGACTATGCCTTCCTGTGACAACACTAGGGACACCTTACCAACTCACACTTCTCCATCACCCTTGATCGCACCAGGTCCCATTACTGATCATGCCATACATTCCACCCAGACTCCCACTACCAGGCGCCGGGCCTCTTACACGAGGGTCCGAGGGCGTCGCCTCCAGTCACCATCCGTTTTCTCACCCGTACCCCATAGGAGGACCCGAGCTACTTATGAGGGTGCCTCTACTCCACCCCACTCACCCATTCCATCCCCTGACCGTACACCACTTCGTCAAAGGCTCAGGAGAGCCGATGACTCCTACTCTGCAGAAGAGGAGACTGAGCCTGAGGAGGATCCCGAGGAAGAACCGAAGGAAGAGGTACCGAGCACTTTTGAGACAGGTGGGAGCTCGAGGGATGCACAGGTTCAGGGAGTGGATACGGATGTTGATGTACCTCTAGGTTTGGGTCAGAGAGCTGCCATGCTCCGTGCCAGGGAGGAGGGTTTGGATGTTGTCCCTGCTACATTTGAGATTGGGCAGAGCTCTAGGGGAGCTCATCAGGAGGAGACTGATGGCGAGATATGGAGGGACATTGAGTGCGTGATCAGTACCGCACCTCGTGTTGCGAGTCCCGAGTACACACCTTCTTCTCCATCTTTTGTGCCACCTTCCCCATCTCCACCATCATTTTTCTTGCCATCTCCATCTCTACCACCTTCCCCACTTCCGGTTTCCTCATCACCTGAGGAGGGGGAGGTGACTGGTACTGAGCAGATTCTCATTCAGTTAGGGGCACATGCTACCCTGCTAGATGTTCACACAGATCAGCTGGAGAGACTTGGGAGAGTTGATGAGCAGACAGATAGGATGGACAAAGAGCTTACAGATGTGCGTCGCCAGGTGATGGATATTGGGAGAGATCAGGATAGAGCTTGGGATGCTGAGTGGACCACTTGGCATCGGATGCATGAGATGGAGTCAGTGATTGCGGGGTTGACGAGGGTGGAGCAAGAGGACCGCTGGGAGGTCCTAGGGTCCAGAAGACGCATTGCTCAGTTAGAGTCCACTGTGGGACGATTGGAGTTTGCTGTGGAGCGATTGACAGGAGAGATGGAGCGATTACGCCTCGAGCGTACTCGAGACTAGTGTTATTGTACTAGATGATGATAGCTTAGTGTTGTTGTACTTTTCTTTCGTTCGAACCATGTATTTCCATTATGTATCCGAAAACTTGTACTTTCCTTCGATGCACCATGAGCTTGTAATTTTGCGAACACATATTGATCTTAATCTATAACAAGCTTGGTTATTTATTCTATTGTGCCATTCATTCTTTGAATACTCTTATTCATGTACTCAACCTGTGGTAACTATATTCTTGTGTGATAACAAACTCTCCATGTGGAATCTCATTTATCTCTATCTTTGGTTGTGTTATAGCAAAATGCCTCCCAGAAAGAAGTCAAACAGAACCACACGAGCCAATCCAGGCCCAGCTAGGGCTACAGCCACTGTTCCACCTACTGCTAACCAAGCGATGCTAGACCAACTGGTGGGCGAGAGAGTAGCTGCAGCTTTAGCCGCAGCCAATGCTAACACCTCAACCACCGATGTTGGCACTTCAAGACCAAATCACGGTAATGGTCGAGGCTGCAACTATCAAGATTTTCGCAAGATTATGACTGGGGGTTTCGGAGGATCAGAAGGAGCGGTGGTATTGGTTAGATGGATTGAGAAGTTGGAAACTGTGTTTAGGATAACTAGTTGTGCGAATGAGGATAGGGTAAAGTATGCATCCTTTACTTTCACAGATGCTGCTTTGACCTGGTGGAATAACTACCTGAAGTCTGCCGGGTATGACAACGCTTACTCAATGTCATGGGAGAACTTTAAGGAAATGGTGCTTAAGAAGTACTGCCCTCGCAATGAGGTCATGAAGCTGGAGGTTGAATTTTGGAACCTCAAAGTTCAAGGTACCAACATGGCTGCTTACAACCAGCGTTTTCAGGAACTAGCTTTGTTGTGTCCTGAAATGGTCCCGACCGAGACTCGTTTACTGGAGAGGTACATCAGAGGATTGCCCCAGTCCATCAAAGGTAATGTTACTACCTCCAAAGCTGCTAATCTCCATGAAGCGATGGAAGTGGCCAACCAGTTAATGGATCAAATTGTGGAGGATACACCAAACGAGGTGACTGATAACAAAAGGAAATGGGATGACCGTTCTGGCAACCACAACAATTCCAACACCACTTCCTCGAACAAGAAACAAAAGGGGGCCAAAGTGTATGCAGCAGGAACCACCGAGAAGAAAGCTTATGCTGGGAAGCATCCACTGTGCAACCGTTGTAAGCTTCACCACAGCGGACCGTGCACAGTGAAGTGCAACAACTGTCAGAAGGTGGGGCATATGACCAGAGACTGTAGGTCGAGGAACCTTGCTACTGTACAGACAGCACCCGGACAGAACCCGAAAGCTAATGTGACTTGTTTTGGATGTGGAAAGAAAGGGCACTACAAGAATGAATGCCGTGAACAGAAGAACCAGGGTGCTGGGGGTAATCAAGCCAACAATGGGTACAAGGGAAATCAGAAGATTGGTGGGAATCAGGTCTACCCAGTGAAAGAAGAAGGCGACCGAGGAAGGGTCTATGTTGTGGGCAAGGTGGAAGCCCAGGAGGACCCAAACGTTGTGACGGGTACGTTTCTTCTAAATAACCGTTATGCATCCATATTATTTGATACTGGGGCAGATAGGAGTTTTGTTTCAACTGCATTTAGCCCACTACTAAATATAGCCCCGACCACCTTAGGCAATGTATACGATGTGGAACTAGCTAATGGGAACATAGAAAGGGTAGATACCATCATAAGGGGTTGCACCTTAAACCTACTAAACCATCCTTTCAACATCGACCTTATGCCAGTAGAATTGGGTAGTTTCGATGTCATTATTGGCATGGACTGGTTGTCGAAATACCGTGCCGCCATTATTTGTGACGAGAAAATCGTTCGACTGCCTTACGGAGACGAAGTCCTGATTGTTGAGGGCGACCGGAGAGATAGGAGAAGCGCATCCCGGTTAAACATAATCTCTTGTACGAAGGTTCAGAAGTACATCGAGAAGGGATGCCATCTTTTCCTAGCACAAGTAAACATGAAGGAAGAAACGGAGTCAGAAGGAAAACGTTTGGAAGATGTACCAATCGTGAGAGACTTTCCGGAGGTCTTCCCCGAAGAACTACCTGGACTCCCGCCAACCCGACAAGTCGAGTTTCAAATCGATTTAGTGCCTGGTGCTGCACCCGTGGCACGAGCACCTTATCGATTAGCCCCGACCGAACTTCAAGAGCTATCCAGCCAATTGTCGGAACTTTCGGAGAAGGGATTCATAAGACCGAGTTCTTCACCTTGGGGAGCCCCCGTCTTATTCGTTAAGAAGAAAGACGGAACATTTAGGATGTGCATCGATTATCGAGAACTGAACAAACTAACCATCAAAAACCGATACCCACTCCCGAGAATTGATGACCTATTCGACCAACTCCAAGGCTCATGCGTTTACTCAAAAATCGACTTGAGATCCGGATACCATCAACTCAGGGTTCGGGAAGAGGATATCCCAAAAACGGCATTCAGAACTCGTTACGGCCACTACGAGTTCCAAGTTATGCCGTTTGGCTTAACCAACGCACCGGCAGTATTCATGGACCTTATGAATCGGGTGTGCAAGCCGTATCTGGACAAGTTCGTAATCGTTTTCATTGACGACATCTTAATTTACTCCAAGAGCGAAGAGGAACACAAGGAACACCTTAAACTAATTCTAGAACTGCTGAAGAAAGAGGAACTGTATGCCAAATTTTCAAAATGTGAGTTTTGGATACCAACGGTTCAATTTCTGGGTCACGTGATTGATAGTCAAGGTATTCACGTTGATCCTGCAAAGATCGAAGCAATAAAGGATTGGGCGACACCCACAACACCCACCGAAATACGCCAATTCTTAGGACTTGCTGGTTACTACAGGAGGTTTATCGAAGGGTTTTCAAAGATAGCAAAGCCTCTAACTAAACTGACCCAGAAAAATGTGAAGTTTGACTGGGGAGATAAAGAAGAAGGAGCCTTCCAACTCCTTAAGGATAAGTTGTGCAGTGCACCTATCTTGGCCTTACCTGAAGGCAGTGAAGATTTTGTAGTTTACTGCGATGCTTCGCACAAAGGGTTGGGAGCCGTCCTAATGCAACGAGAGAAGGTGATAGCATATGCCTCTCGACAACTGAAAAAGCATGAGAAGAATTATACTACACACGACTTGGAATTGGGGTCAGTAGTGTTCGCACTCAGAATCTGGAGACACTACCTCTATGGCACCAAGTGTGTAGTTTACACCGACCACAAGAGCTTACAACATATCCTTGACCAAAAGGAGCTTAACATGAGACAACGTCGATGGTTAGAATTGCTCAGCGACTACGATTGCGAGATTCGATACCATCCAGGCAAGGCAAACGTGGTAGCAGATGCTCTTAGTCGGAAGGAACGACCAAAACCCTTGAGAGTTCGATCATTGGGTATGACGATTGTTTCACCCCTTCCATCAAGAATCATTGAGGCTCAGGCTGAGGCACTCAAGGAAGAAAATAGACCCAATGAGAAAATCTACGGTATGCCAGAAAATGAAAATGGTTTCGTGAAGAGATCAGATAGGATGTTGTGTTTCAAGGACAGATGTTGGGTCCCACTCTACGGAGGGATGCGTGACTTCATCATGCACGAATCCCACAAGTCTAAATACTCCATTCATCCAGGAGCCGACAAAATGTACCTCGATCTGAAGAAATTATACTGGTGGCCAAACATGAGAGCTGACATTGCCAATTATGTCAATCATTGCTTGACTTGTTCCAAAGTTAAAGCGGAACACCAACGGCCATCAGGTTTACTTGTACAACCAGAGATTCCCGAGTGGAAGTGGGAACGCATAACCATGGACTTCATTACCAAACTACCAAGGACATCTAGCGGTTACGACACCATTTGGGTAATCGTTGATCGTCTCACCAAGTCTGCTCACTTCTTACCGATTAAAGAGAATGACAGCATGGATAAGCTTGCACGGTTATACATAAAAGAGATAGTGGCACGACACGGAGTCCCGATTTCTATCATCTCCGACAGAGATAGCCGGTTCACATCAAACTTTTGGAGATCACTACAGGATGCCTTGGGTAGCAACCTTGATATGAGCACCGCCTACCATCCCCAAACAGATGGTCAAAGTGAAAGGACCATTCAAACCCTGGAAGACATGCTGCGAGCGTGTGCGATAGATTTTGGAAACGGTTGGGATAGGCATCTGCCATTAGCTGAGTTCTCTTACAATAACAGCTATCACACAAGCATCAAGGCTGCCCCTTACGAGGCACTTTATGGTCGAAAGTGCCGATCACCTATATGCTGGGCTGAAGTTGGAGAAAGTCAACTTACCGGTCCTGAACTAGTGCAAGAAACCACGGAAAAGATCGTGCAAATCAAGAGCCGAATGCAAGCGGCTCGGGACCGTCAGAAAAGCTATGCAGACAAGAGACGAAGGCCACTTGAGTTCCAAGTAGGAGACCGAGTTATGTTGAAGGTTTCGCCATGGAAAGGCGTGATTCGCTTTGGAAAACGTGGGAAACTGAATCCCCGATACATTGGACCTTTCACAATTCTCGACAGAATTGGGCCAGTAGCCTAC
Organism: Artemisia argyi; assembly: GCA_030686995.1. Classification (NCBI taxonomy): domain Eukaryota; kingdom Viridiplantae; phylum Streptophyta; class Magnoliopsida; order Asterales; family Asteraceae; genus Artemisia; species Artemisia argyi. The sequence continues at coordinate 15,657,966 of CM060689.1, read as the reverse complement.
CGACTCGACTTACCACAAGAGCTTAATTCTGTGCACAACGTGTTCCACGTGAGCAACCTTAAGAAATGTCTCTCAGATGAAACGCTTTCCATTCCTCTAGAGGAGATCCAAATTGATGAGAGACTAAACTTCGTTGAAGAACCTGTTGAAATAATGGACCGAGAAATCAAACGGCTTAAGCAGAGCCGCATTCCTATTGTTAAGGTCCGTTGGAACTCTCGAAGAGGTCCCGAATACACATGGGAGCGCGAGGACGAGATCAAGCGTAAATACCCACACCTTTTCTCAAACCCATCGAGAATTTCTAAGTGAAAGCCGAGGACGGCTTTCCTTCTAAGGCAGGGAGGATGTGACAAACGGTAAATTTTCAACCTATACTTTAATAATAAATACTAATTTATTATTACATAACTATTTTAACAAGCATTCATGTGCTTGCATAACTATTTCGGGAAAACAGACCCGCACACTGTAGCTTACAGTAACTCACCTCACTGATTATTTTATTAAAAACATATGATTTATGCATATCTTAACTACTATTGATTATTAACGAGAGGTTATCTCGCATTAAACGCCACACGCGTACCGACACAACCCTAGTAATGGCATGAATCCAATAATTTCTTCCGGAATGAACAACTCATGTTTTTATAATATTACTCTAAAAACGTTCCCGCCAATAATATTTTAGCACTCCCGCTAACCTTGAAAACTCGAAGTTCACCGAAGCTCAACGGGACACAGGGTACACTTAATACCCCAAGAATATCAACAACTAACAAAAATCCTATCCACTACCTTCTCTACTGCCAAACCAACTCACTTTTAAATTATAAAAGTGTTACAAGTTACAAAATAAATAAATAAATAACTTTTACTTTAAAAAAAAAAAAAAAAAAAAAAAAAACTACAAATCGTCCTTGTGTATATCATCCCCACCAAAACCGACTGTCCCTCACCCCTTCTCTCTTTTGGTTAAAAGATAAAACACAACCCACCCTCTGCTTCTCTCTCACTACCCAAAATGGGTTTCGATACAACCAAGGCTCACATAAAACAAATCATCCACAAAAGATTGAAACCCGATCCGTTTTAGGCGTGTTTGATACCACCCAGTGACCCAGATGTGGTCACGCTCCAAGCGTCCAAGCGAGGCAGTCGGTGATGAAGGGGGGGACGCTTACTTCTTTTGGCTATCAAACTCCATGTACTTGGAAAGATAAGGCATCAAACCCACCCATGTTTTGTTTTAAAAACCCACTCGATTCACAAAGTATTTCACACACTCAAGAAGCTATCAAGGTGAAAAGTACTTGGAGGGATCGAGATTCATAATCAAGGGGGTGTGTGGAATTACTTCTTGAATCGGGTTGGAGCTTCAGTTTTCGTGTTCTTCTTTGTTCACGACTTCGTTTGTTGTAAGAACCTCAAATCCTTGTCTTGATGTTTCATTCGTATATGTTTATACTCCTGTGATTGTTGAAAATGTCGTTTGTTATTTGTTTGATCTTTTTATGCAATCGATTCTAAGGTCTTGGTGATATTTCCTTTTGTCGTTGTTGTTATTCTTGTGTGGTATGATTTGATGAACTCAGTAAAACTTAAAACTAACCAAAACATCATAATTGGCTCAGACCTCGGAAGTGCTTATTAATATATCTTACTTATTTCTATTTGGCTTATTTGGTTGAGATCAAACCTTGTTAAAAAGACTTATTGGTGTTTGGTTTTGGTCATGAGTCGAAACCCATTGTAGTAGAACCACAGTGGTATGTTTTGTTTGATAAGTTGAATATAGTTCTACTTTCCTTTTCTCTTCTTGCCTGCGGTCGTGAAACTCAACCCAAACAGAGGGATGGTTTGGTCGTTATTTAGTCAACATACTTTACTTGAAAACATAACTAATAGTCTAACCTTGGTCTTAAAATATGCGGCTTTCGAAAGATTAATAGATGATTTTGAAATAAAGTTAGTTTGAATTTGGTTTTGGTTTAGCTTGGTCAACCCACTGTTCGACAATTTTACTCTATATATTTTCTTTTCCTACCTTGACCACCTTATGAAAAACTAGAAATAGTAACATGTATTGATTAAACCGGATTATGTGGTGTCATCTCATAAACTCTTTTGTCTTGATCTTAGAATAAAATTTCTGCAAGTACCAAACATGAATATTCAAGATTTTTGCGAAAAGAAGTATTCATTTTTTTGGTTTGGACTTTAGACAAAATATTTTAATCGTGACAAGGTGACCTCTCCATGAGATTTTGGAAAACAATCACGTAGTCATTTAAAAGAAAAGTCAACTTATTTTTAATAATACTCATAATGTATCCATTGCTTGTTTTTGGTTTTTCCTTACCTGGTATGCGTTTGGTTTGCTTATTGTGGGTGTCGAGAAGGGGCTGTTGAGCCAAGCCCAATCTGCAGCCCAACCTAAGCCCAACCAAGGGTGCATTGGTGTTACAGTAAGGGTGCGTTCGGGTCGTGTTTTTGTCGGCAGTGTTTAAACTGTTTTGCTCAATGTTAAAAACAATATTACAACAAAACTAGTAACATGATGGTTTAACTTTACGGAATTGGAATTTGGTCATGTTATTTTGGTTTTTGTCTTGTGTTTGCCGCGGGTGTGTGAGCCGAAGCCCACACCGAGCCCAACTAGCGTCCGAAAATACTTATGTGATTTCCGACTTATTTCGTCATATTATCTCACGACTTGATACGACTTAATCGATTCACTCGACTCATTGTTACACGATGTTAATTTACGATATACATTAAAATTTACTAAATATATTTTATAAACATATTATAAGCTATAACTATATTCAAGACTTAAGTTTTTGAACCATTAGTCCATACCTCATAATCAAACTAAACGAAACTTATTCCGAATAACAATGGTATATTATTCATCGTGACGCTTAGTCACCACGCACAATTAAAACATATACTCGGGTCATGCTCGAATTTTCTAAAAACCCAACATTTATAATTTACACATGTATTTTTAAACTCTTTTAATAAAACCATCACTTAATTATATATTTTTATAAATACACTAAGTTAAATATGTATACTCTATCGTTAACGTAAGTATTTTCCCGCCAACGTCTAACAACCATTGAAACTATTTTCCCGTACTTCGTCTTTCGGTCATCGTTGAGTCAAAGGTTTATTCATCCTTAATATTTTATTGTTTACACTTCCAAGAGCCAATACACGCAAACGTTTAGAAAACCGTTTTCAAACTTACATGATGCCACACAAGCAACAATAAGACAACACTTTAAAACTTTGAGTTCACTTTAAGCTTCGTTGAGTTTTCAACTTAAACTATGAACTAAGTCATGCCTTACTAATCTAGGTCGCGTGTTGGTGCTGAACACTACCTGATTTATTTGCACTATCATACTGCTGAACTGCTGAGGTGAGTTTATAGCCCCACTCTTTTATAAATGTTTTTATTGGGGTGAGAAACATGCAAAACTATTTTATGGACCAAACACTGTTATTTATGCTATTACGTGGATTAGCCTAAGCCCTTTTATGTCCCGATTATGCCCACCTCATGAACCGTTAATTCCTGCTGGGAAGCGCGAATGTTATAAATAGATCTATTGGGGGTAACTCCCCCGTTCGGTTTGACCGGATAGGCAAACGCGAATGTATACCATGTCGAAATACAAGTGTCTGGGATAAACACTTGCCGGGCCCAATTTATGATTTCATACTCTTTGAGTATGCACACTGTTATAGCTTCGATTGCATGAACTTAGTGCTAACGTAATAGGCTATTTTTGTATGACATTATATGCGTTGTAATGTTCATATGCAAAACTTTTGGTCCAAACTATTGATCTTATTACTCTAAACCTATAGACTCACCAGCTTTTTGCTGATTTTTAGCATGTTTTTCTCAGGTGTTTGAGTCGTTTATTATTCGGCATGGCATGGCATGGCAATGGTCGTAACTTTTCCCCGAAGTGTTTTCACACATAGACTTGACTTGTTTTATTTGGGACCACTAGATTTGGGCTTATTTATAAATCTTGAAAAACGTTGTTGTAAACTCGACTTTATTGAACTTAATGTATTTAACGGAATATGTATTTTCGTTCTTTATTACCTTATGTTGTGATTCCAATTTAGTAGCACCCCAGTGACATGTATGCTTCCGCTGGACCCGATTTTGGGGGTGTTACAGATTGGTATCAGAGCCAGGTTATAGAGAACTAGGTACATATAAACCCTAAACTATAACCGCTTTTTTCAAAAACAAGTCCCTATGACCGCCATTTGCCTGCCTGCCTTGCTTGCCACTTTACTTACTGAGTACTTGTCTTAACTATATGTTATTATATATATATACGCATATATATACATATACTATAAGTATTTCTATATATACTTACACACTTATACCGTACTTGTCACAGACTATGCCTTCCTGTGACAACACTAGGGACACCTTACCAACTCACACTTCTCCATCACCCTTGATCGCACCAGGTCCCATTACTGATCATGCCATACATTCCACCCAGACTCCCACTACCAGGCGCCGGGCCTCTTACACGAGGGTCCGAGGGCGTCGCCTCCAGTCACCATCCGTTTTCTCACCCGTACCCCATAGGAGGACCCGAGCTACTTATGAGGGTGCCTCTACTCCACCCCACTCACCCATTCCATCCCCTGACCGTACACCACTTCGTCAAAGGCTCAGGAGAGCCGATGACTCCTACTCTGCAGAAGAGGAGACTGAGCCTGAGGAGGATCCCGAGGAAGAACCGAAGGAAGAGGTACCGAGCACTTTTGAGACAGGTGGGAGCTCGAGGGATGCACAGGTTCAGGGAGTGGATACGGATGTTGATGTACCTCTAGGTTTGGGTCAGAGAGCTGCCATGCTCCGTGCCAGGGAGGAGGGTTTGGATGTTGTCCCTGCTACATTTGAGATTGGGCAGAGCTCTAGGGGAGCTCATCAGGAGGAGACTGATGGCGAGATATGGAGGGACATTGAGTGCGTGATCAGTACCGCACCTCGTGTTGCGAGTCCCGAGTACACACCTTCTTCTCCATCTTTTGTGCCACCTTCCCCATCTCCACCATCATTTTTCTTGCCATCTCCATCTCTACCACCTTCCCCACTTCCGGTTTCCTCATCACCTGAGGAGGGGGAGGTGACTGGTACTGAGCAGATTCTCATTCAGTTAGGGGCACATGCTACCCTGCTAGATGTTCACACAGATCAGCTGGAGAGACTTGGGAGAGTTGATGAGCAGACAGATAGGATGGACAAAGAGCTTACAGATGTGCGTCGCCAGGTGATGGATATTGGGAGAGATCAGGATAGAGCTTGGGATGCTGAGTGGACCACTTGGCATCGGATGCATGAGATGGAGTCAGTGATTGCGGGGTTGACGAGGGTGGAGCAAGAGGACCGCTGGGAGGTCCTAGGGTCCAGAAGACGCATTGCTCAGTTAGAGTCCACTGTGGGACGATTGGAGTTTGCTGTGGAGCGATTGACAGGAGAGATGGAGCGATTACGCCTCGAGCGTACTCGAGACTAGTGTTATTGTACTAGATGATGATAGCTTAGTGTTGTTGTACTTTTCTTTCGTTCGAACCATGTATTTCCATTATGTATCCGAAAACTTGTACTTTCCTTCGATGCACCATGAGCTTGTAATTTTGCGAACACATATTGATCTTAATCTATAACAAGCTTGGTTATTTATTCTATTGTGCCATTCATTCTTTGAATACTCTTATTCATGTACTCAACCTGTGGTAACTATATTCTTGTGTGATAACAAACTCTCCATGTGGAATCTCATTTATCTCTATCTTTGGTTGTGTTATAGCAAAATGCCTCCCAGAAAGAAGTCAAACAGAACCACACGAGCCAATCCAGGCCCAGCTAGGGCTACAGCCACTGTTCCACCTACTGCTAACCAAGCGATGCTAGACCAACTGGTGGGCGAGAGAGTAGCTGCAGCTTTAGCCGCAGCCAATGCTAACACCTCAACCACCGATGTTGGCACTTCAAGACCAAATCACGGTAATGGTCGAGGCTGCAACTATCAAGATTTTCGCAAGATTATGACTGGGGGTTTCGGAGGATCAGAAGGAGCGGTGGTATTGGTTAGATGGATTGAGAAGTTGGAAACTGTGTTTAGGATAACTAGTTGTGCGAATGAGGATAGGGTAAAGTATGCATCCTTTACTTTCACAGATGCTGCTTTGACCTGGTGGAATAACTACCTGAAGTCTGCCGGGTATGACAACGCTTACTCAATGTCATGGGAGAACTTTAAGGAAATGGTGCTTAAGAAGTACTGCCCTCGCAATGAGGTCATGAAGCTGGAGGTTGAATTTTGGAACCTCAAAGTTCAAGGTACCAACATGGCTGCTTACAACCAGCGTTTTCAGGAACTAGCTTTGTTGTGTCCTGAAATGGTCCCGACCGAGACTCGTTTACTGGAGAGGTACATCAGAGGATTGCCCCAGTCCATCAAAGGTAATGTTACTACCTCCAAAGCTGCTAATCTCCATGAAGCGATGGAAGTGGCCAACCAGTTAATGGATCAAATTGTGGAGGATACACCAAACGAGGTGACTGATAACAAAAGGAAATGGGATGACCGTTCTGGCAACCACAACAATTCCAACACCACTTCCTCGAACAAGAAACAAAAGGGGGCCAAAGTGTATGCAGCAGGAACCACCGAGAAGAAAGCTTATGCTGGGAAGCATCCACTGTGCAACCGTTGTAAGCTTCACCACAGCGGACCGTGCACAGTGAAGTGCAACAACTGTCAGAAGGTGGGGCATATGACCAGAGACTGTAGGTCGAGGAACCTTGCTACTGTACAGACAGCACCCGGACAGAACCCGAAAGCTAATGTGACTTGTTTTGGATGTGGAAAGAAAGGGCACTACAAGAATGAATGCCGTGAACAGAAGAACCAGGGTGCTGGGGGTAATCAAGCCAACAATGGGTACAAGGGAAATCAGAAGATTGGTGGGAATCAGGTCTACCCAGTGAAAGAAGAAGGCGACCGAGGAAGGGTCTATGTTGTGGGCAAGGTGGAAGCCCAGGAGGACCCAAACGTTGTGACGGGTACGTTTCTTCTAAATAACCGTTATGCATCCATATTATTTGATACTGGGGCAGATAGGAGTTTTGTTTCAACTGCATTTAGCCCACTACTAAATATAGCCCCGACCACCTTAGGCAATGTATACGATGTGGAACTAGCTAATGGGAACATAGAAAGGGTAGATACCATCATAAGGGGTTGCACCTTAAACCTACTAAACCATCCTTTCAACATCGACCTTATGCCAGTAGAATTGGGTAGTTTCGATGTCATTATTGGCATGGACTGGTTGTCGAAATACCGTGCCGCCATTATTTGTGACGAGAAAATCGTTCGACTGCCTTACGGAGACGAAGTCCTGATTGTTGAGGGCGACCGGAGAGATAGGAGAAGCGCATCCCGGTTAAACATAATCTCTTGTACGAAGGTTCAGAAGTACATCGAGAAGGGATGCCATCTTTTCCTAGCACAAGTAAACATGAAGGAAGAAACGGAGTCAGAAGGAAAACGTTTGGAAGATGTACCAATCGTGAGAGACTTTCCGGAGGTCTTCCCCGAAGAACTACCTGGACTCCCGCCAACCCGACAAGTCGAGTTTCAAATCGATTTAGTGCCTGGTGCTGCACCCGTGGCACGAGCACCTTATCGATTAGCCCCGACCGAACTTCAAGAGCTATCCAGCCAATTGTCGGAACTTTCGGAGAAGGGATTCATAAGACCGAGTTCTTCACCTTGGGGAGCCCCCGTCTTATTCGTTAAGAAGAAAGACGGAACATTTAGGATGTGCATCGATTATCGAGAACTGAACAAACTAACCATCAAAAACCGATACCCACTCCCGAGAATTGATGACCTATTCGACCAACTCCAAGGCTCATGCGTTTACTCAAAAATCGACTTGAGATCCGGATACCATCAACTCAGGGTTCGGGAAGAGGATATCCCAAAAACGGCATTCAGAACTCGTTACGGCCACTACGAGTTCCAAGTTATGCCGTTTGGCTTAACCAACGCACCGGCAGTATTCATGGACCTTATGAATCGGGTGTGCAAGCCGTATCTGGACAAGTTCGTAATCGTTTTCATTGACGACATCTTAATTTACTCCAAGAGCGAAGAGGAACACAAGGAACACCTTAAACTAATTCTAGAACTGCTGAAGAAAGAGGAACTGTATGCCAAATTTTCAAAATGTGAGTTTTGGATACCAACGGTTCAATTTCTGGGTCACGTGATTGATAGTCAAGGTATTCACGTTGATCCTGCAAAGATCGAAGCAATAAAGGATTGGGCGACACCCACAACACCCACCGAAATACGCCAATTCTTAGGACTTGCTGGTTACTACAGGAGGTTTATCGAAGGGTTTTCAAAGATAGCAAAGCCTCTAACTAAACTGACCCAGAAAAATGTGAAGTTTGACTGGGGAGATAAAGAAGAAGGAGCCTTCCAACTCCTTAAGGATAAGTTGTGCAGTGCACCTATCTTGGCCTTACCTGAAGGCAGTGAAGATTTTGTAGTTTACTGCGATGCTTCGCACAAAGGGTTGGGAGCCGTCCTAATGCAACGAGAGAAGGTGATAGCATATGCCTCTCGACAACTGAAAAAGCATGAGAAGAATTATACTACACACGACTTGGAATTGGGGTCAGTAGTGTTCGCACTCAGAATCTGGAGACACTACCTCTATGGCACCAAGTGTGTAGTTTACACCGACCACAAGAGCTTACAACATATCCTTGACCAAAAGGAGCTTAACATGAGACAACGTCGATGGTTAGAATTGCTCAGCGACTACGATTGCGAGATTCGATACCATCCAGGCAAGGCAAACGTGGTAGCAGATGCTCTTAGTCGGAAGGAACGACCAAAACCCTTGAGAGTTCGATCATTGGGTATGACGATTGTTTCACCCCTTCCATCAAGAATCATTGAGGCTCAGGCTGAGGCACTCAAGGAAGAAAATAGACCCAATGAGAAAATCTACGGTATGCCAGAAAATGAAAATGGTTTCGTGAAGAGATCAGATAGGATGTTGTGTTTCAAGGACAGATGTTGGGTCCCACTCTACGGAGGGATGCGTGACTTCATCATGCACGAATCCCACAAGTCTAAATACTCCATTCATCCAGGAGCCGACAAAATGTACCTCGATCTGAAGAAATTATACTGGTGGCCAAACATGAGAGCTGACATTGCCAATTATGTCAATCATTGCTTGACTTGTTCCAAAGTTAAAGCGGAACACCAACGGCCATCAGGTTTACTTGTACAACCAGAGATTCCCGAGTGGAAGTGGGAACGCATAACCATGGACTTCATTACCAAACTACCAAGGACATCTAGCGGTTACGACACCATTTGGGTAATCGTTGATCGTCTCACCAAGTCTGCTCACTTCTTACCGATTAAAGAGAATGACAGCATGGATAAGCTTGCACGGTTATACATAAAAGAGATAGTGGCACGACACGGAGTCCCGATTTCTATCATCTCCGACAGAGATAGCCGGTTCACATCAAACTTTTGGAGATCACTACAGGATGCCTTGGGTAGCAACCTTGATATGAGCACCGCCTACCATCCCCAAACAGATGGTCAAAGTGAAAGGACCATTCAAACCCTGGAAGACATGCTGCGAGCGTGTGCGATAGATTTTGGAAACGGTTGGGATAGGCATCTGCCATTAGCTGAGTTCTCTTACAATAACAGCTATCACACAAGCATCAAGGCTGCCCCTTACGAGGCACTTTATGGTCGAAAGTGCCGATCACCTATATGCTGGGCTGAAGTTGGAGAAAGTCAACTTACCGGTCCTGAACTAGTGCAAGAAACCACGGAAAAGATCGTGCAAATCAAGAGCCGAATGCAAGCGGCTCGGGACCGTCAGAAAAGCTATGCAGACAAGAGACGAAGGCCACTTGAGTTCCAAGTAGGAGACCGAGTTATGTTGAAGGTTTCGCCATGGAAAGGCGTGATTCGCTTTGGAAAACGTGGGAAACTGAATCCCCGATACATTGGACCTTTCACAATTCTCGACAGAATTGGGCCAGTAGCCTACCGACTCGACTTACCACAAGAGCTTAATTCTGTGCACAACGTGTTCCACGTGAGCAACCTTAAGAAATGTCTCTCAGATGAAACGCTTGCCATTCCTCTAGAGGAGATCCAAATTGATGAGAGACTAAACTTCGTTGAAGAACCTGTTGAAATAATGGACCGAGAAATCAAACGGCTTAAGCAGAGCCGCATTCCTATTGTTAAGGTCCGTTGGAACTCTCGAAGAGGTCCCGAATACACATGGGAGCGCGAGGACGAGATCAAGCGTAAATACCCACACCTTTTCTCAAACCCATCGAGAATTTCTAAGTGAAAGCCGAGGACGGCTTTCCTTCTAAGGCAGGGAGGATGTGACAAACGGTAAATTTTCAACCTATACTTTAATAATAAATACTAATTTATTATTACATAACTATTTTAACAAGCATTCATGTGCTTGCATAACTATTTCGAGAAAACAGACCCGCACACTGTAGCTTACAGTAACTCACCTCACTGATTATTTTATTAAAAACATATGATTTATGCATATCTTAACTACTATTGATTATTAACGAGAGGTTATCTCGCATTAAACGCCACACGCGTACCGACACAACCCTAGTAATGGCATGAATCCAATAATTTCTTCCGGAATGAACAACTCATGTTTTTATAATATTACTCTAAAAACGTTCCCGCCAATAATATTTTAGCACTCCCGCTAACCTTGAAAACTCGAAGTTCACCGAAGCTCAACGGGACACAGGGTACACTTAATACCCCAAGAATATCAACAACTAACAAAAATCCTATCCACTACCTTCTCTACTGCCAAACCAACTCACTTTTAAATTATAAAAGTGTTACAAGTTACAAAATAAATAAATAAATAACTTTTACTTTAAAAAAAAAAAAAAAAAAAAAAAAAAACTACAAATCGTCCTTGTGTATATCATCCCCACCAAAACCGACTGTCCCTCACCCCTTCTCTCTTTTGGTTAAAAGATAAAACACAACCCACCCTCTGCTTCTCTCTCACTACCCAAAATGGGTTTCGATACAACCAAGGCTCACATAAAACAAATCATCCACAAAAGATTGAAACCCGATCCGTTTTAGGCGTGTTTGATACCACCCAGTGACCCAGATGTGGTCACGCTCCAAGCGTCCAAGCGAGGCAGTCGGTGATGAAGGGGGGGACGCTTACTTCTTTTGGCTATCAAACTCCATGTACTTGGAAAGATAAGGCATCAAACCCACCCATGTTTTGTTTTAAAAACCCACTCGATTCACAAAGTATTTCACACACTCAAGAAGCTATCAAGGTGAAAAGTACTTGGAGGGATCGAGATTCATAATCAAGGGGGTGTGTGGAATTACTTCTTGAATCGGGTTGGAGCTTCAGTTTTCGTGTTCTTCTTTGTTCACGACTTCGTTTGTTGTAAGAACCTCAAATCCTTGTCTTGATGTTTCATTCGTATATGTTTATACTCCTGTGATTGTTGAAAATGTCGTTTGTTATTTGTTTGATCTTTTTATGCAATCGATTCTAAGGTCTTGGTGATATTTCCTTTTGTCGTTGTTGTTATTCTTGTGTGGTATGATTTGATGAACTCAGTAAAACTTAAAACTAACCAAAACATCATAATTGGCTCAGACCTCGGAAGTGCTTATTAATATATCTTACTTATTTCTATTTGGCTTATTTGGTTGAGATCAAACCTTGTTAAAAAGACTTATTGGTGTTTGGTTTTGGTCATGAGTCGAAACCCATTGTAGTAGAACCACAGTGGTATGTTTTGTTTGATAAGTTGAATATAGTTCTACTTTCCTTTTCTCTTCTTGCCTGCGGTCGTGAAACTCAACCCAAACAGAGGGATGGTTTGGTCGTTATTTAGTCAACATACTTTACTTGAAAACATAACTAATAGTCTAACCTTGGTCTTAAAATATGCGGCTTTCGAAAGATTAATAGATGATTTTGAAATAAAGTTAGTTTGAATTTGGTTTTGGTTTAGCTTGGTCAACCCACTGTTCGACAATTTTACTCTATATATTTTCTTTTCCTACCTTGACCACCTTATGAAAAACTAGAAATAGTAACATGTATTGATTAAACCGGATTATGTGGTGTCATCTCATAAACTCTTTTGTCTTGATCTTAGAATAAAATTTCTGCAAGTACCAAACATGAATATTCAAGATTTTTGCGAAAAGAAGTATTCATTTTTTTGGTTTGGACTTTAGACAAAATATTTTAATCGTGACAAGGTGACCTCTCCATGAGATTTTGGAAAACAATCACGTAGTCATTTAAAAGAAAAGTCAACTTATTTTTAATAATACTCATAATGTATCCATTGCTTGTTTTTGGTTTTTCCTTACCTGGTATGCGTTTGGTTTGCTTATTGTGGGTGTCGAGAAGGGGCTGTTGAGCCAAGCCCAATCTGCAGCCCAACCTAAGCCCAACCAAGGGTGCATTGGTGTTACAGTAAGGGTGCGTTCGGGTCGTGTTTTTGTCGGCAGTGTTTAAACTGTTTTGCTCAATGTTAAAAACAATATTACAACAAAACTAGTAACATGATGGTTTAACTTTACGGAATTGGAATTTGGTCATGTTATTTTGGTTTTTGTCTTGTGTTTGCCGCGGGTGTGTGAGCCGAAGCCCACACCGAGCCCAACTAGCGTCCGAAAATACTTATGTGATTTCCGACTTATTTCGTCATATTATCTCACGACTTGATACGACTTAATCGATTCACTCGACTCATTGTTACACGATGTTAATTTACGATATACATTAAAATTTACTAAATATATTTTATAAACATATTATAAGCTATAACTATATTCAAGACTTAAGTTTTTGAACCATTAGTCCATACCTCATAATCAAACTAAACGAAACTTATTCCGAATAACAATGGTATATTATTCATCGTGACGCTTAGTCACCACGCACAATTAAAACATATACTCGGGTCATGCTCGAATTTTCTAAAAACCCAACATTTATAATTTACACATGTATTTTTAAACTCTTTTAATAAAACCATCACTTAATTATATATTTTTATAAATACACTAAGTTAAATATGTATACTCTATCGTTAACGTAAGTATTTTCCCGCCAACGTCTAACAACCATTGAAACTATTTTCCCGTACTTCGTCTTTCGGTCATCGTTGAGTCAAAGGTTTATTCATCCTTAATATTTTATTGTTTACACTTCCAAGAGCCAATACACGCAAACGTTTAGAAAACCGTTTTCAAACTTACATGATGCCACACAAGCAACGATAAGACAACACTTTAAAACTTTGAGTTCACTTTAAACTTCGTTGAGTTTTCAACTTAAACTATGAACTAAGTCATGCCTTACTAATCTAGGTCGCGTGTTGGTGCTGAACACTACCTGATTTATTTGCACTATCATACTGCTGAACTGCTGTGGTGAGTTTATAGCCCCACTCTTTTATAAATGTTTTTATTGGGGTGAGAAACATGCAAAACTATTTTATGGACCAAACACTGTTATTTATGCTATTACGTGGATTAGCCTAAGCCCTGTTATGTCCCGATTATGCCCACCTCATGAACCGTTAATTCCTGCTGGGAAGCGCGAATGTTATAAATAGATCTATTGGGGGTAACTCCCCCGTTCGGTTTGACCGGATAGGCAAACGCGAACGTATACCATGTCGAAATACAAGTGTCTGGGATAAACACTTGCCGGGCCCAATTTATGATTTCATACTCTTTGAGTATGCACACTGTTATAGCTTCGGTTGCATGAACTTAGTGCTAACGTAATAGGCTATTTTTGTATGACATTATATGCGTTGTAATGTTCATATGCAAAACTTTTGGTCCAAACTATTGATCTTATTACTCTAAACCTATATACTCACCAGCTTTTTGCTGACTTTTAGCATGTTTTTCTCGGGTGTTTGAGTCGTTTATTATTCGGCATGGCATGGCATGGCAATGGTCGTAACTTTTCCCCGAAGTGTTTTCACACATAGACTTGACTTGTTTTATTTGGGACCACTAGATTTGGGCTTATTTATAAATCTTGAAAAACGTTGTTGTAAACTCGACTTTATTGAACTTAATGTATTTAACGGAATATGTATTTCCGTTCTTTATTACCTTATGTTGTGATTCCAATTTAGTAGCACCCCAGTGACATGTATGCTTCCGCTGGACCCGATTTTGGGGGTGTTACAATTTCGCAAAAGATAAGTGTAAGGGGAAACCCCAAATATGTTTTTAAAGAAACGAAACAGATCATGATTCTCCACAATATTAAATGAACATGTATATTCGTATTTGTTAGAGTCAAATGCTTGTATCGAGTCATAATGATGTTTTGCAGGATTTTCCAGGAAGTAGGACAAAGTTTTTCCAGAAATTTTCCAGAAACTTAACATAAAGATTTCTGCAGGTCACTTCTGACGGCGTCAGGAAGAAACTCCTGACGGCGTCACGTGTAAAATTCTGGAAATTTTGCTAGTTTTGTTTTTCTAACGGAGTCTTAAAGTTTTTGTTGAATCTTTAGTTTTATAAACTCCCGGGAATCTGCAAACATCATTCCACAAGCATTATATATCTTACATTGTTTTCTAGGATTTATTATCATAGATTGCCGCCGATTTTACGCGAGGTTGCCTTGTTTGTTTTCTCAGGTTTAACAGGTTATGTATGACAAGAAGATGATTTACATTATGGAAGGGAAGCTTTGATTGTTCATTTTCTTGGAGGAAGATCTAACCTTGTTACCATACTATCCATACCGAGCGAATCAGGGGAGTATTTGATTTCATTCTTTTACCTATTTCACTTTTACATTCTTTAATTGAACATTCGGGACAATGTTCATCCTAAGTGTAAGGGGAGGGTAAATGATGATACCTCATAGGATACACTTCCGCTTGAGTTTGTTTGTTTGATGGTAGGTGTGTAATAAAACTATGAGAAATACTTGTTAGTGTAATTTTAGCGCCAAATTTAAATTTTTTTACAACATTTAGGAGTGAAACTTTAGCCTTAGCAAGCGTCTCATGGATAGGAGATTGTATGATTAGCACAAAACCGTATCATTCAGAAAAAATTTCCACCCAAATATGTGAGGTTCGCCTTTAGATTTGATAGGAAAAGCATTTACTATTAGTGCTTATGAGTGTACCGGTAGCATTTGGATTCTAGAACTTGCGTTAGTGATGCATCCCGAGACCGCTAGTGAGACTACATTAGTGTAGTAGGATTTACTACATGATAAGAGGCATTAGGATCACCCTTGTGTTAAACCCGTATCATAATTACTTGACCATTTAAGTCATACTATTTGGCTAGTAAAGTCAACTAATTTTTCCCACACCTTAGCGTTATACTCATTTTTAGTACACGAAACCCCTAGTACACCCCTCCGAGCCTATCTTTTCGTTTCTAACTTTAAGTATCTTACTTAAAGGAAGAATTTGTTACACCCCACTTAAATGTACACCCAAATCGCCTTAGCCTTCCGTGTATGCACTCATCTTTAGTGCATTATTGTTACATGTTTAAACCCTTAGTTAATTATCTAATTGATTACATGGTTGCTAAGTCGAGTCATATCCTTGTACATATTGTTTTGAGACGATTGGGACTCATGGGTAAAGTACTTATTTTATGTAGTAGTGGGGAAGAACATCATTTTATTACCCCCATATGTGCGTTAATCTAAAAAGTATTCCAAGTGTTTTGATTATCTTAATTCGAGTCATTAGATTAGTTTATTGTAAAGTATGTAAAAATTCGAGTGTAAGGGGAATGTTCATTCCCTATGATGTATTATTTCGGATGGTAGGGTAAGAGTGTATGCAAAAAAAAAAAAAAAAAAAAAAAAAAAAAAAAAAAAAAAAAAAAAATCGAAAAAAAAAATTTTAAAAAAAATAGAAAAAGAAAAGAGAAAAAACATACGGACTACCATCCCGTTTCATTCTATGTTCATTTTATGTTTTTGTTATTTTTCATTTATTAGCTTAAGTCGAGTCTAGTCTTGGCTTAGCAACACCATATTGTACATGTAATTAACCAAGATTATTAACTCGCCACCAGTAAAGATTGCCTATATCCAACAAAACCGTATATTCCATATCCCTACACCTAACGTTACAATCCCTTAAAAGACCTCTTTGATAGTTTATCCTAGGTGCTTACGCCATGTGGTGGAGGTTTGATCCTTTCCCAAGCCTATGGTAATCTATTTCGCTATAACAGGTAGTGAGAGATGTTTTCCATTTCCATATTGTGATATATACTTTATTACACCCGAGAGATGTGAGTATCTAAACACTATTTATGAGGTGCTAGTGTATGACCTCCGTGCTTGTCTTTGGTCTTTAGTGGAACGATTATTTGTTGTAATTACTTTTATATTAGTGTTAAATGACCCCTAACTTGTATTTTGACTAGAATAAAAGCGCATTTGCTTGAGGACAAGCAAATCTCAAGTGTAAGGGTATATGATGAGGCGAAAAATGATCCGTTTTTAGGGGGTCATTTAAGCCGGAATTGGAATTTAATTGATCAAATATTGCCCTTAATCGTTCCTTTTGTGATTTTAGGTACTTTGGGAGTGAATTCTGGAAAAGGAAGCATTTTGGACGTTTTTGGAGCATAAAAGTGAAGAAAACGGCAAAGTCTTAATTTTCCTTGCTGGGAACAGTACCTGACGGCGTCAAGAAGGAAAATATGACGGCGTCAGGAGCAAAATGGATGACGGCCCAGAGAAAACGTGACGGCGTCATAACAAGGGCGTCAAGAGTAAAAGTGGTGACGGCCCAGAGCAGATATACATATGACGGCGTCAGATCTAGATCTAGGCAGTCCGAGAACTTTATTGGCGGCGAGATGACGGCGTCAGAATTTTCCTCTTGACGCCGTCACCTCATAAAATCTATATATACTTTTCTAATTTTCATTCATTAAGAGTGGAACTTGTGAGGAGAATTCTAGGGCCGAACTTTATAAACCCTAGCTCGTTTGTAACAGTATTTTCAAGGGTTTTCACCCCTTGAAACCCTTCATGTTCAATTGAGATAAGTTTTCTTTCAATTCATTCAATATGTCTATGTGTTGTTTGAATATATCTTACGCTTGTCTTGATTTTAACATGCTAGGCTAGATCTTTTGTGTGTTTGCTTAGATGTAATGAAACCTAGATGTTGATTATAGGTTGATTGCTTGTTTATAGTTGTAATGGATGAATGATTTCAATGTTAGGCTTAAGAAAACTGGCAGATCTCCATTGTGTAACTTGCTTGAACGTCTTAAGAAACATGAACCGATGTGTACTAGGTTTTTATGGTTGTATTTAATGCATGAGCGAATTCTAGTGATCCAATGTTAGGAGCTTCTTGCAGGCTCGACATAAGAGTGAAGTAGGAGCTTATAGAATTGGGGAAGTAAGTACGCCACCCTATGATTGGTATTAAGGAATATAACCCGTCATCCACGCAACTGTAACAAGTAATTAACCTGTAAAAGATATCTAAGGAGTAGTGAAATCTAAGTAAACACAATTCTCCCATCTATTGTTTACACCATATTAGTAATTAGCTTTATTTTCATTTTTGTCATTTTATTTTGATTGCATCTTTAGTTATTGGGTTAGTTGATTAGCAACTAATTCCGCCCACTCTTCCAAAAACCGAGATTTTACTTGCATTCATAAAATATAAAAATACAAAAAGAATCATCCCTCACCTCTAGACCTAGTTTTTTAGGCTTTCTAATCCTAGCGACACTATTCATGAGTTGAACGATCAATCCCCCGGTACTTGTCACTATACTATACTACAATGATCAGGTACACTGCCTGGTGGGGGTTGTAAGGTTCTCGAGATCCCTCGAGAGGTAAAGCCTGGTGCAATTCCCACGCATCACTTTCTCAAATCTCTCATCATCACAAGCAAGCTGTTTAACAATATGGACTTCAGTATTTTCATTGTCATCTTTAGAAACAACATCAGAAAGCATCTCAGAAGTGTCATCTGAACTTTTCAATAACTGCGATTGACCTTTTTCAACACTTCCATTCATTTCAGGTGCAAGAAATTGAGATCCAAGTGGCTCTGGTTCCATTTTGTCATCTTCATGTGTGGTTACTTTGTCTTTTATATTTGGTACATGTTCACTCTTCTGCAAAGTAGAAGAAGTATGCTTGTCATTTATATCAGCGGAAGTGGTCTCAACTTGGTCTACAGAAATTTTCTCAACATCTTCAACACGTGGTCTTTTTTGTGAATCAGCTTCCTCTTCAGTGTGGCTGTCAGCAATGGCATTTGCCTTATGAAATGTTGAAATACTAGTTTCTACAGGTATTTCAGCCATATTTTCCTCTTCTTCATGTTTGATCCTGTATATCAGTTTTTGTATCCTTGGGTTTTTCAGCAATGCTTTTTGCTTCATCATGATCTTCCGTGTTAGTATCTATAAGTCTTTCTTGATGCCCTGCAGCCTTTAATGCTTCTATACTTGCTTCTCTTATAGGCGGAAAATATGTGTTGCTGGTTGAGATGATCTCAGCATCAGCAACTTCCTTTGGATGGCTTAAAGATCCTTGTTTTTCAGAAGGATCATGTTTTGACTCGACAGAATCCTGCAGTTTCTCTGAAGATTCAAGCTTTTTGGAAGAATCAAAAGTTCCACTTCCATCTTTCCGTCCCATAAATGGCATGAACTCGGGAGACCATGCATCCAAATCTGGACTCAAACAACCAAAATCAGTTTTAGATTGGTTTTTCCATACCACGACTCTTATACCTTTACATCACAGCATTGAGCAATTATCAAGCAAATACATATTTAGTTTGTTCTATAAAATTCTCATCCCAACATATGGCAAAGATCGGTCTCATAACATGTCATGTAGAAATGTAGAATACAATGCTGCAATGAACTTATATTCAGTACCAATGCCTGTAAGTGACATTTAAAGTCAATGCGTGCGTCATGTATTTTACAACAGAATAAAAGTTTGCCATATCAGAAACGACTCCTAATAACGTACGATTGATTAATAAAAAAATAGTAAATAATAATGTACCATTAGCGTTAGAAGTAGAAACAAGAGCATTATCAAAATTCTTCTCAATCGTCTTAATGCTTTCACTAATCTTATTAATTAAGCGCACCAGCTAAATCCGGAAAGCTGCCTAGCGCAACCCTACCACGCAACCATGCCATCTTCACAATTCTTTAAGCTACATGGGATCAACCCCATTTCCATGCAATGTAGAAATGATATGATATTCCTTTTGTCCATAATTTGGTTTTACGTGTTTATAACCATATTTTACCATCTAAATTTTTAATCTAAAAAAACATGAACATTGTTACTTAGAAATTATTGACACGCCAGCTGCCTTGTCATCATCTTGTCCACTTATTGGGTCTAAATGCCTTGAATCCATTTTTCTCAATAAAAATAAAATATTTGTTTAGAATTTATGAAAACTGGTATGGTATGGTATGGTTTTCTTCTACCTAAATATTATTTGATTCATGTTTTTTTGATATTCAGGCCAAGGCCCAACAGCTTTTTGTGGTCCATGTTTCATATAGGTCCAAGGCCCTTTCACTACTAGCCCAATTGAGGCTCAACTGGTATTTTATAAAACTGGTCAAATAAAGGATTGAAATTTGCACATTTTTACTTAGCTTGATAAACATTGTTTTCTGATCTACTTTATTTAACCATTTATTGTCATAGCTAACTGGTATGTCTAAATATAAGTCTAATTTTATGCGGCAGTATTTTGTTGGTAACAGTAGAAAGACCCACTTTTTCACAAACCAAAAATCATTTTCATGTTGATTTAGCCACAAGTTTATTCATACAAAAATGCCAAAACCTCCTACAAATTCTTCTTACAAAACATCCTACTCAAATGATCCTGACAAATGTCAGAACGGACGGTTTGGATGCAGAGAGAGAATGAGTGGAAAAAAACTATATAACATTGTTGTGTGTTATAATATTTAGAATGATAGTAATCTGAGAGTCGTGTAAACACTTTCAGATTGAAGTATTTCGATGGTTTTATCAAAATCTTAAATCGGATAAAACTCAAATTTTAGAATCGAGATTGTGTTTTTTGTTGTTATCAAAACAGAACCAGACATCGAAGATGTATTATGACCAACAAAACCGAATTTCGGTTATAACTGCTATGCAGTTATTATAACCAAAAAAAACAGTTAAATTAACAAGAAAAATATAGGTCCAAAATTGCAGGAATTTTATTTCTAAGTGCGTTTTTAACATAATACTTTATACCAAATAAAATTTTTACAGCCAGGGGCTCTGCCCCTTGTACCCTGCCGGGGGCTGCCGCCCCTGGGACCCTGCTACCAGAGGCACTGCCCTCGGACACCCGTGAAGCCCCCGAATGATAATCATAATAGCGTAATACAAGTGTGCACACTGCACAACCCCACTTGTTGAACATTTATCACGATTACATATTCGTTAAGTAAGTCAATCCATTACACTTAAATCATATTTGTGACTCAAAATCACCAACATTGTGTGTGTGGAGGATTTGTAAAATAAAATAGTAGAAGATTGTAGCAAAGCTCTTATTCATATTGTTAGACATCTCAGTCATTTACTTTATTTATTGTTGTTGCATTGACTATTTGCACATGAGTGATCACTGTGTGCAAATCAAATGTGCAAATCACATTAAAAAAATGGTTTTATTATTCTATCAAATTTTCTTCCTTATCCTTACTTTATACTGTACGGATTAGAATTAAATGAGAAGGATAACTAAAATGAGAATTAATCACAATCACACATTTCAGGTATGTTTGGCAAAAGTAACTGTTGCTGGAACTGGAGATGGTGCTGGTGATGGAGATTATAAAAAGAGATTATTTTTATAAGCTACATGAAGTAACTTTTGATTTTAAGAGATTATGAAAGATTATTTGTTTATAATCTCTTATAAGTTATGTCTGTCAAACAAAGATTATTTTTTAAATAGCTTAATTTTTGAAAAAATAAACACAATCTCTTAACAATCTTTTGTGCCAAACATAGCATTCATATGACTTACAAAGTGAATACATCTTTTTCAGATTTTTTCTTCCAATTTAAAATGTGCAACTAAAATTATTTTTCGATCATTTTCATTTTAATTATTATTGCCACTTAAACCTTTCCATATACTAGGCGGCATATGCTCTTTTTTTTTTTTTTTTTTTTTTGAATGAATTCGAACATGCATATATGGTTGTTAACTAGTTCTCTTTTAGCTCAAAGACTTAAAAGTCAAATTAACTAATGAGTTGTGTCACGGAATCAAAGATCCTGATGTTTGCTCAAAAATATTTTTAAGATCATTACCATTTGTTTTTTTCTTTGTTTTCGGTCCATTTCGTTGGGCCATCCACAAACAACGACAAAAAACGTGTTTACCATTATTATACGTTTTTATTACTTTATTATACGTCAAGTCTCGATTCCAAAAAAATTACTAAGTGGTTTGTCATTATCATGAGTATGTTTCATTCGTAACCGAAATTTTTTAACTTTTGAGGTTATATGAAACAAAAGGCAGCAACTTAGTGGTGGGGGACTTGCGAATATTTTAAAGAATAATGAGGGCAGCCTCCGAGTTGATACTTTCCCGTGTAATTATTTTTGTGTCGTCCAAACATGGCTAGCGGCGCAGCCTGTTACCTGTTTGCCTTTCACTTTTATGTAAATCCAAAAGTTACTTCGCGGATATTACCGACTTTCATTTGTTTATGTAACAAAAGATGTATTAGACTCGGTTTAATTGATATCGTGTTTTAGACGCGTACACAAATTATACATAACAAGAATTTTGTGCATTCTTTTGTGTGTCAAAGAACTTGAACATATTAACTTCACCGAAAGCAAGTTACTATGTAAATGTAAAGTCTATTTTAAGTGACTCAAAATTATTTAAATTGAATGCACAAATGCTACTTTTAGGAACTCGGTGAAAGTTAGATACAAAGTCACACCTTATGTCATACTATGACGTTGGTTATAAAAGAAAATTCAACACTAGTTTAAATGCTACGCATGTGTATAATCTCATAAATCAAAAGAAGCATTTTGTTAGTCAATATTGGGAGTTAGCTGGATTAAATCTAACTACATTTCACTTTCATTATCTCCAATAATTTGATTTAGTGGTTAGTGGTTTCTTCGCTATTCAAAATAACTAGCTTGTTACTCGTTTGTCTTATATCTTTATGTAAATCGAAAATATTAATTATATAGTACAATATGGAAGATATGTCTTCCATCAACTCGATTAGCCTTTTAAAAAAGAGATAAAATTTTGATGGGTATCCTAATTAAAAAGAGCTCATATTTTTTTTTTTTCACTATAAAGAAAATAAACCCCTAATGCTAATCATGCATCATGTTCCACTGCCAAATAAATATTATAAATACATATAAACAATGCTACAGCCACATAAAAATATCTATAAAACTTTTTACAAAATAACGTGTCAGATAGTGATTGGTTTAATTAAATAGAAAAAATAAAAATTATAATAAAACTCATCAATCACTGCTTAACGCGTCATTTTAATGAATAATTTTATAAATATTTTTATGTTGCTGTAGCATGGACATAAAGTCTAACATTCATTGGTCAAAATCAAGTTTCTTTGTAAATGAATTATTAGTATACCATGCATGAATTAGAGTATTCAAAAGATGTTAAATAATAATATAACATGATCATTAAAAGCCATAAAGAATATGAAGTCTAAGGTTTAAATTATTTAAAGGACAAGCCGCCCTCTATATAGACTAGAAGAAGAAACTGCAGCAGACAAAAAGATGTTGACGTTTATCGTTTTAAAGCACGGGTGCCATTTGTCGGTGACCATTTCAATGATAAAGTTAACTATTTCCGAAATCTCAGGGTCTATTTTCAACACAATCCAAAAATATGAGGATGCAACTCAATTATAGATTTAAATATTTAATTCCTTCATATAATATACTACGTAAGAAAAATGATTTGGAAACTTAAATTATATGCCTAAAGATGTGTATAAATATATGTGGCATGATCTTGATGGTTTGTGAAAAAATTGGTCCCATGACTGCAGTTATTAGGATGATGCCACACAGGTTTAGGCATATTTTTAGGCACATAATTTAGGTCTCCCAATAACATAATGGCTTCAAGACCCGACTGAGGCTAGTTCAATGACTCAATATTAGAAGATTAAGTCTAAAAAGGCGATGCAGAGACAGAATGAGGTGCAAAATCATATCATTTTTAGAGGTCATTTACCCCTTATTTCATGCACTTTATATCATTTATTGTTTAAAATCATTTCTTTTTTATTGTTAGTCCTTTGAGAATGCATTTGCTGAAAACGCATAAAAATTTAGGCTAATTTGGACACAGAAATGAAGTAAAAGACAGTTTCGAATTTGTGACCGGCTTGTCAGAAGCTGTCATCAAAAACACATGGAAAGATTATTTTTGTATTTTTTGTGACGGGTCAATGGACTGAGACGGCCTTCGTGACGTTGTCACAACTTTAATGTGACGCCGTCACACTACGCCATCACAACCAAGTCGGTTGAAATAAACCTTAATCGAAGACGGCTAGCTGGCGGTGTCACACCGAAAGGTTGACACCGTCAGGACCTATTTTCTAAATATACTTTTGCATTGTTTTCTTAATTCATGTGCAATTATTGAGAGTCAAGCCCTATACTATTTTCATGAAGTTTTTACCCTTTTTCAGCATTGTAAACATTATATAACATCAGGATAAGTTTATTTAGTCATTCAATCATGTCTATTGTTTGTTTTAATTATACGTCTTATTTATTCCTAATTGCTACGCGAGGCTAAACCACTTAATCTATGATTGTATAAAACTTATTAGTGCATAATTTTATTTGCCTATTGATTTTCTCATTGATTGCATGTGTTTGCTAGGTAGTTAAAAACTGATTAGGGATCCGTTTTAGCTTGAACGTTAGCTAAAGCAACTAACTAGATACTTGAGAAATAGTTTGATCATCACATCCATATCCTGGGGTTAATTTACGATATAATTTAGTTAACAATTAGTTATTTCATGTGTGCTAGATAGTTATTGGTGTGTCGAACATCCATATCGGAGGCACATTAGGCTATTAATGGTATAGAATTGTGGTTAATAAATCCACATGATTGGTAATTAGGAATTTCTAGCATTCGATTAATTAAAGCGTGACAAATCGATAGATAGAATTAGAAGATATCAATAAGTAGTGCACCGTATGTAAATACGTCTTCCAATCCCATAGTTCGCACAAAATTTACCTTTTTCTTGTTATACACTTTCTTCGCATTTAGGTTTATAGTAGTTTAAAACAAATCTCTTCAAAACCCAATATTTTACTTGCTTTTAATTAAACATAAAAAAATACAAAAAATATTCTTCTTCCGTCTTTAGATCAAATTGTTATAATCTACGAACCTACCTGGCTACCTCACCATTTCCCCAAAGAACGATCAGCCTCCGTTCTTGCCTATACTACACTACAACGGTTATGTACACTGTCTAGGGGGTTGTAAAACTTAGGTGTTGCAAACGCTGCATCAATAACTGTTCAATATATTATGTTGTTTATTGAAACTTTGTCGGATCTCATTTACTCAAATCTTCCTTTTCTAATTAATGTAATCTACTTGTTGAAGTTGCATCAGGAAATTGGAGTATATCTTTGATGTCCTTGTAATCTTGCTAGAAGAACTATGAGGTTGTTACTCATTAATTCCATTTGAGCAAGTATTAGTATTTAATTAGGTTAATTTATGATGCGTGTTGTGTCACGTGTAGTATAGTGTGATTTTACCTATTCAAGTTTTACATATATATTTAGCCGAATTATCCTATAACACACACACTAACGAGCAGTGTACCCGATCAATATGTATATAGTGGTAAGCAGAGTGTCGATCACTAAGAGTGGAACGTAATTCCTAGTTAATCTATCAGTATTTTAATATCCTAAGTTAGTTTACAGCCTAATCTAACGCAAGGGGGTTTAGTCTGAGAGACTAGCACGATTTGATAGTTAAACAGTAAATTAAACTAATGAGAACGAATCAGCGAATAGCAAACACGTACACAAATAGAAAATAGATGCAGATAGAAGGCCTGTCCTGATTGTTAAATAGCTTGTCACTTGTTTTGTTGTTAGTTTTATATGTTGTGTATCGTAATCTAATCTGTCTCGTTGGATCATAAATATAGGCGAGTAAACTCTTAATGATCACTTATGCCTATCCCACTTTCTAGACGCTAGATAAGTAGGCGAGGAGGGGGTATAGCAGCCCAAGCAAAACTCAGCTAGACACAGAGGTTATCAAAGCACATATACAAGTCACCAAAAATATCAAAATATAAACTTTAATTGATGGGAAAGCAATTTTAAGGGGAGCAGTATGGTGGCCACAAGCCCATCAATCCTGATGAATTAAAGCTTACTATTACAGATAAAACAAAACTACTTAATGAATTAAATACATGCAGAACCTTCTTACTGTTCTAAGATCTTCTTATGGTGTGTGTCTTGTGTTGCCAAGTCGTTTGAATTCGTCTCCTTAGGGTTTCTGTCTCACTTTTTTCGTCTGACTTCTTTGGGTATTTATAGGTTCTGTCAGAGGGGTAGATGTGGTGCATCTACTTAACTTCGCGTGGGGTACAAGATTAACAAATTATGAAATATTCGTACATCGTCTTCTGATGCCGCGTAACTTAAATCTTTATGCGGCACATGTCCTTCAGTATCTTGAATCGTATTTGGTGAAGTATTGATATAGATACGGCGCATGTTGATAATTGATGCGGCGTATATAGAGTAGAACAAGTTGGTTCTTCTTCGTTGACCAAAGTTTCATATGCGGCGCATGATATAATCTGTTGCGGCGCATGCTTCAAAGTCAAGCAATGGTCTTTGTATTCATCTAAGTATGATAGTATGGCGCATCTATCTAGAATGATGCGACGTATCTTTTGGATTTCAGTAGATTTTTCCATCTTGATCATTTTGCTCCATATTTCGTCTAAAATCGTCAAGTTTCACCAATTGCTTATTTTTACCAGAGAATTAATAAAGTAAAAATTAAAGTAACAATTCTCATATAAAATATAATAAAACAAGTCAATTATGCAGGACAAATGATGACAATATAATGTACTTATTTGATGTCATCAATTTATTTAAAGCTAAAGATCATTGAGTATTAAATTGACCTAACCGTTCAAACCATTAAATATTTAGACTAAAAAAAAAACTTTTGATTTGGAGTCGTGGTTTTAGCAAAAGCCAATACAGACTGACTCACGACCGCCTCTATTGGTTGTGATCCTATATAAAGGGGAGAAGTTTGAAAGGTATAAAAAGTCATCACATTATGACAAGTGTCTTCTTTTACTTACGTCAGCTCATTTTTTGCTATTTTCACTTTTAACTGATGAACATTGTGATTTAACTAATGAACATTGTGATAACAAAAAAGGAAAAAGTTTTTCAAAAAGAAAAGTGATAGACAATGTGATTTAGGGTGCATTTGGTATGCTGTCATGATTGACAATGGGTATGAGTTTGATAGTAGTGGTGGGTCCCTCATCTATGAAAGATGTATACCTAGCTCTTTTGATGTATGTGGAGTATGAATTATATCTATTATTCATTAATATAGTGATGGGCCCTCTCATCTTAAACAAACACCTTTACACTTTCATAGTTATAGTGTCATTACCATAGTTGTGGACTCCCTCATCTTAAACAAACACCTTTAATCACTTTTATAATTATAGTCTTATTCGCATAGTGGGATACCAAACGCACCATTAATTGATGAACAATCAAAGAAAACCAATGAAAAATTGTGATAACAAAAAGAAAAAGTTATTCAAAAAGAAAATTGATAAATAACATGATTTAACTTATAAACATTGTGATGTTGTTCATCAAAGAAAATTAATGAACATTGTGATAAACAAAAAAAAGTTCTTTAAAAAGAAAACCGATGAACAACATGATATAACTAGTAGATATTCATCATAATAAAATCAAAGTTAAGGGCCCAACATCGCTGCTATAAAATTTTCTGCAGTTATCTGCTGTGCTGTGTTAAAGTGATTTTAATATTTTCACTCTACATCCCTCAACTTTTACAATTGTACATATTTAGCCCTTGATTTATGCATTACAGTAGAGACCATTCCTGCAGTTACTGCAGGGATGATTTTCCCCAAAGTTAAAGTTGGTTTTTATAAGAATTAATAAAACATTATTTTACATAATTAACACTTTTAAAGTTTAAAACTTACAAAATTTCATTAGAACATTTCATCAAACCCCTTGTAGATTCTAATAAACACTTTATCTGTTTGAATTTTTTTTAAGAAAAACTTGAAAGAACAATGAAAGATGAAGAATTAGGCTATGTTTGGCGCATAATTTTTTGGAGCTTTTTGGAGCGATGAGCAATGATCAATGAGCTTTTTCTATTTTTAGTGTTCGTTTGGCAAAAAAGCGGTAAGCTTTGCTATATTTTAGGAAATCTCATTTTTTCAATGCTTCTTTAAGAAGCTGTGAGCAGTAAGTAGTGAGTTGTGGCTACAACTCACAGCTTACTGCTACTTTTGCCAAACATAGGTTATGTTTGGCAAAAGTAGCTGTAAGCAGTAGCTGTGAGCAGTAGCAGTGAGCTGCGAGCAGTAGCTGTGAAAAATGAGCTTTCTACTCACAGCTTCTTAAAGAAGCATTGGAAAAATGAGCTTTTCTAAAAAATAACAAAGT
This sequence comes from Artemisia argyi, assembly GCA_030686995.1. Lineage (NCBI taxonomy): Eukaryota > Viridiplantae > Streptophyta > Magnoliopsida > Asterales > Asteraceae > Artemisia > Artemisia argyi. Next base: position 15,629,949 of record CM060689.1, on the reverse strand, counting down.
TCACCACTCGTTTGACAAACAACACTGAAAATAAAAAAGCTCATTCTCACCGCTCATTGACCAAAAAAGCTTCAAAAAAGCTCCGTGCCAAACATAGCCATAGCCTTAATGATGAGTTTATATTTATTAATCTTAATTTCAAATGAAAACCTCATAAAAATGAAAAACCTATCGTTTAATTAATGATGAGTTTATGTTTATTAATCTTAATTTGAATCGATGTAATTAAATAACCAATTGAAATAATTAAGGGCCCGTTTGGTTAGGGTTAATGGGAATGAATCTATGACTTTGAAAGTCATTGAATATGTTTGTTTTGTAGGCCCGGTAATAAAATGAGTATATCATAACCATAGATTCATTACTCATCAATTTGATGTATATGAAATCCATTCCCGTGGGCCCATATTTTTTACACTACAAAACTCAAACATCTATACACTTTTTCATTCCATATTTTGTCATCCAAACATAAACAATCGTAATGATACACTTTTTCATATCCATTGTCATTCTACCCCATTTCAAATCCGATACCCATTGTCATTCCTAGCAACAAACCAAACGGGCCTAAATGTTGAATTGAAGTATCGTATCATGATTTAAGAAATTAAGAATGAAGAAAATGGAACATGTGTAGGTAGGGATGGGCAACGGGTCGGGTTTGGGGCGGGTTTTAGTGTACCCGTACCCGTACCCGTTTATAATATTCAAACCTGTATCTGCCCCATTACACACCTGATACCTGATTAATATTATCCGTCGGTTTTTCGGGTTTCCCCGAGGGTTTCGGTTATCCCCAATTGAATAATATATATGGACAAAATGACGGTATTAAGATTAAGTCACACTAAAATCTACCGAAAAAACAAGGGAAAACACCCTAATATATTCATTTTTTTAAAGTTAAAGAAAATGAATATCGTATAAAACGATTTAACGCTTTTGAATAATTCATGTACAAAATAAAATATGTTATTTAATAGAGATACGTATATAAAAAAATATAATGGAAGAAATTATATTTAATGCATATATATTCTAGTTAATTATAATATCAATAAAGCGGGTATAAATTCGGGTAAACGGATACCGATACGGGTAATCGAGCGGATATTACCAGAACCCGTAGCCGGCAAAAGAATTATATCAATACCCAAACCCGCTAACCCACCCCCGAATCCGACCCAACCGGTTCGGATTTCGGTTTTCCCCGTCGGTTTCGGGTGGGAAGTAAAAAAAAAATCTATGGTAAAAAAAATGGCTTATATATATATATATATATATATATATACTGCTCCTGAAAGAATACCTATGGTTAAAAAGATGAATTCTAGGCTAATCACACGATAACTTCAATAATCTAATTGTTGAATCAATTGGGCCTTGTAATAATTATTAATAGGAAAAAAATATTTTTTTTGAAAAATATTGTTTCTTTCATTCTTGTATTGGATTTCACCAAAAGAAAATGACCCGTTTAATTTTAATAAATTATTACTTTTAGAACTATAAAAAAGTTTTCTAAATGTAATAACTAGAAATGCTACTGATAATAATGATCCACAAAGAAGAGCCGCATAGCTCAATATCATCATACTTACGTGCATTATTAACTATTCCGATTGTAGAGCAGGTATTAATATTGTGGGTTTATGTATTTCATTTAAAAGACCCGATGTAGCAAAGCATTGGGTAAAAATAGTACTTGAGGCAGTTATTGTTGTTAAATAATTTTTTCTTATTTTGAAATAAGGATAAGGAATATATATATATATATATATATATATATATATATATATATATATATATATATATATATATATATATATATATATATATATATATACTACTTATAATAGAAAAATAGTCAAAAGTGAAATGTTGAGTTTTCAACAATGGTCAAATGAGAGAGAAATTGAAATGTAATTAATACTTTTATTAAAACACCCCAATACTAAAAAGTACAATTATTTATTCACATTGTACAACCAAATTAAAACACATCTACTAAATTAAATACAACCAATTTAATCACAAATCAGGTTGACCCGGGACGCTTCAAACCCGGCGGGTTGACCCAGTTTGATTTGACCCGTTTTCGACCCAGCCTAGCAAGATAACCCGGTTTAAATCGACCAATTTTTTGACCGGAACGGTTCAACCGGTTGAACGTTCAACAGGGTCGAACCGGGTAACATTATCCATTACTTAAAAGTACAATGATTTATTCACATTGTACAACCAATTAAAAACATATCTACCAAATTAAATACAACCAATTAAAACACAAACCAGGTTGACCCGAGATACTTCAAACCCGTTTTTCGACCGGAACGGTTCAACCAATTGAACCACCCGGGTCAAACCGGGTTTCAAAACATTATGTTTAATTCCCAAATCTTCAAACTTTTATTATTTTTCGTTTATAACCTATAAACTTTTTTTATCAATAAACTATCTGTCACTATAAAATCCCGTTGCTATGCACGGGTACTCGTCTATCTATACTACTTATAATAGAAAAATAGTCAAAAGTGAAATGTTGAGTTTTCAACAATGGTCAAATGAGAGAGAAAGTGAAATGTAATTAATACTTTTATTAAAACACCCAATACTAAAAAGTACAATTATTTATTCACATTGTACAACCAAATTAAAACACATCTACTAAATTAAATACAACCAATTTAATCACAAATCAGGTTGACCCGGGACGCTTTAAACCCGGCGGGTTGACCCAGTTTGATTTGACCCGTTTTCGACCCAGCCTAGCAAGATGACCCGGTTTAAATCGACCAATTTTTCGACCGGAACGGTTCAACCGGTTGAACGTTCAACTGGGTCGAATCGGGTAACATTATCCATTACTTAAAAGTACAATGATTTATTCACATTGTACAACCAATTAAAAACATATCTACCAAATTAAATACAACCAATTAAAACACAAACCAGGTTGACCCGAGATACTTCAAACCCGTTTTTCATCCGGAACGGTTCAACCAATTGAACCACCCGGGTCAAACCGGGTTTCAAAACATTATGTTTAATTCCCAAATCTTCAAACTTTTATTATTTTTCGTTTATAACCTATAAACCCTTTTTATCAATAAACTATCTGTCACTATAAAATCTCGTTGCTATGCACGGGTACTCGTCTAGTATATATATATATATATATATATATATATATATATATATATATATATATATATATATATATATATATATATATATATTGATTGCTTAACATAAAAGAAAATGAAAACTCTAGCATAAAAGAAAAAGAAAACTTTGTAGTACCACTCATTTATGAGTTTTGTCCAATTATAGTTGTTTTTTTCTACATTATTTATGTTCGTTGGGAAGCTAAGATACATAAATAATTAAATACTGTATTTTCGACAAAACTCATCAACTTGTTTATATTAAGGTTAAATGCATATTGTCGTAACATTGTTTTAGATTATTCATATCAAATTACTTTTACTGTGTATGTTTTTATACACAAGAGCAACATAGATATGTATTTCTACAATGATCTAATCTAATCTATCTTGTCATTTCATGCAAAATAACATAATTACAAAGATATTCTCTGTTAAAAATGATATTTTTAGCACATGCATTTTCAAAACACAAGCTGGTATATAACCTATTTGCATGCAACCCGTGAACCCGTCCTATTCTATTTTTAGATTGACATTAACTTGAATATCGTATTTAAATATGCCTAATAGCTTATTATAAGCATTTAACACAATTAATTACGAAAAACTATTTTGATATTTTTGGTTGAAATTATATGCATCGTGCAAACATCGGCATCCACATTAATTGCACCTACCTCTGCTGGAAGCCAACAACTCAAAAAGGGGCCAAACTTTTATTTGGTAACCTCCAAATATTGGAACTCTTCAACCCCACCATGGACCATAAACTATTTTTATTTTTCTTTTATACAAGACATACCAAGTTACCAACAATTCTTAAAAGTGACCATGTAAAAAATTGGTTAGTAAAAAGTGTAAAAAAGAGGCAGATATGAGTGTGTTTGGCGCATGGTATTTAGGAGGATTTAAGAGCGGTAAAGGGTTGTGTTGAACGTTATAATTTTAATGCTCGTTTAAAAAGCAGTAAATAGTTTTATTTATTTTTTCGGAATGCTTCTTTTCTAATACTATATGAAGTAGCATTTAAAAACGTTGAGTATTTATGAGTTGTTTTACATATTATTGTTACAACTACAACTATGTTACAAAACGTTTTTTTTATAGAAAAATGCATATACTGCTCACTGCTGCTGTTAAACGTGGAGTATTATTTTTGTCAAACATACCCTTATAATATATATATATGATGAACACATATTTAAAAAATACGTTACTCAAAATCTTTATAAATTCTTCATAACAAACGAGAGATTGTTGATTGATGACCGGTTGAAACAATTTTGTGACATAGAAATTGCGTATTTATTTTGTTAATTAACTAATGTTCATTTATTTTCATTATTCTTTTTGCGCATGAAAAATTAGTTTAAAGTCTTTTTAAAAACATTTCTTTTCAGCAATTGTTATTCCCCAACATCGTTTTTCGTTAAAGAAATGTAGCATTTGAATTGATGAGTTTTCACATCATTCACCTTATTACTAGTGTGTGTCACGATCTAATTGACAAATAGTGATTGTTATCAAAGAGATATGTTGGATGGTTAAGAAAATCAAATTGCTTACTTTAACAAAATCATTAAAAATTTCAAATGATTCAAAAAAAATAAAATAATAATAATAAAATAAAATAAAAGTCAAGTCAAACATTTGAAAATTTGTAGAAATGTATTAAGGTATTTGTAAGTTATAAACTTTTATCCGATAAAATAATTACGCAATTGCAATTCTTATTGCCATCATGTTTAATAATATATCATTTATAGAAGCGACAAACTATGAAAATCAATCCTAACGAAGCAAACGTTTTTTTTAACAGCAATTTCTTTCACATCTTCTATCACCTATCTCACAATATATCTAACAAATATTACCAGTGAGGCTTGAACCCACAACATCTATATTGGTGGACAACTCACATATCCATCATTCATTGGTGTTTATAAAATAACTGATGGTTTATCTCGTAATGTTAGTCTTTTTCATGCATCTTATAAAAGTTATGAAATCAAAGAGTTGTTTGTTATATCCGAATCGAAAATCGAATATCTAATTCAATTCGGTTTTGATAAATGCATGTCAATTACAAATTTGGTTTGCTTTTTTTTTTATTCGGTTCGCATTCAATTTTCGGTTTTGTGGGTATTACTCGATTTGTGAACACCCCTACATTGTTGGGTGTACAAAATTTTGATGTGTTGTAACACCCCCAATTCATGATGCAGCGGAATTCGAACTGGGTGTTACTTGACGGCACAATAGTCACAATAATAGAAAACGAACTCCAATTGAGTCGTTTTAAAAGATGTATTATTCAAAATTATATAAATATCAGAGGTTACAAAATGAGGTCCCAATTGGTTCCATGTTTACAATGTATAATAAATGTGTTTTTGAATGATAAGTAAATTTATAGCCCTCTTGAGTATCCGTGTCCTTCCGTGCCATCCTTGATCGTCATGAACCTGAAATACATGCTTGAGAGGTCAACACAAAGGTTGAGTGATATTCATAGAGTTTGTTAAATCGTTTGAACACAATGTGTTGGTAGTTAAATCGTTTGAACACCATAATCGTAGTGTTTGTAGGTAAATCGTTTGAACACCATAATCGTAGTGTTTGTAGGTAAATCGTTTGAACACCATAATCGTAGTGTTTGTAGGTAAATCGTTTGAACACCATAATCGTAGTGTTTGTAGGTAAATCGTTTGAACACAATAATCGTAGTGTGAGCTGTAGACTCACACCAATGTTTGGAAAACAAAACAGGTAGGCTACGTTATTATACGCCCATAAAATGTATTATACACTAAGCTTATGAAACCAAAACGTTAACGTGTACCAATATCGATTGGCAGATTTATCCCGGTAGGTACTTTGCCGTCATACCTAATGTCTCAAATATTAATGCATTTGTTTGAACTAATCAAAACAAATGGGATTCGTCAATCCCAATAGGCCTATTCACAATATTCGCGCTCACTTGCAAGTAACCCTCGCAAGTGATTAAATGGTTCATACTAAGGGATCTTGGTTTGGCAAGGATGTTACTTAGTGATAATAAAACATAGTCGAATAACATACAGTAGAAAGTATTGTTTTCGAGTAGAAAAATAATAGCATGTATTCCCCCCAAGGGTTTGTAAAACATTGAAGTAATGTAAAGTGGGGCTATGAACTCACCTTAAGTTAAGATAGCAAGTAATGAATGTAACGGTTGAATCGTGTAGGTTTATACGAGCAACCTATAATAGAATGTCGCGACTTAGGATCGGAGTAAAGAACATGAAGTAGTGCCTATATATATATCTTGCATTATAGTCCATGATGTGGTATGATGTATATTGTAAGTCTTTGAAAGAAAAGATTCATGAAACATGTATGTTTTGTATATCGTTTACTACCGTTCGGGCCGACATAATTCAGAAGTCATGTTAGTAAGCGTTCGAGGAGCCAGGACACTTTAACTCGTAAATCCACAACTCAACTCGACGGCTTACATAATGAACTCCTCACATGAGGCTCCCTACTATTGTAGTAGTTGATGAAATATATAGATATAAGTTTTGATCCGAAAGGTTACATGTCCGATATTTGAATAAACTTATGAAAGTTTATTTATACATGAAGATTGTTATTAGGGGTAGTTTCATAAGTCTTAAATGACCATGTTCTCTTGGTAAAATCTCATGGTTTCCTTTTAAGTGAAGTAGATCCAAATTGCTTGTTCAAGTTATCGCCTAACTCATTGTTTCATGTTTACGCCTATGTGAGTTGTTATGGTCATTTCGTCATGGCCTAGCCATGACCTTTGGTCCTTGTTCCAAGGTCATGAGACTCAACCTTGGTTCTAGTCATGTTTGTGGTCTTGATTATAGGTCATAAGACCTCTTGTTCCTTTCAAAGTATAACCATAATCTAGTGACTTTCGCCTAAAAATGGGCTGTTTAGAATTTGAAGAATTTTATCACTCGGAAAGTGTTTTTAGGTCTCGAGCTTCTTTGTTCCTGAACGAAAACGGCGTTCCGGACAACTTTCGTGTTTTAACTTTTTGATGAATCGGACCAGAAGTGGGACTTTCAAAAAGTCAGAATGCGATTCAGGAGGTTTAGGCAGTTTTGCCGGAAATCTTTGGTAACTTCAAATGGGCGTAACTTTTGACTCGTATACTCGTTTTAGGTGGTTCAAATTGCTATGGTTTCCTTGTTAAGTCCTCTACTGTAATATGTAATGATCTAACATCATATTTTTACCATTTTGATCAGGTCTTACCAAGAAAGTCACTAGTTTACTTGTTTTAGTAACTTGTTGTAACAATCAATAACAATAACTTGTTTTGGTCATTTTTATACATCATGGACATGATAACAAGACAATATATAGCACAAATAATATGTAAATAACATGAACATGATTATTTAACAAGAATCAAGTTAGGGTTTGGCTCACAACTTTTGGCTTTCAAAGATGAAAGGAAGTTAACATGTAAGGATAGGACATTGATAGACTTGCTTCAACCCTTTTTCACTTCATGCAATCTTTCTACCCTTGGTATTCTTGAAAGATGGATGATGAAGGTTTAGGTGAATTGAGTGGATTTAAACTCAAGATAAATCACCAAGTATATGAGGTTATGGAAGTGTTTGATGAATGATAACCTATCTAGGGTTTCCACCTTGAAGAATCACTTGAATCTTGCATGAAACTTGGAAGGAAAAGAGCAAAGATGAGAGTGTTTGTGTGTGTGGAAGTGCACGGCAAAAGGAGGGAGGGGAGGGTATTTATATGAGTTTAAGGAGGTTACATATGTTGACTTGTCAACCCTTGGAGGCCAAGGTTAACACATGTTCTCATCCAAGAGCTCTAAGCATAAGATCATGACACCTAGTGTGAATCCCCCCTCCTAGTGGCGGTTCATCACCTTGGGGAACAAGGTGTGTACTTTTGATGATATTATCCAAGATACTTGGTTAGTTTTGACTCCGGGAAATGCCAATCGTAAATGATTAAGCCTCAAAACGTAAAACCGGGTGTCGTAAAATTATGGAATTTGAAAGTTTTGATAAACATGTCCATATGTTCCATAATAAAATATAAAATGAGTGGTAGGTTCCATTTGAGTGTAAAACCCTGCTAAAAACTGGAAACACGGGTCTAAAACGCGTAATACGTAAAACGTACGAATATTGCGTAAAATTGAGAAAAGTAAAATGTTACTTTTCTAATGTGATAAAAATGATTTAAAATGACTTATAATGTCTAGACTGGGCTCAGTCTAGTGTCGGTTGGTATTAAATGTCTTTTAGACATCAAACCGTAAGCCTAAAAATCAAGGAATGACTTATAAAATCAAGGAATGATTTTTGGTCAATGGAGGAGGGAAAATTATGTTGACTTTTTCTAATAATTTTGAAAACTCAAAATGTCTTAGAAACTCATTTTGTGGTCTAACGGTTAATCGCCCATTCGGTTAAGCGTGCTCATGTGAGATTAGTACCGACATGGGTGACCTGCTGGGAAGTTTTTGGTCATGTTTTTCTCAGTCACGATTAATTCTCAAATAAATCATGAGTGTGTCAAACATTTTTCTGATGTGGGGTCACCTGACGGGGTGGAATTTCGTTGTGCATAGAATTTCTGATTGACGTTTTACCCTAAAACGTGTAATTCCTTAATAACTTTCACGAAAGTGAGCTTATGAAAGTTAAACTTTTAATTTGCCATGGAAATGATTTATCACTCGAGAATATCAAATAAAAATCAACTTTCAGGAAAAGTTTCGGGAAAAATGAATAGTAAAAGTGAATAGTGAAATTTTCCGGGAATGGTAATTATCCTGAAAAATGTGAATTGTTACATGTGTTTTGATAGCTAAAACTAAGAAAATATCATTATCGACTAGCGAAGATGGATCAGTCTCACTAGATCCCTTATTCCTCACTGACTTACTGAAAAAGAGCCATAACGGAAAGAGTTTCAGTACACTAAAAATTACTCCGTATTATATAATAATTAAATGAAACATATAAGTATGCAAACCTTTAATTCGATATAAACATTTATATAAAAGTTTCAATTACCGCCATAAACGTGCGGGTGAGAATTACCAAAAATAAAGCCACTCGTAAGTCGCTAAGTAATGTAATTTTTAGTAACTTTTGCAATTAAGAGAACGTTGATGCGGCAATTGCAACACCGAAGTTCTACAACCCCTAGGCCATGTACCTAACAGTTGTAGTGTTATATAGGTAAGTCTGGGGGATCAATCGTTCTCTAGGAGAATAGTGAGGTAAGCTCAAAATATATGTCGAATGATCTAAAGACGAGGGAAGATTCAATATTTTTATATTTCATGAAAGCAAGTAAATAATCGAGATTTTGAGGAGAGTTTGTTTTAAAACTAATATTAATCCTAATTGCAAGTAAAGCAAATTGCTCGTGTGAATCAATGAGAGGTAAAGGCGTATTTATCTAGGGTGCACTACTCATTGCTAGCTATCCAATTCTTCATATCGATTGTGAGTTCCTTGAATGATCAAATGCCTATGATTCCTATGTAACGCTTCTAGCTAATAACATGTGATGGCCAGGTTTTGTAGCTTAAGCTAGAAGGACGGGCATTAGACATGGGCGTGTATTAGCTAGTTACTATACTACTAACTAGAGACGTGGCAACTAAAGGCACAAGTTATCCAGGTATGTAGCCTTTGTTCTCGACGATTATCTAGAAGGACATATGTTAATCAAGTATAGTAGACAATCTATTATAAACAATTAAATAGAGGGACATATATTAATCATGTTTTGGTACTTATTTGTCGAAATCACAAACACACAATCAAATAAAGAATTGATAGGAAGCAAAAATTATAAACTAACAAGTTTCATGTAAAACCCCAAGTAAATAGTAGTTGAATTTAACATAGTACAACAATAGAGAAACAAGCACAAGAAATAATCAAACTATTAATGATAAACATACTTGATTGATTAAGTAAAGAACTTATATTTTCAATACATATGAGATATGAGGCTAAAAGGATATGAAAAGTAAGAAAAAACAATATAGGGTTTATCTCCTAATAATTTCACACGAAAATATGAGAACAATGCGAAGTATATATAGAAAACAAGGTTATGTCGGCATCAACTTATAGTTGTGACGCCGTCACGCCGTCAAACAAGTTAGGGTTTATTTTCCACCGCCATAGTGTGACGGCGTCAATTTATGTGGTGTGACGGCATCACGAGGGTTGTGATGGCGTCACAAAGGGCGTCTCCACATACTAACCCGTCACAAGACACATCAAAGAAAAAATCAATAAGTATTTAAAAAGATGCACGAAATCATTTCCTCGCCGATATAAACATTTCGAAGACTTACCTAAACACAAAAACATGTTTAACAAGTAGTAACAAACACTCCTAAAAACTTGCTATAATTTTAACCCATTTAGGCAAATTCTAATTAAAAAGTTAAAAAGATTGTACTGGTAGTATAGTTAAAAACCGACCTAGTGGCAAAAGGACTGTGACTCTCACTCTAGAATATGTAAGTTTTCAAATTCATTTTTTGTAAGGTGCAAAACATTTAAGTGACTACCAATCTCTTTACCCGGTTTGAATCTTTATAACGATAAGTCTAAACCCTATGAATTAATCGGCCAAACAATCGAAACACTAGTTACCTAAAACGAAAAAACCAAAGAAAGTAAAGAGGGGAGGGTCTACTAGTCCAACTATATCTAACGGTCAACCCCTACCAGCCCCCACTCACCTCCACCATACCATACTACTACTCCTACTACTAACCTTTTTAGTTTTTTCTCTCGCTCACGCATTCACACACACACACAAAACGTTGCATCTTCCATTTCCTTTTGCTCTCTGGCCCACCAAAACACAAACCAAAAACACACTCAAAACACACACACAGTCACTTTGACTATGCTTCATCGACTCTAGCATCTATCGATCACCATAACCATGTCTTCTTCTAACGATAACACTCATCCTTCCACATCTCTCGCCCTCACTCTCGTAAGCCTGATCATCAACTTTTGATATATATATATATACTTTTAAATATATATTTTTTTATAAATTTTTTTGTTATGTTTGTTAGGGTTTGTTTGATGATCGGAAAGAAGAGAACACAACGATGGTAGTGACGGAGATAAGCAGTGAGAATTCAGGTCCAGATGACGAGATGTTTGACGGTGATCATCATCCTGACGTCGTTGATGACGGTGATAATAATACTACTAATACTAGTACTAGTAATAAAAAAAGAAAAAAGTATCACCGCCACACCGCTGAACAAATTCGTGAAATGGAAGCGTACGTCACTTTCTTTTCATTTTTATTATTGTTTTTTTTTTATTGCTTATTTTTCAGCCCTAATATATACATATATGCATATAGTCATATATACTAATAATAACACTCGCAGTATATTAATTCAACATGCATTTATCATGCCTAAATCACTAGTTTAAGCGGTCATTGATTGATTGATATATCTTATAGGCTATATATATAATCATTTTTTGTTATTTGATGAGAATCGTATCGTGCTATTTATTTATGTTGTTTATATGATACACTTAGAGCTCACACTGTGGTATATAACACCAAAGTTGAGTATCACTGAACCACATTTTACTCGGATCCTTGCTTGTAGCATTTACAAACGCCGTTTCTTAAATAAAAAGAAAGTGCAAACACAAGCCTAGCTTGATCACTGTTGCCATGATAACATTGAATTACGACTTTAACTATAACACCGGTGTGTTTTAGACAAGTAGCCCCTAAATTTGTTGCACCGTATGCTATTATTTTTGTGTTTTGATTTATGTGATATACTTTTAATTTGTTTGTCGATCAGTATATAAAAAATAATGTTGGATGCCCAAACATTTTTGTTCACTATTTACAACTATGTTGCTCCCTTTTTTAAAATTGAAAACTGTACAATTTCCAAAAGTTATTCACAAGTATATATGTTGCATTAATGTGAAAAAAACAATATGTAGTATACATCGAAACATTATTTTCACGTGTGTTACGTAAATAAGACAAAAAATTCGCGCGTTGTATAAATGTGAGTACTTGTGAACATGTAAATGGCTAGCTATTGTATAAGGTTAAACCATTTTTTTCTAATAATTGTACGGCAGGTCATTCTTGAACTTTCACTGTAGCGCATATAGATAACAAATGAGTGGTGCAATTTCATGTATGGTTTGCATTGAGGCCCTTTTCAATATTTACACTGGTTCTAGGTTTAGAGATATAAAATGGTATTCACTTTAATGTGCATTATTAGAGCCATTGTTAAATTCCAAAGGTCATCTAATTAATTAGCATTTAATAGCCGATTGATTGGTTGCTTGTAACTCGGATGATCAAAGCTCAGTTCGGTGGATAATGAGTGAGAGGTGGACATTCCATCAAATTAGCATATAAAAGAATCTTTGCGAGAAAATGGAGGTGGTTGGTTGGGTAAGATGTTCATACATTGTATAGGAGCACTAATTCAGCTTTAAGCTAATAAATTAAAACCAAAGGTCATCATGGTTCATGTAAAGCTATTTCTTTTATGTTATATATATTTAATAAATAATAAAGTGTACCAAGTAAAGTCACGAAGATGAGGCAACACCTAACCACAAGCATGTGTTAAGCATATTTTAAAGGTGATATGGTGAACCTTGGCTCATTATTGTCACATGTATGTATTCATATAAATATTGATATGAAAAGTCTTTGTGTTTATTGTCATATGTGGTCCTTTTAATTTGATGTGTGGCTCATCTTATTAGAATAATTAAGATTCTTGACATATTTGGTCAAATATTTTGAGATGAGTGGGACGTCACTAACTTAACCTCTAACTTGTGTCTGATGTCCCTACGATCCACTAATTACCGCTCATAATATATATTAAATCGTGTAAATCTTATTTGCATGACTTGATGTTGGATAACCTTTAAAAAAGTATGTAATGTTAGCTTGTAAGACTAGCTGTAAATTAATACTATCTACACTAGCTATTTTGCATGCAACAACAATGAAAATTAATCGATACAAATATCCATATTGTGAATTACCTTGTTTGGTTCCCTGGCTACCGTTTGGTTGATAACCCACTATCTAAGTATGCATGCAAACTCTTTAGTGCATAATAAAGTTAGTCGTATGACGGAAGTGCGCATCACTATATATACATACAAAATGAAATTTGAAGAACCATTTGTTAGTTTAAATGAGTAGCTTATACAGACATTTACTTAGTCCATTGCATATCTACACTTAAATGCAGCGCATTCTATGTAACATGTTATCAAAATTTACGCATATCAGAATCAGATTAATCAGCATTCGATCTAGCAGCTCAGCATGCATGGTTGTACTACAGATCAATGGTTGACCTTCCATTTACAGGTTATTTAAGGAGTCTCCTCACCCGGATGAGAAGCAAAGACAACAGTTGAGCAAACGCTTAGGCCTTCATCCCAGACAAGTGAAGTTCTGGTTTCAAAATCGCCGTACCCAAATCAAGGTTTTTCATATATATTTTCATGATGTTAAGATTTCTGACATTATGAAACGGTTCTTGTTCAGAATAATCTAGATCAAGCAAGACTAGTGCAAAAGAAAAGTTCTTGTTGGTTATTGTTATGTTGATAAAAATGTTGTTGCTATTGCAGGCTATACAAGAGCGCCATGAAAACTCATTGCTGAAATCAGAAATGGATAAACTACGTGATGAAAATAAGTTGTTGCGGGAGACTGTCAAGAAGGGTACTTGTCCTAACTGCGGCTTTGGTAGCTCCAGCAAGGATGCCGTCACTTTAACTGATGAACAACAGCTTCGTGTTGAAAATGCCAAACTCAAAGCTGAGGTTGTGAAGTCATTACCAGTATTAAGTCTGTATTCATTATTTTTCCTGAAGCTATGCACCTCAAATTCATATCTTACCTGGTGTTATGTGTAGATTGAAAAGCTCAGGACATCGATGGGGAAATATCCACAGGGAAGCTCGCCAACAAACTCTGGCTCTGCAGGAAACGACCATGAAAATAAAAGCTCATTAGATCTGTGTAGTGGCGTATTTGGGCTTGAAAAGTCTAGAATAATGGAGATCGTCAATTTGGCTTTGGAAGAGCTTGTGAAGATGGCTAGTACTAGGGAACCACTGTGGATCCGGAGCTTTGAAACAGATCGAGATATACTGAATTATGATGAATACTTAAAGGAGTTTACCGTTGAGACTCGAAGCAGTAGATGCGTTGAGGCATCTAGAGACAGCGGTGTAGTGTTTGTGGATCTGCCGCTACTGGTTCAAACTTTCATGGATGTGGTACAGTGCACATCTATCTTCATGAAAATATATGCTATGGTAGAATTCTGTATTGCTATGTTGTAATTCTGATTATCTTGTGTCTATTTGTTTTGGCAGAAACAATACGAAGATATGTTTCCATGCATGATCGCAAAAGCAGCTACCCTTGATGTTATCTGCAATGGGGAAGGTGGTAACAGAAATGGTGCGGTTCAATTGGTGAGTAACATACGTAAAGTCAAACAGTCTATTGTGTACTCTACTCATTATCTTTGGCAACATAAGTTGGACAAAATTGGTTGATTTTTCACATGGGTTGCAGATGTTTGCAGAACTGCAAATGTTAACTCCTTTAGTGGCCACAAGAGAAGTCTATTTCGTGAGATACTCCAAGCAACTGAATGCTGATAAGTGGGCAATTGTAGACGTTTCTATTGACAACGTAGAAAAAAACATTGATGCATCTCTTGCTAGATGTAGAAAACGCCCATCTGGCTGCATCATAGAGGACAAATCAAACGGTCACTGTAAGGTAAAACCATCACAACCTCGTAATAAAATGAAGCCAAACACTTCAAGGGATTTCAGATTTTGTGATCTCAGTGTTTATTTTTTATTTTTAAAATTATTCCAATGTGTTATTTTAGGTCACCTGGATTGAGCATTTCGAATATGAGAAAAGCGTAGCACATTCTATGTATCGTGCACTCATCAATAGTGGTCTAGCTTTTGGAGCAAGGCATTGGATGGCTACATTGCAGCAACAATGTGAGCGTCTTGTGTTCGTCCTCGCAACAAATGTTCCTACTAAGGATCCTAGTGGTATTTAAATTACAAACCTGTTGATACTCGACTTTCATATTTTGTTTTTATGCAACTATGCGGTTGATCATATTCACGTTCAATTAGGCATTGCTACACTGGCTGGTAGGAAAAGTATTTTGAAATTAGCGCAGAGAATGACATGGAGTTTTGGTCGAGCATTAGGTGCCTCAAGCTATCACACATGGAGAAAGATACCAAGTAAGACAGGAGATGACATAAGGGTGGCTTCTAGGAAGAACCTAAATGACCCTGGTGAACCCTTAGGAGTGATACTATGTGCAGTATCGTCTGTATGGTTGCCCGTTTCTCCCACTCTTCTTTTTGATTTCCTAAGAGATGAAGCTCGAAGAAATGAGGTATACATAATCTCCTTATCATGATTTTTTCTTGAATACAAAGTCTATATCAAAGCTTGTAATACTCATGCTATGGTCTGAATTTTCAGTGGGATATTATGTCAAATGGTGGTCCAGTGCACTCTATAGCCACCTTGACAAAAGGACAAGTTCGAGGAAATACCGTCTCCATTCATGTAAGATTTTTTTTCCCCTTCCAGTAGAGGTGTAAAATTCAAGTCATTCCCTAATGAACATGTTTTAATCTCTAAACAGGATAAATGATCAAGTTGGTTGATAGTTGCCCAAAGTGTATCTTTAATGCATAAAACCTTCTAATCTACTTTATTCAAAAAAATTATCTTATTTCTAAAATTATCTTTCTTTTGAAATCATATTTCAATAACTGATTTTTTTTATAGAAGATTTAGACAGAAAGCATTTTGGATCATTTCGACTGACCCGTTTTGACCTGTAAAAAATTATTCATTTTGAACCGACCAGTTTTTGACTTGTACAAAAAAAAGTATATATAACCCGAGCAGTTTTCCACCTTCACTTTTTGGCCGAACGCAAAGTAGACGAAAATGCGGCCATCACCCTTATATTTTACATTCTTTTATTAAATTTATTTTTTCGAATCCAGACAATGAAGTCAAAGGAGAACATGTGGATGGTCCAGGATAGTTGCACAAACACATACGAGTCCATGGTAGTGTGTGCACCAGTGAGTGTGACCAACATGCAATCAGTAATGGCTGGATGTGACTCTAGCACCATTGCCGTATTACCTTCGGGTTTTTCAATTCTACCTGATGGGGTGGAAACTAGGCCTTTGGTGATTACTTCCAAGGCCCAGAACCAGAGTCAGGACGGCGGGTCCCTGTTAACTGTTGGTTTTCAGATTCTTACAAGTGACTCCCCAACATCTAAACTTAGTGTGGAATCAGTGGAGTCAGTTAATGCACTTATCTCGAGTACCTTACGCAATATCAAGGCCGGTTTACAATGTGAAGATCAGTGACTACAGATGCTATTTAGGTATGCTAATGCGACATGAATAATTGATAGCGTTCTTTTGCCCTCAAAGAATCGGCTTTTTCCAAATATTAGGTGAAAAGGTCTTTTGGTACAAGTAAATATTTTGTGGGTTTTGTGCCTTCTAAAGATGGTTTTTAATCTTTCTCTGAAGACAAGATGCTAAGAAGATGACTAGATGCTAATTATCTCAAGTGTGAAAACACTTAGTTATGCTTAATCTTTATCACATTATATACTTTTTGATTATTCTGTTCTTTTGGATGTGAATAATGGCTATAGCTGCACATGTGAATTATCTATTGATCTATTTTATATTTTTATTGATGAAGCAAAAGTGGGATGGTTTTGTACTTTTTGGTCTATCTTATATTTAAGATTCATTTTAAAAATACATTCTTTTTTCAAAATTGATTATTGTAAATTATACACAAACAATAATCATTGTTCGTTTAACTAGTTATAATGCCCGCGCACGCGCATGTTTTTAAATTTTTTTTTAATCATATATTTTTATTTATTAAAAAACAAATAATTTAATCTTTGTTTTGTTTGATTTATAATGTTTAATTATATTTTTTTATTATTAAAAATAATTATTTAAAATTTTAAATCCTATTTGTTAATACAAATATCGCCTAAAAACGTTATTTATATTTTACGATCTTTGCTAAATTTTGTTAATGACAAAGTATGAACTTTAGCTAGGAGTAAATCATCACTTTAATTGTTTAAGTCTTGTTTAAACTAATGTTTACATTTCCTTTTAAACAAAACATTGTTTTTATTTCTTAAATTAGAAAGTGTCTTGTCACATCACATTTATTTCTTAAAATAGTAATGTCACATCACATTTAGGGCAAGCTTTGTCAATATACATTTATGGTAAGAAAGAGTGTTTGACTAACCATATGTTTGCTTGCAAGTCTTATGTTTGACTAGGTATAATGAGATGTGACCTTGTTTGGTTTGGAAGATTTATTGCAAAACCAACTGCAGCCCTGACGGAACCCTGGGGGTACACGGGCGGAACCCATCTGAGGGTTCCGCCTGATCCGCCAGACCTGCAGAATGGTTTGCTATAAATACCAAACTATTTGTTAGTTTTGTGTTACCCCTTTAGGACATATTTTCACATACTCTCTCAACTAACTCAGTAACATTTTGACTTGTATGATTCTCTTATGTAGCAAGGGACTTCACAAGATCATTCAAGAAGTTACAAGTCTAAAGTTGCAAGTCTTGGTAGCTTGGTCATGTATAAGCTTTTGTAGTTTATATTTCATTTGTGTTATGTATATAGAAGTGATTTGTTAGTATTTTAGGCCTCAAAATACGTAGTGTGTTGGGAGTTGTTGTGCCCTTGTAAAAGAACTAACGGGAGTGGTTGTACCCTTGGTAAAGAACTCGACATCTAGCTTAGTGTTGGTAAAAGTGTAAGCGACGATGGGAGTGGTTGTACCCGTGTAAAAGAACTCGACATCTAGCTTAGTGTCGGTAAAAGTGTAAGCGACTTTGTAAAGGTTTTCTCCGCCGATGAAAGGAGCTTGTTGATTAGTGCTTATAACTCTCGAGTTGGAAACTCGGGGCGTGGATGTAGGGCAAGGAAAAAGAGTCCTTGTAGCCGAACCACGATAAACAATCGTGTTGTGGTTTGATCGTTTCTTTCTTTATCTTTGCTTATTACATGTTGTCTTTTAGTTAGAATCGCTAATCACATATAAAGCTTTTCAAAGAATTAAACAAGTAAAGTTGTGTTTATATCTTTAAACAAATGTAAAGCTTTTCAAAGAACTAAACATGCAAAGTTAGGATCATTACAAGTAAAGCTTTTCAAAGTATTAAACAAGTAAAGTTATAATTGTTATTCACATGAAAAACTTTTCAAAGAATCAAACATATAACGTTGTGTTTATATCTTTAAGCAAACGTAAAGTTTTTAAAGGGTATTCAAGCTAAAAAGGATGGTAAACTATTCAACCCCCTTCTAGTTTTTCACAATTGGCATCAGGAGCTACGTCACTCAAGATCTTTAAAATACAATGTATTTTAAAACTTGGATCGATCCATGGATTTTGAAAATCTCAAAGAAGGGCAACCTATTCAAAACCAACCGCTATTTGAAAAAGAAAACTTACTTGAATGGGAAAGTAATTTTGAAAATTATGTGAAATCAATTGATCATGATCTTTGGCATATTACTTCTTTTGGTGATTTCAAACCAAAGAAAACAAGTTTTGAATACTAAAGCTAAAACAATGATTTATAAAGCTTTAGTACCAAATATGAAAGAATGTATTTTTGTCAAACGGCTAATGATATTTGGAAAAATATGTTAAACTTTCATTAAAAAATATGTCAAGTCAAAGATGATCAATTTGATCTCACATATGAATTAGAAGTCTTAGAAATGTTAATAGATAGACATTTAGTTGAGATTAATACATGTACTACTAGTTTAAATGTTTTAAATGAAGGTGTAAGTGAAGATGATTACTCATGTCGAGCTCTTAGTGGACTTGCTTACGATTCATGGAATAACACGGATGAAGATGAAGCCAACCATCCGGTTTGCGATTCTCAACTAGATAAAACATCAAGCAAGGTACATTTTGAAACCAAACATTTTTGCTTTGACAAATTTATCCTAGAGTTTTCTAAACTAGAAAATGAGTCTAAACGTTTATGCAACATGGACCTAAAAACTATCTTCAAGTATGAGTCTTCATAATCTTTTAAGAATATCTTTGAAAAGGAAATCTTGTTAGAAGATAAAATGTCTAGAATTGAGAGTAATGTTGAAATTGATCTAGAATGTAAAGTGTATCTAGATTACAAACATAAGATTAAAAAGCAAAATGAGAAAGGAAAAATGCTAGCTAAATTTGATGAAAGCTCAAAATCTCTTGAAAGATTATTGAGGAGTCAAAGGTTGTTTGAAGATAAAACCGGATTAGGATTTAACTCAAAAGCACCATCAACTAGTAAAACAATACAAGTAAAATTTGTCTAACCTAGAAGAGAGATTTAGAGATAATTCAATCTCTAATAGAAACTCATGATAAAAGGATTAAGATTATCATGCTCTATGCTTTTATATGATTATCTAACCTTCTTGGATACATGAGTAATTGAGTTTCAAAGCGTGTCGTCAAACCAATATTTTACGGGTAGTGTTTATCCTCTTGATAGCATCTCTATGCAATTTAAAAGGTACGCATTACTTCAACTTGACTTTGATTGTCTCTTGTTTCTAGCATTATGTGTTGGAATATGTGTTATTAGTTATACTCTAAAGTGTTTACCTGCTATTTGTAATAACTAAGATTAGACTCTATAAGGAATTTCGTCATTAGTACTAGTAGGAGATATAAGGTGTTTTGGTTCTTTAACCGTCAAGAGATAAACACGAGAAACTCTTGAGTGAGTCTCACTCAACTCTTGCTTACGAGTGTGCTAACTAAGAATTTCCTAAGTGTTAAAATGTCTAACACTTTTGTGATGCTTGCAAAACAAACCTTTGTTAAACAACATTCTCAGACACCATACTTTGAGTTTCAAATTGTGTTTTTCTTCAATCACTCCTTTATGATAATCTCACATAAAACACACAAGGTGAAATAAATCACATTAGCATACATTAGGATAGGGGTGTCATAAATCCCGACCCGACCCGGACCCGAACCCGAATAAGGATATCATTTAAATAGGCTATAGTTCATGTCTTCATGATATGAGAAAAGAACATGCATGAAATTTTTACACACTTATGACTTGATAACATGAGAAAAAGTGAATAATTAAGCTGAAGCAATTCCATTAACTACCACCAAAAACCTACAAATATATATAGAAACACACACCCGCATATAATAATTAGCTCATTATATACTAGTATAAATAGTTCTCTATTTCTTTTGCGTATGTTGTACGAGCGAGTAATATCTTTTTTTTCCCTATTAAAAATATACAAAACTTACTTATCATCCTATTTTATATACTTCTAAATAAACTGATTAACATGATAAGTAAACTTCGTATATTGAACTTACTTACTATAGTGAGTCAAATTATTCGACTATTACTGCGGAAAAAATGTTATTTGTCTATAATGTGTTAGAATCGAACATTCAACAATTTTCTAAAAACGCTCTTATGTAAATCTTTTTGGAACTGAATCTACAAGAAACCATGAATTTTTGAACACGAAACTAGAAACACTTTGCAAAGTCGAAACAAGAATAAGTATTCAATAAAAGTTCTTACGAGATTGGTTATTTGGTTTGTGTGGTAGTCATGCTTTTTAAGAAATTAAATTTTGGGATTATATAAATGGCGCAAACCCGAACCCGACTTGACCCGACCCGTCTTGACCCGACCCGATTTGACCCGAACCCGACTAACCCGAGTTCAAATAGGGTCGGGTTCGGGTATGCTTTTTTTAGGCATGACCCGACTTCGACCCGACCCGTGTGACCCGAACCCGACCAACCCGACCCGAATGACACCCCTACATTAGGATGTGTGAAAGAAAATGAGTTTTCAACATCTAGGATTTACACATCAAATGTGACACTTAGTCTCATGATGTTGTACCTCTTGAACTTTTTCAAAACAAATAGAGTTCATAGTGTCTTAAGTAAGAAAACCCAAAGTGTCGAGGAGTCGTTAAATATAACATTTAAGGAGTGATCTCCTCCTTCTAAAGATATCATCTTTGGTAGATGATAACTTAGTCGAAAGTCCAATGATAGCAAGACAAGTATGTTGTGAAAAACATTAAGAATAAAAGTACAAAATAACATCTTCTCACCTTGAGTCAAACATTGAATCATGCAAAATTGACATAAGTTATAAAACTTGATTTATAGGTCATAGTTGTGTCTAAAAAATTAAACAAAAACAGTTTTTGGAATTTAGAGTAAAACAACTAGTGAAACAAAATAGATGTTTCGAAGTAATCATATGATTATAAGTCTCAATATTTGAAAGCCTTTTTGATAATAAAAGCAAGCTCCAAAAGTAAGGGATTTTAACTTAAAGACATTCCTAGTTACTCTCTTGTTCTCAATGGTTAAGTTATTGATGACTTATCAAGAATGAGATTAGTAAATCCGTTGGTAAAACTAAACGTAGAGAAATGTTCGGAAGACTACTTGTTCTCATAACAATTAGATCCAACATTATATTTAGCATTTGTCTATGTGCTCGTGTTAAAGAAGATCCTAAAACAACTCTTTAGTTGAGCTTGTTTGGATACATCGTAAAGTACTACACAACTAGGATTATGGTATCCCAAAAGAACGGGAATAGAAACCATAATGTATGCCAAATGGAATCATGCCGGTAATAAGTTGATAAGAAAAGCACAAGTGGTACTTGCACTTTTATACTTATTTACCCAATGATTCTCCAAAACACGTAAGGTTCTCAAATTAGTTTCGGATGGAGAAGCACATCAACAAGCTCCACTTGAACAAGCAAACTTGTGTCAACAACGGAATTCTTTTATCAACTTTGTTATTGATTCGCCTCAAACGGTCAGACGATTATTAGTCAACCACTTGTGAATGGTCAACCGTAAAAGTCAAACTAATCAAGCCAAATGCTTCCGTGGAATACAATGTTTCCCCGGGTCGTAATGTCCCAACGAGGTGTGCGATGTTTTATTAAAAACGAATTTGTGGTCGAGTGAATATGAACAGGAAAAGGTATAAGTGTGAGTGAGTGATTACACTAGGGTTTTATAAAACGAAATAGCTTAAATAAGCTATATGAACAGTTACGTGAAACCTAGATATCTAAAAACGTATAAACGTAAACCAAATTAAAAATCAGACGCGATTGCGTGCTGAGAAAAAGGTGAGTTTTAAGAAAAATAAACTAAAGGGGTTAAAAATGAAAATTCTATAAACTTAAACTTAAAAGAAAATTTAAAAAGAAAATTATTTTTTAGATTATTTTATTATTTATTATTAATTATTTAATTAAAAACTATTTAACTATTTAATTAAAACTAATTGATATTAACCTAAAAAATGATAAACACTACAAATTAAACTAAAAACTTGTAAAAATAATTTCTAAACTTAAAAATGAACTTGAAGAAAGTATAAAAATTAAAAATAAATATTTTTGTCTTTTTATGGATTTTCTATTAATTAAAAACTAATTATATTAATTAAACTAATTAAACTATTTTAAATTACAAATAATACTAAATTAACTTGGAAAATTATGGAAAAATTTATAAAACTATTTTATGACTTATAAAAGCTATAAAAAATATAAAAACTAGGTCTTGCTTAATAAAAATTAATTATGCTATTTATAACTTACTTATTGATTAATTATTAATAAAACTAATTTTAATTATAATAAATAATAAATTACAAAATAAAAATCTGAGAAAATTATTAAAAATACTTTAACCTAAAAGGAAATTAATAAAAATATAAAATTACATATTACTTAATAAAAATCTAAAAATTAAAATTAAAATTAAATTAAATTAAATAGAAACTATCACTTATTTTTATATTGTCTTTTCTGGATTTTTCTTTTTCGAATCTATATTATACCTAAAAATAGACAACTTTAATAAAAACAACTATTTTATAGCTTATTATTAAGCACTTTGGGGGCTTATTACCTCCACAGTTGACTTTGGTTGACTGAATAAGCAAATAAGCTCAAATGAGCTTATGTGGGACCCACTATGGATTATTCTGATTCTAATAAGTATGTTGGACTTGTCTAAGCTAAAATTTGTCAAATAAGCTCAGTAGATAAGCTGATAAGCAAGATTTAAGTAATTCCAAAACTTAATTACAACACAGAATGGGGACAAACTTTAGGGTTGATTCTAGGTGGGGTCCACTGATGCATAGGTCAAACAAATGGTCAACTATTACTCCCTGGTAGGAGGGGGGTTCAATGGAACAAGATTTGAGGCGTGGGGCCCACTGTGGTGGTCACAAATCACCACCAAAGTGGTGGTGATGAACTGAGTCAGCTGGTGCAGGGGAGATGCTTGCCCTGCAAGTGATTTCCCTAGCTTGTGGGGCCCAGGGAGAAAATGCTAAAAATATAAGGATTGTGGAATCTCAAAGATGAGCTGGTAGATTACCAATGGAAACAAATTTCAAGACCTCAATCAACTCACATAAATCAAAACAATTCCTTGAATATTTGTAAAAATCTGAGATGTGCAAAAGTTGACTTTTGATCAAAACATAAAGTTTGACTTACATGAATTTTGATCCTTCTAAACTAACTGAGATTGATGTAATATGATATAATCAAACTAATTTATGCAATTATAACAAGATGTGAGCATGTATGACTGATTAGGGAGTGTCAAGCCCACACAGTTAACTGCTTATGGTATGTAATTGTGTATTTTGACTTTTTAACTAATAGTAACTGATTTTTATGATATAACTAAGCTATTTTGACTTAAAGAAACTTATGTGAACCAGAGATAACAACAACAACAAACCTGAACACAGGATTGCAGTGTAATCCAAACACTACCTATATTAGACATTTACACTACAACTTTTAATAATTAAACTACAACTATGATTTTTCTTACTAAAACAGATTAAGTGAATGACAATTACACTATTTGAAGTAAAATTATACTGAAGAAACAATAAAAACTAGATAAGCTAAAAATTAAGATTTAGCTTACAATTGATGATAAGCTGAGAAACACAGAACCATGAACCAATCTCACTTCCTAAAGTCTCCCATAAGACACTAGTACCAAGATCATCCAGAATTTATCCTGCTCCTTGCTCCTTACCTTCTTGTTCACTAATTTTTTATTTATTTTTGATTTTCTTGCAATTTTTTTTAGTATTTTTCTTTTTCACTAAGTATTGCTAGTTTATAGTTTCTAAAAGATTAATAAGCTTTGTCAAGGCTTATATAAGCTAAGAGAAGCCACAATAACAACTACAAACAATATCTAAGCTATTTGAGATTTTTGAGATAATTTTGATCATAAACTGAGAATCAACCTGAAACTTGAAATTGACTTGAATTAAAGATAGAAATACATGAAATTAACTGATACAAGCTTGTTTTAATTGAAAATACAACTTAATGAATAAATTATACTACCTACGACTAATTTAAACTAAGACTACACTAATAATTCATCTCTTCTGTTTCTCTTTCCTTATATAGATGATAATTAGGGTTAGTGGACCCCACTGAGCTTTTCCCACTTCATCTTGACCCTTGGAATGGTCAAATTCATCATGGCCGTTTAAAACTGCTTTTCCCGCCAAAAGTCAAGGGAGTACTGTGTGTTGCGTGGAGAGGTTTTTAGGGTTTAATGGGGGCTTGGAGGGTTGTGTGAGATGGAGGAGAGTAGGTAATAGCTGGGGGTGTAGGTGGAAAGGTTGCAGAGCCATGTGGGGTAGGGGGGTGAGGTGGAAGATGATGAACAGTAGGGCGGCTTGGGGTGTTTGTTTGACCCTGTTTGACCGGAGGGAGTATGTTATTTAATTTTTGGGCCGGGTTTTATAAATTGGGCCTTGGGGAAATAAGGGTGGGCTGTTGGAGTGGTATGGATTGGGTAATTATTTTGGGTTTAATATTTTAGGGATCCGTTTGGTTTATTTCACACAAGGACCAAATTTGTAATTTGTGCAAAGTTGAGGGACTGGTTTTGTAAGTTTACCAAAGTTCTCATAGGGACCAAACTTGACAAGGATGAATAGTACAAGGGTATTTTTGATGTTTTTCATTTTTTAAATACCGAGGACTATTTTTGCCAAACTGTGAAACTTCAGGGACTATTTATGTAATTTCACCAAACTTCACACCAAGGACCATTCCTGCAAAAGATAAATAGCACAAGGACCAAAATTGATTTTTCTCAAAGTTTTTATATCCCAGGGACCATTTATGTCAATTTCCAAAGTATAGGGACTAAACTTGTAATTTTGTGAAACTTTGCACCAAAGGACTAAATATGTAACTTTGTGATTTAAAAGGACCTTTGGTGACTTTTTCAAGTTTTTAGAATAACCAGGGACTAGTTTTGCCAATTTATGAAACTTGAGGGACTGAAACTGCCAATTATGCAAACTTTGTACGTTTTTCATCTGTTTTTGCATATTTTGCATTTGAAACATATAAAACACACCTCTAAGATATTTCAAGTATTTTGATGCATATTTGAGTGTTTTTGGATGTTTTGGCAGTTCAGATTGGTATAAAATGATGAGTATTTAGACACTCATCAGTTATCCCTTCAACAAAGGAATCATCGACTTTGGCAACAATTCAATCCATTATGGTCTTAATAGACATATTGTGATCCATCATCATCGCCTTGGTAAGATTGTTCATTGAGGAACGTCTTAACTAAGAAAGTCTTCTACGTTAACCATTCTATCAACGTTTTCACAAAACCTCTTGAATGAGAAGCATTCATCATTCCTAGGC
Organism: Artemisia argyi; assembly: GCA_030686995.1. Lineage (NCBI taxonomy): Eukaryota > Viridiplantae > Streptophyta > Magnoliopsida > Asterales > Asteraceae > Artemisia > Artemisia argyi. The sequence goes on along the minus strand of CM060689.1, from coordinate 15,603,765 downwards.
TTAGTCAAAGACTCATAAGACCTAAAACCTTAGTTTTGAACATTAGGATAAAACCACAAAAATCAAGACAATCCCTTTTGAATTTTTCCCTGCAGCTCCCATGGTACCCTCAGACCATACGGACGGAACCCTCTTTTTGGTTCCGCCTGGTCCGCCAAAGCCACAAAATGTTTAATTTTTAATTTCAAAACCAAACACCCTCTTAACTTAATAATTCACTTTCAAACAGCCATCACCCTCTCAAAAACACATAAGCATACGAATTTTAGGGCTTTCAATCAAATCTCTTCGAATCCAACTAACTTTGTAAGTGTTATATTCACAATTGCATTTTTGATTCAAGTATAACATTCTTATTTACATTCATTAACTAGAATCTTAGGGTTTATGCATAAAATTTCTCGATTCATGAAAAACTTGGTGGCTAGCCAATCAGGTCTTCCATTAGTTAAGAATTGTATCCTTTTTGTTGTTACTTTGATTTGCCAAACACACCAAGTGCATTGTCTTTCAAAAATTGTAATTCAAGACTAGAACATGATTCATCACCACATTGTTAAAACAAATGAAAAACATCATTAAAACATCACTTGCATACTATCTCTTGAATGCTTAAGGGGATACATAACTAATATGTATTTTCGGGTACATTTAATCGAAGACACATTAAATTAGGAGAGTGTTGGTTATCTTTTGTTTTTATAACAAAACTTGCATAACAAAACAATTTGGGAATCAAAATGAGTCAAGATAACCAAGTCTCCACATTGTTTGCATATAGGAACACATTAGAACATCCACATTGTTAAAAGTCATTAACATATAATTTTGTGTTTTCTAGGAATCAACATGCCTCCCGCAAATAAATCCGATCACAAGGAAACCCTTAAGTACATGCCCAAACACCATAGGACCAAAGGTCTCAACCAAGTTCAAGTAGAAACCTTTAAGGCATTAGAAAAACGCTATGTTCACGAAGGTAGAACCATTGATCCATCCTGTCTAGAAGGAACATCTATTCACCAAAACTTTGCCGCAATCAACTTTGATTGTCTCCTTGATATCGATGAGCCAATTTGTCCTAGGTTCATCTTAGAATTCTATGCAACCGTAAACCTCTCCACAAATGATTTTGGTAAGATATCATTAAACTTTATAACCAATCAAATACCAAATTTCATAGATCTAAAAGACTTAGCTATCATTTTTGGTGTCCCAAATGAGGGTACTTGTCTCTACACGAATAAGTCGCCTATTTCAAGCCTTGACTCGATTGTGCGTTTTCATCCATACGACACCCCTCTAGCTAGTAAGGAAACAATTAAGGAACATCTCTTTGTTAGAACCTCTACCACTAGGAAGAATCATTCGGGGAATATTGTGGATAAGGAGCCTTTTGGTATGGAGCTCAATGAGCTTAAACCACAATTTAAGAAGTGGGAAGAAATTCTTAGAGCTAATGTCATAAGTACCATAGGAAATAGAGATCATATCAACACATGCCTTTTCTACATGCTCTATAGCATTTCCACCGGTCAACCATTCAACTTAGCCTACTACCTAGCCAAAAGAATGGCCGACATACCCTTAGTTGGAACAACCGCTCTTCCTTATGGAATGCTTCTTACTCGCCTCTTTAGAGCAATCTCACCCATTCCTCCTAACGATAATGGAATGCGCCTTGACTATTCTCTCGTTCCTCACATCTTCGTTCCTCTAAGTGATAAACGAGTTTTCAAAGGCAAGGGCAAACGTACTCGCTCACCTACACCATCATCATCATCATCCGACATGAGCGATGACAATAAACTTCCTAACTCTAAGTTACCTCCTTTAGAATACCTTCAAGAACTCCCCGTCATTGACAATGCATCCGAAGAGTTCCAGCAAACCAAAGGAATTTTCAAGTGCTTTGGAAGGTACCTAAGCAAGCTCAATAAGAAGATAGACCGTCTGTGAGAAGATTAAGGAGTGTTTGGCTTATGAATGTTTTAGAACGTTTTATGTGTTAAACTATATGATTTGTATTGTTTTTCACGTTCATGTTTTATTACGTTTGTCGGATTATGTTTGTATGAGCTTTTATGCATAATGACAATGTTTGAGGTGTTTGTCAATTTTTTATGCTTATGGCAATTTTCACTAAGTATAGTGAAATTCTCGACCTCAAGGTCAAAGTCCTATGATATGTGTGTTTACATGTTCAATTTTTGCATTACCTAACTAGATATGCAGTATCTTTTTGATTTTAGGAGTTTTCGAAAAATTTAAAAATCGTCTTGCGGGTCAAAATGGCGGACTGCCAATTTTTTCAGCCCTGGCGGATCTGGCGGTACCCAAAATTGGGTTCCGCCAGTGTAATTTCTGGGCAACCCAGAATTGGCCCAACGTACCAGACGGAACCCAAAACAGGGTTCCGCCTGTGTATTGTAAGGGTTCTGCCAGTCACCTGCAAAAAAATTTTGTCATTTTTCTTTAGTCAAAAACGTGTAAAGTGTCAAACCATTATCCTAAGTGAGAAACATCTTCCATTAACTCCAATAACCATATTAGAACAACTCTCACTCACTAAAACAATTAGGAAGCCACTTCCCTCCAAAAATTCAAATTCAAACATAACTAACCCAAGGAACCCTTTTAAAGGATCCTTCAAACCATTGAAACATTTTCAACCAAATCACATCCCATGATCACAAAGCATTGAGTGCATATGTTGGTCTTTCACTCCATCCTATTCCATTGGATTGACATCAAATGATGTGACGTGGTCATGAAAATCATTTGAAACCTCAATCTTTGAATGGTAGAACATCAAATCCAAACACCCATTTCAACACCTTTTCCACCCTATAAATTTGAAAGTTTTGCAACAACTCAAATCACACCATCACCATCAAAACTTCTTCTCTCAAAACAGCAAAACCACACCTTTGAAATGACTAAATCCAACACATCATCCGAGTCATCAAAATCCTTCTCAAAAACCACTAGGATTAGTGTTAAACCTTGTTGCTTCAACAAAACCGTCAAGTCAAACTCATCATCTTCAAGTGATGCTTCACTTAACATTTCTTCACCTATTCAAGATTTCCTTAACCTCACTACCTCAACACCATCCTCAACACATTGCAATACCAATGTAATCACCTTTCAAGATTTGCTTAGTCTTGATACTCCAACACCCTCTCCAACACATTGCTACACAAACATAGCCACCATTCCTCCAACTACTAGACCTTCAAGTGGTTCAACATCACCTTCTCAACAAGCTCAACCATCAAAAACTCCATCACCTCAATCACCAACACTCACACCAATGGAACTTTTTCATACACCACCAACATCACCACTACCTTATTTAGAAACATTAGAAGACCTATCACCCAAATCATCAAGTCCACCATCCTTGTCACTCTTTGACACCATTGCTCAAATGGAAACCCAACAACAACCTAGTGAGCAACTAGATGATGAACCCCATCAACCATCATTAGTAGAACGGTTGGTTTACCGTTATGCTGGACCATCAATTTTCCCAAATGATCAAGGTCATACACACTCACAATCATTTGTGTTTCACCCAATTTACAAAGACCTTCATGGCAATCCTTCCGGCGAACCAAGTTTTCGCCATTTTGTTCAAAATCAACAACCACAACCACAACAACAACAACCATCACCACAAGAACCTTCCCAACAATTTGAATCTCTACTTTCTTCTTATAAGAAAATAGAAGCATCCATATGGGAAAAACCTCCAAACCTTAATAATGAGATTGACACTCATTTAAAGCACCTTCATGCCTTCAAACGTATGGTTGACTCTCAAATCAACCATATTATGGTTTTACAAACAACACTACACTCTACTAATGAAGGAAGCAAAAACACCACTCAACCATCCACCTTTGCTCCTTCAAGTTCAAACCATCCACCAACAACAAACCAAACCACTCTTCCACCAAACTTTCCTAGCCATGATTGCAATCATTGCGAAAGAACCGCTCACATTAGTGAAGGGTGTCGAAGGGAAATTGGTGAGCTATCCGAAGAAATGAGGTTTATACTAAACCATATTTTGGATCGTCTACAATCCTTGTCTCACACACCTCAACCTTAGAGTCTCTAAAATGAAACAAAACCGGTTCTTTTGGAAAATGTGTCCCATTTAAACCAACAAACCAAAACCGTGTCATCCTCTCAACCTTCAAAATAAAGCCCGCTACAACCCTCAACACACATTTTCATCCTTAAACAACCTTAGCCTTGTTTTTGGAAAATGTTTCTCATTAAGGAAAATGATGATTTCCTTGTAGCTTTTCATATTCTTAGTTTATTTTTAGTTTTTCTTTATTTTTAGAAGAAGGATGGTGTCATCCAAATTTCTTGTCTTTGACTTTTTAAGAGTCAAAATTTTACATGAAATGAACTTCATTTTACTACAAGGTTTGCATTGTTTGTTGACCATTTAGGTATAATAAGTGAAATATACCTTGCTATGGTAGCATACATATATCTTGTGTTTTTAGAAACTAATCTTTCTTTTTGTAGGATCATTATCCATGTTTTCCTTCCTTGATACTCCATTTAGGGGAGTAATATTCATGGGGGAGCATGAGTGGTGCATTATTCTACTTCACAACTCTTAGTTGTGTTCTTGACATGAAATGCTTTCATGACTTGTCTTGTGCGGCAACTAACTTTTTTTTCTTGTAGGTTCAAAATCCATGTCTCCTCTCTTGGCACTCCATTTAGGGGGAGTATTATCCAAGGGGGAGCAAGTGTATACTTCCACTTCGCTACTCTTCTTTTTGTTTCGACAAAAGGGGGAGAATTTAGATATAAACTTGTTTCAATTTTTTTTTTTACTTATCACCTCATCTTTGCAAAAACAAGTTTTTATACTAACTTTATAAGACTTAACACTAAAACTAGTGACTTACTTATAAATAAAAGTTTATGTTTTGTCATCAACAAAAAGGGGGAGATTGTTAATACAAATATCGCCTAAAAACGTTATTTATATTTTACGATCTTTGCTAAGTTTTGTTAATGACAAAGTATGAACTTTAGCTAGGAGTAAATCATCACTTTAATTGTTTAAGTCTTGTTTAAACTAATGTTTACATTTCTTTTTAAACAAAACATTGTTTTTATTTCTTAAATTAGAAAGTGTCTTGTCACATCACATTTATTTCTTAAAATAGTAATGTCACATCACATTTAGGGCAAGCTTTGTCAATATACATTTATGGTAAGAAAGAGTGTTTGACTAACCAAATGTTTGCTTGCAAGTCTTATGTTTGACTAGGTGTAATGAGATGTGACCTTGTTTGGTTTGGAAGATTTATTGCAAAACCAACTGCAGCCCTGACGGAACCCTGGGTGGGGGTACACGGGCGGAACCCATCTGAGGGTTCCGCCTGATCCGCCAGACCTGCAGAATGATTTGCTATAAATACCAAACCATTTGTTAGTTTTGTGTTACCCCTTTAGGACATATTTTCACATACTCTCTCAACTAACTCAGTAACATTTTGACTTGTATGATTCTCTTATGTAGCAAGGGACTTCACAAGATCATTCAAGAAGTTACAAGTCTAAAGTTGCAAGTCTTGGTAGCTTGGTCATGTATAAGCTTTTGTAGTTTATACTTCATTTGTGTCATGTATATAGAAGTGATTGGTTAGTATTTTAGGCCTCAAAATATGTAGTGTGTCGGGAGTTGTTGTACCCTTGTAAAAGAACTAACGGGAGTGGTTGTACCCTTGGTAAAGAACTCGACATCTAGCTTAGTGTCGGTAAAAGTGTAAACGACGATGGGAGTGGTTGTACCCATGTAAAAGAACTCGACATCTAGCTTAGTGTCGGTAAAAGTGTAAGCGACATTGTAAAGGTTTTCTCCGCCGGTGAAAGGAGCTTGTTGATTAGTGCTTATAACTCTCGAGTTGGAAACTCGGGGCGTGGATGTAGGGCAAGGAAAAAGAGTCCTTGTAGCCGAACCACGATAAAAAATCGTGTTGTGGTTTGATCGTTTCTTTCTTTATCTTTGCTTATTACATGTTATCTTTTAGTTAGAATAGCTAATCACATATAAAGCTTTTCAAAGAATTAAACAAGTAAAGTTGTGTTTATATCTTTAAACAAATGTAAAGCTTTTCAAAGAACTAACATGCAAAGTTAGGATCATCACAAGTAAAGCTTTTCAAAGTATTAAACAAGTAAAGTTAGAATTGTTATTCACTTGAAAAGCTTTTCAAAGAATCAAACATATAACGTTGTGTTTATATCTTTAAGCAAACGTAAAGTTTTTAAAGGGTATTCAAGCTAAAAAGGATTTAAAAAGCGGTAAACTATTCAACCCCCCTTCTAGTTTTCCACACTATTATTAATTGTATTTTATCTATATTTTTTGTATTTTTCTTCTACTTGTGTTAATTGTATCTTATCTATATTTTTTGTATTTATCTTCTACTTGTGTTATGGATAAATATAAAATGTTATCTAATAAGAAATAATATTTTTTTTAAATACAATTATTACTAAATAAGGTATGAATTGATTTTTTTGTATTATTAATTGTATCTTATTTATATTTTTTGTATGTATCTTCTACTTGTGTTAATTGTATCTTATCTATATTTTTTGTATTTATCTTCTACTTGTGTTATGGATAAATATAAAATATTACCTAATAAGAAAATATTTTTTTTTAAATACAATTATTACTAAATAAGGTATGAATTGATTTTTTTGAAATGGAAAATTCCCAATAAGAGTTTTGTTTTATTATATAAAAGATTTGTTGTGATAATAATTATTTAAAGCTTAAATAACCTATAAATCTCCATGGGTTCAATTTCAAACAATGCAATGCCATTGTCTAATTTTTAGACAATGCAACGGCATAATTTATATTTCAGAATTAAAAAAATTACAGAGCCCAGTTTTAAAACAAAGCTTTGTATTCTGCATTCCCCCCGTTTGAGCCCTTATACGAAACCGGCTTTATGGACCTTTTCAACCCGGCTCTATGGCTTTTTTGTAGTAGTGTTATTTTCAAATGCATGCGATTTATCACATCTAGCTAGGGATGGCAACGGGGCGGGGAATATTGAGGATCGTATTTACCATCCTCATCCCCGTTTCTCACTCCCATCCCCATCCCCATCTGGGAATCGTTTTGCATCCCCATCCCCGTCCCCAACGGGGATCGGGGGGATCCCACAAGGATTCAGGGATTTTCGTCCCATATGAATTAAACATAAAAATTACATAACTAATCGAAAATATGAAGAATTGACCTATAAAGTGTCTTAAAAACCGTACATTGTATATAGTTGGATTAGTTAAATTGTCATTCAACTTTAAAGCATTGCATATATTGAAACACCACATATAATATAAAAATAGAGTGCATTCGGACAAAATATTAGTTGGATAATACGTAGTTAGTGCTTAACATTTTAAAATACTTGATAATTTTGATCCATTAAATTTCACATATACATAAATATACTTCAAGTATAATACTTGTCAATACTTAGTAACATATACATATACAAGTACATTTAGTATTAATATACATAAAATTTATACATATTTGTACGTTAAAAAGTTTGAGTTTGGGTTTGGGGTCGGGGATTTATGCTATCCCCGTCCCCGCCCTATCCCCGGTTTCATAATTCGGGTATTCCCCGTCCCCATCTCCATCCCCCGGTCAACTCGAGGATTCCTCAGTCAAATTGGGTTTGGAGTTCGGGTCCCCATCGGATACGGGGTTTTTTTTTTTCCATCCCTACATGTAGCCGTCTACTATATTGTTACTATCTTTGCAATGTCGCCCAATGATACATCAGGGTTATTAAAAAACATAATACACACACACACACACACACACACACACACACACACACACACATATATATATATATATATATATATATATATATATATATATATATATATATATATATATATATATATATATATATATATATATATATATATATATATATAGTTGAAAGGATTATATGCATAGAACTAACTTTTGAGTAACTAGTAATTTAGTTCAAGCTTCAATTTCCCAATCTGTCCATTTTTTATAGCATAAATTGGTTTTTATTTATATATATACCTCTTTTCTATTTAATAACATGGCTCTATTCAAAGGGGAAAAAATCATATGCCGCATTTCCAGCCAATACATCAGACTTTGAGAAGAAAAGGAGCCAAACAACTTCTTGAGCTTTTGACCTCTCCAACCATTCAACATGTACCTGCAACAAATAGCATACCAAAATTAACATTTTTGGGTAGATTTAAGATACAAGTCACAAGAATTTAGATATACCATTAAAGCGACGATAACCTTGAGTAGATTTAAAATATAATTCACAAGTAGTTAGTTATACCTTTAAAGCGACGGTAGCCTCGAGTCATCTTGCATAAGTTCACATCCTGCATATATTAGAATTATTCAGCAACACTTATAAAAAATGGTCAACCTCTTAAAAATACTATGCAACAATTTTGGTTGTGCTAAAAACCTAGAAAGGCTGATGGTCTTTCTTAGAATTATATGTCCCCATAGGTGCATCTGCATATGCTATATTTTGAGCCAACATTAAGGAGAAAATAGCCAAATCAACAACTTCTTCAGCTTTTGACTTTTCCAACCATTCGAATGTGCATCTGCATGAATGGCATATCAAAATTAATATTGAATAACAAATAAGTTCCTTATCCCAGCTGCAACTTTGCCTCCAAAAAAATGGACGCCACTAAATGAGAAATTAAGAAGCCAAATGATATTAATGACAACTTAAGCTACATGACGAGAATATCAGGTTATAATAGCTCACTCACCAATGCACTTATGAGCTTCTGCAATTAGCTATCAGACACAAAGTTGTTAGAGGACTACTCTCATTACATGATTGCAGATGATCATATTACCGTGTACTCATAATTTATGACAGTATAATACTCTATAATCATGTCAATTTGAATAAAAGAGGCATTGGTATTGTTAGTATGCTCCTGGAGTCCTGGTATGACCACACAAATAATATGGTTCTAACTGTTTGATTTTAGGTTTTTAACATACCCCAACTAGGTATATGGTGCAGTTGTTTGGTTTACAATTACTAGCAAACATAAGAATTCTAGTATATATTTCATGAGTCATAAGTTAAAAGAGCTTCTTGCCTATTAGCTTTATCAAACTAATTAATTCTTTACCCCCTCAGCAAAGTCTAATATATAGCAAAGTAATTAGCAGGGTACCCGCGCATTATAGCGGCGGGTACCCTGAAATAAAATTTTTCGATGGAATTAATAAAAATGTCACGGGAAGTCATTCTGACACCTAAATTTTCCTCGAGAATGAAATACTAAAAGATTTGGTAAACTACACTTCCCACCTTAGCATATATTTACAATCTTAGTCCCTAAGGGTCCAATAGGGTTCACACAAGGTCCAAAACACTTTCCTATATAAATCTCATTATACCCTCACTTAGGGTTTGACACCCTTTCTCTCTCAAACCAGCCGCACCCTATTTCTTCTTCTTCTCCAGTCGTTTTTTCGGCCAAACAAATACCACCACCGGCCACTTAAACTCACCGCCACCACCACCACCATTATACTCCTTACAACCTTCCCGTCATTTTGACGTACATCACGCGCTAAGAAACACCTCCCAGCACCACGATTAACACCACCACAGCTCGAGTTCATCACCAAAACCATCTCTCTCTCGTTTTGTTGATACCGGCGGTCGAAGGTAGTAAAACCCACCACCCTTTTTGTCGTTCTAGCGATGGTGGGGGATAAGTACATGAATTTTCAAGAGTTTTTGATTAAATAAAGATTAAAACTAATAAATATGAAGCTAAATAATTGTTTGATATTATTTTCTTTTTTTGTTGTTGTTGTTGTTATTGAGTCGCAAAAACAAGGGATGCCATGAGCTTGAGCTCACAGCCTTATGTATCAAGTAGAGTTTTATTGAGTCGAGTCTTGGTCACAGGTTCGAGTCTAGGTTAAGATAGAGTGTTGTACATTGTGTTTAAATGATTGTAATATTGGGTGTAGGGTGTTTTTAATGCTATTAATGTAGAATGAAGGTTGTACATTGTGTTTAAATGATTGTAATATTAGGTGTAGGGGTGCTTTTAATGCTATTAATATAGAATGGGGGTTGTACAATGTTTAAATGATTGTAATATTGGGTGTATGAGTGTTTTTAATGTTATTAATGTAGAATGAGAGCTGTACATTATGTTTAAATGATTGTAATATTGGGTGTAGGGGTGTTTTTAATGCTACTAATGTAGAATGAGAGTTGCACATTGTGTTTAAATGATTGTAATATTAGGTGTAGGGGTGTTTTTAATGCTATTAATGTAGAATTCTAAGGAAAGTGGCCTGAATTTCAGTTCATGCTAGTTTTTGTTGTACACAATGCTTTGGTTGTTGTAATTATGAAAATTTCTTGCTTTAATTTTTAGCTCACTCTCAAACACTCTCCCCTCTAAGCGGCGATCCTGGCGATTCCTCTTCTAAACTCTAAAGTCTAAACGATTCTACCCTTGATCGATCTCTAATCTATTCTCCTACAATCTCCTCTAACGAGTATTGTTCTTGATTAGTTTAGCGATTGGTTTGTGATGAGGCGAAAAATGATCCATTTTTAGGGGGTCATTTAAGCCCGGAATTGAATTTGTTTGATCAAATATTGCCCTAAATCGTTCCTTTTGTGATTTTAGGTACTTTTGGAGTGAATTCTGGAAAAGGAAGCATTTTGGACGTTTTTGGAGCATAAAAGTGAAGAAAACGGCAAAGTCTTAATTTTCCTTGCTGGGAACAGTACCTGACGGCGTCACAAGTTTCTTAATGACGGCGTCAAGAGGAAAAACAAGAGGTGAAGAGGATGGAGTCCATGACGGTCCAGAACACTTTTGCACTAGGGCATGACGGCGTCACCATAGGCCGTCATGGTCCCTTAATACGTGACGGCCCAGTAGAGAAATGCTCTTGACGGTGTCAGATCTGGATCTAGGCAATCCGATTTTAATATGGGCGGCGGGTTGACGGCGTCAGAATTTCCTTCTTGACGCCATCACCTTGGAAAATCTATATATAGTTTTGTAATTTTCATTCATTAAGAGAGGACAATTTTAGGAACGACTTGGAGAAACCCTAGCACGATTTTTACAGTATTTTCAAGGGTTTTCGCCCCTTGAATCCTTTCATGTTCAATTAAGATAAGTATCCTTTCAATTCATTCAATATGTCTATCTGTTGTTTGAATATATCTTACGCTTGTCTTGATTTTAACATGCTAGACTAGATCTCTTGTGTGTTTGCTTAGATGTAGTGAAACCTAGATGTTGATTATGGGTTGATTGCTTGTTTATAGTTGTTATGGATGAATGATTTTGATGTTAGGCTTAAGAAAACTGGCAGACTTCCATTGTGTAACTTGCTTGAACGTCTTAAGAAACATGAACCAATGTGTACTAGGTTTTTATGGTTGTATTTAATGCATGAGCGAATTCCAATGATCCCATGTTAGGAGCTTCTTGCAGGCTCGACATAGGAGTGAAGTAGGAGCTTATTGAGATGGGGAAGTATGTACGCCACCCCATGATTGGTATTGAGGAATATAACCCGTCATCCACGCAACTGTAACAAACTATCAACCTGTAAAAGATATCTAGGGAGTAATGAAATCTAAGTAAACACAATTTTCCCATTTATTGTTCACACCAGATTAGTAATTAGATTAATTTACATTTTTGTTATTTTATTTTGATTGCATCTTAGTTATTGGGTTAGTTGACTAGCAACTAATTCCGCCCACTCCTCCAAAACCCGAGATTTCACTTGCTTTTCATAAAATATAAAAATAGAAAAAGAATCATCCCTCACCTCTAGACCTAGTTTTTAGGCTTTCTAATCCTAGCGACACTATTCCTGAGTTGAACGATCAATCCCCCGGTACTTGTCACTATACTATACTACAACGATCAGGTACACTGCCTGGTGGGGGTTGTAAGCTTCTCGAGATCCCTCGAGAGGTAAAGCCTGGTGTAATTCCCACGCATCAAGTTTTTGGCGCCGCAGCCCGGGGAATAGTTATTGTCTAGGTTAGAATTTCTTTTTAATAGGTCTACTTGCTAGATTCCTTTCTAGTAAGACTTTATTTTTATTTTTAGGTTTTCTTTTGTCTATCTATTTCTTCGTGTCTTCGCTCGTAACTTTTACCATCCGAAATCATGGAAGGTGGTAATATCTTTGAACCCATCAACCCACCACAACAAAACCACCAACAAAACCCACCACTAGTAAACCAACCTCTTAGGCCCCGGACCCTAGGAGAGTATTTCTGACCTAGCCACCAAGGCTATCGAAACACTATTGAGCTCACCCAAGGAGCCAATGTGTCCCCTTTGCGATCCGACACCATCCGGTTGGTGCAAAGCGGATGTGTATTCCATGGACTTCGTTCCGAAGATCCTAATCAACATCTCAAGGACTTCCTTAAAATCGTAGATTCTATAGACCTTGATGTTACAACTAGAGAGTCGACCCGATTACGCCTATTCCAATTCTCTCTACGTGATCAAGCTAGTCAATGGCTTGAACGTTCACCCGCGGGATCCATCACCTCATGGGATGATCTCACCACTCGTTTCCTTGCTCAATTCTTCCCACCGGGGAGAACTACCAAGCTTAGAAATGATATCCTGATGTTCCAACAACGTCAAGGTGAAACCTTTTGTGAAGCATGGAATCGATACAAAGACTTACTCCGAAAAGTCCCTCATCATGGCATTGAACCATGGCTCCAAATTCAAATCTTTTACGATAAAGTTAATTATCAAACGAGAAGGGCTATAGATTACGCAGCCAATGGCAGGCTAAATAGACTTAGTGTTGATAAATGCTGGAGAGTTCTTGAGGGATTAGCACAATACGAATAAGAAGGATGAGAGGACCCGATGTTTTCAAAAGAGGGAAGTCTTGATTACATGAACGCTACCCAAGAACAGTTATTGGTAAATATTAGAGCTGGCATAACAGGTGCACACGACACGAACAAGACACGAACACGATAAGACACGGACCTGTTAAGCCTTGACACGAACACGACACGATAAGCTAATTGTGTCAGATCTTAAAACACGAACACGAACACGAAAATTAACAGGTCACACGAACACGACACGATAAGAGGTCTTAACAGGTCTTGACACGCTAAAACATGAAATCTTAACAGGTCTTAACAGGTCTTTAACAGGTCTTAACAGGTCTTAACAGGTCTTAACAGGTCTTTAACAGGTCTTAACAGGTCTTTAACGGGTTTTAACAGGTCTTAACAGGTCTTATCGTGTCTTATCGTGTCTTAACAGGTTACACGAGGTCTTGACACGAACACGACACGTTATCTTATCGTGTCATCTTACACGAACACGAACACGACACGAAACACGATAAGCCCAAACACGAAACCTGTTAACTTCGTGTCGTGTCGTGTCGTGTTTTCGTGTTTCGTGTCGAAATTGCCAGCTCTAGTAAATATTGAGAAGCAGGTTAAGGGTTTGATGGGAGCTGAAATGCCTGCTGCTGAAACCGCAAGGAGTCCTGATGTACATGTGAGTGCGATTAACAAATATAATTTTCCTGAACGTTCACGACAAGAGGAGTTCGAAGGGATAATGGTAACCTTCATGAATAATCAGGAAAAACAAATTCGGCACTTAGAAGCACGCATGGAAAGCACTCGTAATGCTTTTATGGACTTAGCAGACAAATTCATATCAAGAATTAAGGAAAAGATTAAGGAAAAATCCACACCAAGAAAAATCGAAAAAATCTTTGAAGTCCCAACCCCTTCGGTGTGTGACCAAGAGGATAATGAGAAATCCTTTTCAAGTGCTTCACTGTCAATTACCCCTTACTTCTGTGAGCATCCTCAGGAGGAAAAGAACTTGCAATTTCATAACATCTTCGTTGGAAGCTTGCAAACCACGCTCCCCAACCTGTACAAGAGACGTTCCTTTGGTTTTAAACCTGGTGTGAAGAGGTTGAACCTCAAAAACACCACAGCTTTGGGATCCTCTATGGAACGACTCCTCTTTGTACCTACCGTTGACCAATGCGAAGGTCACAACTTAACTGGAACTTTGCTCACCCCTTTTGATAACCACGCCTCTCTCCGTGACAGTAACAAAATGTTTGACCCTGGTGGACTTTACTAACGGGATGGCTACTCACAGTTTTCACTCTTGATTAGCTATCTACATTAGTGCAGGGACTGAATTTGAAATTACCACTTAGTGTTCATAAAACGGGCATCTGACGGCGTCAGATTTTACTCTTAACGCCGTCACCTCGCATTCTCAGCAATAATAACCCCATTTCCATCAATTTCAACTCATACCCAACAAACCATACCCAAGTGCTGCTCCACCTCCGAATCTCCAAGATCCAATCCGACATCTTCCGTGACAAATCTCCACGTGGTAAGTAGTTTTTCTTCATCCTTTTTCGTTTAATTATCCTTAGAACCTACCAATTTTGAAAACCCCCATCATCCGAAACCCTATCATTGACCCATCTTTAAGGATCATAATGCCCTTCCTTAGGTGTTTTATAATCATGAGTTTACCATTAGGTGATAGTGGTTGATTCGAATCATGAGTTAATTGCGGAAAAATCTTTCATACCACGGATTTTTTGACCCTCCACCCATGTTTTCTGCATAAAGGAGTGTTTGGGTCATGGATTTAGAGTTTGAAAATTGATTTTTCCCTCGTAATTGCATGGATAAACTTTTACTGGATCTGACGGCGTCAGGTTTCATCTCCTGACGGCGTCAGATGTGTCTGACAGCATGAATTCGTAAAACTCTCATTCTAACCATTTTTGTTCCACTCTACCTTTTTTCCAGGAAAATGAGCAAACGATCACGACAACACCGAGGGAGCTCGTCTAGATCCCAACGTGTAAACTATGGGGACTTGGTCCATAGTTGGAGTGAGTTTGATAACTACGCCGCTACAACCAAGTACGCGGAACTCGTATATCACCATATCGATGCTGGGGCTGTCATAGATTAGGAGTTTCTGAGGTCCCAAGGTCTTGAGGCTGACTTTCTTGGGAGGATCCAAACTGATGGATTCACGGGTCCTCAATGGGAGAGATTGTTCAGGATGAGGGAGACAGTTTACAGTGAGTTGGTAAGGGAGTTCTTTGCGACTTTTCACTTTGATTTGGCTAAGGCCAGGACAGATATGGGAGGCACCACCATTTACTTTAGATTGGGGGGAGAGCTTCGATCATGCTCGGTTACTGAGTTTGGGTGGAGATTAGGTTTATATACTCAGGAGGAGGCTGTTCAGGGGGTTTCATGCAGAGGTTGTTTAATGGGGAGACGATGAGGAACGAATTGAGGTGTTCCATGTTTTGGCCGAGTATTGGGAACGGGGTGTACACCTCAACAACTGGGGCAGCCTCAATCAGGGACCCCATGTTCAGGTTAGCCCACAGGTGCATCACCTACAGCTTGTCAGGGCGTCATGGCACCACTCACCGTGTCACTGCTTCAGATCTGTTCTACCTATACACCATGTTTTAAGCGGATGTATACTATAACATCCCATTTTGGGTAGCGAGCTATTTGAAGACTAGTGTGGGGGAGAGGGACATCGACAAGGTGTATAGGGGGATGTTTGTGACCCGTTTGGCTCGATCTTATGGGGTACTTGTTCCTGAGATCATGGGGTACCTGAGCGACTGTGGAGCTTGTAGGGTGGTGAGGGCTAAATCCCTCAAGCAGATGAGCATTGTGATGGAGCTTGGGGATGGGTCCTATACCTGGTACGTTGTGGGAGGACCTGCGGCTGTTGAGGATGATGATGATGATGAGGGAGTGCCCGAGCAGCCACATTACAGGGATTATGAGGTTGGGTCTGCAGATTATTACCGACACATGGGTCGGGGAGACTGGTAGGCACACCAGGGGGCCTGGATGGGTCAGGTAGACGGATGGCGGACCACCACTGACCAGCGCTTTGATTGGATGTATGATCACACCATCCGCCAGATGCAGCATCTCTCCACCCGTGATCAGATTGAGCCCCCGCTACAGATCGACCCATTCCCTGGTCGCGAGACGGACTACCCTCCCAACGGGTACACCGGGCACCTCCCTCCTGGATATGACTACCGTTATGGTCCCCCTCCCCAATGATTTGTCTTGATGTTTGTGATTTCTGAACAATTTATTCATGGTTGTGTAATTTGAAACAATTTGGATTGTAATAGTTTAGGGTATGGCCTCTGTTGGCCCTGGATATATATATATATATATATATATATATATATATATATATATATATATATATATATATATATATATATATATATATATGTATATATGTATATATATATTTTCATGTTGGATTTTAATATTATGGATTGCTTATGGTTTCATTTTTCAATTTGTGTGATTTTTATTTGTTTGATTGTTATTTGTTTCCGTATGCATGCTTTATTTTTATTGTTGGTAGATCATATTTCAAAACTAAAATGGTGAAAATACTTTATTTTGTCGTTTGGCTTTGTCTTAACTTCATCCAAAGGTATTTCGCAAAAGATAAGTGTAAGGGGAAACCCCAAATATGTTTTTAAGAAACAAAATTGATCATGATTCTCCACAATATTAAATGGACATGTATATTCGTATTTGTTAGAGTCATATGCTTGTATCGATAATGATGTTTTGCAGGATTTTCCAGGAAGTAGGACATAAGTTTTCCAGAAATTTTCCGGAAACTTAAAATAAAGATTTCTGCATGTCACTTCTGACGGCGTCAGGAATTAATTCCTGACGGCGTCATGTGTAAAATTCTGGAAATTTTGCTAGTTTTGTTTTTCTAACGGAGTCTTAAAGTTTTTGTTAATTCTTTAGTTCTATAAATTCCAGGAAATCTGCAAACATTCATTCCACAAGCATTATATCTTACTTTGCTTTCAGGTTTAACAGGTTATGTATGACAAGAAGATGATTTATATGCTGGAAGGGAAGCTTTGATTGTTCATTTTCTTGGAGGAAGATCTAACCTTGTTACCATACTATCCACACCGAGCGAATCAGGGGAGTATTTGATTTCATTCTTTTACCTATTTCACTTTTACATTCTTTAATTGAACATTGGGGATAATGTTCATCCTAAGTGTAAGGGGAGGGTAAATGATGATACCTTATAGGATACACTTTCACTTGAGTTTGTTTGTTTGATGGTAGGTGTGTAATAAAACTAAGAGAAATACTTGTTAGTGTAATTTTAGTGCCAAATTTAAATTTTTTTACAACATTTAGGAGTGAAACTTTAGCCATAGCAAGCGTCTCATGGATAGGAGTTGTATGACTAGCACGAAACCGTATCATTCAGAAAAATTTTCCACCCAAATATGTGAGGTTCGCCTTTAGATTTGATAGGAAAAACATTTACTATTAGTGCTTATGAGTGTACCGGTAGCATTTAGATTCTAGAACTTGCGTTAGTGATGCATCCCGAGACCGCTAGTGAGTCTACATTCGTGTAGTAGGATTTACTACATGATAAGAGGCATTAGGATCACCCTTGTGTTAAACCCGTATCATAATTACTTGACCATTTAAGTCATATTACTTGGCTAGTAAAGTCAACTAATTTTTCCCACACCATTAGCGTTGTACTCATTTTTAGTACACGAAACCCCTAGTATACCCCTCCGAGCCTATCTTTTCGTTTCTAACTTTAAGCATCTTACTTAAAGGAAGAATTTGTTACAACCCACTTAAATGTACACCCAAATCGCCTTAGCCTTCCGTGTATGCACTCATCTTTAGTGCATTATTGTTCTTTGTTTAAACCCTTAGTTAATTATCTAATTGATTACATGGTTGCTAATTCGAGTCATATCCTTGTACATATTGTTTTGGGACGATTGGGACTCATGGGTAAAGTACTTATGTCATGGAGTAATGGGGAAGAACATCATTTATTACTCCATATATGCGTTAATCTTAAAAGTACTCCAAGTGTTTTGATTATTTTAATTCGAGTCATTAGATTAGTTTATTGTAAAGTATGTAAAAATTCAAGTGTAAGGGGAATGTTCATTCCCTATGATGTATTATTTTGGATGGTAGGGTAAGAGTGTATACAAAAAACAAAACAAAACAAAAAAAAAAAAAAAAAAAAAAAAAAAAAAGTCGAAAAAATAAAGAAAAAGAAAAAAAATAGAAAAAGAAAAGAGAAAAAACATACGGACTACCATCCCGTTTTATTCTATGTTTGTTCTATGTTTTTTTGTTATTTTTCATTTATTAGCTTAAGTCGAATCTAGTCTTGGCTTAGCAACGCCATGTTGTACATGTAATTAACCAAGATGATTAACTCGTCACCAGTAAAGATTGCCTTTATCCAACAAAACCGTGTATTCCATATCCCTACACCTAACGTTATAACCCTTTAAAAGACCTCTTTGATAGTTTATCTTAGGTGCTTACGCCATGTGGTGGAGGTTTGATCCTTTCCCAAGCCTATGGTAATCTATTTTGCTATGACAGGTAGTGAGAGATGTTTTCCATTTCCATATTGTGATATATACTTTATTACACCCGAGAGATGTGAGTATCTAAACACTATTTGTGAGGTGCTAGTGTATGACCTCCGTGCTTGTCTTTGGTCTTTAGTAGAACGATTATTTGTTGTAATTACTTTTATATTAGTGTTAAATGACCCCTAACTTGTATTTTGACTAGAATAAAAGCGCATTTGCTTGAGGACAAGCAAATCTCAAGTGTAAGGGTATATGATGAGGCGAAAAATGATCCGTTTTTAGGGGGTCATTTAAGCCCGGAATTGAATTTATTTGATCAAATATTGCCCTAAATCGTTCCTTTTGTGATTTTAGGTACTTTTGGAGTGAATTCTGGAAAAGGAAGCATTTTGGACGTTTTTGGAGCATAAAATTGAAGAAAACGGCAAAGTCTTAATTTTCCTTGCTGGGAACAGTACCTGACGGCGTCACAAGTTTCTTAATGACGGCGTCAAAAGGAAAAACAAGAGGTGAAGAGGATGGAGTTCATGACGGTCCAGAACACTTTTGCACTAGGGCATGACGGCGTCACCATAGGCCGTCATGGTCCCTTAATACATGACGGCCCAGAGGAGAAATGCTCTTGACGGCGTCAGATCTGGATCTAGGCAATCCGATTTTATTATGGGCGGCGGGTTGACGGCGTCAGAATTTCCTTCTTGACGCTGTCACCTTGGAAAATCTATATATAGTTTTGTAATTTTCATTCATTAAGAGAGGACAATTTTAGGAACGACTTGGAGAAACCCTAGCACGATTTTTACAGTATTTTCAAGGGTTTTCACCCCTTGAATCCTTTCATGTTCAATTAAGATAAGTATCCTTTCAATTCATTCAATATGTCTATGTGTTGTTTGAATATATCTTACGCTTGTCTTGATTTTAACATGCTAGGCTAGATCTCTTGTGTGTTTGCTTAGATGTAGTGAAACCTAGATGTTGATTATGGGTTGATTGCTTGTTTATAGTTGTTATGGATGAATGATTTTGATGTTAGGCTTAAGAAAACTGACAGACTTCCATTGTGTAACTTGCTTGAACGTCTTAAGAAACATGAACCAATGCGTACTAGGTTTTTATGGTTGTATTTAATGCATGAGCGAATTCTAATGATCCCATGTTAGGAGCTTCTTGCAGGCTCGGCATAGGAGTGAAGTAGGAGCTTATAGAGATGGGGAAGTACGTACGCCACCCCACGATTGGTATTAAGGAATATAACCCGTCATCCATGCAACTGTAACAAACTATCAACCTGTAAAAGATATCCAAGGAGTAATGAAATCTAAGTAAACACAATTTTCCCATTTATTGTTCATACCACATTAGTAATTAGATTAATTTACATTTTTGTTATTTTATTTTGATTGCATCTTAGTTATTGGGTTAGTTGACTAGCAACTAATTCCGCCCACTCCTCCAAAACCCGAGATTTCACTTGCTTTTCATAAAATATAAAAATACAAAAAGAATCATCCCTCACCTTTAGACCTAGTTTTTAGGCTTTCTAATCCTAGCGACACTATTCCTGAGTTGAACGATCAATCCCCCGGTACTTGTCACTATACTATACTACAACGATCAAGTACACTGCCTGGTGGGGGTTGTAAGCTTCTCGAGATCCCTCAAGAGGTAAAGCCTGGTGCAATTCCCACGCATCAGTTTGGGTTTTCTCTATTAGGGTTTCGGTTTTTAAATTGCTGCTTAGGGTTTGTTGGTTAATCAATCATTAGTAATCATTGATATCATCATCTAATCATGTAATCATTGCTGCGATCTTATAGCTTATAAACCCTAGTTGCTAAACCAGGGTTTTACTCGTCTAGTTTGAAGACAAGGCGTTTTTTCTTCTAGTTCTTTTTGTTTACGATTACGTTGTCTGAGTTTTTTTAAGGTTGTGTGATGTCAAATATGGGAGAGGAGAACACTATTTTGCCACGTAAATCTGCTCGTTTAAATCGTTTGAAGGGACAGGATGCTGGTAACGCCGATGTTACCCAACCACGAAAGGCTACTAGGGTTTCTCACCCTAGTCTTGAATCTGATGGTAACGTCACTTCGTTTGATGCGACTGGTGGTCATGTTGGGAGTACACAATCTGTTGCCGTACCTAATAATACTCCTAACGAAAAATTTTCTGTTAAGAGTACACAAGCTATGGATATTCATCAGGATCATGTTGATGCTGCTTCTTTGGTGCCTAATATTGAACTCGTGAAGCCAGTTTCATGATTTCCTCATGCTGCTAATCAATGTGCTACTGACTCACGTGTAGTGGCTGACCCACATGGGTTTGAATCAAGGACTAACATTGATGTATCCGGTACTAACCCTTGTGTGGAGGATGATCGATTGAATGAGGTTACTGATGGTGTGAGTAACCTGACTCATGGGGTTAGTGGTCCATCTAGTAGTGCTACTCCTAGTATGACTAGTAATCCAAAATCTGAAGTTGGTGCACATAAGTTCTAAAGTTGGTGCACATGGTGATGGGAATGTATCTCGGAATGAGGGTGGGGTATGGCCTGCACAATATCAATCTTTTCAAGATTTTCTTGATGCTAAAGATAATAATGCTAATTCTACGACTGTGGATAAGAACAAACAAGTGAAGCCGGTTTCACTTGCTAATGATCCAAAGGAGTCACATGGGGTTGCTAACCAATCCTATAGTCCTGTAAAAGTTGATGTGAACTCACATGGGGCTGGTGTTATTGATAAGGTTGGTGGGGATGCTTTGAAACATGCTTCTGTGTCATATGCTGGGGTTACTTCTAACGAACCTAAAAAACAAACATCTAACTTTCGTAGGCTGGAATGTTGCAAGAAATCCAGTGTGGATCTTTCTGTCCCTATAAAAGTGGTTGAAAAGGTCAACACGAGGTATGAGAATACTCTCTACGGATATTTCCTTGGTCAACGTCTTGCTTTTCCTGTTGTTTATTACTATGTACATAATACGTGGGCTAAGTATGGTATACAGAAGGTTATGATGAATGCTAAGGGGTTCTTTTTCTTTAGTTTAATTCGAAGAAAGGTGTTGAGGATGTCCTTGAAAATGGTCCTTGGTTGATTAGAAACGTTCCAATTATTCTTAAACCATGTACTTTGAACACCAACTTACTCAAAGAGGATTTTACCAACATCCCGGTGTGGGTTAAATTCCATGATGTTCCTCTTGCTATGTTTTCTGATGATGGTCTTAGTCTTCTTACTACTTTGATTGGTACTCCCATAATATTAGATGCGTATACTAGTCAGATGTGCAAGGAATCATGGGGCCGTAGTAGTTTTGCTAGATTCATGATTGATGTGAAGTCGGATGAGGTGCTTAGGGACAGCCTCACTGTTGAGATACCATTACTTGATGGTGCGGGTTCGACTATTGAGAAGATTCGGGTCGAATACGAGTGGTCACCGCCTCGATGTGATAAATGTAAGATTTTTGGTCATACTTTGGTTGATTGTCCTAAAGTTATTGTGCCTCCTGCTCAACCTACTAAGAATGTTAATTATAGTTTCAAGACTGTCAACAATAAGAAGAAGGGAAAGCAAGTTGGGTCTACAAATCCGGGTCAAGGAGGTTTTTCTAAACCTGTTGTGGGTAAGCATTTTCAATATCAACCCAAAAAGACTCCTCCTAAACCTAAGAAAGTCGATCTCAATAAGAAGAATGCTTTTGATGTGGCTAGTACGAGTGGAACGAAGATTACTACATCTAATCAGTTTGATGCTCTTAATATGGATGATACGGATGCTTTTGGTATTCCTACTAATGACACCAACAAGGATGTGGATGTTGGCTGTACGATAGAAGTTAATGAGGATGAGTCGTTAAAGATTGGAACTACATCACAAGATACCCTTCTAAAGCCTTAAACTTGTCAATATTAGTTCATGATGCAAGATGTAGACACGAGAATATTACAACTAAAATTGATAATAAAAACCTTAACTTAAAAAAAATGCAAACTTGAACCAAAATACACATAATTGCTAGTGTGAGGTCTTATAAGAACCAATTATACAGATTGTTCTAAATGTCTACTCACCATGGATCCAGAAGCTTCAAGGCACTAATATAACACGAAAATATAAACCATATGGGCAGACACAACACTTTGAACTCCATCTACTTACAATCTTACAGAAGTTCCACAACGAAAAGCTGATGCACCTCCTCCTCCATTACACACACCTGCTGCTCCGTATTTGCCACCTTTCTGCTTCAAAACCTGCATTATCACAACAGCTATAGTTGACCACAAATCTACATTTGTACTCTTACTTTGTTTCATTTACGTAAGTACCCTTTGACTCTCTTTCACATATGTATAACTTACCCCCAAAAGAGTGACCAAGCGTGACTTAAAATAGCAATAATCAGTTCCTAATTATCTACTCCAGTCTTGGAAAAATGAGTTTATAACAAATGCAACATAACTAACCATTCAAAGGTAAAACCAAATTACTTTATTAAAAATTTAGTTTATTTAGCTAATTACACATATTGTGTTGTTGTGGATGATAAAGGATGACAATAACAGAGATGCCATGATGAATATACTTCAAATATTCATAACCTCCTCCGCCAAGAGAAAAAACCCCAAATTTATTATGCAAAAAAACCATAACATGCCTACACCAAAAAGATCCATAACAAATAGAGGCATACATACACAAAACTGCTACAACATACAAAAGTCCTAACTTGATTAAACTTTAGAAAAATACTAAATAAACACAAACTGTTCAAAGATTAGACATACACACCTACAAAAACAGGAGAGGGATATGATTCACCATGATTAAAGTCAATAGAAATAGAATGGCAACAGTGGCTATGATGAGGTGGGGGGGGGGGGGGTAGTAGTGTAAGGTGAAGAAGATATGGTGAAAGAGCCTCAACCAATAGCATAGCTCTAGATATGTTCCTACCATGCGACTGTTCAAGTCTTTCATCACCAGTTAAGTTAACTAATTTGAGGTGCAGAATCTGGCCAATCCACCATGATTAGATATTATTTTTTAGATTTTATGTAGAAAACATGCCCCTGAATAATGTGAAAGAATTTAGAATATACATCTGAATATCCACGTAATATTTAGATTTTATGTAGAAAACATGCCCACTGAATAATGTGAAAGAATTTCGGACAGTAGCCTTGCATTCTAAAAAGAGTTACCATCCTACCAAGGACACTGCATGCTTAACATCAACCTGGCCAATTCAGCCGCAATGGCTGATTTCACCTAACAAATAGCAAACCAGCCTATGTTTATTCAAATAAAGTTTTTCCACACCTTATTTGATCAACTATGCACAACGTAATCAACCCTCACGGAAGTGCAAAAAAGATGACTACTATAGGTACATAGAAAATATGGTTTCTAGTGATATGGCATATACATAGCTTTCAGAGTTGCATGTATTTATAAAAAAAAAAAAAAAAAAAAAAAAAAAAAAAAAAAAAAAAAAAAAAAAACGCAATTTCCAGATTTTTGATCAGTCAATGCCTCTTTACGACTATTGTATCTCTTCTTTCTTCGTTTTCCTTTCCTCTTCGTGTCTTCTCCTCTTTGCCTTGTGTCTTTCTTTCTTCGATTTCCTTTCCTCTTTGTCTCTTCTCTTCTCTTTGCCTTGTCTTTTCTTTCTTTGTTTTCCTTTCATCTTCGTGTCTTCTCTTCTCTTTGCCTTCTGTCTCTTCTTTCTTCGTCTTCCTTTCCTCTTCATGTCTTCTCTTCTCTTTGCCCCCTTTCAGAATATGTCACCCTTCCCACGTTATTCTAAAGGGGGCAAAGAGAAGAGAAGACACGAAGAGGAAAGGAAAACGAAGAAGAAGAGACACAAGGCAAAGAGAAGAGAAGACACGAAGAGGAAGGAAAACGAAGAAAGAAGAGACACAAGGCAAAGAGAAGAGAAGACACGAAGAGGAAAGGAAAACAAAGAAAGAATAGACACATGGCAAAGAGGAGAAGACACAAAGGAAAACGAAGAAAGAAAAGACACAATAGTCGTAAAGAGGCATTGACTGATCCAAATCCAAAAAACTGGAAACTGTAAATACATGCAACTCTGAGAGCTTTGTATATGCCATATTTTCTGCTATGTATATGCCATATCACTAGAAAACTATATTTTCTATGTACCTATAGTAGTCATCTTTTTTGCACTACCCTGAGGGTTGATTACGTATCCTCCTGAATTCGTAAAGATATAGTGAGATAAAAGATGCCATACAAAAATTAAGCATAACTTAACCCAAAAAAAAAAAAAAACAGAAGATATACCTGCTTCTTCCTAGTTCCTTCCTCCTTAGCATCCAAGAATTGTCCCTCAACAAGATGTAAAAATATCAATTACATAATCTAATCAATGTAAAATTATCTAATCGAATCGAATCATCTCATCTCATCTCAACCTAACCTAATTTAACAACAAACACGAATCACTATCAGAAATTAAATAAATTTCAGCTTAACTTAACCTATACTGATTCCACAATTTCAGCTTAACCTAACCTAATTTACAAGGAAAGAAGTGCCGCCTGACATGTTGTAGGATTTTAAGGATCTTCTGTTTTTAAGACGATTCGACCAATACGAGTATTATTTTTGGTTATAAATTTATATTACTTAATTAATTTCCATTTCAAAAAAAATCAATTCATACCTTATTTAGTAATAATTGTATTTAAAAAAAAGATTATTTTCTTATTAGGTAACATTTTATATTTATCCATAACAAAGATAAATACAAAAAATATAGATAAGATACAATTAATAATAGGATTAAAAATTTTAAATAATTATCTTTAATAATAAAAAACTATAATTAAATATCATAAATCAAACAAAACAAAGATTAAATTATTTGTTTTTTAATAAATAAAAATATATGATTCAAAAAATTTAAAAAAATCCGCGCGGTGCGCGGACATTATAACTAGTTAGTTAAAAACAAAAGTATTATTTTGTAAAAAGTATGAGAGTAAAAACAGTAATAATTATACTTTTATTTTCAAACGTGTATTTTTTATCGGGAGACAATAATTTTGGGACAGATAGAGCATTTGAAATTTTCCAAAAGGGAAGTTTTTCAAATATTAAATCAACACACTTACTTATTATGACAAATTTAAAAAAATTGACCGGTCAATGTCTGTTAATTACATTATTAAAACACTACTTAAATAAAAATACAAGTTATTAATCTTATTATACAAACTGATATAACACAAAATGTACTCTCATTTTCAATGTAAAGATATTATGAAATCAATAGAGTTTCAAAATATATACAAAATTACAATATTCGAAAATTATTACTACCTCCGTCCCATAAAAACTGTCCAGTTTGACTTTTCAGAGTCAAACTTTTTCAACTTTGACCTTATCTATTTTTGTGAGTATTATATAATACTTTATGAAAAATATATGAAGGGATTGAGTTTTAAGTGTGTTTTTCATTGGTATAATTTTTCATCAAGTATTATATAACACATAAAAAATATTTTAAGGTCAAAGTTGAACCCGTTTGACTCTGAAAAGTCAAACTGGACAGTTTTTATGGGACGGAGGGAGTATTAAATTGTAAGAGTGCCTTGAGAACTAACATATACACCTTTTAATTTTTTTTTTAATAAAACTTGCCGTAAAAACTAAAAACTGTATTTTATAAAAGGTCAAGAACTGCGAAAACCAGTATCAACCAATCAATTTTTTTCTTATATTTATTTTTATTATTTAATTCAAATGGTATAAGAGTAAAATTACATTATTTATTTTCTTTTTGATTTTTTTTAATAAAAAACGTTTATTTTTTAATTCCTAACTTTTAGGATTTTTTTTTATTTTATTTATTTATTTATTATTATTATTTTTTATATAATTTCTTTTTCCAACATGCATAATTTTCAAAAGGTAAGATGCATATTTTTTTTTTTTTTTTTTTTTTTTTTTTTTTTTCCATACAATGTAAATTTATATATATTTTTAGTGTTCAATTGCTTAAACCTCTAATGTGTTTTGGTCACAAATATTTACACAAGTGCATGAAATGATAAACAGAAATATTTTACATGTGAGTATGTTAAGCCTTAACGGGCCTTACTTGTGCAGGTACCGATGATGAAAGTTGTTCTAGATGCACCACCACCATGTACATCAACATCTTCACATCCACATACTCATACTTATATGTTTCATCCTCAACAAGCTTAAATAAAGAAAGTTCAAGACAAAGAAATCAATACAATGAGCTACATTAAAGTCATTATAAGTCAAAGAACAAGTACAAGAAAGATACGAGGAAAACATAAGTATGAAGTTCAAAGACTTTCAAGTCGTAAAACTATGTTGGAGAGAATGCAACAACAACCATTCGAAGGTGTTGATCGAAGGCAAGCAAGAATGAGAGATTTTACCATAAGATCACAAAGCATGAAGGAACAAAGAATCAAGACTACTCTATTACATCACATAAGATTCAAATTCAAGATTATAGAAGACCAAAAAATCCTTCTTTTTCCGCTCAATAAAAAATCCTCCGATTCTCAAAGAAGTCATGAAGAAGCATTTTTAAGAATGACCACCCCTTAGGGGAGATTGTTAGCATTATAAAAGTGATAGTCATTCTACATTTAGGAACCTCGTAACTTGTGATATATTATGTACAGTAATAGATATATGTGGATTATAAGCTAGTTAAAATACAAGTCCAATAGAATAGTCTAACAAGCAAGGCCCATTAAGGCCTAACATAACCCAAATTGTCCAACTTTGTGGAGATGGGTATTTAATTTGTAGACACTCCTCATTTCGAGTGTGTGAGTTCATTTGGCAATACAAAGTTACCTACATTTCTCTCATGTGCTCTCACCACCTCCCCCTCTCTTTCTAAGTTCTTAACCTAAACGCCTCTTAGATCTTCCTTTCTAAGTTCTTCATCTAAACGCCTCTTAGATCTTCATAAGTGTGAATGATTAAGCTATGTTAAAGACCTAAGACTAATAAGGCGTCTACTTCAAAGAATGATACAAGGAGGCACCTACTTCAAGACAAACAAAAAATATTACTTTAATAATGCAATGTCATAATAAGAAAAGTAATTTTTTTTAACAACAATTACTAAATGGACTTGATAAACAAGACCAGACCGAACTAAACCTAAATTTTGATATCGGTCAAAAAATTTTAAAAATGTTTGTTTAAGCTTATATGTAGGCTTATTAGCTTATTTAATTTTAAATTATATTTGATAAGCCTCAATTTTTCGGCTTATTTATTTTAATACCTATGAGTTTATATAAATCTAAAGCATTATTAACAGCTTCTACAATATTTTCCTAAACACAACAATATTATATACTAGTATGTTTTTTCTATCAATTCTTTCTATACATCTTAGCCGTCAATTCGAACGTATCATAACGCTCATAACACATACACACCTTAATTTCCCGCACCTCCTTTTCTCTTTTCTCCTCAAAACACACACAAACACCTTCAACTATGTTCTAGCTTCATAACCGATCTCAATTCACTCCATTTGATTCATCAAGGTATAATTACGCTAGTTCGAATGAGTTTCTAGGTAATAGGATAGGTTAAGTCGAATACACCGTCTTAGTTTTGTTTCGAATAACTGATATTATGCTCTGAACAGTTAGTATTTCGAACTGATCACAAAACCACCTTTTACTGACTTAGATGTACAAAAAAGAGTACATGGCTAAATCGAGAGAAAAGTATATCGCTATTTTATAATTTATGTGAATAACCTACTAATTAACTATAATCAAACAAGGTGTCAAAAATTGTGTTTGGATGTGTTTCTGGTGTTCTAATTGTAATACTGACAAATTGGAAGTTCTATAATTTAATAAAAAATTTCTCATACCCTTTGATGATCACTTTTGTTACTACTGGTATAAAATACTCACACTATCAGAAGTAGAATCGGTATATCCAAACCTTAAAACTGGTCAATGCTATTTAAGGTCACAATAATAACATAACGAGTTTCAGAACGCGTATCAAAATACCCTTTTGACATTACCGTGTGTCTGTGTTGCAGTTGATCATTTTGATAATATTGTTAAACTTATTGCAGTTTTACTCATCATTGCTGCAAGGTTAGTTGGTGAGGAGCTATTTTACCACGCTGCTGTTGAGGGTGCACTAGCAGACGTGTTTGTAAGGGGGAATGATTTAGTAGCGAATGCACACGGATGACTGCACTGGTACAATTATAAACAACTTTGACCCTTATAATTTTTAGTACAAATGACAAAATGGGCGGGTCGGGCAGGATGTGGCACAAGTTAATTATGGTTGACCTGAAACACTTGCCAGAAAAATTACGCAGTAATAATAATAGTGTATCAAATATAGATTTCATAAGTTATATTATTTTCATTTAAAAATATAATTTGATAATCAAGATGTTTTATCCATTAAAAAAACATTTCTATTAGTATTGACCCATTTGGACTAGATGTGCAAAACTGGACTCAAACCTGAGCCCGCTCGGCCGCTCCTAGGCCAAGTCCGGAATATCCCGGTCTGAACCGAAAGTCCTAACATGCCAACTATTATCTACAAAGTCCTACTCGGCCGCTAAGACTGAAAAAAGCCGAAAGTTTAAAGTGAGTCTTCTATAAGTCAATGGGTCAAAAATTTTGGTTGTATTTAATGGTAACTTTATTTCTTTGACTTTTAGACCGGGATATTGCCTCCATTCGTGCCATTCGCGCCATTCGCTCAAGCGTTTGCAGCTGTTATCACAGCTGCACTCACTGGCTCACTTCATTATGTGGCTGCATCTCCAAACGGTTTGTTTTCTGTTCTTTTAAAGCACTTACTGTATTTATCTCCTTATGGTCTAATAAACTATGTTGCTGCTTATTGCTTCAGATCCTAGGTATGTTGTGGCACCAGTTTTGAGTTCATGTTCTGCTCGTCAGGAAATGAAGAAGCTATTTTCAGGTATGACCTTCTACCTCCTCTAAACACAAACTTTAAAAGTCTGCCATTTTACTATTTTACCTCGTCATTTTGTATGGTATGCATATTCTTTGAAAACCGATACAATTACTCTTTCTTGACTAGTATGTATTAGTTTATCACCCGAGCCTTTATTTAGCACATTGCACAGACCGTATGGTTACTATTGCTTAGAGGTGGCAATTGGGTGGGTTGGTTCTGATCATGGGTCAAATGGGAACTAGTCTTATTTAAAAAGTGGGTCACTTTTGGATCCGCACCCATTATCAAATATATGTGGAACTTAAGATGGGCACCTTGAACGAAACATGACCCTACGTGTAACATGATACAATATTGTGTGTGTTTTTTTTTTTTTTTTTTTTTTTTTTTTTTTTTTTTCAATAGTAAAAGTAAATTATGTTATTACGGAAGCATATACCATGCAAATAGTAACCTTTAAGCAAAATTGAAGGTCCATTGATTCTTCTCATCTTTTTATACTAGTATATAACAGTTAACTTACATATTATGTTTGTAATATACATAGGTGGCAAAACGTGCGGGCTCAGGCGGGCTCGGGCCACGGGTATGAAATTAAGTAAAAATGAATAACTTGTAAATATTTAACAAAATTAGAATTAACAAACAAATAAACATAATACCTTCTTTTAAGCGCTTGCTACTGCCGAAGCCACTGAGTTTTGTAGTATACCTAGGATGATCACCGCGTCTTATCAAGACGTTGCTTGTTCTCAGGTTTCGTGCGCTATTGACTTTCTATGCAGTTAGCCTAATCCCATAACAATACCCCTGACAAATAAAAAACGAGCCCTGATTGGCATGCCTAATTGGTATGGCTAAAAACATGCCTAAACGTGTGTCATTCTCTGATTGGTGACATAGGGGGACCCGTTCCTTCACATTTTTTCCCCCTCATATCTACTCTCCATTTTGCCACATGTCTAAATCCTCTTCTTCTTAGGCATGTTTTTAGGCATAAGTTTTAGGTGCCTGAATCATTTTCCTAAACAATATACAATGATTTTATAGGAACATTATAAAAAAAAAAAAAAAAAAAAAAAAAAAAAAAGCAAGCATATATGATTCTTATAGAAAAACATACTTTAGTATGTCCATGGATTTAGGGGTTGACATGTCATGTTCTTGTAGATATTTCTCTAAGGTGCAATCAAACTTTTTGAAAACAACAAAGTGGTGCAACTCAGTTGACTCTACGGTTAACACCTTTAAAACGTTGTCATGGTGACACCACTTATGGATATTTATTGTCTCATTAACACGAGACTCCTTGGTACTCACTCGTTGTAGCTTAACCGGATAGCCATCGTGCGTTCCATCAAGCAGTACGATAGTATCATCCTTATTGTCTTGGGCAGACTCCGATATTGTTATCCTTTTGGGCAGGGTTTGTGAGCCGTTGTGAGCAGCGACCACAACTTCTCGAGTTGTGCGTGGTGTTTTTTCAAGTCGATGATCAGACCTAAATGGCACCAATTTAAACAATGTGGTTAAGAACTTGGGACCCAAAACTAAGAACTAAAAGTGAAAAACTAAACTTACATGATTTTGGAGATGGGAGACGATGAATTTTTTTTTCATCGTCTCTCATCTGCAAAATCATGTAAGTTTTTGGTTTTTAGTTTTTAGTTTTAGTTCTTAGTTTTGGGTCCCAAGTTCTTAACCACGTTGTTTAAATTTGTGCCATTTAGGTCTGATGGTCGACTTGAAAAACACCACGCACAACTCGGGAAGTTGTGGTCGCGGCTCACGATAGCTCACAAACCCCGTCCAAGAGGATAACAATATCGGAGTCTGCCCAAGACAGTAAGGATACCATCGTACTGATGGAATGCACGATGGCTATCCGGTTGAGCTACAAGTGAGTACCAAGGAGCCTCGTGTTAATGAGACGATAAATATCCACGGGTGTTGTCAACATGACAACGTTTTAAAGGTGTTAACCGTAGATTCAACTGGGTTGTATCACTTTATTGTTTTCGAAAAGTTTGATTGCACCTTTGAGAAATATCTACAAGAACATGAAATGTCAACCCCTCAATCTATGGACATACTAAAGTATGTTTTTTCTATAAGAATCATATATGTTTGCTTATTTTTTTCTTATGTTTCTATAAAATCATTGTATATTTTTTAGGAAAATCAGGATCTAAAACTTATGCCTAAAAACATGCCTAACAAGAGGATTGAGACATGTGGCAAAATAGAGAATACACGAGGAAAAATAAAATGTG
Source organism: Artemisia argyi (assembly GCA_030686995.1). Taxonomy (NCBI): domain Eukaryota; kingdom Viridiplantae; phylum Streptophyta; class Magnoliopsida; order Asterales; family Asteraceae; genus Artemisia; species Artemisia argyi. The sequence continues at coordinate 15,571,842 of CM060689.1, read as the reverse complement.
AAGAAACTGGTCCCCTAGAATGACACATATGTTTAGGCATGTTTTTAGCATACCAATTAGGCACGCCTATCAGGGCTCTATTTTTTATTTGTCAGGGGTATTGTTATGGGATTAGGCTACCTACATCGAAAGTCAATAGCACACGGAAACTGAGAACAAGCAATGTCTTGATAAGACACGGTGATCATCCTAGGTATACTTTGGTGGCCTGGGCAGTAGCAAACACCTAAAAGAAGCTATTTTGTTTATTTGTTTGTTGATTCTAATTTTGTTAAATATTTATAAGTTATTCATTGTTATTTAATTTTCATATAACAGGTGGCATACGCTCGGACCTCTTTGATTTAGCTGTTGTTTGCAATGCGGAGGGCTTTGGCATCCAGAATGTTTCCGTTGCCACACATGCAATTTACCTGATTACGAGGTCCAAACTCTACTCCATTCCTGATGTTAATACTTAATTGTTAAACTAAACATGATTAGTCAAATTGAACCGAACCGACTGTGCTCTTTGTGTATGTAGTTCTCCATGTCTCAAAACCGACCGTTTCACAAATCATGCTACCATTTTTGCCTTATTTTCATTTTATCAATGGATGCAGGTAATATAAGCTACGACACATTTTCTCATTTCTTATTCTTATCACAGGAAAATCCAAAACAGGGAGCTGAGTATGCAATGTAAAAGTTGATAACTCTATACTTAAGATTATGGAACTAAAAACTTGACAACACTATACTTAAAGAAACCTACTGCATAACTTATTCTCGTACTTAACAATGAGCTACAATGTATGTCAATAATTCAGTGACGTTATACACACTTAATACCTTTTGTAAACCATGGCGTGCTACTTTTCACTCAACTTCCCTCTTCCTTTTTTTGCTTCAAAAAGAGCTACTAATTCCGGAGGGCCTGTTCTGTGTCTCTTGCTTTTTCGTGCAACTGAGGTTTTTCTATATTAGAGCATGATTTAAAGTTAATGATATCGCAAATACACAACATGACTACTAAAAATTAAGAAAGGTGTATAGTGAAGGATATAATACATAATATATTTATGCAACACTGTCTTAGTAAACATACTAAAAAGAATATATTACCTATAAAAATGGTCGTCCATATGTTCCTCAAGATTCTCCAAACTATCTAAATATTTTTTGTTCTTACGCCCAGCAGCCTCCTCAATTCTCTCAGTCCGAGCATATCGAATTTCTACAAATAAAAGTAACAATAACAGTAAGCTAATCCTAAACAGTCCTAAGCCTTTTGAGGTGCTTATTGGTTTATTACATCGTCAAAACATGATAACTTTATCCAAACACCTTTAAACTTATTAGCTTTAGAAAAGATTAAATTTTTTGAAGTTCATTGGAATGTAACTTACTAAATACCTTACGTTTATAACATCAACATTCACATAACACATTGTGAGCCATCAATTAAGAGCTAAAAGATGGTCAAATTTGCTTACTTGAAAAGTAATTTGAAAGTAAAGTGTTCATCCCAGAAGTCCCAAAAGTGGGCTGAAAATGTTTACTTCATATTACTTTACTTTTCTTTACTAAAAAAACTCAAAGAATAGTGTCCATGCTATTCGTTGTATGTACCGTACATACTCTCTTTTAGTATAATAGATAATTAAGGTAATAACAAAAGGGGATAGCTTGGCTACAATTTTTGTAGCCAATTGGCTACAATCATTCACAAAAAAATACATAAGTAATGAATCCTTTGACGTGGATCATAACGGTACAAATTTATGCCATGGCACGTACATTTGTCGCTGACTTGGATTTTGGAGGCAAAGAACGGTTTTTTTTATATCAACACAAAACAAACAGTTTGATGGGTATTTTGGTATTTTATTGGGTTTATAACTAATATGTGAACATTTGAGAAAATTAATTGCTATTAGATGCCATTAATCCATAAAAAAACAGTAACAAACTAAGAAGGCAAAGAAAGAATTACCAACCTAACGTGTAACAAAGTACAAATAAACAAAGAAAGAATTGAAAGAAAGAAAAAAAACACAAGGCAGCCTAACAGACGCACCGTAGCTTCCCAGCCAGCAGCCACGTAGCTAGCAGATGGGGTTAATTACTGAGTGAACAGTGATTGGCCTCACATTCACCAACAAACTGGTAATGTTAGTGTAGTAAAGTAATAGTGCTGAAAAGTGTTGGTGACAAGTAGCTGCTGCAACATAATATTATTCCAGCCAATCTTCTGTGTTCTCTCGCACCCACTCCATATGCTCATTGTACCTTTGCTCAAAAAAGTACATACTTGCCTTGCATGCCTTAACTCGCCACTTCAATATATCAGCCCGCCGTTTCAACGCATCAGCCCGACATCCAAATGCATCAACCTCCCTATCCAATGCATAAACGCTCTCTTGCAATGTATCAACCTGATGTTCCAATTTTTTATCCAGACTCTCAGATGCTTTACATTGCTGCCACAGAGAACGTCGCCTCAGCTCTTCATTCATTTTCCGTTTCAATGCATCAACCATACAATCCACTACAACAGTTTTACGTTCCAATGTAGCAGTGCGCAGTTTCAATGCATCAGCGCGCCGTTTTAATGCATAATGTTTGAAGTCCCTTAAGCCCTCTTTGGTGAATGGAAAGTGTTTAGTGGATGCCTGCATAAATATTTGAACTAACATTACACAAAACTTGTATTTCTTTTTTATAAAAAAGTAAAAGATAAAGTTACAAGTGAGCTTTTTGAATTCAATTTACAGGCGAACTTGCTTGGTTCCAATTCCTGATTCTAATAATTTTTGGTTTTATTTGGCACCTTATGATAGTCATCTGCTTTTCAGTCAAACGTTGATAACCGTAAAAGAACTGGGGTGAATGGAAATTCGGTACACCACCATTCGACTCCAATAACTAGAATGTTTTCTCTCCACAAAAGGATAGTAATTTTAAGGATAAATGATTGTGAGATGGCTCATTTTGTGATTTCATGGGAAACCTTGGATATTCAATGGCTCTATCGACACATTTAGTATGACGCGCACGATAAAGTTGCAGATACAAAGAGAACTTTAAATTGCTTTCCGAATGTCATATTTTTGGATTCAGACGCCATGACAACTATGTTTAATGTGTTAAATAATTGGATGAAATGTTCAGTGCTGCTGCCACTGCAGCACCTTGATCATCACAACAGTTTTTTTTAGTGATTTGTAATTTTGACTTTGGTACATGAATTAAAATTTAGTTCTTAAACAAAAATTTAGCATTTATATAAAAAAGAAAGTTACGCATGAAGAGAGCGAAATGAAGGATGGCTTTAAGAAGGAGATCAATTACCTTGAGTATGGTTGGATTAGTGCGAGCTGGATAAAGAAGTCTAACATCCTTCAATGTGCATAAGGTGTTACATCTAGGGCACTGACAAAAAATAGTAAAGATAAATGTAAAACGAACGAAACAGATATATATGAGAAACAAGAATTTGTATTTTTGGTAGAATTAATTGATGCTCCAGTTGATAGTGGAGATACTCACCTTCCCAGAGCTTTGAGATGGTTGAAGCAAACTGTTTATACATGACATTCCATACATGTGCCCACAAGGAAGCGAACTGCATCATTACACAACACAAATGAGAGACATTGGGCTAATTCAATGATATAGAGAAAGCATCAGAATAAGCCATATGATTTAGAAGAGATACTATTGCACTTGCCGCATTCTAGTGAACAATATATACCACCGAAAATTAAAAATAAGAAACAGGGCGGATTGATTTAACTACTTGTGGAAATTATGTCAATCTGATTTTTGACTCAAACACAATGATTACCGGTAAACTAATAAAATCCCAACGGTCTTAAAATAAAAACTTGGGCCTTATGAAATATAAGCCGAAAAACAAATATGCTCATAAGCCCACATATAAGCAGAAAAGTTTCAAAATAAGCCACAAAAAGTGAGGTTATGAAACATAAGGCCGAAACCAAATAAGCCATAAGCCGAAAGAAACCCCCTTAATCAAATCCACAATCACTAGTAATTACAATTAAAACATATATACAACAACAACGATACTCAATCTCGCCTGAGCGGCGGGGTATGTAGGACGTAGAATGTATACACGTTGGGTAAACCGGAGACTGCTTCTGTCAAAGTGTGTATAATTAAAAACATATGAAGGCAAAGTAATTAAAAAAACATACCAAACTCGATGGTCTCCACCACCAGTGAAAGGTTTATCACAAAGTGGGCAATCATGATCATCAAATGCAGAAGGAGTTTTCCTTTTGCCAAGAGTAGACCAATCATGTTTGAACACAACAAGCACCCCTTTCAAACCATCTTCAGATGTAACAACCTTAGGGGGTGTCATCTCTTCCTTTACTTCTTCATCTTCATCTTCAATATCATAATCTTCATAAGTATAATCATCATCATCATCATCATCACTATCTTCATAACATTTATGTATGATTTGAAAACCATCCAAAATACAATCATCACTGTCCAGTATTATGATCGACCTGTGATTCGTATTAGTATTTGCCATGTATGTCACAACCAAGGTTTTCGATTATTATTAGTAGGACTAAGTTTGTAGATATGCAATATACTTTCTCAAAAGTACCAAAATACGTAACCTACTAAAAAAAGTCTGTAGATCGCTAACAAACTTTCAAAATTGGCACAAGATACGCAATATGACCTGGAACCAGCAGGTTACCAGGTTTCAAACTTTGAAAATTGACAGGAATAGTCCCTGTGGCTTGCGTTGACTTTCGCTGGTCATCCTTGGACTTTTTTTCACCTACAAAAGGTACAATAACGGTCCCTATGGTTTGCGTAGACTTTCACATTAGTCCGTTTTTATACTTTTTCACCCGCTCTCTTACGTTTTTATCCGTTTTCATCCGTTTTTTTTACGTTTTCGTTCGTTTTTATACAATTTCATCCGTTCTCTTACGTTTTCGTTCATTTTTTTTTACGTTTTCGTTCGTTTATATACGTTTTCACACACATTTTTACACTCGTTTCTACACACGTTTTTACACACGTTTTCACAAACATTTTTACACACGTTTTTACATACGTTTTCACACACGTTTTTACACTCGTTTCTACACACGTTTTCACAAACATTTTTACACACGTTTTTATATACGTTTTCACACACGTTTTTACACACGTTTTTACATACGTTTTCACACACGTTTTCACACACGTTTTCGCACACGTTTTTACACACGTTTTTATATACGTTTTCGCACACGTTTTTACACACGTTTTTATATACGTTTTCACATACGTTTTTACACACGTTTTCACAAACATTTTTACACACGTTTTTACATACGTTTTTATACTCGTTTCTACACACGTTTTCACAAACATTTTTACACACGTTTTTATATACGTTTTCACATACGTTTTTACACACGTTTTCACAAACATTTTTACACGCGTTTTCGCACACGTTTTCGCACACGTTTTTACACACGTTTTTATATACGTTTTCGCACACGTTTTTACACACGTTTTTATATACGTTTTCACATACGTTTTTACACACGTTTTCACAAACATTTTTACACACGTTTTTACATACGTTTTTACACTCGTTTCTACACACGTTTTTACACACGTTTTCACAAACATTTTTACACATGTTTTTATATACGTTTTCACACACGTTTTTACACACGTTTTTATAAACGTTTTCACACACGTTTTCAAAAACGTTTTTACACACATTTTTTTATACAATTTTACATACATTTTTACACATGTTTTAACACACGTTTTCGTTCACATTTTTACACAGTTTTTTCAGAAATTCTGAAAAAAATTTCTGAAAAAAATTCCGAAAACGTTTTTACACACGTTTTTACATATGTTTTCGCACACGTTTTTACACACGTTTTTATATACGTTTTCACACACGTTTTTACACTCGTTTCTACACACGTTTTTTGGAATTTTTTTCAGAAATTTTTTTTCGGAATTTTTTTCCGATTTTTATTTTTGATCTTTTTTTGAAATTCCTTACAATTTTTTTTGTCAAAATTCTTTTTCTAATTTTTTTATGGACGAACACTTAAAAAAATGGACAAAACGTGTGTAAAAAAATTCGGAAAAAAACCCGAAAAAATTATGAAAAAAGTCCCGAAAAACGTGTGTAAAAATGTATGTAAAATTGTATAAAAAAATGTGTGTAAAAACATTTTTGAAAACGTGTGTGAAAACGTTTATAAAAACGTGTGTGAAAACGTATATAAAAACGTGTGTAAAAATGTTTGTGAAAACGTGTGTGAAAACGTGTGTAGAAACGAGTGTAAAAACGTATCTAAAAACATGTGTAAAAATGTTTGTGAAAACGTGTGTAAAAACGTATGTGAAAACGTATATAAAAACGTGTGTAAAAATGTTTGTGAAAACGTGTGTGAAAACGTGTGTAGAAACGAGTGTAAAAACGTATGTAAAAACGTGTGTAAAAATGTTTGTGAAAACGTGTGTAAAAACGTATGTGAAAACGTATATAAAAACGTGTGTAAAAATATTTGTGAAAACGTGTGTAGAAGCGAGTATAAAAACGTATGTAAAAACGTGTGTAAAAATGTTTGTGAAAACGTGTGTAAAAGCGTATGTGAAAACGTATATAAAAACGTGTGTAAAAACGTATGCGAAAACGTATATAAAAACGTGTGTAAAAACGTGTGCGAAAACGTGTGTAAAAACGTGTGTGAAAACGTATGTAAAAACGTGTGTAAAAACGTGTGTGAAAACGTATATAAAAACGTGTGTAAAAATGTTTGTGAAAACGTGTGTAGAAACGAGTATAAAAACGTATGTAAAAACGTGTGTAAAAATGTTTGTGAAAACGTGTGTAAAAACGTATGTGAAAACGTATATAAAAACGTGTGTAAAAACGTGTGCGAAAACGTATATAAAAACGTGTGCGAAAACGTGTGCGAAAACGTGTGCGAAAACGTGTGTAAAAACGTGTGTGAAAACGTATGTAAAAACGTGTGTAAAAACGTGTGTGAAAACGTATATAAAAACGTGTGTAAAAATGTTTGTGAAAACGTGTGTAGAAACGAGTGTAAAAACGTGTGTGAAAACGTATGTAAAAACGTGTGTAAAAATGTTTGTGAAAACGTGTGTAAAAACGTGTGTAGAAACGAGTGTGAAAACGTATATAAACGAACGAAAACGTAAGAGAACGGATGAAATTGTATAAAAATGAACGAAAACGTCATAAAACGGACGAAAACGGATAAAAACGTAAGAGAACGGGTGAAAAAGTATAAAAACGGACTAATGTGAAAGTCTACGCAAACCATAGGGACCGTTATTGTACCTTTTGTAGGTGAAAAAAAGTCCAAGGATGACCAGCGAAAGTCAACGCAAGCCACAGGGACTATTCCTGTCAATTTTCAAAGTTTGAAACCTGGTAACCTGCTGGTTCCAGGTCATATTGCGTACATTGTTCCAAATTTGAAAGTTTGTTAGCGATCTACAGACTTTTTTTAATAGGTTACGTATTTTGTTACTTTTGAGAAAGTATATTGCGTATCTACAAACTTAGTCCTTATTAGTATGCCTTAGCAACCCAAAGACATAAAGATACTTTGAAACTCTAAAGCGGTTGCACTAGATAAGTGGGCCTCCTAGACTTTATAGCTGAGCTTATAGTCTTCCGGGTTGGGTAATTAAGTGGCGGCTGTGGGCTTAAAAGGAAAACAAACGTTCTTTGAAAAATTAAGATATACCTCTCTCACACAATCTAGAAAATTGTGTCGCCTCTTTCATGTTCAACAACTAAAAAACACGATTATCTCTAAACCTTCGCAATGGAATCAAAAATCAAGCAAATAGCCGATAAGCTGGTCATTCAAGACTTCGATGGCATGACAAAACTTCAATCAGAATCAAAATCAGAAGGGATCAACGATGTAGATGAACAAATATACTTGTATGGATTAACCCCATTCGTAACGGCAGTGATGAATGAGAAAATTGTAAAAGAAAAGTTCCTGGGCGAATTAATAGCTACTTATGATCCAATAAAGCAAGTAGCCAAAATCCGAGGACGCCTCCTTAATGTCAATAAGAATACGTTGGCTGCCGCATTGAACTTGAATTTGAATTTGCCAGTCAGTGATGCTGTGGATCCAGGTCAATCCGATTATGCGGACTTTTTGCATTTGTTTATCACCACATTTATGTATTTAAAACCTGGGACAGAGGTAGCTCACAAAATACATGATATGCGTGGAGTGGTAATGAAGGGGCACCCGGAACTTTTTGATTTTGCCCGTTTTATGTGGTTGTTAGTTGAAAACGAGATACTTCAAGGTGCCGATATCAAAGAGTGTTACTATGGTCCCCATATGCAATGTTTGATAAGGTCGCAACTCCCTGACCTCTTTGAGATGGATGGTGGTACTCATCATATGGATGATGGTAGTGAGAAGACGAAACCACCCGAGGTATCCCAGGTTTGAACTTCTGTCCACTATGTTGATTTCATTGAATCTAATCTTTCAAACATCATTGTATAATAATTAATAAACAATGATTTGAATCCTTTAATGTTCCTACATAACTTCAAACGGATAGTATTTTAGAGTTTGTAACTTAAGTAATCATTAATTAGATCAAAAGTTAGAGGCTTCAACTTTCATAGAATTCTCATCATAAAATCACTACTAAATTTTGATGGCTGATTTTGAAACTTGAAGTGGTCCTAATCAATAAGGAAAGATTTGACAAAAGGCAATCATATATACATGATGTCCATTGTGATCTCAACATGGGCGATCATATGTTCTTTATAAATTATGACTATTTAATTTGTTTTGGTTTTTTCGACTAAAACAATAATATGTGTTTGTGATTAATGGATAATCAGTTTATCGAAAGAGAGGAAGAAGAACAAGGTAAGGAATTCGAAGAAGAAGCAGAAGAAGATTACGATTATCTGGATTATGATTATGATGATTTAGAAGAAATAGACGATGATGTTACAGAGCCTAAGGTTACAATTTGTTTTTCTCCCGATGGTACAACTTGGGAAGCAGGAGTATTGGTTGATTGGCCTATTCTTGGTCGAAGCAAGAATATATCTGTCTTTAACGATGTTTGTCCAATTTGCTTCAAAGCTTTGACGGGTAGTGGAATACATCAAATTTGGTACGTATGAATTACTATAATTCTCTCTCTATATATCAGGATATATATTATGGTTAATTAACGCAAAAGCTTTATTTGAGATTTTAATAGAATGTGATTTGTGTTCTCTAAAAAAAATAAAAATACAAGGTTTGGGGATCTCTAAGTGTATTTGCTTAAACATTAAAAATATAAAAAGAACTTTGACCAAATTTTAATTGGCTGAAAAGTTTTCAACTTGATTTGGTTTAAGTGAATAACAGATACCATGGAAATTCTTGCAGTTTATTAGCTAATTTTCCGTTTTTTTTTTTTTTTTTTTTTTTTTTTTTTTTTTTTTTTTTTGTGATGTGCTGTTAGTAGAAGTCAGTGGATTTTATAAGTAGTAAAGTTTGATATCAAACATGACAGTGTTGAATGGGGATGAAATTGCATTATAGTCTATTGATTGCCAACTAAGATACACCAAATGCAGATGCATGCAAAACATGGTTCTTTGAAACTAATTCTTGATTCTTAACTGGTAGAATTTTTATTTCCTACAACGCTACTGCTTTAGCTATGCTTAATCTAGTATGAAAGAAATAATAGTCGTACTAAAAAAATGTTAGATATTGATTTTCGGGTCTTGTTGGGTTCACCTATAGCCTGATAACAAAAAATTATCTAACCCGAACCCGACCCGAAAGCAATGTCGGGTTATCGGGTTCGGGTCAAACTAACCCGATAAGCTTTTTCAACGCGATTTGACACGGGGCTATAAGGCTTGTCGGATTCGGATAAGGTCAGCCTCACCCTATTGACTTATACACATCTCTTTTAATGAGTGTTTCTTATATTCTCCAACATATTCATATGAATGTAAAAATTACGGGTTTGATTGTATAATTTTCAACTAATCATGTGTTGATTCATCTTCGAATCTTCATACTATCTTCACTTTCACATCTCCATCAATCTTCAAGTTTCACCACCATTAACACATCAACAAGAGAAACCTTTTGATATCCGTCTTTTATTTATAATGTGGGACTGTTTTTAACAATCCACTTTATGTGTAAAATCATGTTTTCTTCTATTCATTAGAATTTTCTGTTACTTTTTTATGCCTAAGTTGATTCTGAGAATAAGTTGATTCTTAGCTTCCTTAAGAATCAAGGCCTTAAAAAGTTCTTGGTTCATTCATCCTCTTCTGATACATATACATATACATATACATATACATACGCACACGAACATGCACGCGCACGCGCGCACAATTATTGTCTTCTTTCATTTATTTTATTTATTTTTTATTTTTTTTCAAATTTTTCTGAGCACCCTTTTTTTAGTTATTATTATGAAACCAACCATAATATTAATGATATTATAAAACGGTGATATTATAAAACCAACCATGATATTAAGCTTTTTTACATGTAAAAATATTAAAATTTTTCAAAAAAAAAAAAACCATAATAATTACGGTGATATTAAAAAAAAAAAAGCGTAATATATAATCCGGTGATTGAATACTAGGTTGTTAGTTTACGCATTTGACTGCGTGTTTCTTTTTGTTTTGCAGTTGTCTTCCTTGTGGGCACATATATGGAAGTTCGTGTATAAACCAATGGCTTCAACAAAGTCAAAATTATAGCAAGGTTTGTCCGACTTATATATCGATAGTATTAATTTTACCATATCTACAACAATGTATTTTCATTTGACTTTTCTCTTAATATATAGTGCCCACAATGCAAATCCTTATGCACCTTAAAGGATGTTTCTCTTCTTTATGCAACTCGCCCTTGCGATGCGGTTGGTGCCTTACCCAAGGTAATCAATGTGATAAAGCTAAACTTAAAATTCTTTTAATATGAGGTGTGCAACCAATTTTTATTGTAAGTTTTTGTATCACCTCCCTCTTGGTTTTTAAACTCTTTAAAATATTCATTGCAGGTATCTACTAAACGATTTCCATTCACCAAACAGGGTTTTAAGGCATTCATGCGGTATGCATTGCGACGAGTGGATGATGAATCCGGAATGCGGCTTGATGCATCACGACGGCTGGCGGATAAATTTTCATTGCGGGATATTAAATTGCGACGTCGGATGTCGTCATTGAAATGTCGGATTTGTGCGTATCATGAGGGTATAGATTTTTTTGCGCAAAGGTACAAAGAGCACATGACACGAGACAAGGATGAGCGTCGTAATTGGATGGCAATAATGCGAATACAGAAAATCCCATCAAAATCTCCTCCATATCTGGTCCCATGGACTACTTTAGTAGGGCTAGGTAAAGACATGTTTGGTTGGAGGTTATAGAGCCCAAGGAATGGGAAAGATAATCAAAATTGCTGGTTGGTTGGTTGGATATAATGCAATCACTCATTACTATACTTCATTCCTTACCAATTTGAGGGGTATGAAACTTTAGCCACGTTTTTTTTTTTTTTTTTTTTTTTTTTACCTCAACAACCCTCAACCTATCTTTTTATCCCCTGCCTTCTCTTTTATATTTTTGTTGCAGATCTCTTATCTATTTTGCACTTCATTTATCTAAAAGAATTTCATTCCAATCATCTGTTCATATTTTAAAAAAAATAGGTGCATCAACTTCTTCTTGTGATGCATTCAACTTTCTACTCAAATATTAACTAATTTTGTTTACATCGCAAGAAAGTAAAGTTTTTTAGTCAAACTAGATGCAAATGCAATCGCGCGTTACAAACATATGCAGGGCCGACTTTAAGAGAGTGCGAGAGGTGCCATTGCACAGGGCCACCGCTTATCGAGGGCCACAAAATTCCATGCACTTTATTATATGTATATACACAACATGAGGCTTGAGTTTAATTAGTTCTTGCACTAGTGATACATGCGTATTGTGTATGTGTGTTTAAGGGCCTCTTTGTGATGATGGCACGGGGCCACCGAAATCCATGAGACGGCCTTGAACATATGATATGCATCTGTGGCTTTTCAGTTATTGTCATCTCAACATATCAATTTAATTTTTCGCGATAAATATGTTCATAAGTAGATAGATGCAAGTAGTTATGGTGTGCATCCATGCACATTTGTGGTGATAAACGTCCAAATATTGGAAAATTAAAGATACAGAGAATATGTTACGAATTGGATGTATATTGAAAAAGAAAGGGTAACAAAAATAAAGATGCGGATGGTAATATATATTCAGATACATTCTTCAATTATCATACTACAAAATTTTGGATGCATCATGTGATCCTTGTTATCTGACGTGAAACAAATGAGAATGCCGACTAACAATATGGAAATAAGTTGGAGTTACCCTTTTACCCTTATGCACTAAATGAAAATACATACAGTCATTGCCACTGTAACACCCCAACACGGTAAAGGGTAGAAGGTCAAATTATGGTGACATATCAGAACATACATACATAACATAATGAACAGCGGAAGTCTAAAACATAAATAATCAAATGAAAACAAGTCAACACGACTTGATCAAAACATCAGTTCCAAAAGACATCAAATGAAAGGAAACATAACACTGAGTCTTAAATCAAAATAACAATGTATCAAAGTCTAAGATGACTAGGTAAAATAATATAAATCAACACTACTCTCAATCCCATAAGCTATCCCCAGCGTCTAGCTTCAATACATGCCGCGGAGAAAAGAAACGCGGCTGAGCTTAAAAAGCTCGGTGAACAAATATATAAACAAAGTAATAATAATGAAGCAGAAACAAAATCAAAAATAGAAACAGATATGGTGCAAAAGGTATTTTCAAGTTACTTTGTAGCCTTTGTGATTTGAATTTTGAAATGTGTACACCGGGCTGAATGGTTCCAAGATAGGTTGGCTCTTTAAGTATAGCTGAAACAAAAGTTAACACAAAAAAGATATTAAAATAAATATTTCTTAATTATTTGTTAAAGAAGACATAACTTTATTACGTATTTTCATTGGGTCTTTTAATGGACGTCCCCTAGGTCTTTTTGTTGGCGTAGGACATTGAGTGTTTGTTTGTTGGTTGCTTCCTTCAGCTGTGGTTGTTTTGGTTTGGTAAGTCGTGCATCTTCGCCGAATGAGTGAATAATAGCCATAAGTCTTCATCATCATATAGAGGGGAGACCTCTTAAGTAACCAGATAATATGAGGGGAGTCCTCAGTAACCATATGGAGTAGCTAGCTCCCAGAAATGTGAAAGGCGTGTAATGCACACAAGCACCAGTCACCAGACAATATATCATACGATAATCTTTATAACAGATAACAGAAACAGATCTAGGATGCATCCATACGCTCCTGCAGATAAATCATAATCATAGTGGCCATAACAGATAACAGATAAGGGACGGTGTGGCACATCACTCGACCACACTGGAGTCATGTCACTGGTGCATCAATGACACGGCCATGTTACCTTCATGGCTAGGGAAAATGGCTCGGGTAACAAACTGAGGGTCAGATAACATGTCATATAGGTCATATCAAATGGTTCATAATACATGGTTCAGAAGGTCATAACAAAGGTCCATAAATCAGAGGTCAATGTCAAAGGTTCTTAATCAAATTCGTAATCAGAGGTTCATAATTAGAGGTTCATAATCAGAGGTCCATAAATAAAGGTTTAGAAATAAAGGCTCAGAAATAAAGGTCTCAAAGTCAGAAGTTAAACAAATCAGAGATGAGGGCATCCACTATGGTGGTTTATAAAAGGGTTTATGAAAAGATGAAGAGGTCCATAATATTATTAACCATAGTAGACATCCATTTTATGCTTACATGACATGAAGTGGTTCAATATCTTAGACCTTTTCATAATTTAATGCATTGAGTTATGTTATATATTTATAAAGCTTTAATAAGTTTATCTATAGTGGAAATAGGTTTATAAATCTAAAAAGTTTATGTATTTGTGATGTGGCATAATTATAAACCTTTGTAAAGGTTTATCATAGTGGATGCTCTGAGAAGAGTTCATGAGAAACCTGTGAGAAGGTCAGAATATATGTACCTTATTCAAAGCACGCAAACAGAAACAGACAAGTCACACAAGATGAGTCACGGATTACTCCCGCTTCATAGAACCTATAGGAATCAATTATCAAGTATTATTTAAAGTCCATTTGAATCAGGTTACTCCTTTTAGTATACTTTCTATCTTTAGTAACTTTCTATTTTTAGTAACTTTCCAGATTTAGTAAGTTTCCAGAATTAGAATGTTACTGAAATGATTAAATTAGGTTAAACGTTCATAATTGTCATTATTATGGTTTTAGGATTCATTTTAGCAAGTTACCATAGTTTAGGGTTTATAATAAAATTATTACATAATTTAGGTTTTAATATATAATTATCACAATTTACCGTTTAACCATCTAAGTTTCCATTATTTACAAATCAACCCTTTAAGTTACAATATTACTAATTTCATATTTAAACCGAATGTATCCTTGTTGCCATATTAACCTTAACACCATGCAAACTAGGGATGAGCACGGTACCATTTTGGTATCGTACCGGTACCGTTTTCGAGGTACCGTAGTTTTTCCCGACCAAAATATGTTGTCCCGATCCTGGAACCGAGAGGTATACCGGTACCGGGTTCGGGAAATCGGTACTATGCCGAATGTACCGAATTGAGTACCGTTTATAATAAAAATAATCTCAAATTGTACCAATTTGACATTTTTTTTGGATACTCGTTCCTTAACATGTTCTAAAATCTTCTTAATTACAGGTTCTAAAATGAGGAAAGTAAAGTTATACAAATTATGATACTGATGATATTAGAAAGAGCGTAAGTATACGTTATGTTATATAATTATTTATATAGGTATACCGTCAGTACCATTTGCTTATCTTCCTTCCTTGATATCTTGTAGGCTAGCACCCACTGTGATAACACCAATGACAATAAATAAGATGATTACAAGAATCAGTTAATGTATATACAAGCTACTACTAAGTTAGGAGTGCTTAGATCACGAGTTTAGTAAAAAAATTAAGCCTCTTTTTTTCCGGTACTAAATTCGGGATTTCCCGTCTTGGTACCGTACCGATTTTTAGTGGTACCGGAATTTTTTTTTAGCAAATTTCATGGTACTGGTACCGTACCGAGTAGTGATAACCGGTACCGGTACGAGTCGGTACCGGTACGGTTCCGGTACCGTACCGTTTTTCCGGTACCCATGCTCATCCCTAATGCAAACGTAACCTTTTTTCTTCAAAAATCCATACGCACCCCTTTTTGTTACTATAAACCAAACGTGACCCCTTATATTTACAACTCAAACGCACCTTCTTGTTGTTACTTCAGTCGTAATCGATTCAACCACACCCTTTAACTTATAATAAAATTAAAAGCATCTTTTATTCATTTTCTTTCCATTCGAACAAGGTACAAAATAAGCCCTAGTTTTCATCTTTATATATATACACATGCAAAGTCCCAAGATCAGAAAACAAACAACAATTCATATTAACGCATGTATATGTATACGTATATTAGATCACATGTAACTTTTTCTTATCATTTTATGTGACTAAAATAACATGGTTCTTCATCTTTCTTTTCATTCATTCGATCAAACAAAACCAATTTATATGTATAAGTATAGATCGATCAGGTAGTTAACTTATATAAGGTTTCATTTGAGTTTTAAATATGAAAGCATGCATTCCTTTCTTTCGTTTTCTCTTTTTGATCGAATACAGAAACACAACCATGAAATAAAATATTTACATGATATCAAATTGAAGGGAAATAAAGAGCAAAGAAAAGGGTGTTACCCCTTTGAGTGAGCCTTGACAGAAACACAACAGAACAAGGACGCTAGATCAACCAACAAAAGAACCCGAGCAAAAACACAACCCCTATTCGTTCCTAGCTTATACCACGATCAAACCCTTCTTGCTACTTCCTTATTGGTCTCGAACAGAACAGAAACACCAAAAAAATATTTATGCCGCTCTTTTCTTTTAGGGTCAGGGGTTTTTTTTTTAAGAACTTGTGAAGCGTACAAATTTGTGACAGAAAAACAAAACAACCGAACCCTTAATATTGTTGAGTGCTGGGTCGAAGTTGGGCCAAAGGAAACAAGAAATTCATAGGCTTAAAATTAGTTGAATTATTTGGGTCATTTGTGTTGTTACTAGTTTGTGTACAAAAAGAAAATGGCCCAATGATAATTATTCGTGTTGCGTGAAATAGTTCTCGAGTTTATTTTAGGTTTCTAATATATTCGGATTCAAAATATGCATAGAAATTCACTTGTGATGTTTCATTGTAATTTATTTGGTTATACGGTTTATTTGTTACGTTATTTACGGGTTTTATTTATTTTACAAAAATTTTAGGTCGTTATAATTCTTCCCCTATAAAGAGAAAATTTCGTCCGCGAAATTCAAATGAAAACGAAGTAGAGACATAACAAATCATAACAAGCATGAAAACTTGGTTTCTCATGACCCCATCTAGTCGATCTAAGTTGACTTCGGTTGCACTCGAAAGGAACATATCAAATTGAATCAAATTAGATGAATAAGATGCCACATGCAGAGACGATAGGGATATCCCCTCGAAAGGAATACATCGAAGACGTCATGAACATGCGACAACTGAGGCTAACACTCTTCAAATCCCAAAATGTCACTCCTCCAAGTTCTCAAACAATCATGCATCCAATATAAATTTTCTAAAGTATTCTCATAACTACCAAATCCACTTCCACATAATTGAATCCTTACTCATAGCAGATCGTAATGCAACAGTTCAACGGACATGAAACGCATAAGTAGCAAAACATGAGTGTAACTCGATCGATAAAGTCAGACGGTAGAAAGCTCTACAACGAAACATAAAATCGTTATCGGAATACAGAGATCAACACCCATATCTCGAGGATCCAAACATATCAAATCGTACGGCGATAAGGCTAATCAAACGTATAGGTCGAAAAAACCTAAAGTCTCACTAATCGCAGATAGCCGCCAACGGAAACAGAAATCTAAGGCTTCTCTAAGGCACTCTTCAAGATATCCTATGAACACAATAAGTGCACTTTATATGACGTTAGTATTATCACGTTGATCAGGCGTCATAATACCAGCATCACATAAATATGCCCTCATGATGGTCATACTTTATCTGAAGTCGTGAATCAAAACCTATAAACCACCTAACAGTCCAACTATATCCCAGGGTTGGTCCTAATCAAAAATCAATAACGGAACGATGTTGGCAAAACCAATGAAACTCGTAATGACGTAACGAAATCAAACAATTCCTTCAGAAAGAAACACGTTGCCAAAAGTATCAGTTCTACCACCATTCAAGCAAACAAATCAAAACAGAATACGTAAGATCATTACATATCGGAAATTAATCGAACTTAAAATATCCAAAGCATTTGTCCAACAATGTCAGTGTATCAAAAGAGAAAACAAGAAACATAAATGCCAAAATCCATAAACAAGTGGAAATAATTCAAAGACTAATTGCGCGCACGGTCTCCTGCCTGAGCTGATATGTCGTCCTTGGCATTGTTGTTGATGGCACGGTTCTTAGTGCAATCTTTAACCTGGTGTTCTGTGGAGCCACATGCATAACATCCTCCGGTAGTTCTACGACACGTACCCTCATGAGCTCTTCCACAAGTAGTACAATTAGGAGCAGATGACGAAGAACCTGCATACTTCCTCCGGTCGGTATACCCCGCATAACGGTCTTGCTGACTACTCCGCCCTTGCTATTCTCTCCCCGACCTCTGACTGTTGTTGTTGTGAACTGATCGATCATTCCCATACTTAGTAGTGGACTTCTGGTCCTACCCCTTTGACTCCTGTCGCCTCTGATCAAAACCCCGGTCCTGTCGACCCCTGTACTCAAAACCCTGATCCTGACGAGCCTTGTAGTTAATACCTTTACCATCTATGCCCCTCTTGTTTGAACCCTAATCAGCATGAAGTAACTCAATGTTACTAGCCGCATCCGCAACCTGCGCAACATTGGTGTAATCAGTATTCACAATCCGATCTAAAACCCACTTCTTCAGTCCCCACTTAAAATGCCTAGCCTGCTTATAAGCATCACCAGCAGCAGGCCCAACAAAACTGGCCAACCTCAGAAAATGTATGAAAACA
Source organism: Artemisia argyi (assembly GCA_030686995.1). Classification (NCBI taxonomy): domain Eukaryota; kingdom Viridiplantae; phylum Streptophyta; class Magnoliopsida; order Asterales; family Asteraceae; genus Artemisia; species Artemisia argyi. The sequence goes on along the minus strand of CM060689.1, from coordinate 15,553,542 downwards.
AACGAAAATGTATGAAAGCAAAAAAAACGTTTATTAGAAAAAAAATTAATAAATAAAAAAGATAAAAAACGTTTATTAGAAGAAAAAAAACGTGAATTTGGAAAAAAGATAAAAAAAAAAACAAAAAAAAAAAAAAAAAAAAAAAAAAAAAAAAAAAAACTATTAAATCAAACTAAATGAATGATGTAAGCACTAAAATAATAGTATTCAAAATAAAAGGACTCAAGAAACCATGTGAATTAAAAATGATAAAGAGGTTTTGGAATAAGAGAGAGAGAAAAAAAAAATCATCAAACACCTAGTTAGATGACGGACAAAGCAGGAGTATGGATGACATGTCCAATGTCAACATACCTCCAAGACAAACTCAGCCAACACTTCACCTTAATCAAATCATGGCAACTCCCATCCAAGACAGACTTCTTAACCCATCACTCAACTTCAATAAAAGCAATAGTAGGCAACGGGTCGCACGGAGCAGACGCGACACTTATCGACTCATTTCCATGTTTGGAAATCATAGCAAGTCACAGCTCTGGGTTAGACCAGATTGATCTGGAGAAATGTAGGGAAAAAGGGATAAGGGTTACGTCTACTCCTGATGCTTTGACTCATGAAGTTGCTGATACTGCTGTTGCGTTGGTTTTAGCGACGCTTAGGAGGATTTGTGTCGCTGATGGGTTTGTCAGGAAAGAGTCGTGGAAGAATGGGGACTTTGGTTTGACCACTAGAGTATTTTTTCTTGACTTTCTTTACATCAAATTTAGGGGGTGTTTGGGATTGTTTAATATCTTTTGCTTCTTACCTTTTTTATAGACAAGCAATTTGATGTTTAGACGATAATCTAAATGGTATAGTTTTCGATGAATAGATAAACCAAATGGTTGTCGGTTCGAGTTCCAAAGTTATGTTTGGGACAAGTGTGAAATATATTTTTATGTATACAATATATATAGTGACTGTGTTACTTTGATGGTCAAAAAATATGCACATGTGAAATATGTAAATACATTTTTTGAGAAATGAGTATTTTTAAGCTGTTTTTCTTCTGCTTATAAGCACAAACATAAGAGAAAAAATAAGCCATCCCAGACTCACTCTAAAGTCTAAATTATATTTGAAGTGATTATTAGCTGTACCCAAACACTGCACGTACAATAAGTCGTTAAACTGTTTAAATGCGCTTACCCAAACACCTCCTAGCTAAGCTTATATGATTACTCAGAAGTAATATGAGAGTTGGAGCAAATAAACAGATAAATAGATAAACCACTTTAATAGACAACCACTACGAAATACCCTCAATCAGAATACCAAATATATTTTGACCCCGGAATTTCAAGTTTAAATCATTAATTTTTCAGTATTTACTTGCAGGTTAGTGGAAAGTCAGTTGGGATCATAGGCTTGGGAAGAATCGGCTCAGCAATCGCTAAGAGAATGGAGGCGTTTGGTTGTCCAATTAGTTACTACTCTAGATCACAGAAACCAACTTCAGGTTACAAGTACTATCCAAACGTAATTGAATTAGCTTCCAATTCTGAAATCCTAGTTGTCGCATGCTCATTAACAGAAGTAACTCGTCATATAATTAACCGTGAAGTGATAGATGCTTTAGGGCCAAATGGATTTCTAATTAACATTGGACGAGGTGGTCATGTAGATGAGCCAGAGCTTGTGTCAGCTCTTGCTGAAGATAGACTTAGTGGGGCCGGGCTTGATGTATTTGAACAAGAACCTGAAGTGCCTGAGCAACTCATAGGTCTTGATAATGTAGTTTTAACGCCTCATGTTGGAAGTTGTACACAGGAAACCCGTACGGCTATAGCTGATCTTGTTGTAGCAAATCTAGTAGCTCACTTTGCTAATGAACCATTGTTAACGCCTGTTATTTAACGGGTCATGTAAGTCAAGGTAATTAATTTGCATAACGAATTTCCGATTCATTGAGGCTATCGGTATTTATAGTGATTTAGGCATTGCTTATTGTATTAAACTCATATATCCCCTTTTTTGGTTTATTACTAAACTAAAAAAGTTTTATAATCTCTTTGTTTACTTTGCTTGAAGCTACTAATGAGTTTCTTCATTGCCACTAATCTGTATTGTAAGAAGAGATTTTAGGCACTTATTTTAATTATTATTCTTAAGTACCCAATATAAAATTTGCAAAGAGGAAATGTAGTCGTAGTGAGGTATATCCTAAGGTGCTTGATGAAAATGGTGAATAAAAGGTGATCAAGATATATGTCTGCAAATGTATTCTAGTTCAGTTTCATATCAGCATTGTATAGGTGTTTTTGAATGCTGCAGCAATTGTTGTATTGTCAGCATTTTTAAGGAGTGTTTGGGACATGTCCATCACTTCTTAAAATTTGTATATATTGTACATATTGAGTTTGGAAGTAATATATTTCACCTTTTCACCAAAAATTAGCCAATCTAATTTTCGAGTTATACCCATATATACGAATTTTTAAATGTAATGTATTATCTCATACAATCTTTGGTCGTTGATCATGTCTCCTAAAATGTCTTAAGCGGATGTGTTTGGGTAAGCAACTTACTTTTCCGCTTATGAAATTATTGAACTTTTGAACGGCTAATAAACTCTCATAAGCCCAAAAGGTTTAGCTTATTGGTTTTTCAAAAGTTCAATAAGTGCATAAGTTGGATATGTACACCCACTTATTATGCAGGGTATGGGTGCATTGCACTATCTAAGCGCTATTAGTTGTTTTACGATCAAGGGAAAAACAGCTTATTCAGCACATATAAACTGTTTTATAGAAGCCTGAATAAAGGGGCTTGTATATCTAAATGCTTTAAGCTCATAAGTGAATAAACACAAACTACTCATTAGACGCAATGGGGTATTCATGGAGCTGAGTGGCTAGTCATGGTTTGTAAACTGTTAACCCAGGACTGGAGGAGCAAACTCAGTGAGAAATTTCAATCAACCCCTAAAAGTATAATTAACATATCATGTGACATTCTCAGCAACACAAATTATTGTTCACGAGTGTAGTTGCGGGATATACTCCCTCCATTCTAAAAAGAGTGCCCACTAACATAAAATGGACAAATTATTATATGTGTAATTAATGCTAGTTTTTAATTGATAATAAATCACTTTTACCCTCATAGTTAACATAAAAATTAGGAATGAGTAATTAATCGATGTTTTGGTTATAAGGGAAACGTAAAAAACTAGTAATAATGACTATCAAAAATTAAAAATTGGAGATTTATTTCGGGAGGTGGACACTTTTTATAAGACGGAGAGAGTAGCTTTTGGGATTATAGAACATGCGACAAGTCACAAAGGATATCATATGCATATTATAAGTAAGGTTGGATGGACCTACTGTGGTTGATTGTTATTCTATTTTTTTTACTATTTTTTAACTTATGAAAATTCTATTGTAATTTCATGTTTAATCTTTTATATAATACAAGAATTACATCATTTTGGAGTGTTTTTGCAAAACCCTTCTCATTGAAAAAAAATTGGACCAATAGGAGAGCTCGATTTTGACACATAAGCAAAATCAAGCAATGTGATTGGCCAATAAAAAGTCAAAATTGAATTGATTTTGGTCAAACTTTAATAAATTTGGTGGAGAATTTGATTGATAAAAAAACACATAAAAATATAGGTGTCAAATTTATAAAAATAAAAACTTAAGAAAAGAGGATGTAATTAATAAAACCTTAGTGGTTAAGTGTAAAATTATAAGTCTCCGTGTTTTTTAATAACTTTAGATACGGAGTAATAAACAAATAACCCCTTACACTTCATACCCCCTATACTTTATAATGTTAACTTTGTTTAAAATTACATGAGTGATAGTATTAGTTTTTTTGACTTTCATCTATTAAAATAAATTTGGTAAATATGCGAATTAGTTTTATTATACGTTAATATTTTTTAAACTAATGTTAGTTTTAAACTTTCATACATTAGAATTTTTTATTTTAATAAGGACTCATGTTACTATTTAAAAGTTTAATTTATGCGTACACGGGTTTGAAATACGGCTAAATTATTAGTAACGGGAATATAAATATCAAATGGTAAGTATGAGTTACTGTGATATAAAATAAATATACGCGATTCTACTTATAGCAACGACTCATAAAATTGTTATTTAAAATTTATATATGGATATCCATAAAAACATTTTAAAAACTTTACGGAACATATTTTAACTTTATCAATGCTCATTATGTGCCACTAAACTCGCACATTTTGTACAACATGATATCAATAGTTAAAGTTAAACAACAACATTAATCTCAAACTCAACATCTCTGTCAGTTAAAAATGTTATACAAAGCTAATTATTAAAAAAAATAAACAAAAACACATCGGTTAGATAGTCATTCTTTAATATAGAAGGTGTTTTCCTTAAATTATAAAAAATGCACGCATCACAATCCTTATTTTATAAGAATCACCTCCTAAATCAAAACGAAAAACTACGTAGATGATAACCTAACTTTATTCATTGACTTGATGTTTCAGAAAAATAATAAAAAAAAAATAAATAAATAATAGTTGGTCGTTGTAAAGGAATTAAAAGTATGTACATGAGAATTATTCAGCAAGAATATATAGTTTTTAATTAGGTTATTACGTTACTATACTGCGATAATGTTATTAACTTGGTAATCACGGATGTGAGATACAACCATTATTCTATACTTATAATTTATGTGTAAACCCCTTTTTGCTTCTGAATAGATTCCGAAAGAGACCTCAACAGCACTTTGGCTTATGCCTTATCTAGCTGATAGTTTTTAGTAAAATTTTTTATGGTTTAACTTTTTTGTTATACACACCAGCTTTTAGTAACTTTTTTTTTTTTTTTTTTATGTTTTATTGAAAATTTCTACACTTAATATTTATGTTTTTACTATAAACACACTAAGCTATGATAGAATTAGTTGGGAGTTCAGGGGTTTTTTACTAAGCTTCTCAAAAAAGCTTATAACTTTATCATAAACTTATTGTGTTATGGTAATTGAATAAGCCAATAAGCACCTTTAATAAGCATAACCAAACACCCCTTTAGTTCTAATATGAAGTTTTCTGATTTGATGTTATGACTAACTTTGTTGTTATTCTCACAATAATGCAACATGTTAGTGGTTTTTGCAGTTTTATGATCTTATCGCACACACTAAAGTGTAATGCAATTTATTGTGTGCGTTTTTTAAAGGAGGATTAAGTATCAATACATGATTGTTATAGAAGGTTAATGTACCAAATATGTGTTTTAGTGCCTATATGAGGAATTTTATGGTAGGAATTCTTTTCAGAGTGTAATTTGTCTTTGAATGAATTAATAAAACTTAGCAGGTGTTTACCGTCATTGATAACACAACCAACGGTCTAAAATATGGGTGTGTTTTACCTTGATGATTTAGGCTAATTTTGAAGAAAGTTGCATTAAAGTGAAAGGTCGATAAGGATTCAAACAATCCTAAAAGACTTACGGATGTACTCTGTCATTTTTTATGCATTTATAATTTACTTATACAAGTAATAATAATTTCTTTATATAGTTCGGGTTTAGAGAAAAATTATTCTTATACATTATAAATAATCGTAAGATTAAATTTGAGTTCTACCAATTACATTTTTTTTTTTTTTTTTTGTTTCTTTTTATGTAATAAAGAAACTATAGTGTAAGCATCTATGTTAATTTGGTAATTTTATGATCAAATATGAGAAGTAAATAACACAAATTTATGAAAATACAAATTTTCAAACAAAAAGGTACATTAGTAAACATGGTATGATGATTATTCATAATCAAGAAAATGAATCAATCTTTAAAGCTATCTAAATATGCTACATATATTAACGAAAATATAAGTAAAAGAAATATCACAATTACAAAACACATCGTAAATTGATAGCACGGGTTTGCAAAACTAAAAGCATATATCACTAAAATCTCATGCAAGTCAAGTATCATTATGTGATTTTGCTTGAATAATAAAATATAATTTTTATTCCAAAACCATTCTCCTAAACTAATAGGTAGATTATAACATATATACATATGATTTTTTATTTTTAGTCCACTAAGTAAAACTATTTGAAACATGTTAAGTGGTTCATTTCTTAATCGATAATAATACATAATCAAAACGAAATTTTAAAAACCCTGTGCGTGCACAGGTATTATAACTAGTCAACTTAAACACAAAGTATCATATTTACTCAAAATATTTTTAATTATATTGTATATTGCGCATTCAAAACTTATGAAGGCATCATATATTAAATTAAATAGCTCGGAGAACATCTAACAACTTTTATTTAAGTATTAAAAATTATCAATACTCATAACATTATCAGGCTAGAAGGATAATCAAAGATGACTTGAACCAACAAAGGGCTTATATCTCAATGTTAATTCATGTTATGTGAGACACTATTCAATTAAATGGTTGTGGTTTAAGTAATGCTAAAGACGTCAAAGATAGTTTGTGGTGCATAATATGTAAGATAAATAGTTGCCGTTCAAAAAAAAAAAAAAAAAAAATTAATTTGCATATAATTATATTGTATATTAATTCTTCATAGTCTCACAAAACAAGTGCAATACCCGTGTGTTGCACAGGTACACTTGTTTTCATTACACCGTTTGTATAAGTTAGATCGTGTTTAAATGTATACAGTTAAAAAGATAAGTTAGATCGTGTTTAAATGTTTTCATTACACCGTTTGTATAAGTTATATTTTTTTTAATCTTTTCTTCAATCACATCATCTTAACGGAGAGTATCATATCATGCATGACACACAATTACAATAAACCACAATAATATTATATAGATCAAGCCCATAAATTTACCTTTTTTTGTTTGTTAATTAGGATGACCCTTGTGCTTTTTGCCTTTGAATCGATCGACAACATATCCAAGAATATGTGAACAATGTTAAACATGACAAACTGTACAAAAAGAGTACGTTTTGTCCCCTTAGTAGTATGCATATGAAGATTTTTCACTTACAGATTAGCCGGATTAATCATGTATCCGTTCATCAAGAAGACTCCCCAATTAGCATTTATAATAAAACTTAAACATGGGTTTACAGCTATGCAACATATGTATTGCACCCAATATAGCACGAAATTATATGCCTACAATTATATGATTCTACACCCCGTTATACTTTTTTGCTATAGTAAAATGATATTATGATTTATGAATAAGCTTCATTAAAAGTAGAATAAATGTGAAAACGTAATGTAAACATTACTACATTAGGTATGTTGTAATTAAAGGGGGAATGGAAAAGATTATTATGATGGAATGGAGAAATGTTGTTTGTTTACATTTATGTAATGTAATACTTTATTACAAGGAAGGATCTATTACACCAAAATCATTCCTTAGGGGCCCCCAGCTTTTTTTTATTAGGATTTCATTACATTTTATCATACAAACCAAACATGATTAATAAATGTAATTAATCATTACATTACACTGTTTATTCCATTACGTCGGTCATTCCATTCATTCGACATTTCATTCCGTCCTACCAAACGAGCGAGATTCCCATTAGTAATCGTAGTAATTATAATACAGAACAATTAAGCTTAAAATATGGTGGTTAGGGACTTAGGGGGTTAAATGAAACATAAGTTCCAATTTCGAGTTAATAAAGAAATAAAGTTAGAAGAATTCGACGACAAAGTAGCAAGAAAAAGGGTGGAATGAGTTAGTTTTTTATTTGTCATCTACATTTTTATTAAAGATTTTAAAATTTCAAGTATTTTACAAATTAATCATGTGTTAAAATAAAACAATTGCATTTTAAGTTGTATTGTGAAGAAGTTGACTTAGTCCTAATTTGATTTTATACGGTTTAGATTAAATATTAAGTTGATCCGACGACTTATAAGGTGTGCCATGTCACCTTTCTTTCTCTCTAAAGTCTAAACCATATTGAAGTGATTATTAGCTGTACCCAAACACAATAAGTCGTTAAACTGTTTAAATGCGCTTACCCAAACACCTCCTAGCTAAGCTTATATGATTACTCAGAAGTAATAAGAGAGTTGGAGCAAATAACCAGATAAATAGATAAACCACTTTAATAGACAACCACTACGAAATACCCTCAATCAGAATACCAAATATATTTTGACCCCGGAATTTCAGGTTTAAATCATTAATTTTTCAGTATTTACTTGCAGGTTAGTGGAAAGTCAGTCGGGATCATAGGCTTGGGAAGAATCGGCTCAGCAATCGCTAAGAGAATGGAGGCGTTTGGTTGTCCAATTAGTTACTACTCTAGATCACAGAAACCAACTTCAGGTTACAAGTACTATCCAAACGTAATTGAATTAGCTTCCAACTCTGAAATACTAGTTGTCGCATGCTCATTAACAGAAGCAACTCGTCATATAATCAACCGTGAAGTGATAGACGCTTTAGGACCAAATGGATTTCTAATTAACATTGGACGAGGGGGTCATGTAGATGAGCCAGAGCTTGTGTCAGCTCTTGCTGAAGGTAGACTTGGTGGGGCTGGGCTTGATGTGTTTGAACATGAACCTGAAGTGCCTGAGCAACTCATTGGTCTTAATAATGTGGTTTTAACGCCTCATGTTGGAAGTTGTACACAGGAAACCCGTACGGCTATAGCTGATCTCGTTGTTGTTGGAATTATTATATCATGACCTTCATATAAATAAACCAAGTACATCAAAGTGAGCATAGCGGAAGCAATTATAATAAGATCGAATAACATGTAATTAATTACTGTCAATAATTAAATAGTAAACATACCTTTGTTATTCTAGCCCGAACAAGAATCAAAAGCAATCTTCCGGAACAAGAACCATAATTAGGGTTTATATGGATTACAAGAATTACCCCTTACCTCTTTTGTAATTCAATTCAAGAATCAAACAATAGTGTGTTTGATTCACGTTCTTGTACACACGTACTAATTCAAGAAAAAGTTTATGCAAGTAATAAACACAAAATCTTTTTGGATCTATGAAAATTGAAAACCCTTAGGGTTTTGTTTGATGGATCGACCAAGAAAAGAAAGAGGAGAGAAAACACCAAGATGTGTGCGTAGAAGTTATGAGAAAAACATGCATCTTGGGTTTGCTTATATACTACACAAAACTTGGAGCTCAAGGCACAAAGGAGGTGGGTTGCCCCCCTTTGCCGATCGGTTTTGGAGCCCCTAGGGGTTTCCGGAACCTTCTCTTGTTTCCATGTTTTGTCTAGTATTACTTTCCTAATCTTCGTTTAATAAATAATTAGTCATTAATCATTAAATACTAATTACTATTATTTATTTTGTGTTTAATAATTAATTATAACATTTTATAAATAATTATTACTTTTTCTCTTCATACGTATTGTGTGCAATCTCGTGATCTCAAGTTCGATCCTAACACACGACTATTATTATTTTGTCTATAAAACCAACAGCTCCCACTTAGACATATCATAATAGTGTGATCACATCGGTTAGCGTCTTGCAACATGCCGATGCCTCTAGTACAACTTGAGTAAGGCTCCTGGAAAACCTTTTAATGATTTCTCATTATTATTATCCCTTTGTTTCTAATACCGTGTTAAATAAGGATATGGATCTAGGTCATTACTTAATTAACCATTTTGTTTCTCGTTGTTAGAAATTGACAAGATTACCAAATCTTTTGAACCTTTCAAGAAAGACCTTTGGGCGTGACCACGCAAACACCTTGACAACCCTACGAGGGGCCCAGCAGTATTAAACTTCAAAAATTAATTTGAAGGAACAAATTCTTTATTGATTACAAGCAAAACACACAAACTTTGTAACACTTCCGAAAACAACCCTTATGACTACCAGTTACGTATAGCGTTAAGTTGTTCCACAAAAATGTACTACATTCATGACCGTTATCTTGTATCTCAAGTCTAAGGATAACTTCTTATGATTTACTTAATGACAAGATCCATAAAGTAACATCATATAGTTGGGATAAGTCCTATATTCAGTATCATCGAATATCATCTGAAATGGCATGTCTACGCATCAATATACTTAAGTATATTATACCAACTTCAGATTTGTCTTAATTTAATAATATTCCCATATTATTAACTGACAACGGACAATTTAGAATAACTCTTATTCATGGATTTAAACATGCAAAAATAGGACAACAATAATTAATAACATAAATAAACATAACAACATACTTTATTTCATTAAAATAATAATTGTTTACAATATCCTTTATCCAAATACTAATCACAGTTATGCATGAAACTACTAGCTAATTTAAGTCCAATTCCATTGGCTAATTCATTAAGCTTCTCTTTCGCCAAAGCCTTAGTGAACGGATCAGCTAAGTTATCATCTGTGTGAACTTTCAGCAGATTTATTTCACCTTCGTTAACCTTTTCACGAACAAAGTGATACTTCCGTAGAAAATGTCTGGTGCCTCTCATGACTCCAGGTTCATTGGCAAATATGATTGCAGCAGAATTGTCACAATACATATTAATAGGTAATTCAATTGAAGGCATAACACCAAGCCCAGAAACGAATTTCCTAATCCAAACAGCCTCCATAGCAGCTTCTGAAGCAGCAATGTATTCAGCTTCTGTTGCAGACATCGCAATTGTACTCTGCTTCTTGCTCCTCCAGTCTACAGCTCCTCCATTAATAACAAAGACATAACCCGTCTGAGACTTCGAATCATCTTTATTACTTTGAAAGGATGCATCGCAGAAACCTGTAACACAAAGTTCTGCAGCTGGATTTCCACCATATACCAAAAACATATCTTTTGTATTCCTCAAATACTTAAGAATATGCTTAACAGCAATCCAATGTTTATCACCTGGATTCTGTTGAAATTGACTGGTAATATTTTGAGCAAACGCCACATCTGGCCTTGTGCACTTAACCGCATACATAATAGATCCTACAGCCGAAGCATAAGGAACTTTACTCATGCGAGTCACCTCAGCAGGTGTTGAAGCACAAAACTCATTACATAAGCCATGTTTTACTTCCATCGGCAAATATCCTTTCTTGGAATTTTGCATATTGAATCTTTTCAATATTTTGTCAATGTAAGCACTTTGACTTAATCCAATTAACCGCCTTGATCTATCTCTATAGATTTTGATTCCCAGAATGTATGCAGCTTCTCCTAAATCTTTCATAGAAAAGCACTTTCCAAGATATGCCTTAACCTTTTGCAAACTTGGAATGTCTTTTCCCATGATCAATATGTCATCAACATATAGAATTAGGAAAATTACATTATCACTCCCACTAGCTTTGTGATACACACATGGCTCATCAAGATTTTGAGTGAATCCAAACTTTTTGATCTCAGCATCAAACCTCTTGTTCCATTGTCAGGATGCTTGCTTTAATCCATAAATGGACCTTTTAAGCTTGCATACACGATTTGGAAATTCTGGATTTTCAAACCCTTCTGGTTGTGCCATATAGATGTCTTCATCTAGATGACCATTTAAGAAAGCGGTTTTCACATCCATTTGCCAAATCTCATAGTCATAGTACGCTGTTATAGCTATGAGAATTCTTATAGCTCTTATGTCTGCTACAGGAGAAAACGTCTCCTCGTAATCAATTTCAAAAGTTTGAGTAAGACCTTTAGCAACTAGACGAGCCTTATAAATGTGTGCATATCCATCCATGTCAGTCTTAATTTTGTAGAGCCACTTACTCCCAACTACCTTGGCACCAGGAGGTAAGTCAACTTCTTCCCAGACTTCATTGTCATGCATGGATTGTATTTCCCCATCCATAGCAGCTTTCCATTTAGCCTTTTGAGGGCTATTAATGGCAGCTTTATAACTAGTAGGTTCATTAAGATCCCCTAGTGTATGCTCATCGACCTCTACATTAAGACATAGACGGTCAGGAGCTTTCACAGATCTTGAAGATCTGCGAATGGGAATTACCTCAACTTCCGGTGGAGGACCCAGACTTTTTGGTTCTATAGGAAGTGTGCTAGTGTTTTCTGAAGGTAATGCATTATTTAGATCATCTTCTAGATCATATACTCTCCCACTGATTTCTTGAATTACAAAATCACTTTCAAGAAAATCACCATATCTTGCAACAAACACTTTGTTCTCGGGTGGGTAGTAAAAGTAGTAACCCATTGTTTCCTTTGGGTATCCTACAAAAATGCATTTGACAGATCTTTGTTGGATTTTATCTTGTGAGTCACGTTTAACATACGCCTCACAACCCCAGACCTTTAAATAAGACAAGTTCGGAGCTTTTCCAGTTCATATCTCATATGGTATCTTATCAACCTTCTTGGTGGGAACCATATTCAAAATACGAACAGCTGATTCAAGAGCATAATCCCAAAAAGACAAAGGAAGATTAGTAAGATTATACATTGATCGAACCATGTCCAACAATGTACGATTCCTTCTCTCAGATACACCATTTTGTTGTGGAGTATATGGAGATGTGAGATTCTGGACAATTCCATTCTCAGTTAAGAAATCTTTAAAATCTTGACTAAGGTATTCACCACCTCGATCAGAACGAAGAGCTTTAATCTTCTTTCCCAATTGCAATTCTACTTCTGCTTTGAAAACTTTAAATGTTTCAAACACCTAATGTTTATGTTTAAGTAAATAAACATAACCATAACGGCTGAAATCATTTGTAAAAGTTAAGAAGTAAACAACACCTCTCCTTGACACATGTCTAAGTGGTCCACATACATCCGTATGTATCAAACCAAGTAGATCTGAAGCTCTTTCCATGTTATTATGAAAAGGTTTCTTCGTCATCTTCCCAGAAATACAAGATTCGCATTTATCAAATGACTCATCATTGATATTATTCAAAAGCCCTTCACGTTGCAGCTTTTGCATGTGAGTCTTGCCTATATGGGCAAGTCTACAGTGCCAAAGGTAAGACGAATTCAAGTCATACTTCATTCTCTTACTTATGCTGTACATCAAATTATTATTATTGTTGGAAGTCACACAATTATTCATATCAATTTCAAACACACCATTCACAGCAACAGCATTAAAATAAAATACACCATTTAAAGAAACAGAAATTTTATTGCCATCAATAGTATGAGAAAAACCAAGATCCAACAAAAATGAAAAGGAAACAACACCTCTAATTATAGAAGGTGCATAATGACAATTGTTTAAACAAAGTACTAAACCCGAAGGTAAAACTAAATCAAACATTCCTATGGCTTCAACTGCTGTTTGTGCTCCATTTCCCACATGCAGAAATTGCTCCCCATAAGCTAGTCTCCTTTCCTCTCTAAACCCCTGCAGTGTATTACAAATATTAATACCACATCCAGTATCATATACCGAGGAATTAAATTTATGAGATAAAGTAAATAATTCAATGACAAATAAGTTACCTGAAGTGCTGGCGCCTATGTGCCCAGTCTTCTTAACCTTATTGTTTCGCAAGTCATCGAGATAAAGAGGACAATTCCTCTTCTAGTGGCCCATCACCTTGCAGTAATGGCATCCTTGATCCTTCTTTAGATTATTCTTCACAAGAGGGTTCTTCTTAGGTTGAGGTGGTTGATAAGCCATAACTTGCTTATTCTTATCAGCCTTCTTCTTTCCTTTACCCTTCTTCTTGCTCGCATTTGGCTTGTTAATTCTACCCCCTTGTATAGCAAGAACTTGGGGCGTAGGAGCCTTTGGTGTCAACCCTTTCTCGTAATCAATGAGCAGTGCGTGCAATTCACTTACTGTCTTCCCCACGCAATGCATATTGAAGTTCCTCACAAAACCATTAAAATCCTTGTTAAGGGATCTATTTATTAAGTTCACAGCCATATCATTGTCACAGGGTTTCTTAAGTGTTTGTAGTTGATCCATGAAACTTTTCATCTTCAACACATGAGCACTCACAGGTTCACCATCACCCTGCTTACAACCATGTAGAGCCTCCATCAAATCGTAAATCTCTACATTCGATGGTTTCTCATATAGTTTCTTTAGTTCATCAATCATGTTCATGGGGAAATACTCTTCAAACTGCCTTTGAAGAGGTGTGGACATTGCCCCTAACATCATTGCAGCCACATCAATATGTTCCTTACAATCAAGATTCCATTTGGCCTTAGCAGCATCAGTAGCTGCATCGCCTACAGGTTCTTCAGGACAAGGCGTTTTCAAGATTTCAAGTTGACCAGTCACTCGCAGGACAATCCTTAGTGAACGGTACCAATCATTGAAATTTTCCAAGCCAATCAATTTTTCTCGTTCAAAATAAGTTTTGAACACAGAACAAAAGTTGGTGTTATCAGTTTGAGCCATTTCTACAGATAAAGAAAGTTCAAAACATTAGTATTTTTGATAATACAATTTTTCCAAGAAAATTAAAATACCCAAGGAAATAATATCCATAGAATAATCTTGAAAACTAGGATCCTCCATAAACATAGTTTCATCACATCAGTTGATCTGCTAGTAATAAAAGTATAATATGAGGTAACTTGTCGTACAAGTAATTGGCATAACATTTGTCCAATTCCTAGATATATGGGATTTACAATCACAAAACATTTGTATTGTAAGCATGTTTAGTCCCCATCTTAATGCCTTGAGTCCAAGATCTCACTTACTACTCAATTTAAGTCTTCTAACTTAAAAACTGCAAACTCACAAATCCATCACATCAGTTGATCTGCTAGCAATGAATTTATGAAATTTACCTCTCCATTGCAATCTCGCCAAGTTCTCACGTGATGTAAATTACAACTTCAAGTGTTCTTAATTAGATGACATTCGACTTAATTTTATAAGGGTATTAATATTTTGTTGTGATCAAAATAATGTATGAAGAAGCATGCATACAACTTCATAACATTGGTTTTACAAAACATTTTTATTACCAATTAGCTAAGAGTAAAATAACAAAGTTTTGATTGAGGTATCGGGTTCACCAATTAAAGAATTACCATCAATTATCGTCCACTATATCGTACTTTTGCATAAGCCCGAAAGCTTAGTGTTTCGGATAATCATTGTGGAATTGTGGATAATTCACCCTTAAGATGACAGTGTACATGTAATGCTTGTTCGGTAAGTCTAATTTACACACAAACGAGCGTTAAGACAGAATGTTGTCTCTCTAAGGCCACAATTTAATGCGTTGCCATCCTTATACCCATCTTATAGTGTGTAAACTTCGGTCGAGCCTATTTAACCATTACGTACAAAAACATCAATCAACCAATCCTTTGAAATTTTAAACTCTTAAAAACCAAAACAATTTCGCCATTATTTAGTCCGTATTATTTTTCTATTCAAAAAATTACCCTTTTCGTTTATAAACATGTCTAACACAATTAATAAACAAAAACAAGTAATATACAATAAAAAAATAAAACAACTAAATAAAAAAATATACATAATCATAACAATTAAATATGTATAAAACATGTAGCCACATGCAAATCTTATTCAATAGTCCTATTAATAATCAAATCTAGGTGTATTACGTATTAATTCAATTAGGGCTTTCTTCTTCTTGGAAAAAGAGCCACATACATCGATAAATCGATTGCGTAAGCCAAAATTAAATAAATACCACATAGCACATAATTGATTACTTAATATTGGAGTCTTCCCCAATTCGACATCTATTAATAAATTTACATGTTTCGATATAACTTAACCATTAATTAATATAAACAATTTAAACCATTTAAATTATAACACAATATAAAAATCCATGCAAATATGCACTTTTTCATGGATTTAGCTTAACAATTAACATATTGCACCAAGATCGTTTACTAAAATGCATAACAATTACATGACATCCTAGGGTTTCTAATCATATTAAAAAATTAAAAACCAAAACCCTAAAAACCCTAATTAGGTCAATCGACCAATAAAAAAATTTAGGGTTAGGAATCTAACAAATAAACCCTAAAAACATGTAACTAAACGAATCAAGATCCAATTTTTATGCGTTTCGATAATTAATTACACATTATAACGACTCTAGATGCCACTGTTGGAATTATTATATCATGACCTTCATATAAATAAACCAAGTACATCAAAGTGAGCATAGCGGAAGCAATTATAATAAGATCGAATAACATGTAATTAATTAATCAATAATTAAATAGTAAACATACCTTTGTGATTCTAGCCCGAACAAGAATCAAAAGCAATCTTCCGGAACAAGAACCCTAATTAGGGTTTATATGGATTACAAGAATTACCCCTTACCTCTTTTGTAATTCAATCCAAGAATCAAACAATAGTGTGTTTGATTCACGTTCTTGTACACACGTACTAATTCAAGAAAAAGTTTATGCAAGTAATAAACACAAAATCTTTTTGGATCTATGAAAATCAAAAACCCTTAGGGTTTTGTTTGATGGATCGACCAAGAAAAGAAAGAGAAGAGAAAACACCAAGATGTGTGTGTACAAGTTATGAGAAAAACATGCATCTTGGGTTTGCTTATATACTACACAAAACTTGGAGCTCAAGGCACAAAGGAGGTGGGTTGCCCCCCTTTGCCGATCGGTTTTGGAGCCCCTAGGGGTTTCCGGAACCTTCTCTTGTTTCCATGTTTTGTCTAGTATTACTTTCCTAATCTTCGTTTAATAAATAATTAGTCATTAATCATTAAATACTAATTACTATTATTTATTTTGTGTTTAATAATTAATTATAACATTTTATAAATAATTATTACTTTTTCCCTTCATACGTATTGTGTGCAATCCCGTGATCTCAAGTTCGATCCTAACACACGACTATTATTATTTTGTCTATAAAACCAACAGTTGTAGCAAATCTAGTAGCTCACTTTGCTAATGAACCATTATTAAAGCCTGTTATTTAACGGGTTGTGTAAGTCAAGGTAATTAATTTGCATAACGAATTTATGATTCATTGAGGCTATCGGTATGACGGTATTTATAGTGATTTAGGCATTGCTTATTGTATTAAACTCGTATATCCCCTTTTTTGGTTTATTACTAAACTAAAAAAGTTTTATAATCTCTTTGTTTACTGTTGATACAAAAGTTGGACGTTCCTGGTTATTGGCTCTTGCTCTCGTACCAATTCGCTTCTTAGTACTTGTTACCTGCGCACTAAGAAAATAAACAACACCGTTAGGCTTATCGAGGGATTGTCTCCCCCGATTAGACTCCGGCGTGAGAGTAAGTAATCGATTTAAGGTTCTCGTAGAGAGTTAGGGTTTGTATATCGTACCTTTGAATGAGAATATATCATTCCTTATATAGGGGCTGAAACCGCGTGGGTTTCTTGCTCCTTACTTTTCGCACTCGTGGTGCTTATCGGGGTAAGGATATCTATTCTATGAATAGAAGATCCTTATCGCATGCCCGATTAATTTGGTTGGGCTTTGGGCTTCGTGAGCCCAAGCCGTTATTATTATGGCCCAAGTCATTTACAACGATAGCCCACTCGTGGTGGATTTGGGCCGAGTAATGTTTATCATTTGGGCTTATGGCCCATATATAGACAATACGTCATCATGTCCCCCCAGTCTAGTGTGCGCGGCTCGTAGCCGCGGTCACTAGACTAATATTATCAGCGGTAAACGTGGCGGGAAAACAAGGGAATATTACCGCCCATTTTTAAGTGCAATGCACCTAGCCATGGGTATTTCAAATGGATACCTCGAAAATTGGGGGTAGTGTCCACGTGGCCCTCGTAAATCGGGAAAAAGTGCATGTACCGGTTCAGTTCCAGCCATACGTTTTTGTGAGTGGATTCCACGTGGAGATAAACTAGGGTTTTTACTCCCTATATAAGAGTCACCGCCTCATTTTTTACGATCACACAGTAAAACACACACTCACCACTATTCACTTTTCTTGAAAGCTTTTTGCAAAGAAAATACTTCATTTTCGTAGGTAATTTGTGTGCGTTTCACTTCGTAATTTAATGAAGATGGTTGCCCAGTTAGAGGACTTTCGCTCTACGATGACCATTGAGGATGTTACTCAATTTTCGTCCGACTATTTCGTGCCTCTGGATGTCCATCCAGAGGCTCCAGATGTGGACGCGTGTATAGCTGATTTCCCCGAAGGGAAAATAGGGCTATACACAAAATTCTTTGAATACGCGAATTACCGCGTACCCATATCTATCTGTCTGAGCGATTTGCTCAACCACTATCGCCTTCACATCTCTCAGCTGCACTGTATAGGTGCGGCTAAGGTGTCGAATTTTGAAGTAAACTGCCGTTTACTTGCGATAGAACCGACCGTGGCCTTGTTCCGCTCCTTTTACCACACGACGTGGTCAAATGGTTGGGTTTCTTTTGCGAAGCGCCAGGGGGCGCTTCAGTGTTATACTGAGAAAGTAGATGCCCTAAAGAATTGGAGGGAGTACTTTTTCTGGGTTGATGGTGTAGTATTTCCATCGCCTTATGAGTTTTATACTCAGGATACATTGCCAAGGGATGGGCGCCCCGCACCCGGTTCCTATAGGCTAGTTGATGCGCAAACTCTTGATGCCAACCGACTGTCCATTAACCCCTATCCGGAGGAGTTTTTGGTGCACATGGGGTTGAGCCGCTCTTATTTCGGCGCTGCGGATGAGGTGCCCACTTTCTTAAGTGAGGATGGCCGGGGTGGGTGTTCATCCCTTCTACTTCAAGCTTTTGTAAGTATCTTTTTCTGTATGCGCGCTTTTAATAACTAATCTTTTTTTTTTTTTTTTTTTTTTTTTATTGATGTGCGCAGAGATGGATCTGTTTTCCGTTGTTAAGCTGGACAAGCCGAAACTTGTAACTATAGGGGTGCGCCCTCTGAGGGAAGGTGAGCAACCCCTACTGGAGGCGACTGAGGGTCGCTTGACCGTGCTGCCAGAGGTGGTCCCTGAGAACACGCCGCCGCTCCAAGTGACGCCCGTTCAGAGCGTGGCACCCGATGCGGAGGTGGCGCCCAATGTGGAGGT
Organism: Artemisia argyi; assembly: GCA_030686995.1. NCBI lineage: Eukaryota > Viridiplantae > Streptophyta > Magnoliopsida > Asterales > Asteraceae > Artemisia > Artemisia argyi. The sequence continues at coordinate 15,534,550 of CM060689.1, read as the reverse complement.
GGCGCACGAGGGGGCGCACTCGGGGTCGTCTGACAGCATAAGGATCCTCAAGCCTGAGGAGGTGCTGAAGGAGGAAGTTGCGCAGAATGTCAAGCGCAAGGGAGAGGCTGGGGGCAGTGGCACCAGGAAGAGACGTCGTCACGTTAATGGGGATGCGGAGTCTACCGCAGAAGAGACATCTACTTCTGGTGCGGGGAAAAAGGCTGCTGAGGCTTCTCCGTTTTTGTAAGTGTCTGCACCTTTATCATCTCTTTTTTTTGTATATTACTTGTTGTAATATTGACTAACTGTCGTGTTTTGTCTCTTGTAGGGATGATGCTGCAAAGAAGGATGGAGTCTTCGTTGATGAGGTTTCCTCTCCACAGAATGAAAACAGGGAGGGGAAAGCCAAGGTTGTTGAGGATGGAGAGGCGCAGCAGTTGATGGATGAGCTGGCTGCGACTGCTGCGCGCCAAGCTGAGCTGGTGGCTCAGTTGAAAGAGAAGTATGCCGGGGAGAGTAGTGCTCTTGCCCAGAAGGATGAGGAGTTAGAGAGGCTCCGTGCGCAGTTGGCTGATGCGCAGGTGGAGTTGGAGGCCTCGCGGGTGTATGCTGAGAAGATCACCCACGAGAAGCTGTCCGCCATGGCTGAGGTGGTGAAGGCGCGTGGAGAGCCGCACCATTATAAGTCTGACTTGACTTTCGCCGTGCGCTTCTTGGAGGAGAAGAATGTGGAGCACTACGCTAGCATCACCAAGTTTAAAGAGGATATGATGAAGATCATCCAGGCGCAGGAGGACAAGCTACGTGGTCTTAGCATTGAGTATGACGAGGAATTATATCCTCATTTGATGTCGACCATTGCTGAGCGCATGTATTCTTTTTGTTTTATTCTTCTTCATAATAACTTTATCGCCATGCTTTTTACTTACATAAATTGTCTTTGTGAATGTAGGTGGTTGATTAGCCATGGGTTGCGCCTGGCAGCTATGGGCGCGCTAGAATCCCAAGAGGTGGTGGACGCCTTTGGGAAGGTGGTGCATTATGCGATGGCGCGTGGGAGATCGCAGGATATGGAGGATCTCCATGAGGCCCAGCTGCTGAAGAAGGACTTGGCGGAAGTCCCTGGGTACAGCGCTACTGCTTATGATGAGTTGATGCAGGCAATGGCGGGGTTGAAGGTCCTCGAGCTGCCGCACATTGGGAGACTGGAACGCGATCAAGACGACCCCATAGATGTACTTATGGCGGGGTTGACATTGCAGTGCCATCTTGGAGAGAATGGGGAAGGGGAATCAGATTACTATCTGAAGCCTGATGTGTCGCAGCTGCAGATTCCTGTGTTCGCGCAGCCTCGCGACATCCTCAAACCCTTTGCTCTTGAGAGGGAGATTCCCTTGAAAGAGGTTCTGGAGCGTCATGAGCAGAGGGCTGCTCAGAAGAAGGGCATCAAGGGTAAAGCAGTGATGTGCGGCATTGGTGCTGCGCACATCCCCAGATCTGATGGTGTGCCCGTGACTGTTCCCACGGTATCTCCCAATGATGCATTGCTTCTCAGAAAGCTTCAGGAAGCGGGGAGTTCTTCTTCTCCGCAAGATAGCCCTGAGCATCGCCATAGCGGGTAGGCTTTTTGTATATTTATGTATCTTTCCTTGTAATTTTTATGAATAAATGTGGAATAAGATATCTTTTTGCTTAAGTTCGTGACTTAAATATACTTGCATTGTTTGCCAACTTATTTAACCAAGTGTTTTAAGTGCGTGACTTTGAAGAATTATACTTGCATTGTTTGCGAAGGTTTGACCAAGTGTCCTGGCTCGTTAAGTGCGTGACTTTAAAAATTATACTTGCATTGTTTGCGAAGTTTTATTATTTGACCACGTGTCTTGGCTCGTTATGTTGCTAAGCTTGTACAGTGTACTTAGTATGTGCGCATCCGTCATGGGGTGCGCACGCGAAACTTACCTCGACGTCTCAAGAGTAAGGCGCTTAGCAAGGATACGTGATCCAATGTTGATGGGTTTGCAACCCTCTTACTCAACGAGTGAATTAGTAGGTTAACTCATCCTTTATGCCTTCGTGGGTCTTTAAGTGGTGCATGCACGCCATGTAGGCAATAAAAATGTAAGATAACAATATTGACATATATTATTATGTATGCAATAAAGTAAAATACGCTATGGAGTTAGCTAAAAACCATAACATTTTATTGATACTTGCAAGTTTTTAAAGAAAATAAAAAATACAATTCCTAGGAAAGAAAAAACAAACACTTATTGGGCATCACGTAGGATGCGAGGGTGTCTGTGTAAGGGCCGTAGCCTAGAAGTAACATCTTTTAAGATTGCAGATGTTCCAGGTGCGCGCTAGGTCGTGACCTTCCATATCGCGCAGTCTGTATGCGCCGTTGCCGAGCGCGTCTGTGACCTCGTAAGGTCCTTCCCATTTAGGTCCGAGCTTGCCTGTGTCTTCTGCGTGGCTCGCATCGTTGGCGCGGTAAACAAAGTCTCCTGGTCTGAATGAAGTGTGTTTGACCTTTGCATCATAATACTTCTTCATTTTTGCCTTAGCCTTTGCTTCGCGTATAGCTGCGCGTTCGCGTCTTTCTTCCAGTACGTCTAAGTCTATGCGCCGTTCCTCGTCGTTTGTTGTGACGTTGACCTCTGCTGTACATATAGTTGGCATTCCTATCTCAGCTGGTATGACGGCTTCTGTTCCATAGACTAGGGAAAATGGCGTGTCGCCAGTACTGGTTTTGATTGTTGTGCGATGCGCCCACAAGACATGCGAGAGCTCATCTACCCACCTTCCTTTGTGTCTGTCAAGGCGCGCTTTTATTCCTTCACCTAGACTGCGGTTTGCGCGCTCAACTAGGCCATTGGTTTGTGGGTGTTTTACTGAAGCAAAGTGTTGTGTGATGTTCAATTGTGCGCACCAATCTTTGAATGGGTTATCACAGAATTGTTTTCCGTTGTCTGATATGATCGCACCCGGTAGTCCGAAGCGACAGACAATGTTGTCCCAGACAAAGCGTTTGACTTGGTTTCTTGTGATGTTCACCACCGCCTTTGCTTCGATCCACTTCGTAAAGTAGTCTATGGCTACGATGAGGAACTTTACTCCTCCAGCTGCTACAGGGAAGGGTCCTGCGATGTCAATACCCCATTTGTAAAATGGCCATGGTGAGGTAATTGGTGTTAGCTCTTGTTGTGGTCGGCGCAGAATTGGCCTATGTACTTGGCAATTGCTGCATTTTCTTATCAGATTGCGTGCGTCGCGATGCATTGTTGGCCAATAGTACCCTGACCTTAGAGCGCTTGCCACCACGAATCGCGGCCTTGAGTACATACTACATGATCCAGCGTGAATTTCTCGGAGTACGTAGTCTGCTTGAAGAGGTCCAACACATCTGAGCCATGGCTGTAAGAAAGAGCGTCGATAGAGTACGTTGTCTCGTAGTTTAAATCGTTGCGCTGTGCGCCGTATTCTTCGAGCGTCCTTATGATCTTGGGGTAGGATTCCCTTGCTAATGAATTCAATGATAGGTGTCATCCATGTAGGATCTTGTTCTTCTATCACTGTGGATATCTCCATTTCCAAGATTGACTTGTTTTTTAGGGTTTCTACCAATACCTGTTTTGAGAGGTGTGCGAAGCTTGTGGATGCGATCTTGCTAAGTGCGTCCGCATTCCTGTTATCTCCTCTAGGCACCTGTTTTATTGTGAACCTATCAAAGTTTTTGATCAAGGATTTTGTCATTTCCAGGTATTGGATCATGTGTTCATCCTTGGCTTCATATTCACCTAGCACGTGATTAGCGACTAGTCGCGAATCTACGTTTGCTTCTAGGTTGCGTACACCCATTTGGATTGCGATGCGTAGTCCGGCTAGTAGGGCTTCATATTCTGCCTCATTGTTTGTGGCTATGAATTCAAAGCGTAGCGCATAGGTGAATTCCATACCTTCTGGATTTGTAAGAATAAGGCCTGCGCCTGATCCATCTACACATGAAGACCCATCTGTGAACAGAATCTAGGGTTCCTGTAGATCTGTTTTAGTTGCAGATGTCGGGCTGTCGCTGTCTGGCTTCTCCACGATAAAATCGGCTAAGATTTGTCCTTTGATTGCAGTGCGCGGTCTGTATGAGATGTTATACTCACTTAGCAGTACACTCCACTTTTGTAAGCGTCCTGATGCGTCAGGCTTAGAGATAACTTGTTTGATTGGCTGATCAGTGATTACAGCTATTGGGTGCGCTTGAAAGTATCTGCGCAGCCTTTTGGCTGCGAAGACTAGAGCTAAGACCAGCTTTTCCATAGCGCTGTAGTTAGTCTCTGTTTTCTTTAGGGCTTTGCTTACAAAGTATATGGGTGTCGGGACGGAATTCCTATCTGTCAATAGTACCGCGCTAACTGCTCCATGGGTTGCCGATAAGTACATGATTAGTTCTTCCCCTGGTCGCGGTGCGACAAGTTTGGGAAGAGAGGCCAAATGGTTTTTAAATTGTTGGAAAGCTTCCTCTGCTTCTTTAGTCCAGCGAAAGTCTCCCTTTTTAGTACACTTCGTGAGTGTTTTAAAGAGAGGAAGATATTTGTCTGCTGACTTAGATAAGAAACGGTTTAGCCCTGCTAGCTTTCCATTCAATGACTGGACTTCTTTGAGTGTGCGCGGTGAGGGGAGATCAATAACAGCCTTTGTCTTTTCTGGGCAAGGCTTGATTCCATCGGGTTCTATCAAGTATCCAAGGAACATGCCCTCGGTTGCGCCAAAGGTGCACTTCTTGGGATTTAACTTCATGTTTATTTGCCCCAATGTTCTGAATGTCTCCTCGATGTCGCGCACCAACTCGTCCTCTCTGTGGCTTTTGATGACAAGGTCGTCAACGTAGACTTCCAAGTTGCGGCCTACTTGTTTTTCGAAAGCTGTGTCCATCAGTCGTTGGTATGTCGCGCCTGCGTTCTTCAGGCCAAAAGGCATTTTTGTGTAGCAGTACACTCCTTGACTGGTGTGGAAAGCTGTTTTTTCCTCATCTTCAACTGCCATCTGGATTTGATGATACCCTTTATATGCATCTAGGAAGCATTTGAAAGGGTATCCGCACAGGGATTCGACCTTCCAGTCTATCTCTGGCAGTGGATAGCAGTCCTGTGGACATGCTTTGTTGAGGTCCGTGAAGTCCACGCACATCCTCCAACTGCCATCGCTCTTTTTTACCATAAATGGGTTAGAAAGCCAGTCGTGGTAGTATACTTCGCGCATGATGCCTGCGTCTACGAGCTTATGTACTTCTTCCAGAATAGCCTTTGCACGATCTGGGGCCTGGCCGCGCTTCTTTTGTCGTATTGGAGGATATCCTTGTCGGATTTGCAGCTTATGCTCTGTGATAGAGCGCGGTACTCCCGTCATATGTTTTGGTTCCCATGCAAAGATGTCTAGGTTCTTTTGCAAGAGTGCGCATACAGCTGCTTTACCTTTGTCAGATAAAGATCCCCCAATCGAAACTTGTTGTTCCAGGTAATCTGGATGAATAGCGACTTTTAGATTTGGCATTTTTTCCGTGCGCTGTTCTGGGATAGTCTCTGCTTCAGTTGTTACCGCGATGCATTCTCTTGGTGGTATTGTTGTATTATAGAGAGTGACAACTCCTCCTTCCACTGGAAACTTAAGCATTCCGTGAGCTGTGGATGGTACAGCGCGCATGGATGATATTCCTGGTCTCCCAATGATACCATTGTATGGTGAAGGGGATTTTATTACCATAAAGTTTATCCATGTTGCGATTGAGTGTTGTTCATCTCCTACGACCACCAACAAGCGTAACTGCCCCATGGGCCAGATCTTTTCTCCTGTGAATCCTGTTAATGACGTTGTTGCTGGTATCAATTGACTTTGGATCTCAGGTCGCAGTCTTTTGAAACAGTGATCGTACAGGATATCTGCGGATGCTCCTCCATCAATGTACATGCGGTGGATATCATGTCCTCCTGTATGTATTTCAATAGTTAAAGGCTCCACGACTGCGTTGTCCGCAGCTATAGTAGGGAAAGATATCTCTTTTTCTGGAGAGAATTTTTGGCTGACTTTTTGCTTTATCTTGCGTTGCCATGATTGTATCATGTATATAGTATCAGCTTTTTCCTTGGGGGGTTCTTTCTTACCCCCGTTTCTCTGTTTATCTTTTCCCTCTTTGATGTTCTTTACGAGGTGGTCCATCCTGCCTTCTCTTACTAGCTTTTCAATTAGTTGTTTTAGTTGGACGCACTCGTTAGTTGTATGGCCTTTTTGTCCATGGTACTCGCAGTATCCGCTCCCTATGCGCTTTTCCTCTGCAGTGTGCATTGGTGGTGGTTTTGGGAAGTTCGCACCTTCTGTTACAAATATTTCCCTCGGAGTTTTTGTAAGAGGGGTATATTTGTCATTGTCTCTTCCACTGCGGTAATTCCTGCTGCGGTTGTTATTCTGATCATTGGATTGTCTCCGCGGCTGCTCTTGCTGCCTATAGTTTGAATAACCCTTTTTGCTATCCGCAGCGGCTGCTTCTCCTTGTATAAAGGATCTAGTGCGCTTTGTTAGCTCATCAAAAGTCTGTGGAACTTTGTCGTTCAGCTTCCGGATGAGTTCTGGGTTATTGATCCCATTCATGAACCCTGAAATTTTTAGGATTTCAGGACATGCTTTGACTTGTATGTACTCATCCTTGAAACATTCCATAAAAGCGCTGGTTGATTCCCCTTGACGCTGTTTCACTCTTTCTAGCTCCACAGGGTTTTTAGCGCACTTCTTTCGCTGGGTGAAGTTGAGGCGGAATGCTTTCCGTAATTCCTCAAATCCACCAATGCTCCTACGTGGGAGTTTGCTAAACCATGTGCGCGCGTTTCCTACTAACGTGGAATTAAACATGTGGCACCACACAGGCTGTGGCCAGTTTTCGATAGTGGCGGCTGATTCGAAAATTTTTAGGTGATCATCTGGATCACCTGTTCCATCATATGTTTTCACGTTAGTGGGCATGCGCCTGCGTTTGCGGTCTGAGTAATCGCTGATGCGCCGTGTAAACGCATCAATTTTCTGGCGACGCCATGGGAGAGACATATCTTCATTCTCTTCATCGCGACGTCTTCCTCTTGACTTCCAGTGTCCTGTTTCTTTATCCTCGTTGTCCGAGCGGTCACTGGAAGAAGGGTAGTCTCTTTTTCGGTGCTTGCGCTGGCTTCTTTCAGAAGAAGAGCTTGAGGGATCTCTGCTTGGGGATCTTCTTCTCCCCAATCTATCTTGAATCCTCCTACTCCCAGGTTTGGAAGATCCTTGGCTTGGCGAATGTTGAGGCCCTAATCGATCTTGTACTCCCCGACTGCCAAGTTTGGAGTGAACATTAGTGCGCCTCTCGCTGTCTTCTGAGTATTGTGAATCAGATGTCGTACCCAACCTATCATGGATAGTGGTACGTTCTGCGCGTCTTCCTCGTGGGTGGCGTAGTGGTGATGGTTCCCGTTCAGGACCAAAATTGAGCTGAGCTTGTAGGCTCGTACTTGCCCTTCTTCTTGCTTCTTCCTGCATGAGGGCGATTAGGGTTTCATAATTTTGGGATACAAAGTTTCCCAAAGTTAGATCGGGTGCGTCCTCAGTTGTTGCAAGAATTTCTGCCTCAGTATTAGGCACCCTATCTCGGTTAGGCGCGCCTGGCGGCGCAGTGTTGTTCACTGCGGGTACAGTTTGATGAGGAGTGGTGAAGAGGGTGCGATGGAGTTCCTCAACGCTTGGGACCACTGGGGTGACTTGGGTAGTCCTTATAGGTAGTTCTACCGCTGGAAGAGGTTGGGTTGTCCCTGCCTCTTGGTGACCAGGTGCGCTGGTTGTCCCAGCCACTTGTCTAGAGGTCGGATCTTGTTGATTCTTCCTCTGATGGTCACGTTTTTTTGACTGCGGAGTCCGCTGGCTTGAATTCTTATGCTTTGTCATTCTAGTTCTTAGTAGGGTCTCACGGATGGCGCCACTTGTTAATACAAAAGTTGGACGTTCCTGGTTATTGGCTCTTGCTCTCATACCAATTCGCTTCTTAGTACTTGTTACCTGCGCACTAAGAAAATAAACAACACCGTTAGGCTTATCGAGGGATTGTCTCCCCCGATTAGACTCCGGCGTGAGAATAAGTAATCGATTTAAGGTTCTCGTAGAGAGTTAGGGTTTGTATATCATACCTTTGAATGAGAATATATCATTCCTTATATAGGGGCTGAAACCGCGTGGGTTTCTTGCTCCTTACTCTTCGCACTCGTGGTGCTTATCGGGGTAAGGATATCTATTCTATGAATAGAAGATCCTTATCGCATGCCCGATTAATTTGGTTGGGCTTTGGGCTTCGTGAGCCCAAGCCGTTATTATTATGGCCCAAGTCATTTATAACGATAGCCCACTCGTGGTGGATTTGGGCCGAGTAATGTTTATTATTTGGGCTTGTGGCCCATATATAGACTATACGTTATCATTTACTTCGCTTGAAGCTACTAATGAGTTTCTTCTTTGCCACTAATCTGTATTGTAAGAAGAGATTTTAGGCACTTATTTTAATTATTATTCTTAAGTACCCAATCTAAAATTTGCAAAGAGGAAATGTAGTCGTAGTGAGGTATATCCTAAGGTGCTTGATGAAAATGGTGAATAAAAGGTGATCAAGATATATGTCTGCAAATGTATTCTAGTTCAGTTTCATATCAGCATTGTATAGGTGTTTTTGAATGCTGCAGCAATTGTTGTATTGTCAGCATTTTTAAGGAGTGTTTGGGACATGTCCATCACTTCTTAAATTTTGTATATATTGTACATATTGAGTTTGGAAGTAATATATTTCACCTTTTCACCAAAAATTACCCAATCTAATTTTCGAGTTATACCCATATCGACGAATTGTTAAATGTAATGTATTATCTCATACAATCTTTGGTAGTTGATCATGTCTCCTAAAATGTCTTAAGCGGATGTGTTTGGGTAAGCAACTTACTTTTCCGCTTATGAAATTATTGAACTTTTGAACAGCTAATAAACTCTCATAAGCCCAAAAGGTTTAGCTTATTGGTTTTTCAAAAGTTCAATAAGTGCATAAGCTGGATATGTACACCCACTTATTATGCAGGGTATGGGTGCATTGCACTATCTAAGCGCTATTAGTTGTTTTAAGTACGATCAAAGGAAAAACAGCTTATTCAGCACATATAAATTGTTTTATAGAAGCCTGAATATAGGGGCTTGTATATCTAAACGCTTTCAGCTCATAAGTGAATAAACACAAACTACTCATTAGACGCAATGGGGTATTCATGGAGCTGAGTGGCTAGTCATGGTTTGTAAACTGTTAACCCAGGACTCGAGGAGGACCAGTTATGACGGAATCCCAGGACTGGACGAGGACCAGTTATGACGGAATACGGATATGTAATTTAGCTGATAGCAAACTCAGTGAGAAATCTCAATCAACCCCTAAAAGTATAATTAACATATCATGTGACATTCTCAGCAATACAAATTATTGTTCACGAGTGTAGTTACGGGATATACTCCCTCCATTCTAAAAAGAGTGCCGACAAACATAAAATGGACAAATTAAAATATGTGTAATTAATGCTAGTTTTTAATTGATAAAAAATCATTCATAGTTAACATAAAAATTAAGAATGAGTAATTAATCGATGTTTTGATTATGAGGGAAAAGTAAAAAAACTAGTAAAAATAACTATCAAAAATTAAAAATTAGAGATTTATTTCGGGAGATTGACATTTTTTATAAGATGGAGAGAGTAGCTTTTGGGATTATAGAACATGTGACAAGTCGCTTTTGGGATTATAGAACATGCGACAAGTCACGAAGGATATCTATCATATGCATATAAGTTAGGTTGGATGGACCTACTGTGGTTGATTGTTATTCTATTTTTTAAGTCATTTTTTAACTTATGAAAATTCTATTGTAATTTCATGTTTAATCAACTTAAACACTAAAATATCATATTTACTCAAAATATTTTTAATTATATTGTATATTGTGCATTCAAAACTTATGAAGGAATCATATATTAAATTAAACAGCTTCGAGAACATCTAACAACTTTTGTTTAAGTGTTAAAAATTATCAATACTCTCATAACATTATCATGCTAGAAGGACAATCAAAATTTACTTGAACCATCAAAGGGCTTATATCTGAATGTTATTCATGTTGTGTGAGACACTATTAAATTAAATGGTTATGGTTCAAGTACTGCTTAAGACGTCTAAGATAGTTTGTGATGTATAATATGTAAGATAAATAGTTTCCGTTCAAAAAAAAAAAAAATTGCATATAATTATATTGTATATTAATTCTTCACAGTCTCACAAAATCTCTAGAAACTGTTATCCATTATAGAAAATCATTAAACAATATTTATCAAAGAAAAAAACATAAAATCAAAAAATCGTTAAACAAGATTCGCCACTAAACCCGATGTTTTGCGCAAATACTATGCTAATATTGGTAAGTAGATTATAGCATTAATGCATAAATGGTAAACCCGGCCCAACTTACGAGTATTAAGCCCGGCCCAAAATATTTGAGAACCACCGATTTCCCATAAGAATAATTCTACATCCACTCACAATTTACACAAAAAAACCCACTCGCTGACGTGTCAGCGAGTTGATTGGTTGGTTTTTTGTGGGCCACAAAAAACCAACCAATCAGCTCGCTGACACGTCAGCGAGTGGGGTTTTTTGTGTAAATTGTGAGTGGGTGTAGCACACCTCTTCCCATAATCCTTGAATTTTCCTATATATACCACATGCAGACATAAAAAATTCATAACAAACCTAGAAGTCTAGAAGCGAAACCTAAACTTGCGAAGAGCATCGACACCCTATAAAAACCTGTATAGTCGACAATAAGTAAAACACACACGACACACATTCTTCTTATAACCGATCAAGGTTTACTAAACAAGTAATCGTTCGGTTAGACTTGTAGTCTTCTTGTTCGTTTTGTTTCTTCGTTCTTCAACGGGTACGTTTGAAAGTTGCTACTTGTGCTCGATACAACCTGCGATCTAGCGTTTCGCGATCGAACTTCGGGTTTATTGTCGTAATCTACAAAATCATGTAAGTTTTTAGTTTTTAGTTCTTAGTTTTGGTTCCATGTTCTTAACCACAATGTTTAAATTGGTGCCATTTAGGTCTTCTGATGATCAATCTAAAAAAAAAACATGCACAAAAGCTGTGGTCGCGGCTTACGACAGGTCACAAACCCTGCCCGACAGGATAAAATTATCCAAGCGTGCTCGAGACAATAAGGATATGTTTGATGGAACGTACGATGACTATCCGTATAAGCTTCAACGATTGAGTACAAAGAAGCCTCGTGTTAATGAGATAATAGATATTCACAGGCGTTGTGAACATGACAACGTTTTGAAGGTGTTAACTGTAGAGTCGACCGAGAGTTATTACTTTCTAGTTTTCGAAAAATATACTTGCACCTTGGAGCAATATCTACAAAAACACGACATGTCAACCCCGCGATCCACGGACATTGACATACTAAAGTATGTTTTTCTATATAAGATTTTTTTTTTTTTTTTTTTTTTTTTTTATTTATAATGTTCAATCATTGTGTATTTTTTATTTGTCATAGGGGCATTATTTTAGGATTATCCTACCTGCATAATGAAAAGAAAGTAGCGCACAGAAAGCTGAGAACAAGCAACGTCTTTATAAGACGCGAGAAGCATCCCATGTATACTAGGTATACTGCAAAACTTGGTGACTTTGGCAGTAGCAAACGCGTAAAAGATAAAGGTAATTTGTTTGTTAATTCTAATTTTGTTAAATACGGAGTATTTATAAGTTATTTATTGTTACTTAATTTTCAGATGACCTACGATCGGACCTAAATGATTTGGCTGTAATGCTTTTGCGTTGTGTGAGTTTTAATACAAACCAAGACTGGCAAGACCTAAAGGATGGGTTCACAGATGAACTAAATATACTCAGTACTACTAATCCAGACGCATACTATCTCATTATGAAACTACGGACAGACTCCAGGTAAGACACTACGTAGTTTAGTTTATATATACTTTATGTCATCTTACATTGAAATAAAAACATCACTACTAGTTAAAGACATAGAAAACACAAAAAAATTATAAATATTCGTTGAAAACAAAAATAATGGTGTATTCAAAATCTGTTTTTTAATCGATTTAGAAATTATTCTAATTTGAATGTGTGTTTGTACAGCTTAAAAACCTCGGAAGTGTTACTCGACCCTTTTTTTTGGGACTGGATGAAGCGGATGAATTTTCTGGTAGACGTAGATGAAGTTGTGGTTGAAAACAAATGTAACCTTTTTCAGAAACTAAAGGAGCTCGGGGATGAAGTTTTTTTTGGTGATCCCGGGTGGAAAAAAACAGTTGATCAAAAATGGTTAGGGAGAATGCTTTACGGTAGATCTGGAGAGAATATTGCACCCGTTTACATTGATGATTTGCCTGGTTTCCTGAAGCTAGTAAGAGATACAAGTATCAATCTCTTGGGAAACATAGAAGACCCGTATGATCGCGAAGAACTGGAAGGGTATCTCCGCCAAAAGTATCCGAAATTGTTTTCAGTAGTCTACCGTACCGTAGCGGCAAATGATAAATGTCGTAAACACAGATTGTTAAAACCATATTTTTAAGATTTGTGGAAGATGGTCAAATGACAGTGATGTGAAGATAGAGATCAAAAGGTGATGGGGAACTGGAGGTGAATTAGAAGGAATAAAAAGGTGGGGGCATAATTTTTATAGTGTGTTAGACAGAGTTGTCATAAAGAATGTGATCGAATAAGTGTCTAGAGTAATTTTTTGATACAAATGTTATAAGTTTTGTTTAATGTGTTTTAAGAAAAACTGATGATCATGAGTAATTCCTCTTTCTATTCTCTAGATTGACATATAATTACGTAATACAGTAATTAACAACATGCTACAGTACCTGTACATGAACAATGTATGTGCATCCTTCGGTAACAACGCTGCATATCAGTCATTGCCAATGCTGCTTCATGATTCACCGACCATCTGCCGTTTGCCAACACGTGTATCAAGCAACATAATGCATGAGTTGAACTTCTTTTATTATGTCAAGATATTACTTGAGACGATAATAGTAAGAGCACAAGGTGTAGATGGCAAGCTACAACTCCTCATTCAAGTCTTACATGTGTCACATTACTCAACACCTCAACTTCAACTTTTCACAATAAACCCCCTCCTCATAAAACAACAAACCTCAACTTTCTCATTAGGGCCCCACCACTTACACTTTTATTTTTTTATTCATTTTGTTAAATAAATTAAATTTATTTCACAAATATTTAAAAATAACACAACATACTAATTTTATTTCATCAAATAAAAAAGTTACAATACGGAAGAAAAAATACAGAGATGAAAAAAAAAATACAACACATACGATACTAAAAAAAACGAACATAATTATTCCTATTTCGTTAAATTTCTTCCCATTGTTGTTGTTGCCAAACATGCTCGATGAGACATCGTTGAAGCCTTGTGTGTGTACGTCTATCGTGTAGTTCTTTGGTTTTTCTTCTTTGCGTTGCGCAACGTTCGACCCATGACTGTTGCAAATTTGGTGTCGGAGGAATATACATTTCGGCAGCTTCGGATATCGCAAAATTTTGATCTTTCAAAATCATGTTATTCATTATGATGCACGAGTACATGATTCTCCGTAACTTGCCCACAGTAAATTCACGCGCCGGTTGGGCAATAATATGCCAACGCCCTTGGAGGACACCAAAAGCTCTTTCGATATCTTTTCGAGCACTTTCTTGTATCGCTTTCCATGCGGCGTTTTTTGGGTCGGTTGCAACAGTAAATGATTTGACAAACGATGCCCACTGTGGGTAAATTCCATCTGCTAGATAATACCCATTGTTAAATTTACGTCCATATACTTCAAACGGAACTTGAGGGCCAACATCATCAATCAGGTCGTCAAATAACGGAGAATTATATAAAACGGTCAGATCGTTATTCGCACCTGCCACACCAAAAAATGCATGTCAAATTCACAAATCATACGACGCAACAGCTTCAAGCATTATAGTTGGATACTTCTTATCACCTCTGTGAAATTGCCCTTGCCATTCTTTTGGACAATTCTTCCATTCTCAGTGCATACAATTGATGCTTCCCAACATTCCCGAAATCTTATGAACCATGCTATGTGCTTGGTATAAGTTACGAACGTCATCCTTAGTTGGTTTTCTTAAAAACTTCTTCCCAAACAAATGGATTATGCACATAGTAAAAAAATCTAGACAATCGACTGCACAATGTTCACCTATTTGTAAATACACATCTAATAAATCAAATGATATCCCGTAAGCCAATTGACGTAGAGCACATGTGCATTTCATAATCACACTAAAACTCATTAGACCCGTAGCATTGGGTCGTTGTGTAAAGAAATCATAATGCGCAAGAAGAGGATGATGAGTTTCAATATATGTTTCAATACCTTCGACTATTTCTAAAAATAGTTTACGACTCATACGGTAACGACGTCGAAAATTTTCGTCAAGATATTTTGGTTGGTCACCAAAATAGTCGGCCCGTAGATGTGCTTCAGCAACTTCACGTTCACGTCGAATGTATCTACGACGATGTGAAGGACCGGCTTCTTGATTTTGCAACGCTTGCTCGTGTTCAAACTCTTGGATAATCAGCTCTAGCTTCTCTATCTCTTCAAAGTCACTAACTTCGGAATAAGATGATTCACTCATGGTTTTTGCTTTGGAATGAAATGTGTTAAGTTTTTTGGAATGAAATGTGTCAAAATATGTGTAGTATATATAGGGGTAAGTATGTTATGGTTTAGAAAGTAAAAAAAAAAAAAAAAAAAAAAAGGTCCAACGTCTATTTTATAAACGTTAGCCAACGTTTATATTTCAAAAAGCTGCAAATTTTCTACTTTTCATCCTCGCCGTGGCCACGAGGAGATACGCAACAACAAGAAACGGCGAGGCTATCATGGTGTAGCGGCGAGCTTCGGCTCGCCGTTGGGCCTTCCACGTCGGACGGCGAGAGGATACAACGAGACTGCACCGGGTGCTCTAACCTTTTGTCAAAGATTGATTATTTTTTTTGGGGTAAAGGATTCTTTACCCGGTAAAATATTTACTTAAAAAAATAATCAATACAGGAAATGTGGCTAAGTGCCTCATTTACTAGTCTCGAACGCACCTATACTGCTTTTTTTACCACCAACTAGCGAGAAAGACAAACGCAAACTCGCAATACAAACAGCCTAGTCTTACAAAAATAAACACATAGCAGAACAAAACTATTAGGCCATGAACAATGCAATAATAGCTATCCTCCATCTCGAACAAGGCAATCAGGGCGCTTCCAGTTTTCCAAAAGCAAGTCCACATTCTTCGACTTTTTATAGCGAATGACAAGAGTTTTAGACTAACTGTAGAAGTAATGACTTCGATCACTTGCTCTACCAACCTTTTCTTCTTTTGAAATAAATGTAGGTCTCGTTCTTGCCAAATAAATTAAGCTGAAGCAGCCACCACAAGCTTAGGAATTTAAAATAAGCTGAAGCAAAGATTGATCGTTGCATTGTTGGTTTTCTGTAGGTATTGATCATACAAGGAAAAGGAATGATACTTTGCAGGAATATAATCCTTAAATCTGTAGAAGACAACACAAAGATATATAACAATACAATCTAAGAGTGTACTTACTTGAACCTCAAAGTTTAAACCATTTTAGCCTTGGGAGGGAAATGGTTGACTTTGACTGTTTAAGTGAGAGGTCTAATTCACTTGAATGTACCATAATGTAGGGCACCCATTATGAAGGGTATATGGTTTTGGAGGACAATGTATGATGAGAGGAATAGCGATGAGTGAAAAATGAACCTGCTTGGTCCTCTCAATACATTGTCATAGGAGGAATGGTTGGCATCATGGAGGGTGTGTTCCCAAGTAACTCAAGCCCTTCTATGAGAGAGAAATGTAGGTTACTTTGGTAGATTCCCCCCATGGATGGGTAAGGGTTCCTAGTGATGCCATTTTTCATTTTCACTTAGTCTATTGTGATGGCAGGATGAGCGGATAAGTGGAATGGAAAATGGAAATGTAGCTAGATGGTAGGTGCATAATGATATGAATTCAATGGATGGATATGGACACAAGGTAATAATGAGGATATCAGAGTTGTTGATGTCTCTGTTTTGGAGCTGTGGCAGAGTATAATGACGTTAGATATAAGTAGCTAAGTGATGTCTGATATCGGGTATAATAGATTAGTATAGTATCTGATGTTTGCTTTGTTTCTGATATGGGTGTGTCCATAATTAGGTTGTGTTATTCATGATGTAATATTGTTTGATATTAATATAATTCACGTTTGCAAAAAAAAAAAAAAGAAAAAAAAAAATTACAATCTAAGACAATCTTTTACTTGATTAAAAAAAGGCATAAAAAGCAATAGCTTGCATCATTGTCGCACACACAAAAAAAGATAACTATTTTATGCAAATTAATCATTCCTACACTTTCCTACATAAATATCGAATGAAAGTGCACCTTAGCTTTCACCACTAACCCATTGTATAAATAACACTACATTCAGGTGGCAAATTCGACCTATTTACTTATGAGCGGGCTATTTCAGATTATGTTTCATCTCTTAACAGGTTAAATTATATTAAAAAAAAATAAAGTAAAATGAATCGAAAGTATCCCATGGTGTCTTTTACTGAGTTTATTCAACAAGATAGATTACTTTCGAAGTAACATGATTTTTCGTCTTTTTTACGACATACTACAGTTCAAAAAAGGACTGAATTATTAAAGAAAAAGTTATTAATGTCAACCTAACCCGAAGTTGCATACTTGGACTGAGCTGTACAAAATGGCTACATCTGTGCTTAGAGCATAGCGTACCTTGGGATAAAGAGGAAGCCTATTTGGGCAGAAAATAAGTTTATGATAGATTGCAAACATTGGCCTATGTTCATAGCCTTAGACTTGAGTGCTTTCATAAGGCTCACAAATTCTTGGTATTCTCCATCACTAAGCTTTTATCTCACCTGATAAGTTTGTAGCTTATAAGACTTACATATGATAGAATCAAACAGACTTTGTAAAGTAATTGTTTCTTAATGTCCAACACATATCATTGTTTCAATATCAGTTATCCAAAAAAAAAAAAAAAAAAAAAAAACAACAGAACAAGTTCACAGATGGTTTCACAAGACTAAAAGTTGGTTTAAGTTACCCAAATAGATAACTTTAGCTGCAAGAGATATGGGTCAAATAGACCGAACGGAATCAAAGTCACGCAAAATGCATTTATTATGCATGCATTATCCTGAATTGCTTTAGATATGCTCTTTTTTTTAGATCATATTTGATGCATTATTTGTTTTCAAGAATGATCAAAAATATGTTTCTGAAATAGTCTACACAGAGCTAACAAATGACCCATATTGATGTACTAGTAAAAAAATGACTCGCTATGGGTGAAACCGTGAAACGTGTATAAATAACTATTGCATTAGCCTTTAAGTATATGATTAAGAAACAACCATTATTGCAATCATACTCTAGATCTTTAATAAAACGTTATGAAAGGTTGTAAATAGATTTTGGGCGACTGTCAAAGAATTTGACCTGTTTGATAAATTCTCCCTTTAGCAAAAACAGATTAAAAAAAATGGCCCGTTTGAGATAATACATAAGTTAGTACAATGATTTTACGAGTTCTACAGAAAAGAATTACCTGTGAACTTCTTGTCCAACGTGATTGAATTAGCTTCCAACTCCGAAATCCTAGTTGTCGCATGCTCATTAACAGAAGTAACTCGTCATATAATTAACCGTGAAGTGATAGATGCTTTAGGGCCAAATGGATTTCTAATTAACATTGGACGAGGGGGTCATGTAGATGAGCCAGAGCTTGTGTCAGCTCTTGTTGAAGGTAGACTTAGTGGGGCCGGGCTTGATGTATTTGAACACGAACCTCAGGTGCCTGAGCAACTCATTGGTCTTGATAATGTAGTTTTAACGCCTCATGTTGGAAGTTGTACACAGGAAACCCGTATGGCTATAGCTGATCTTGTTGTAGCAAATCTAGTAGCTCACTTCGCTAATGAACCATTGTTAACGCCTGTTATTTAACGGGTTGTACTGTGTAACATAATTTGCATAAAGAATTTCCTATCCGTTCGTACCCTATCCTTCAACGCCGTTTCTCAGCTTATTTCCTGTTGTACGAGCATTCATAATTACAATATTTCACAATGTTGATGTGCTAGCTGTGTGTGCTTCTTAAGAACACTTACAAATCAAGTACAGTTGCTAGTTGCAGCATATCTTGTCGTGTTAACAAGCTTCTGTTATAAAAATGGCTAAGAAACGGCCTTGAAAGTTTTATACATATATGTTGCCCTGTTTGTTTGGTTACGGATTTTCAGGTTTCTGGGATCATTGATCATTGCGTTTTAACTTGCAAGTTAGTGGGAAGTCGGTGGGGATCATAGGCTCTGGAAGAATTGGCTCGGCCATTGCAAAAAGACTAGAGGCATTTGATTGTACAATCACTTACTACTCGAGATCACAGAAACCAAATTCATGTTACAAGTATTATATATCCAAATGTGGTTGAAATTACCATCTTGATTATTGCTTGTCCCTTGACTAAAGCAACTTATCATATAATTAATCGTAAAGTCATTGATGCTTAGGGTCCAAAAGGATTTCTAATTAACATTGGACGAGGGGCTCATGTAGACGAACCAGAGCTCATGTCAGCTCTTGTTGAAGGTAGACTGACAATGTAGTTTTATCGCCACATGCATGTACTAGCTAGGGAAACTCGCAAGGCTATGCCTATGGCTGATCTTCTTGTTGTTGTAAATATTCTTGTTGGTCGATCACTTCTCTAATCAACCATTGTTAACGCCTGTGGTTTGAAGAGTCATGCTTGTTAAGGTAATTTGCTTAAAGATTAGATCTCTTAATTAGTATCATACTGCACATTTTTAACTCAAATCACATTGAAACAGTGACACATGTAACATGTGTTTTTGCCTTTTTATTATAGTAACCTGAATAAGCAGTATATTGATGAATTCAATAAGTTAAATATAATAATTAAGTGGCCTCTTCTTATCAGAGTATAAAGGGTAATAAGGCAGAAAGCAGTATACTTTATTTTTTTTTATTTATTTTTTTTTTTTTGGGAACAAGAGAAGGGCCGAAGCCCGAAAAGCAGTATGCTTCAACTAGTACTAACAAACTGCATTAGAAAAACCAATAAAAGAAAGAAAAAATAAAATAAAAAAAAAAAAAAAAAAAAAAAAAAAAAAAAAAAAATCACAATAAGCCAAACTACTACTGTACTAAATATCTTCATATCCCTAACATTAGCTATCAGATAATCTTGAAAAGATAAGATATGGACATAACTTTAACCAACTTTTATTGGGCTTTTAATAAACTATGAGATATTGAAGATGGTTAGGATGATGAAGAAGCTCCCCTGAAGATAAGGAAATTGAGTGTCTCCAAAGTGAAGTAGATAAAACTTCCTTTGGTGTGAGTGAAGAAACATCCGAAATTTGATCCTACCACACATTGCCATCCATTCCCATAATTCTTGTCAAATTCCTGTCACCATTCATTCATTTTCATTTCATTAGATAGTGCTTGGAATATATTGCTTTTATATGCTTATTTCATTTTGATACATTACATAAGCAGTTTTGTAGGTGTTTAACTTGTAAGTGAATTAATTGGCTTTTGAAAATGTCAAGCTAGTTACTTATTCATACAAAATAAGCACATAAACAGTTTTATTAAACAATCTCAAACACCACTTAAACACTCCCTAAAATTAATCAAGCCCATTAAAAAAACTTAATCACTCTTCAAGATTTAGATAGATAGACAATAAAAGATGAAATCTTGTGGTTAAAAATTGTACCTTTTTAATATGGCCAGCAATGGATTTGCAATCAAGAACATCAAAAAGATCTAAAGCTTGAGAAGCATAAGCCATAGCTTGAATCTGCATCTTCATTGGCATATCTGTGTCCACCACTATTGCTTTGCCTTCCAACATCTTTTTTTATAACTCTTTTTAATTAGTTATTTAACCGCAAATTAAAAAGAACCCTTATAAATATGATCATGTAAAAACAAAATGGGAAAATGGATATATAGATGTAGATGAGAGGTAGATAAGAACTGAAATGACTAATAATTTCATAGTCATCCAACATTTGCCCTTAACTTTGATCCAAATGTTAAAAATGCTGACGTTATTTTTAGCTGTCCTTTTTTTAGACAATTTAGAAACGTTGCATGCATGTCTAAAAATACGTACGAATCATTCTATATTTAGATTCTTTTTAATCATATGTGAATGATTCTATATTTAGATTCTTATTTTTCCTTGATTACATATGATAAAATGTTACTAGTAATTATTTATGATTTACTTTGGTGTTGAATAATCTTTTTATAGGAAAGAAGTGTTAGAATAATTCTCAAGTATCATGTAAAACAATATGGTTTAGTAAACTAAAGTAACTTCTAATACCGTCTTCTACGGTGTATGGGTCTCAATACTGTCTTCCACGGTGTATGAGAGAGGTTGAGACGTATACAATCTTACCCTTACCTAAAGTAGAGAGGCTGATTCCGGTTCTACCAAATGTAGATAAGGACGGCCTTCATGCAATAATAAAAAAACATTACAGGATATTAATACAAGGGAAATATAATTTGTTTATTGAATTGTGTTCTTTCTAGGGACATGTGGCAACAATGTAAAGGTCTACGTGTCATGTTAAGGTTTTCTCATACGGTAACATAAATACGAAATTATCTACCGATATGCAACGAGAACTGCAACGTAAACTAGGTTTTCTTATTTGTCGTATAAAACTTTAGAGTATAATCTATATTCACCGGTATAAACACTTTACCTCAACTTTTGAGTATAATCTAAGTCATGGAAAACTATAATTTTAAACAACATGAACAAGGGGTTTTTTTAATCTAATTTTGTATCATCGGGAAACAAAAGTTTACAAACCAAGTTGTTCTAAATTATGTTTCTAAAAGATGCGCAAAGGTTTCACAAAAACGTGAGGCTCGATTATGCCGCTAAGCCACGTCTTATGCCATCTTATACTAGGTCTTTTTGTAAACTCGATATATATGAAGAGTAGTGAGTGGAAGACTTAAAATTTGTGCTTAAATTCATGTCTAAGCTTATGTGGCATCATCTTGATGGTTGCAGTAAGGGGACCCACTTTTTTTACAAAACATCATGATCATGGCATATATGTTTAGGCATGAATTTAGACACGCAAACTAGGTCTCTCAATCTTTTTCATATATGAAATATAATATAAATATACAAATATTTTCATATTGTGTGCCGCGTTATACCACGCCTTATAAACGCAAAATATTCGTCTTGACCACTGAGGGCCTGAGGATTGATAATGTCGTAACGTTGCGCTTCTCGCTATTTATAACGTTGGTCTAAATTAGTAAACTGTATCCAAAAAAGTGTTTTTTTAATTTATGAAGTTTGGGCTAAACTCATCTACTAAGATACATGGGATAGGGCCCATATGGGCTACAGCAGTAGCATTTAAGGTCCTCGCGGTCCATTTGGATTAATTGACATTTGGGCCTCACTACATTTTTAGATCGTTTTGAGTCTAGTTATTTAAAAAACCAAACATTCCTCACATATCACATATCAAGGGACTTATCCTTATTATTCATCTAAAAAGAAATCAATGGTTGAGATTAAAAGCATTTTAATATTTCACCCATTTTTTATAATTTAAATATCTCTTAAACCGTTAATTGTTAAGCGAAAATAATTACACCATCGCGACGAGCATTTAATTATCTTTCTATAGATAGGCTATTTAATATATTTTCGACAAAATTTTTTTTTTCATTTTTTTCACGTTTTTTTTTCGTGGCCGAAAAAATCATATATGATATTACATATCATATCATGATATCATAATATGATATGTAATATCATATATGATTTTTTCAGTCACGAAAAAAAACGTGAAAAAAACAAAAAAATTGTCGAAAATATATCAAATAGCCTATCTATAGAAAGATAATTAAATGCTCGTCGTAACGGTATATTTTTTTTCGCTTAACGATTAACGGTTTTAAAGATATTAATATTTGAAAAAAGGATGAAAGTGAGTTTTTTAAATTGTAGGGATTAATCTCATCTATTAGATCAAATAAAGATGGAGGGAAAATGGATTGTGGAGATTAGTCCCTTGGTATGTAAAAAAAGTTTTGTCCTCAAATGATCTTTTACCATTTTTTAATCTTGAACTTTTTTTATGATAAAAATCAGTATAGTTAAATGAAAAAAAATATATACATTATGTAATTCTGGTCAATCCGAAAACCGAACCGAATTCAAATTCTGTTTTTGGTTCATTTTAATACAATTGAATTCTGTTTGGTTCAATTTTCATTTTCACCTAAACAGGTAATTTAACCAAATTAACTGAACCGAACAATCCAATAACCGAACCACTGACACGCTAACCGTTACTACATCATTATCTCCGATGCAATAGCTTATTATTGAACTTAAAAACTATCGTAATTAAATATGGACTCAATACAAACTTTTTTTATCATTTAAAATATACATTTAATACACATTAATTAAACTTAAAAACTATCGTAATTAAATATGATTTTAATTAACGAATATCAAGTTACTTTGTTTTTCAACTTATTTTTAACCATACATGATACATCCGAAGATGCTTTAAGATCTCACTTTTTATAAAATACTAATTTTATTGGATTCTCTCCTATAAAAAATACTTTTAGTTCAACATGTTTATCAACAATCTTTAAACAACAAAATGCTACTCAACTTGCTGGCATTTTTGTTTCGACAATCCTTAAATTACATGTAAATTATGACATTGCTTTTGTCTTGATATGGCTAATCAATCAGGAGACAAAGACACCTAATAATTTTATGGACACATATTCAATAATAAATACAAAGAAATTTTGCAAGGAACAAATTGACAAAAGAGGATCATACATTGCTATAGCTAGGCATCAGGGTATGTGAATGTATCATCACGTGCCATTTGAACCAAACAGATTAAGGGTGCGTTTGGTTTGTTGGGGAAATTGCTTTTGGATTTGAGAAAGGTTTGAAAGAAATGAGAAATAAAAAAATATATATATATATATAACTGAATTAAATATTGTTATTTTAAAAATAAGTAGGATATTATTAGTATTATTTTAAAATAAAACAAAGATATAATAATATGTGATCCCACAATAAAAGAAAAAAAATAAAAACTGATTGGATAATATCACCCAAAGAGTCTAGTGGAGGTGAGATTTCATCTATCATTGAAAGTGATGAGGTCAAGGAATCAAAAGAGTACCAAACAAGTTACTTTTCTTTCAATCTATACATGTCACCCATACCCAGATACCAAACGGCTCCTAAATTATTCTTTATAGAAGAATCAGCATAAACTAAAAAATAAATAATAATAATAATAATAATAATAATAATAATAATAATAATAATAATAATAATAATAATAATAATAATAATAAAAGCATTAATAAAAAACTTAAATTTGTTTGCAAAGTTAAAAGCAGTTATACGCAAACTTGTAAAGTTATCAGTGAAGAGATCCGGTTAGAATAAAAACTAAAATAAGAATGATTTCTAACAACAAATTTTAAATGAGAAAAAGAATTTAAAAAAAAAAAAAAAAAAAAAAAAAGATATATCTTTTTTTATAAATACATTCAAAAGGTGTGATTATAATTTCTTTTTATTTTAATTTTTCTTCTTATTTTATTCTAACTTATACTCTAAATTCTAAATTAATTCATCATGTCTATTTTTTTTTACTGGAAAACGATCTTCTTAAGTTTGGTTTCAACATGATAAGTCATGTTTTATGTATTGTGAGAAGTGAAAAAATAAGTGAGCCCTTAATTTTGATTAATTAAAAAATATTTATCAATTTAACTTGCATATTTTTGTCAATATGACCTATCATGTTGAAAACAACTTTAGAGGATCGTACTCGTTTCTTACCTAAGTATTATTAAAGCAGCATAGATAGTTGTCACTAGCAAGGTACCCGCGCGTTGCAGCGGCGGGTACCCTGAAATAAAATTTTTCAATGGAATTAATAAAAATGTCACGGAATGTCATTCCGACACCTAAATTTGCTTGGTCACAGCTTTGTGTATCGAGTCGAGTTTTATTGAGTCGAGTCTTGGTCACAGGTTCATGTCTAGGTTAAGATGGAGGGTTGTACATTGTGTTTAAATGATTGTAATATTGGGTGTATGGGTATTTTTAATGCTATTAATGTAGAATGAGGGTTGTACATTGTGTTTAAATGATTGTAATATTGGGTGTAGGGGTATTTTTAATGCTATTAATTTAGAATGAGGGTTGTACATTGTGTTTAAATGATTATAATATTAGGTGTAGGGTTGTTTTTAATGCTATTAATGTAGAATGGGGGTTGTACATTGTGTTTAAATTATTGGAATATTAGGTGTAAGGGTATTTTTAATGCTATTAATGTAGAATGAGGATTGTACATTGTGTTTAAATAATTGTAATATTGGGTATAGAGGTGTTTTTAATGCTATTAATGTAGAATTTTAAAGAAAGTGGCGTGAATTTCGATTAATGTTAGTTTTTGTTGTACACAATGCTTTGGTTGTTGTAATTATGAAAATTGTTTTCTTTAAAGTGTTGTAAATCATGCATCATTTTATGTACATCTGAATTTTTTGGAGAGAGTCCTTCCTTCATTATAAGTAGTATAGATATCTTCAAAAAGTAATCCTCAATTATTGGAGCAACACTTTGTGGAAAAAAATTGCAAGCTTCTATTTCTGGATTTCTTTTCTTTTTTTCTTGTTTTATCAAAATATCGTGTGTTTTTAAAAATAGTAAGAGCAGTTGGTGCGGTTGGCTGGTGGAGTTGCGCCATCCCTCCAGCCCAAAAAATGCGACGGCTCACAGTACCGGTGTTCACGCCATATGTAACACCCCCAAAAGTCGTTAATAACAGCGGAATACTTAACATGTCAGCGGAAGACTTTCGGGGTATTACTTCAAGGATCTTTGTCACAATCATAGAAAACGACACAAAAGTGACGCTTTAAAGTTTAATTCATTCAAAATACCAAATATTCGAGACATCAAGATGTTTCATAATTTAAACATCAAGTTTATTTGAAATATGTCAAAATGTTTATTTAAGCCCATGCCGGGTTACAAGCCCACTCCGTGCCTTCAAGTTCCTTCTTGTTTAGTTACCTGAGATAAACACATGCTAAAAAGTGTTAACACAAAGGTTGGTGAGTTCATAGAGTTTATAGTTTAAATTGTTAATTAGAAATGAGTGATTTCCTTATCAATTCAATAATAGTTCATTGGTTTGCCCTTCACCGGGTCAACATCAAAAATAGTAATTGGTTTATAAATCCATTTAACACGAGATTCGAATCACAAGTTAAGAATGTATTGTAATCATATACAATCAATAAGTTTAAATCAATGTTCCTGTTATTGCCTTAAGCTCATGATACTCAACGATTAACAGCCAATCATAATCTCAAGTTATGACGGTAAGTAGTAGGCCCTCAAGATAGGTATTTGCCAATAACCTATAATAAGAACAATAAAGTGCGCATGGTGTTTTCTCTAACAACCAAACGAGGATTGTCAATCACTAATAGTACTATCCACATTTATTTACGTTCACCCTTCAAGTGATTAAGGTTCATGATCGAGGGACTTTTGGCAATAGTAACTTAAGCAAATAACATTGGCCTGACGGTATTTCAATACCCGGTATAAAAGACTTGTGTTCGAGTTTTAAGCATGTATCCCCCCACGGGAAAATAGTTAAAGAGTGGGCTATGAAATCACAGTAATATGTAAATAGTTAACGAGTACTTGTAAAAGTATAAAACAATAGTTAGGCATGTATCTTCCCCCAAAAATGTGTATAAATCATTATAAAACAATTAAGAGTAGGGGCTATGACTCACAGTAATATGTGAAAGTTTAAAATGCTTGTGAAAGTAAAAGCAGTAGTTGAGCATGTATCTCCCCCAAAATATTTATAAAATAATTATAAAAATGGGGCTAAGAACTCACCTTAGTAGTACAGTGGTAGTGGTAGTATCGTAATCTCAACGATGCAAGGCAACGGCTTCACACACAACCTAAAAGATATGGTATGTTTTAGTTGATAGTCTAAATCTCGTTTTATCGTGAATATTAGTCATTCAGTTTGTTATTAAAACTCGTGTTCGTTTAAATGTTTGAAGTTCAAGAACAAAGTTATATATACATATAACTTGTGAGTGTAATGATCGATGCTCGATGTGTGATAGAAAATCATCAAGAATAAGTCGAAGTATGTAGGCGATGTGTTATAATGTCATTTTTAGAAGAAAATGAATAAACGTATCGTTATATCGTTAAATATTAAGAGTTACTATATATTAATAGTTACGTGAATATTCGCATCGTATTTATATAAGTTAAATTTATAAAAGTATTATACTAAATATGTGTGTTTATATAAAACATTAATATTATTTTTATTAAATAATATTATAGAAAAATGTTTTACCAAAGTTACACTTTTAACCCTAACGAATATGATTTTACACCGTTAGTCCGTAGTTAACAATCGTTTCATTTTAAGTCCAAATAATATCAAAATTTACATTTTTCAACTCCAATTATCATTATTTACAGTTTTAAACTCAGAAAATCAGAAATTTACAGTTTTGATCCAAAGATTGCAAAGTTTATACTTTTAGTCCCCGGTTATGAAAATTTTGCAAAGTTACTCCAAATTTCGCCAAATTCAAAGTTTATCATTTTTATTTTCTAAATAAGCTTAAATCATTCCTAATAGCTTATTTCAGCAGTTTATATGCTTAAAAATCAGATTTTCCAATAATTGGGCTTTAACGAGTATATTTAAAGGCCCATTTACGTTTTTAGATCCGTTGGGATTACGAGGGGTTCGGGCCCGGTTTTAGGTTTGTTTTTATGTTCTAAAAATGTTACTTAACAGCTTATACGATCAGCTTATCAAATAAGCTTAAAAACAGCTTATTGGGTTTATAAGCCCATTTGTTAATATTTAAAGTTTTAGAAAAACTGGTTTTGCTCGATCAAAAGGGGTCGGGCAAAAGGT
The DNA here is from genome assembly GCA_030686995.1 of Artemisia argyi. NCBI lineage: Eukaryota > Viridiplantae > Streptophyta > Magnoliopsida > Asterales > Asteraceae > Artemisia > Artemisia argyi. Next base: position 15,507,218 of record CM060689.1, on the reverse strand, counting down.
CTAAATAAGCTTATATGGTTACGTCTTTTATGTTTCCTGTTTACTAGCCATGTCAACAATGAGTTCGAGTTTTAAAATTAATATGTTATGTATCGAATTTGGGAATTAACGAGGCTAAGTAAACGACTAAAACCGATTCTGAAAACAGTTTATTAGTCAAAAATATTCTAAGTGTTTTATTAAAAACGTATGGGTCCAATGACTTACAAAACGTGTGATTTTTATTAAGTAAACGTTATTCTTAGATTGAAAACATTATACCAATCGATTGCTAGTATATTAGGCATTTAGTATGTCGAATAAAAAGGATATGTCACGTTTTTAATTTACGAGAAAATGGATCAAAGTAGAGTGCCAAAAATAGAAAGTTAATAAAGTGAAAACATGAACTTAGTGTCGTGTAGACTCACATTACTTCAAAAGGGGCGTAAAACTTAGAGTATGGTTCGATTAGGTGCTCATGGGGATTGTGGATCGACTTGTGGCCAAGTAGGGATGTAGGATGAACAAAGACACTCCTTGAGCTTGTCTCTAGCCCTTCGAACTCCTCGCCATCTTTCTGTCCCGTTTCATGGTATACCCGACTCATATTTTTGTTATTTGGTTCTTTTGGATGTGTGTGATCAGCTAGGAATGCTTGAGGTAGGTTTTATAAGATGTAGTAATGTGTATGTACAAGTAGGAGTTTACGAGAGATGGAGTATAGGATGTACACGAATCTTGGCACCACCATATTGACCAATAGAACGTTTACAAGGCTTAGATCGTATATGATATTATTCCTGGTACTTCTGACATGATATATTACGTGTATTAGGTGGTTGGAAGGGATTGGGGAGCAAGGGTGGCTTGTAAGAGAGTTTGGGACACATTTGGCAATATTTATCAAGGTGAGTTTTGGGGTTTGCTTGGGTCGTTTTTAAGGCAGTAGACGAGCGGAGAAGGTTGTATCTTTCATCATTCGTGTTTCTATGGTATTAGGTGACTCGAGAGGAGCAATAATATGTGGGTATTGTATGTTAAAATCGCGAGAAAAAGAGGTGGTTTTGGAGCTGTGTCGCGGCTGGAAAACAAAAGAAAAAGAACACAAAATATCAAAAGGGCGCTTGGGCCTTGGACCCGGTGGGCTGCTTTCATGGATTGGGCCCAAACGAAAAAGAAATAGATAATCAGTGATCCGCTTGGTTTGTGTTGGTTTTTAAGTGGCCCATAGGGTCAACGGGGCCCACCTGGTGTGTTTTGAGAGTCGGGTTACGATCAAATAATATTAGTGAGTAGTCTCGAGAATTTTCGTAGGCTCCGGGATTATATAAATAGTGTACGTTAAATGAACAAGACGTATAGTTTTAATTATTAACGTTTAAAATATAAATATATATATTCGCGATATTAAATCTATCAAGGTTGTGTGTAAGCATCGTTCCTAGACAAATGGTCAATCATAAATGTCGTAGTGGTTCACATAATATGTCATGCATATATAAAAAAAAAAATTTGTTCCTATAAAAATGGTTAATCTATGTTATGGTAACGTGTTAATCGTAGGAAAATTTTACGGGGTGTTATATTACCTACCCGTTAAACGGAATCCCGTCCCGGGATTCTAAGATAAGGTAGCCGTAAAGGTGAGTGGGAAAGGTGAACAAATAACGTATTTATTATTAGCTTCCTAATTGTACTTTCCAGCATAACGTATCTACCACTACATTAGCTTTTTACTTGATGATAACCAATCTTAGTATGATGTTGAATGAAAAACTTGGGGAAACTTAAGTCCAAAAATTTATAGTTGTTACTTGGCAGTATTATTTAAGGTGTAAACAGTATTTTACCACAGTGGTGTACAATACTCAATTCTTATTCTCTTTAAATAATCCACTTTTTCACTCCTTTTTACCTAACTTTTATTTTCCTTATTCCTCTCGTCGACATGCCTCACTTCATCACCAACCCTGCAATCATGTATGCCATTGTTACTGCTATCTATCTAGCGTATGTTCCGAACGAAGATCGAGCTATGTTGATTGGGATCTTAATGTTTCTTGTACCATTCGTGGTTCTAGCGATCTTCATTGACAAGTTTTGGAAGTGAAGAATAGTGTCGTAGTGTAGGGGTTGGAATGTTGAAATAAGGTTTGTTGTGTTTCCATGTAATCTCGAATGTATGAATGAAATTTTTATTTCGCTTTATGCTATCTTAGTTTATGTTTATTTCTTGCTTGTTTTCGTCGCTTATGAATCGTTATATTTGAAATTTATAAGGTCATTATGTATCTAAAACATTGGTTGGTTTGATTGTAGTTAAGTTTTCAAAGGTGGGTTTTAATGAATTATAACCAAAACTATATATATGGAAGTTTGCTTGGCTTTGAATACTTATATAAATATGATTTTTGATTATAGTTGAGTGAAGCAATTGGGTTGAGTTTTGATGAAAATTTGACCATCGAATGATTGATTAATTGGAAAAGATTCGTCATACTTGATTCTTGGGTTTATGATAAATTGAGATGCACAAAAAAAATATTGATGGGGTGTGTAGAAATGTCATGAAAAAAAAAATGGTTCGAAACTATAGGTCATGAGACGGTTAGGAGTAGTATTTAAGTTTTGGGCTTGAGCAATGTTGGGCTTAAGTTGGTGATCAAGTTCAATGATGTGTTGGGTTACTGAAATTTCGAAGCCCAAATATGTGTCGGTGTATAGAGGCAGTGGGTTAAAGCCCAAGTTAAGAAGGTTTTTGCGGGTATGTTTCATTGATGTACGTTTTATTCTAATACACACGAGGTAATGAGTTGATTTGAGATTTGTTAAGGTATCGTATAATGTTTGAGAGTTTGCAAAGATTATGGAGGAGTTCACAATTTCTTAGAGATTGAGGGGGTCCAATCATGTGAGAGTGTATTACTTATACGTGGCGTGTTCATGATTTAAGTTATGGTGTTATGTGTTTAATATGATCTGTTTCTTGCCATTTGTGTTGAAATGCGAAAGACGAGGTAGAATTTTCACCACGTATCCTAAAAAGTTTGTTGCTAGTTTTATTTGACATGGTTTTAAAAGTTTTACCGTTTGAATACAAACGGTCATATTTAATACAATAATTGAGAATTATTTTTCCAATTCTTTATAAATACCATTGGTACGTGTTGGGTTATCCACATACACACACACACAAAACAAGCAATGGCTTGCAAGCTACCACATACCGCTGAACAAATTCAACAATATATCAAAGCAGAAGCCGAAAATAGTGATGTGGATCGCAAAAATGCTATTTTGAGGGTCATCCTGGAGTTAGAGGTGGCGAAACAATCGAAACAACGGCTTAGAGAACGCTATGCAAAGTGCACAGATATATCGGATGATCGGAAACATGTGATTGATACTTTCTTGCATGACGGACATCGTAAGGATGCGGCTATTATTGAATCGTTATGGGTTTGTGTTCATCAGATAGAGGACCATAGTTCCAACAAGATCCGTTGGAGTTTTAAAGAGAATGTTGAAGCTGCTAGGATTGAACAACAACAGCAACAACAGCAACAGCAACAGCAATACCAACAACAACAACAACCAAATCCACTACCACCACCAAAACAACCACAACAGCAATTAATTCAACAAGGTGCATCGAGTTCTTCTGCACCAAGAGTGGTTGTGCAACAACAACAATTGCCTCATCTGGATCAATTCCAGCCAAGTTTTGAGGAAAATGTGGCGGTCGATGATGGTGGTTGGACTTCTGACATGGAGCGGGAGCTGAGTAGGTTGGAGGCTCAAATAGAAGAAGAGAGGTTGGCAAGCTTCGACCCTTATGATGATGGATATGATTCTAACAATTCTCAGACTTGGGATCACCCAGACTACCGCTGAAGTGTGATGTTTAATTTAGCGTTGTTTGTAATGCTTTTATGTATTTCCGTTCAGTCTGCTTTTTAATAATATGGTGTTTGAATAAAATTCCTTGTGATCATACATTGGGTGAGAATTTATTCTGTTATGTTTAGATAAATTAATAATTACAAAAATCTGTGCGGGTAACCTACCCGTTAAATAAAAGAGTTTTGTTAATATAGGTTTTTAGAAAAATTTCTTGAATTATCAGTTTTTGTGGGTAGAAATTTAGTTTGGGGAGAAGTGAGTGCACATGGTATTTTTTTTATCAGCTGGAGGAATCAATCGTTTAGTGACGTCAAGGTTTACCTAATGATCTTGGTAACGTTAGTATTATCGGTGTTAGTCATATTGTTGTGTATCAATATTCGTGGTTTCTAGTGAGATTTAGGGGTTCGTGGTTTCATATGTCTGTTAACTCAGAAGTAATTTAAACCTATATTTCGTTATTTACAAAGAGAAGCGTCTCAAACTATGTAACTAAGGAAATATAAACTTATGGTTCAATGATTTATAATTTCTTGATTTGAACAAAAGGGCGTCCCAATCCATTCAAATTAAGACGTTGTAAATCATTTTAAGATTTTAACTATTTGCCAAAATAATTCATGTGCAGATTTTCCGAGAGTATGAAAAGAGTATGTCGTAAGCATCTATAGAGACAATTTAAGAGGATTTGCATAGTACTCAAAATAGTTGGGGGAGCATATAAATATATATATATTAATATACTAGAGTGTAGTTGTACCATAAACTATTTTAAAAGTCACATAATAGTCTAGCGGATGAAAATATGAAGACACGGTATTTGTAATAATCCCGATTAGTAAACATAGTTATTAGTATAATCGTAACACGTAAGCATATATCAAGTTATATAAGTAAGAAATAATGAGAAGTAATTTTTCTACCAGATGTTGGAATGTAGGCACGGAGGGCATGAAGTGGTATTTTGTAAAAATGGTCCGGTTAAAGTGTGGTTATAGTCCAATGTTTAAAAACATCTGGTTCTCTATAACCGTGGCTCTAAATACCAATCTGTAACACCCCCAAAAGTCGTTAATAACAGCGGAAGACTTAACATGTCAGCGGAAGACTTTCGGGGTATTACTTCAAGGATCTTTGTCACAATCATAGAAAACGACACAAAAGTGACGCTTTAAAGTTTAATTCATTCAAAATACCAAATATTCGAGACATCAAGATGTTTCATAATTTAAACATCAAGTTTATTTGAAATATGTCAAAATGTTTATTTAAGCCCATGCCGGGTTACAAGCCCACTCCGTGCCTTCAAGTTCCTTCTTGTTTAGTTACCTGAGATAAACACATGCTAAAAAGTGTTAACACAAAGGTTGGTGAGTTCATAGAGTTTATAGTTTAAATTGTTAATTAGAAATGAGTGATTTCCTTATCAATTCAATAATAGTTCATTGGTTTGCCCTTCACCGGGTCAACATCAAAAATAGTAATTGGTTTATAAATCCATTTAACACGAGATTCGAATCACAAGTTAAGAATGTATTGTAATCATATACAATCAATAAGTTTAAATCAATGTTCCTGTTATTGCCTTAAGCTCATGATACTCAACGATTAACAGCCAATCATAATCTCAAGTTATGACGGTAAGTAGTAGGCCCTCAAGATAGGTATTTGCCAATAACCTATAATAAGAACAATAAAGTGCGCATGGTGTTTTCTCTAACAACCAAACGAGGATTGTCAATCACTAATAGTACTATCCACATTTATTTACGTTCACCCTTCAAGTGATTAAGGTTCATGATCGAGGGACTTTTGGCAATAGTAACTTAAGCAAATAACATTGGCCTGACGGTATTTCAATACCCGGTATAAAAGACTTGTGTTCGAGTTTTAAGCATGTATCCCCCCACGGGAAAATAGTTAAAGAGTGGGCTATGAAATCACAGTAATATGTAAATAGTTAACGAGTACTTGTAAAAGTATAAAACAATAGTTAGGCATGTATCTTCCCCCAAAAATGTGTATAAATCATTATAAAACAATTAAGAGTAGGGGCTATGACTCACAGTAATATGTGAAAGTTTAAAATGCTTGTGAAAGTAAAAGCAGTAGTTGAGCATGTATCTCCCCCAAAATATTTATAAAATAATTATAAAAATGGGGCTAAGAACTCACCTTAGTAGTACAGTGGTAGTGGTAGTATCGTAATCTCAACGATGCAAGGCAACGGCTTCACACACAACCTAAAAGATATGGTATGTTTTAGTTGATAGTCTAAATCTCGTTTTATCGTGAATATTAGTCATTCAGTTTGTTATTAAAACTCGTGTTCGTTTAAATGTTTGAAGTTCAAGAACAAAGTTATATATACATATAACTTGTGAGTGTAATGATCGATGCTCGATGTGTGATAGAAAATCATCAAGAATAAGTCGAAGTATGTAGGCGATGTGTTATAATGTCATTTTTAGAAGAAAATGAATAAACGTATCGTTATATCGTTAAATATTAAGAGTTACTATATATTAATAGTTACGTGAATATTCGCATCGTATTTATATAAGTTAAATTTATAAAAGTATTATACTAAATATGTGTGTTTATATAAAACATTAATATTATTTTTATTAAATAATATTATAGAAAAATGTTTTACCAAAGTTACACTTTTAACCCTAACGAATATGATTTTACACCGTTAGTCCGTAGTTAACAATCGTTTCATTTTAAGTCCAAATAATATCAAAATTTACATTTTTCAACTCCAATTATCATTATTTACAGTTTTAAACTCAGAAAATCAGAAATTTACAGTTTTGATCCAAAGTTTGCAAAGTTTATACTTTTAGTCCCCGGTTATGAAAATTTTGCAAAGTTACTCCAAATTTCGCCAAATTCAAAGTTTATCATTTTTATTTTCTAAATAAGCTTAAATCATTCCTAATAGCTTATTTCAGCAGTTTATATGCTTAAAAATCAGATTTTCCAATAATTGGGCTTTAACGAGTATATTTAAAGGCCCATTTACGTTTTTAGATCCGTTGGGATTACGAGGGGTTCGGGCCCGGTTTTAGGTTTGTTTTTATGTTCTAAAAATGTTACTTAACAGCTTATACGATCAGCTTATCAAATAAGCTTAAAAACAGCTTATTGGGTTTATAAGCCCATTTGTTAATATTTAAAGTTTTAGAAAAACTGGTTTTGCTCGATCAAAAGGGGTCGGGCAAAAGGTCTAAATAAGCTTATATGGTTACATCTTTTATGTTTCCTGTTTACTAGCCATGTCAACAATGAGTTCGAGTTTTAAAATTAATATGTTATGTATCGAATTTGGGAATTAACGAGGCTAAGTAAACGACTAAAACCGATTCTGAAAACAGTTTATTAGTCAAAAATATTCTAAGTGTTTTATTAAAAACGTATGGGTCCAATGACTTACAAAACGTGTGATTTTTATTAAGTAAACGTTATTCTTAGATTGAAAACATTATACCAATCGATTGCTAGTATATTAGGCATTTAGTATGTCGAATAAAAAGGATATGTCACGTTTTTAATTTACGAGAAAATGGATCAAAGTAGAGTGCCAAAAATAGAAAGTTAATAAAGTGAAAACATGAACTTAGTGTCGTGTAGACTCACATTACTTCAAAAGGGGCGTAAAACTTAGAGTATGGTTCGATTAGGTGCTCATGGGGATTGTGGATCGACTTGTGGCCAAGTAGGGATGTAGGATGAACAAAGACACTCCTTGAGCTTGTCTCTAGCCCTTCGAACTCCTCGCCATCTTTCTGTCCCGTTTCATGGTATACCCGACTCATATTTTTGTTATTTGGTTCTTTTGGATGTGTGTGATCAGCTAGGAATGCTTGAGGTAGGTTTTATAAGATGTAGTAATGTGTATGTACAAGTAGGAGTTTACGAGAGATGGAGTATAGGATGTACACGAATCTTGGCACCACCATATTGACCAATAGAACGTTTACAAGGCTTAGATCGTATATGATATTATTCCTGGTACTTCTGACATGATATATTACGTGTATTAGGTGGTTGGAAGGGATTGGGGAGCAAGGGTGGCTTGTAAGAGAGTTTGGGACACATTTGGCAATATTTATCAAGGTGAGTTTTGGGGTTTGCTTGGGTCATTTTTAAGGCAGTAGACGAGCGGAGAAGGTTGTATCTTTCATCATTCGTGTTTCTATGGTATTAGGTGACTCGAGAGGAGCAATAATATGTGGGTATTGTATGTTAAAATCGCGAGAAAAAGAGGTGGTTTTGGAGCTGTGTCGCGGCTGGAAAACAAAAGAAAAAGAACACAAAATATCAAAAGGGCGCTTGGGCCTTGGACCCGGTGGGCTGCTTTCATGGATTGGGCCCAAACGAAAAAGAAATAGATAATCAGTGATCCGCTTGGTTTGTGTTGGTTTTTAAGTGGCCCATAGGGTCAACGGGGCCCACCTGGTGTGTTTTGAGAGTCGGGTTACGATCAAATAATATTAGTGAGTAGTCTCGAGAATTTTCGTAGGCTCCGGGATTATATAAATAGTGTACGTTAAATGAACAAGACGTATAGTTTTAATTATTAACGTTTAAAATATAAATATATATATTCGCGATATTAAATCTATCAATGTTGTGTGTAAGCATCGTTCCTAGACAAATGGTCAATCATAAATGTCGTAGTGGTTCACTTAATATGTCATGCATATAAAAAAAAAAAAAAAAATTGTTCCTGTAAAAATGGTTAATCTATGTTATGGTAACGTGTTAATCGTAGAAAAATTTTACGGGGTGTTATACCATAGCCTCTTGCGCCGTAACCACCAGCCAGCGCGGTGGTTTTTTTTGTTTTTTTTTTTCCGAGTGTTGTGTTTATGTGTGTGTATGGCTGAGGAAGAAGACTTGGCTACACTTTGTTTGCAGTAAAGACAAAATTTTTTATTTTTATTTTTATTTTATTTTTTTTGCAGGTATGGCTATGAGGAAGAAGAAGACTTGGCTGCTACTTTGTTTGTAGTAAAAGAATAGGTTAATTGTTGGGATTGTTAGGTTTAATTGTTGGGCTTGTCAAACATTCACCCAAATTGTATTTTATGTTGGGCCTTTATAACTTAATCTTTTGAGATAAATGATATGCCAGTGTACTTATATTAATGTAATGTGTGTTTTTTTTAATTAATGGATTTTATTTTATTTTATATTGTGTATATTTTATTTTATGTAAAAAAAAATAAAAAAATAATAGCCGACGGCACCAGAATTTCTGGTGCCAATTGTTACGGGCAAAATGTGGTGTCGTGAGGTTTCTGGTGCCGTGGAGATTTTTGCTAACATGACAGCACTTTTTTGGCCATGGCGCCACCACACCCTGTGCTCTAAAAAGTCATATTTTAAAATTGTTTTTCTAAAGCTTGCAAGTTTACTTTTTCTTTATTGACGAATGATTGTTAATCTATCTATATCAAACGAGTCGTAATTTGATAGTCGCAAACATTTATTCATGTGTTCATAAAGTCTTATATGGTTTCATTCATATATGTTATAATTTGATTTGCACACTCTAATGTATAAGTACAGTAAACATCCTGTAATATATGTACAACTGTTTACTGCAATGATTGAAGTGTGTGTCAATCAAATTTTGAAATGTGAAAACACACTTTCCTTCATATATGAGAGGTGATTTGCACACTCTCAAAATTGATTAGCATACTCAAATTTTAAATGTTTTGGCATATATATTCTCACATCGTTTTTACTCATTTCACACTGTAAGAGTATAAATGTTAACACATTTAAAATTTGAGTGTGTCAATCAATCTTTAGAGTATGCAAATCACGTTCATTCGTATATACCAACATGACATTTTCTTGCAAGGTTGCTATACCCAAATAAGTAAAGGGACGAAATGATTTTAAAAATCATTTTGCTTGAACCTTCTATATTAAATAATAGTACATATTTGCTATCAAAATTCCCAACAACCACCAAGCACCATCTACCCGCTACTAATAAATTATCAGTATGTGTTTAAAGCTAAGGTTAGTTTAGAGAATATATTAATAGTATAATATAGACCTTAGTTTGGTCCTATACCCAAATCTTGAACTTCTTGTTTTATAATGAAGTGAGATCTTTTCGAAGGAGAAATTCTTTATCATGTATAAAACATTGTAAATTAATCGGTTAAAAGTTTAAGAAGAATCATGGTAACTCAAAAACGAAAGTGACACCACCAAAAGTGTTTTATTTTATTCTTTAAAGTTTATTGATGGTTTAGAAAATAGAATAAGTCCAAAAATATCAACATTATGGTTAAGCAACCGACAGTGTTCGATTGTTCTTTGGAGGCAAAAATCTTTCTAGGCATGTAACTAGCTTAGGAGTTAGGTTCGGTAATTATTTGTTTGGTGATGGCTCCTTTAACCGCTGCTCACAGCTCACTCTTTGGTCCTACTCATGCATATTGCAAATACAAGTATACGTACAACCTCCACTCACCACTACAAAAAAAAATTAAAGATAAAACACACTCACACTGTGTTTGTTCTTGCTTTCATTATCTTTACTCATAGTTTACTTGTTTATACTTTATATAATTCATGGGTTTTTCAAGATTTTCAAATCCCATATACCTTGCAAAATTTCATTAAGTTTCATCAAGTAAAGCTTATACTTTGTAAAAAAAACATTTTCTTGATAATATAGGGCTATTTGCCCATTATTTATTTGAGTACATATAGCTTATACCTTATCTTAGAAAATAAATTTTCTTGAAAATATGTTGCATACAAAGTCAGAGTCTGATATCACTAGTTTAGCACCATCATCACCATCAAGATCACCAAAAAGACCAGTTTACTATGTACAAAGTCCATCAAGGGACTCACAAGATGGTGATAAATCATCATCAATACAAGCTACACCAAATTTCAGGAGTCCAATGGAGTCACCTTCACATCCTTCAGTTGGTAGGCACTCAAGAAACTCATCTTCTAGTCGATTTTCGGGGATTTTTAGGTCGCATTCGGGGCGAAAAGTTCATAGGAAAAGGAATGATAAAGGGTGGCCAGAGTGTAATGTGATAGTGGAAGAAGGAAAGTATGAGGAATATGAAGATGAAAAAAGGGTTACTAGAAGATTACAAGCTTTGATGGCTCTTTTGAGTTTTATTGTCTTGTTTACTATTTTGTGTTTGATTATATGGGGTGCTGCTAGACCTTATAAAGCTGAGATCACTATGAAGGTTAGTTATGTTCACTTTAATAGTATGATTTTGATTGTACTTAAAGCATATAAATTTGCTCATGATTTACTTTTTTGTGAAAATTATGGTGTTAAAATGCTTAAACTTTTAAGGGATATGGTACTACTGATTGCAAGTGATTATTCTAAAGATAATCATTGGTAATGAATGTCAGATTATTTAGGAGCTAAATAATTAGTTTTGGAGTTGCTGCAACAAATTAACTTATTCTAATTACATGATAATTTAGTGTACATTTTACATGTCAAAACTTAATTACCAAAATGGCTTGTATCCTAGCGGTACCCATGATATACTCTCCAAACAATTGTTTGTGAGTTCAAGTCGCGTCTCAGGGCAATCGTGTGAGAGTGTGATTGTTAAATGACTTAGAAAAATGTATACACTTATAACAACTTTAGACAATATAAGCACGTTTAATGTATAATCACTTTCAAAATGTATCGAATAATCAAGTTCTTATAATTTTTGATAAATGCAGAGTTTGGTTTTGAATAGCCTCTACGTTGGGGAGGGTTCAGACTCATCTGGGGTCATAACAAAGATGCTGACAATCAATGGTTCCTTGCGGATTGGTGTTCATAATCCGGGTACGTTCTTTGGGATCCATGTTAGCTCCACCCCGGTGAACCTAATCTATTCAGAGATTGTGATTGCGACGGGTCAGGTTAGGACCAAGATTCACCTTTTTTATATCACAATACATTTGAAGTGCATGTTACTGATTCTAATTCGTAAATGTGGCAAATGGGTAGGTTGGGTGACGGGTTGGCTTTGTTGCGTTGATCTAAAAACATTTTGTTACTGCGTTATTATTCAAAAAAATGCAATAAAACTGATTCGGGAGGCGGTATGCATCAAAAACAAACTTTTTAAATCGTATTACATGTTCTGTTTTTAGCAAAAATAGTTAGTGTCAAAATTGGTGCATCCATTTATTTGGTTATCGTGATCTCAGTTGAAGAAGTATTATCAACAAAGAAAGAGCCGAAGGACTGCCATTGTGAGCTTAGAAGCAACAAAAGTACCCTTGTATGGTGCGGGTTCGACTCTTGTGGTATCTAATACTGGTGTGTTTGAAATTCCATTGCGGTTAGAGTTAATGATCAAATCAAAAGGGGAAGTCCTCGGTAAATTGGTGACCACGAAGCATCGGAGGCAAATTTCTTGCAATATAACATTGACATCAAATACAATCAAACCAATCAGATTCAGAAAGAGTGCTTGCATCTACAAATGAATGATCCTTTGGAAGAGTTGGTTGTAAAAATGATGAAAGTTTTGATCAAATATGTGTTCTTTTTTCCTTGAAAATCATGTGTTTTGTACTCTTAAAGTCAAGACTTGCCATTTTTAGTATGTTGAAAAAAGCATGTAAATGTTGGTTGGTGTGGTAATAAAATCATAAATGTCCTATGAGTGAATCTATCTTCTTGAACTAGATATGTTATAATCATTCTACCTTCTTCGTACCGAGTTCTGTCAGGATTGGGTATTGTTATTGTTGTTACGACCAAGACAACATTGCATCATGGGAAATAATGGGGATGGCATTGTGTACTACTTTTATAGTAGGGCTCACTGTGATGTTAACACTGAACATAAACTTAAGGACACTATTAGATAGCAAAACTATAGACATGTAGTTAATTAAAATGCTCAATGAACTGGTGAATTAAATTTGGCTTGTGAAAAAGTTTGAGATATAAACTCATGAAATCATGATGTCACTATTATAAAGTTGTAGAATAATCAAACAATTTATTAAACCAAACATATTGATTTAATTGGAAATTAAAGAAATACCAACTTAGCATGAATTTGTTAGATGATCAATAGTGAAAATAGTAAATTTCATTTACATGTGAATTTAAACACAAAAACAGTTGAGTAGTTGCATTTAAATTTATTTATGTTTCTTAAAAGAAAAAGACAATTTCGTTTCCTATCCAACTTTAAGCATTCAAGATGTCGGTTATAGCTAGATATCTGAATAATCAAGTCTCATCTCTAGCTATTTGAACTCAAAAGTATAAGGGATAATTCCGTATTAATATAAATATTTACTCAATTTAAAAGTGAATAATGCATAATGGGATGCAATAATTTTAACATACGCTTGGAAAATATAAAATTTTGATATTTTTATTAAAGAAATGTGAAATTGCCCCAAAGTATGAAAAGTATTCAAAATCCACTTAGAGCATCAGGTGTGGAATTGGTCAAGGTCACATTTCTCATCTAAGTCATCTAACTATGTAAATTTAGTGGTATATGGTAAAGTAGTATGAAATGTATAAGTAATACAGCTTTATCTGTCTTATTTTAGGGCGACCCCAATCTAATGTGTTACTTAATAACATGTGTCAAGTGTTTTATGAGAAAATAATTGAGGGTGTAAACAAACCAATTATTACAGCATTAGAATACATCAGGGAATACTGTACGAAGAGGATAATACATGTTGCAAAGGTCATTGAGAAGAGTGATGGGCCACTAACACCTACTGCACAACACATGTTAGAAGGTATTAAGAAAGAGACGGTTAGGTATAATGTTTTATGGAATGGGGGAGATAAGTTTCAGGTCAGTGGACTATGGGGAGACCAATGTGTAGTTAATGTTGTAGAGAAGTCTTGTACTTGCAAAAGATGGGAGATTACATGTTTACCATGTAAACATGTTGTCGCTACCAATTGGAATATGGCTTTAAATGGACAACAAGTAGGAGCTGTTGAAACATGGGCGCATCCTTGTTACTATCTCAACACTTGGGAAGCAACGTACAAACACAATGTCTCCCCCATAACTAGCAATGAGCATTGGGAAAAAATCGTCTGTGCCAACAACTATTGTTCCACCAAAGACTCAAGCAAATGTAGTTAACTCAACTAGTAAAAAAAGAGTAAGGATAGCTCCTTAAACTGAAGAGATTGTCAAGAATGGTAAACTGTCTAAGGCTTGGAAGAGTATAAGGTGTAGTGTTTGTGGCATTGCTGGACACAACAAAAAAACATGTATTGGTTATGGTGGAACACAAAGTAGTCAAACTGGCGGTAAAAAACAAAATAGTTCAAGTTCTAAGGGAAAAGGTAAACTAGTGACTCAAAAGGTTGCATCAAAGAAGACACATCCTACAGGGAACAAAGATGCAGCAGATAAACAAGCTGAAGGTACAGGTGTTGATGAAAGTGAAGATGTTGCAGTTGAAGGAACTTGTGTCCAGTCTGGAATTCAAGATCAAGGTACTCATGATGTTGCAACAGAGAAACAAGATGAAATTGCAAGTGTTCAATCTCAGAGTCAAGATCAACCTATTGATGAATCCCAGTGTCAATCCCAGCAGCAAGATCAATCACAGTCTCAATCTCAGGTTCATTCAAGTAATGTTCAAGCACTTTCTGTTTCATCCCAGCATACTACCAGAAGAGTGACTAGGCAGCAGGCTTTAATGGATAGAATGATGCCCTTACCATAGGGCTTTTTTTTTATGTTATGCTAATGAAGTAGACCATATTTATTTATGTTAACTATGAACAAGTTATGTACTCTGATTATCATGCTTCGAAAAGTATGAAATTTTATGCATTTGGAATTATATCCAATTGCATTATCTACAGAACCATGTTATGTTTCTGAATTGTAATTGTGTCCAAAATATGTATGTTGTGTGCAACGTATGTTATATCTAACTATATGACTGCATAATATGCTACTGCAAATTGATGCAGTCAAAACTAACCAAAACTAAAATTTCAAAAGAATGTTGACTATTCAAAGTCAATTATAACCAAATTTCTATGCATCTGCATATATACCCATAACGTAAACTCAAAAAAGAACCAAACTTCATATCCATGTTGGAGACAATGTTATTACCATTCAATACAATCTAAACTTAAAACATACTAGTACAAAATAGTTTTGGTAAAGGTTCTAACACTACCAAGGTGGCCTAACAAGTAATTACATTTTTCACAAAACACAAAACACGGCCATCATACGTTAAAGCTAAAAAGTTAACCAAGTGCATAAACAATCAAGAACAATATCTAACCGAGCACCAGGTAAATCTTCCACTTCCACACATCACCTTGAGCAACTTCTAATCTTTCCTGGAGCTCATCTCTCCCCCGCAAAAGGCCTGGTATGATCATTCTTGAACGTGCACACATTTCAGGATCATACCATCTTATCCACCGACAAGAAGACCCCTAATCATTAATATGACATTTCGTTAATGAACCACCATTGTTACAATGTATTTTGCTACTTGCGAAAGCAAGGTAATACAATCAACCTTAAAACGCACTTACTTCATCAGGACAAGCATAGAATCGACGCCCTGGGTTGGCCAATGTCCACGAAGTGCGTGTTATAGCTTGCTTACCACACCAGTAGCGTACCATGTTGAAGGAGGAAAGGTTTTGGGGGAAATATTAAAGGATCATGAGTGACAATATAAGTTTGACTCACAGTAATATAGGGAACCGGGACAATGTACAACGGCTAGAAACTAGATCGCTATAGTGAATGACGATTTTGCCCTCACCAAGAATACGTTGTTGTTCCTATTACGGGCTGAGGGACGCAATCGGCCTCAAAATCCCAAGTTTTGGACACCACACGATGTTTTTCAAAAGTTAAGGTGCCCTGTGATGTTTCGTGGAAAGTTTAGAGACCAACGATGTATTTTTGTCTTTACTCAATTTACAAGTGAATAATGGATAATAGGATGTAATAATTTTAACATATGCTTGAAAAATATGAATATTTTATATTTTTATTAAAGAAATATGAAATTGCCCCAAAGTATAAAAAGTATTCAAAATCCACTTAGTTCTAAGTTGTGTTCTTGTCGGTCAGCATTCTTTTCTAGTTTTGTTCTTGTCATTTTATTGTTTTTATATATCCATATTAGCTTCAAGACCCGCCCGATGGGCGGGCTAGCTCTATCACTTTTCAATTAATAGTATATTAATAAAATAAAACCTCAAAATACCGCAGAAAATGTTTTTTTTTTCTTTTTTATTTAAAAAAAAAAAAAACCTATGATATGTGAAGAACTTCTTTATAGAAAATGTTGGTTATAGACTTTGTGTAGTTGTCGTCTTTGTCACAACACAACATTAAACCTTTCTTGCTTTTTACTCTTGAAATGCCTACGTAAAGTTGTCCGTGTAAAAAAAATAGGTCGTTCAAAATAGAGTTCAACCTTAGACAAAGTTTGGCCTTGATTTTGTTTATTGTCATGACAGAACAAATGAAAACTGGGATTGTCTCATATTAAGTTGAAAATGCATCTTCTTGTCGGATAATAATCATTCTAGGTATAGCGCAAAGATCGCCCAATTTACCACCTAATATAATCTTTGCCTCAATGTTATTGATTCTCCTCTGGTTCCATTACACAATTCACCTCTTTGATCAATGTTGGCAACCGGCCCGATGAGCGGGCTACTTTCACATACTGCAGTGTGGTCTAGCTAGCTTGATAATGGAAAATAGCCCGATAAAAGTTGCTTATTCTTTTTTAAAAGAAGCAGTATTGTAGTAACTTATTCAAAAGATCTTTAGTTCACCAACAAAATTCGAATTAGCAATACAATACAGAGACAATTAATTTTAATAAGAAATCCCAAACAGCTATTTTAGTACATAGTTCGAAGCTCGGAAAAGTTTTGTTTTTTTTTTTTTTTTTTTTTTTTTTTTTTTTTTTTTTTTTTTTTAAAGCTCAAGCTCGGAAAAGTTAATTCATATTTATTCGTAAATTCATTAATTGGTTTGCTGATAATCTTTGTTTCAAGTGCTTGAAAATATCAAGTCCTATGTATCTACTATCGAGAGCAACCCAATAAATACATCAATTCATATAAATACAATCAAGGTTAATGTAATTCAATTTAACATAAGATATTTTATGTTCTCAAACTCAAACTTAAACTAACACATTAGCGATTTAGAAAATTCAAAGTGGAGCCTAGTACACAATATATTGTAAGTATAAATACAACAAACAAAACTTAAACTCAATAGCTCCTAATGTCACTATGAACTCTTGAACTTATTCACTTATTTGACATCAAATGCTCAATAGCTTCTACTTGCATATGCAGAATGAAGACAAGCTAGTCAGTTTCTAAAAAAAAAAAAAAAAAAAAAACAAACAGTTGGTCGTGCACCTCAAAAACCGCTGTGACACGCCAACTATTTTGGAAGCTGGACACCTTTAAAGTATTGAAAACTTGTCGCCTATAATTGGTTAAGAGTGATAAAAATACATAGCATTATTCTTTATCGGCCCTAAAATGCCTAAAAGAAGATGTTCTCTTTTGCTAACATATACACCACCATCATATGACCTCTTCATGCAACCACTCCACCTATAATGAATTAAAAAACATGGTAAGTTAAAAAAAAATTGTGTCATACCGGTTCATAAGGATAAATTATAAAACACCTTAAAAGAAAAAAGAAAAAAAAAGTGAGATGGGTCACCAGAAATGTCTTTATAACCTTGTAAATCATTCTTTCTATAAGTTAACCCAAACTGATCCATTTCCTTAATCTATACTAAAAATCGGGATGTTTATCTTTGGTTGGGCACTTGATATGGGAACTGTGTTTAAGCGTGACCACTATTATGTGAAATTAATCCTAATCGACCCATTTGACCAGCAGTATCGCATTAGCTTACACAAAATGTTACCCATTTTGACCCAACCCGTTGTGACCCATTGCCCAATTCCAAATTAACTTATCATTTTAAAAAGATCAATACAGCGCAATGCTAAAATAAGATTAATTCCGAACTTAATTTATCCATTACATATATCGAGATCATCTACTCAATTCTTATTTAAGACTAATACCAATAATCAGTTATGATTGTACAATGCTATGATGATAGAATTTATACTTGTACCTCATACTAAACATAAGAATGCAAAATGCAAAGAACCTAACTTGCAGCAAGTAGATAATCGAGATTCTCAACTACAAAATGAACCCATATGTGCAAAATGCAAAGAACCTAACTATTCAGCACATGCCAATATAAATATCTGATTATTTCTATATTACTATAGGGAAAGGAAAAGAAACCTGAAAGGGTTAAGTACTGTGAGATAAAATCCCAGAGATGCACACCACAAGAACCTGCCGATACATCCACAGATGCGAAATCAATGAACTTCAAATAAAGACTCGCGGTTACACTTATGGGTACTGAATTTGACAGATATAAGATATTCACTACCCACCTCTACAATATTATGATGATTAACAAAACTAATTAAGCAAATGAAATTGTAACTATCAAAGCCATAGAAAATGTGTATAGAACATGACGCAAAAAACTTGTTCGTCTAACCTTGAGAGTCAAAGTATGAAAAACCCTGAATAGAACTTATTTATTGGCTGAAACCTTTTTCGTGCACATGTTATTACCTAATAGATAACTAAGTGAAAAATCCAAACACCTCCTGAAGATCATTATATCCAAACCTAGCCCAAATGAACTACCATACAAGTTTAGCCCAAGCCTTATCGCTTTTAATGTGTTTCAGTTATCTCAGAATTATGCCAGAAGCAACGTTACTTTTACCCCTACGAATTTAAAAAGAGCCAATTATGCACTTAAAACATTTATCCAAAGAAATCAAACCGAAACATCATTCCAAAGAGAACTGTAAACAGAGCTGAAAATATGCTGACAACTCCCTCCTATGTAAGCCATGATAATCAATACGCTGTATCATAAAAAAAACCCAGCATTGCCGTCGCCTGTAAGGGATAAAAATATAAAATGTTAAGAAAGAAATTTAAATTTTCAATTAGTATCAGGTAAAAAATTATTCTTAGTACCTGACCGAAGTTTGAATTCTTTCTCAAGTATGAAAGAACTAATATGTAGTAGCACAAAACCAAACCTGGCAATTGCTAGGAAAAAACTTGGTCTGACTGTGCCCGCATATGTGGTTTAGGGTATCTCAATTCCTTCACGGTAAATATCAAAATCGATCAATATCTATAAGCAAAATAATAATCATAATCAAAATCGCATCAGGATATTGATGAGGGGTTTAAGCAACACTTTTATAGAATGAAACTCGTGACATTTGAACTCATTCAAGGAATATAGGAGATTAATAGCTTACTTGGATTGACAGGAAAATCAGAAATAAGAGGTCTATATGCTCATTGAGATGGGGATATTGATTTTTCCTTTTCCACCCCAATAGAGTCAGATATCCAAAGCAGCACCAACATTTACAGTATAGTTTTTAACAACCACTTTCCCAGCTGACCTGCTTCATCACTAATGTCAAAATCCTTTTCAACCAACACACCCTCCCAAAGTAACAACCAATTAGTTATATTAACATAGTAGATATATCAAGTTTGAATACAACAACTGATCTTTCGATAATAAATATATACAAAAATACTCACCTGGATGTAGATATTAAGTACACGTATCCTAAGGCTGATGTATTCTCCACCGTCATTAAACATGATCTCCACAAAGTGAAGGCTTACATTGTAGTTTCCATTACACATACACAAAACATAATATGTCAAAGATAATGCTGATGCACGTGCACTTGTGTACAATTCAGATCTGTTCACTGGCAAAGCATTTCTCATGATATAACCAGAATATTCCTGTAAAACAATGAAGTGGAACTTATGTGTCGTCTAGTATAGATATTAGCCCCATGAATTTCTGCAAAAACATATTATGTAACGGAAAATAAGTACAAATTTGATAATCATTTTAAAATGTAAATTAATAATGCATAGTAATGATACATTTTCAAAGAGATTTGAACATCCTTGGTTGCCTACAAACTCCACCTTTTTCCAATCAATACCTTCCAATTCATATTCCTAATAAAGAAATAATTGCGATCAATGTGTAAAACATAAAAGAAGAATAAGAGACGTGACACTCACCTAAGAAACGACACTCAAATTCTTGTTCAAGCTTAAATAGATGTTGAACAAAATGTTGTTGCAACCTCTCATTAGCATAGTTTATCAACATTTATTCAAAGATATTTTTCTGTAAAAAAAATATTCAATAATGACATGACATTATTAATCAACCGAAAATATAGTTAGCTCAAGGTTTATAAAGTTTCACCGAATTGAGTGGACATAATTATATACCTGGTCAATGATGATATAACCACCAACATTTGGTTGTATAGTGCCATCTTCGAGTATTCCACCCTCACCTACCACAACAACCTCATCCCGTCCCATCATGTAAACATAATTCATCATACCTTAAACTAACATAGATGATATAAGTTATAAGACAACTATATTGGATATAAAACATGTCTTAACACTTCATGTGTGATCATTAAACTATATTAGTTTAATGTTTATTTCAGATGCGGCAAGACTCTTTTTTGTCTTCAGTTTGTGAAAATAGTTTGCTTAAACCTGAGACTTGAGCTTTACCAATATAGACATGTATCAATCTTGAAGTTAACAGAGCCAGAACTCGAAAAGTCAGAAGTTGCCTTTTTACAATTGGAGTTAACTAAAATTTAGTTACCTTTGGACCTGATGATTCCCTCCTTAAGCTCACATTATTTCTCTATTTCAGTCTATCCACTCTTGCAAATGGCAAATGACATCGAAATGTTTGATGTGTAATACTTTTATCCAACTAATTTCGCAACAAAAACCAAAATCACAAACCTTATAAAATGCTTATAAGCTTTTTTAAAAACAAAGATGTCTAAGCCGCAAAAATAGATAAATCCAAACACCACCTTCCATTAACCATTAAACAACACTATAGTAAATCAATGAGACTGTTAGACAGATCATGCAATTCAGTTCAGATATACTATATGATGAAGTTTCTTTAATGCAAAGCTATGAACTTTATAATAGAAAACTTTGTCATAAGAACATCTATGTATGGACTCACAATAAAAAAAAACTATGATCCAAACTAATGCAATTTTCACAAAATCCAGCCACCAAATAATCTAATTTCAAAATTTGAAACTTGATTCACCAGACACGTGAAAACTACATGCAACACCAATTTAGCACTAACAAATATTAAGACCCCTAAAATTATCAACTAATAAAAACCCAATACAATATTTAAAAAGTTGATTCGAAAATTATGATGTATACAAATATATCAAAGAGCATACCTACAACTTGAACCCCTGACAATCACAATTTGAATCCCAATTTGTCTATGTTCATCATGGCCTTGGCAAAATTTTGATAATCAAATTCATGGTCCTGCAAAAATAAACAATCAAACCCACGAAATCTACCTATGACAGAAATTAAGATTAATTGCGACATTAACCTAACATAGCATCAAAGAAAACAATTATATTATATGTTTAAAATTGAAAAGATGTACCTGGTTGATCGAAATTTTGGGATATAATTGGGGATACTTAATAGGGTTTTGAAATCAATAGAAGATTTAATTGGGATAATATTAAGCATTTCAAATCATCCTAAATTTCATTCAAAAATTATCGCCGTAGGCTTTTTTTTGTTTTGTTTTGTTTTGTGTGAATGATTTAGAGCACAATTTAGGGTTCTGTGAATGATTTAGTAGGTTTGTTTTTAAAATGATTGAATTAAAGGGATTGCTTCCTTATTTAGGATTTTTGTTTTGAATTATGCTAAACAGGTTTATGTCCCTATTTTTTCTCTGAATTCTGGTTTCAAAAAATTTTGGAAAATCTTTCTATTAGCATTGATGTTTCCACGTGTAGTTTTCTAGGAATTTTGGGAGAGTTTTTGCTTCTAAAAATAGTAATCACACTTGTGCTATATATAAGGTGAGATTTAAAGAGATACCGTAATTCATCGATACCAGTAGTAAGGTTGAGCACGGTTCAAAAATCGGACCGGATCGATCAAAACTGAATTTGACTGAAAAACGGTTTGACCGTCAGGTCAACTCGGTTTTTCATTTATTATTTTTTTTTTGAATTTTTTCTATGGGTCGACCTGGGTTTGAAAACATCGTTTGTAAACATACATGGTATTTTTAACTATTTTGTTAAAGAAAAGTCAACTCATAAACCACATGCATTTTTTTTTCTTCCAGAAAACACAAACAAAAAAGAAAAAGAAGACAAAAATCAAAACCTGAATCCCGTTACTCACTGCACGTCGCACGGGAACATAAAATAAAAGCGCCACTTCTCTTTTCTTCATTTTTCTTTTAATATTTTCACTTTCACACTTATAAATCCCAATTCCTTTATAAAAATCTTGAATCTTGATCAACCCAGATCTCCCTCATCACTTCATTTCATCCCAAACCCTCTTAAACCCACTTCCAAAATCATGTTTTCCACAAAACCCTCTTCCAGTTTCCTCTACTTCACACTAATTCTCACTCTTTCACTCATTTTACTCCTCAATGCAGCAAAAAGCAACAATCTTGATGACATAGATGATGTAGACGACCTTATAGCATTAGACAATGAAGAAGATGCATCAAATAAGCCATCTTCTGAAGCAGAAGTGTTGACAAAAGCACAAAGGATTGTTCTTGAGCTTAATAATGATAATACTAATGGTGTTGTTAGTGGGTATGAGTTTGTTTTGGTGTTGGGTTATGCTCCTTGGGATGTTAGAAGTGCTGAACTTATGCCTAGGTTTGCTGAGGCTGCTAGTGAGTTGAGGGAGTTGAAGAGTGGGGTGGTGATGAGTAAAGTTGATGCTGAAAGGTATCCGAAAGCGGCGGCTGGGCTCGGGATTAAAGGGTATCCTACTTTGCTTTTGTTTGTTAATGGGAGTTCTCAGGCTTATACTGGTGGATTTTCGACGTAAGATTTCGTACTCAGTTATGTTTTTATATACTACGGAGTACTATATTTCGTGTTATGATGTTATGTGAAGTAATTGACTTAGTGGACGTATAAGTAGGAAACAAGTAATTTCAACGGCGGAGCTAGAAAATATTTCTTGGGAGGGCCGAAACAATTTTTTTCCTGGAAGAACATTAGATGGGAGGGCCGAGATGGAAAAAATAAAATTTTAACATATGAAATCGCCAAAAAAATACACTAATGGGCTTAGGCCTAGGTGGCCGGGACCCTTCCCGGTCCCTTAATAGCTCCGCCCATGAGTAATTTATAGTGTTTGGGTCGAATAGGTAGTTGTTTAGCATTGCTTAATAGAAGTTATCTGTTTCTTGTGTTTTGATACTGATAAACAGTTATGAGGGTGTTTAGGATTGTTTTATGAAAAGTGCTTATCGAATTATTTGAGGGTGAAATAAGCATTTTTGAATAAGTTGAGAGTTGTATTTTCTAAACTGCTTAAGCAATCCCAAACACCCCCTTTAGGAGTAGCTGCACGAAACTTAATTTGCCTAACACTCAAGTAACTGATAGTTGACATTGACAATAACAGCTTTTAGTAACATGCGGACATCCAAACACTATCTCATGTATCCCGTAATGTTAGAATTGATTATCCTGATTATTCCATATCACATGATCACTTTCAAAGCTCAATGCCAGACACACAGTGAATAATATAAGAACAATCACATTTTTACATTTCTAAGATACAGTCGATAGATACTGACTTACGGGATAAGTGGCGTAAAAGAACTAATTTTTGTTCTAATTATAATTACCTACCTATCCATTTAGTTAACAGTTATATGATTCTAGAAGTTGCAATAACCATTTTCAGAACGCAACACCCTTATGTCAGTGATATCGTATGTGACACTGCAGACATCCAAGAGTCTTTTGTGTGTAAAATGTTTGTTAATTATTGGGGGTTTCTTGTGAATCAGGGAAGAAATAGTGATATGGGTGAGGAAGAAGACAGGTACACCTATTGTTAGAATCAATTCTGTCGATGAAGCAAACAATTTCCTTCAGAAACATACCATGTTTGCAGTTGGTTTATTTGATAAATTTGAGGTATGTGTTTCTGTGTGGTTCTTGTTACTTAATAACTCAGATAAAAGTCTAGTTGCAAACATATTGGTGCACCAAACTGATCCCTCGTGGTTAACCGGTTAAATCCTTTTACATGTATAAATTTTGCTAGGGACCTGATTATGAAGAATTTGTGAAGGCAGCAACTACTGACAATGAGATTCAGTTTGTTGAGACATGCAACCCCGAAATCGCCAATATTCTATTTCCAGATGTTAAGTCTAGTAAACCGTTTCTTGGTATAGTTAAAAGTGAGCCAGAAAGATACACTTCATATGGTAAGTTGTCGATTTAGTAGATTAAATTCATTCATACAACGACTGAAACATGTCAAATTTTAGTACTGTCTAAACAGGTCGGGTCATGTTTGGTTGACCCAATAACACTCTTTTCAAATTCTAATATCTTTTTATAAAAACGATGTGTATAATTATGATTACTAGAACAATATTTATACAACAGATGACAATCTTTGAACAATGTTAACCAACTTCGCCTTTTGCAGAAGATGCTTTTGAAAAGGACAAGATTCTGCAATTTTTGAGCGATAACAAGTTCCCATTGGTCACTTTTCTAACTGAAGTGAATTCTGTCAAAGTTTATGCCTGTGAAAAACCTCAGGTTCCTATCTACTTTTCAATTATATCAAATATAAATTCATTTCATGTTCTTTTGACATTATTACATCTTAAAAATGGGGTATCTGGATGTGTATTTTGAAAATGTCTATTAATCTCAGTAACTATAAAGTAGCAATAACCAATTAATCAGTTTCAAGATGTACATCCAACACACCCCCGTAATCTCATTTATATAAATTTATTTAGTGTTACATCAAACATTTTTCTATGTGTGTATTGCAGGTTTATGTCTTTGCAGAAGCTGATAATTTCAAGAAATTACTAGAGCCATTTCAAAATGCTGCTAGGAAGTTCAAATCAAAGGTTGACACTTGACAACTTAAAAGTATTTCAATTAAACTAATCTTTAACCTCGTATTATCTTCACATTTCTCAATTACTTTTTGTCAATGCAGATAATGTTTGTATTTGTAGACATCAAGGACGACAATCTTGCAAAGCCTTTCCTTACTTTATTTGGGCTTGAAGATTCAGAAGACACTCTTGTAAGTATCGTCTATCAACATCTCAAAAACTTTAGGTGGAAAAATGGGTGGGACGGTTGGGTTGGTCAAAATCGGTAGTCTTGGTAAGGGTCAAAATGGGTTAGGTTTGCCCCGAAACATTCATTGTCCAAAATTTTGAATTGTATTAGTAATTAGGCTGCCAATTATGATTACCGAAATTATTTTTATTTCATTAATAAAAAAATTATTGGGATCGTTTAGGAGGTTTTATGCTAAAATTTTCGACCCCATTTCCTTTTACCACTATTTTTGCAATTGACTCAAAAAAACCCGGATTGACCCATTTATTAAGTCATTGTGTCGCAATTGCCACCTCACCAGTTATATATCTTTCTTATTTAACTTAGTTCAAAGATTCACTGATGAAGTTTATGTTTTTAATTGTTTGATAGGTAACTGCTTTTGATTACAAAACTGGTGCGAAGTATTTGTTGGAGTCGGATCCAACACCAGCAAGAATAGAGGTATTAATTCAGTCACTTTTTCTAATGTTACGACTTACTTCTATGAATGTGAATCTGACTATCTAATTTTGAATTACTTCCTACAGGAGTTCAGTTCGGGCCTTCTAAAGGGTAATTTGCCTTTGTTCTACAAGTCCCAAGCAATACCGGATAATGTAAGATTGTTGTATCTTGTTATTTTAGTTCTGAAATGAGTGGTTAGTAAATTTAGGGTGGGTCGTGTAATGGGTCAAGATGCATCTGCATATTTTTGTAGTTCTCAAATAAAATAAAATATTAAATTTGATCCCTTAAACTATTATCAGAAAGTTAATAAATTCTTTGCACTAAAGTAATTTAGGAGTTTGTGAACATTTGAATATGCTATCGGCTAATTTTAAAAGTCTTAATTGTACCTTCTGACTTGTTAGCAAGAAACCAAGGTTGTACACTTATAGTATGTTACTTGGAGCTTGGTATTTTGATCATAATTATCTCTCTCATGATATATTCATTAATCTTGATTGTAAAATCACAGAAAGACGCAGACATTTTAACCGTTGTTGGAAAAACATTTGATGACCTGGTTCTAAGCAGCTCCAAGAACATCCTTCTAGAGGTTTGTATGCATCTTACAGACTTTCTAAAAGTTCAATTTCGGTCTATTTTACTTCATTCTACCATCAAAAGGATCTGGAATTGATTTGTTTCGGTATTGATCATATTCAAGATATACACACCATGGTGTTTGAACTGTGAAACCACTACCAAACAAGTTGAAAAATTGGCAAAACACTTCAAAGGGATGGAAGATTTGGTATTTGCAAGGATAGACGCTTCTGTAAACGAGCACCCAAAATTGGAGGTCAGTGCCCAAAAAACATCTCCAATATTTTTTATTTTTATTGTAATTAGCTTGATTACAATAGTTATATTATTTTAATTATTATCTAGTATTCTGAAATGTTAATAATTTAGGAGGTTTTAGTCACTAATAATACACTTTGACGACTTTTGACCCATTATTTATGCTATTTGTTTTAACTTTACCTGCTTCACACGTTGAGATAATGCTTAATCCTAATCGACCCATTCATAAGTAAATGAGTTGTAAACTACTTGAAGATTTCTAGAAACAAAACAGATATACTCTGCAAAAAGGCACCTAACATGTTCTGACGTGTTACTATCCTGCAGGTGGACGACTATCCGACACTTTTGTTCTACCCAATAAGCAACAAGTCAAATCCAGTGAGTCGTTTGCTTCATGACATTATTTCTGGTCTGGTCGTCTAGCTTGTCTTTAAAGCTAACTTTGTGGTCTATTTTGTGCAGATCACACTGCCTATAAAGTCGAGCTCCAAGGATTTGGCTAAACTGATTAACAAACATTTAAAAGAACAGGCACACGATGAGCAGCATGTTGCAAAAGACGAGCTGTAGAATTATTAGGATGAGATTATAGACTGGTCAAGGGTTAAAAAAGGTAATTTCCTGAAATCCTGTAACCAGGGAGGGTGAATACCACGGTTATCAACAATTGACCCTCCCTCCCACATGTATAACTAACTATAAATCGATTTTGACTAAGGTTTAAATGTTTAATGACGGGCGATCTTTGTGTCTGTTGTGTTTGTGTCTGCCTGTCTTTTTCTCAAGATTTAATAGTCTTCTATTGAGCACTTGTTTTCCAATGTGGAAACGTAGTGTACATGTGTAATTAACAATACATTTACAAATTATAAGATTAAGACGATGTCCTTGTGTATTGCAGTTATAGACAACAATGAGTTTCACCGATGTTAAGGTCTTTGTTTCGCTTTAATTTTAAGTTATTTTGTCAAATACATACCTCTTATAGTCTTTAGGATTTTTATGCATGACTAAAGCCAATGTCGAAGAGTTTAGGTGGGAGAGGCTGTGATGTATGTTTTCGCTGGAAATAATAGTGGGGGGTGAATTTTGCCACCTTCTTGCAAAATTACTAATTTATATGAAACTAGACGAGTACCCGTGCATAGCAACGGGATTTTATAGTGACAAATAGTTTATTGATAAAAAAAAAAGTTTATATGTTATAAACGAAAAATAATAAAATTTTGAAGACTTGGGAATTAAGCATAATGTTTTGAAACCCATTTTGACCCGGGTGGTTTAACTGGTTGAACCGTTCCGGTCGAAAAACGGGTTTGAAGCGTCCCGGGTCAACCCGGTTTGTGTTTTAATTGGTTGTATTTAATTTGGTAGATATGTTTTTAATTGGTTGTACAATGTGAATAAATCATTGTACTTTTAAGTAATGGATAACGTTTTGAAACCCGGTTCGACCTGGTTGGTTCAACCGGTTGAACCGTTCCAGTAGAAAAATGGGTCGATTTAAACCGGGCCAACCTGCTAGGTTGGTTTGAAAACGGGTAAAATTAAACTGGGTCAACCCGCCGGGTTTGAAGCGTCCCGGGTCAACCCGATTTGTGTTAGAATTGGTTGTATTTAAACCGGGTCAACTTGCTAGGTTGGGTTAAAAACGGGTCAAATTAACCTGGGTCAACACGCCGGGTTTGAAGCATCCTGGGTCAACCCGATTTGTGTTTGAACTGGTTGTATTTAAACCGGGTCAACTTGCTAGGTTAGGTAAAAACGGGTCAAATTAAACTGGGTCAACCCCCGGGTTTGAAGCGTCCCGGGTCAACCCGATTTGTGTTTGAATTGGTTGTATTTAAACCGGGTCAACTTGCTAGGTTGGGTCAACAACGTGTCAAATTAAACTGGGTCAACCCGCCGTGTTTGAAGCGTTCCGGGTCAACCCGATTTGTGTTTGAATTGGTTGTATTTAAACCGGGTCAACTTGCTAGGTTGGGTAAAAAACGGGTCAAATTAAACTGGGTCAACCTGCCGGGTTTGAAGCGTCCCGGGTCAACCCGATTTGTGTTTGAATTGGTTGTATTTAAACCGGGTCAACTTGCTAGGTTGGGTAAAAAACGGTTCAAATTAAACTGGGTCAAACCGCCAGGTTTGAAGCGTCCCGGGTCAACCCGATTTGTGTTTGAATTGGTTGTATTTAATTTGGTATATATGCTTTAATTTGGTTGTACAATGTGAATAAATAATTGTACTTTTAAGTATTAGGGTGTTTTAATAGGAGTATTAATTACATTTCACTTTCTCTCTCATTTGACAATTGTTGAAAACTCAAAATTTCACCTTTAACCATTTTTCTATTATAGATAGTATAGATGTTACTATTTCAGAGTAGACCTATAATCCATAAAACACAAGTTATCAGGAAGCTTCGCAAGAGGCATCTTATTCAAACCTCACTATGTACATATTTTGTGGGTGGCCATAGAAACGGTTATGAGAATATCTCTTTTAGGTCACATACATATGAGTTAAAGACTCGCCCTCCCCGTATAATAAAACATTTTAAACTTATTTGTTTAACCGTCTATAAAAGCATACCAGCCACGGATACTCCGTACAATGGTCGATGTAGGGTAATCATAAGTAGAAAATTCACACTTATAATCCTGCATGATAATGAAGGCAAGTACCTTTTATCATTTTAAGATTTGTTCAAGTATGAAAATTAGGCATGGGCATACTTCTCAATTTTCATTATTGTTTTAATAACATTGATGGTGTGTGGGTGCCAATTGGAAGTATGGTCATATGAAATAATGATAAATTATTAAATTGTATTCTTCAATTTATTTAAGAAGACAAAGCCACAAAACCAAAAGTTAGTCACAAAAGAACAATTTGTTAGATGGAATACATCATCAATCACTCTTAACATTTTGGTTTAGTATATTTTTACCTTAAAACGACAAAAATACTTATGTTAATAGTGATTACTTCTGTGTTTGTAGGTTATTTGATGTAATTTTTGACCATGTGCTAGAGAAGATAAAACCGTAAAAGTATAAACTTAGAGTCTGCGTGATGACGGTGAGTTCAATTCAACTAATGAAAAATCTTGTTCAAGCTTTACATGCCCGAATACACGATGTACAAAGTTGCTCACATACATTTCAGTATTAATTTGGATTACAAAATGTTTAAATTAATATGAATTAGAAAGTTCATTTTAGTTTTTATATAAAGTTTAAATGATTTATGTAGCCTGATATGACTAACTTAATAATGTTGCTTAATACATGTGCTGATATCATGTCTATTGCTTCAAGGGACATGTTAAACCCCTTACAAAGAAACACAATAATGTTTATTTATAGTTTCTTCAATATAGCAATATGTTTTATTTTAATATTTTTTTATTATATTTTTTTACGAGTATATTTAATCCAACATTACCTACTAGAATTCACAAAAAATGTGCATGATGAAACCGAATATTACGAGATCTTTCAACCTTTTCTAGAAAAATTTATTAAGTTTTTTAAATCAAAAATTCAAAATACACTGTCATCTTTTTTTTTTTTTTTTTTTTTTTTTTTTTTCTCTCTAAAGCTGTCACCCTTACTTCATACCTTGTTAAATAAATCAAAATATTAGGAGTCTAAAACTAAAAGATGAAGTGGCCAAACATGAGAAGAAAAAGAAAAAAGAGTATAACATTAGAAAAACTCAACATTAATAAATAATAATATATTAAGCTCTAAGAAAAACTCAACATAACTAAAACATAAAGGAAAACATTAGAACAAAAAGTCATTTGTCGTTGTAATTTGTATAATTAACTTTTCTTCTCTTTTCGATCGACAACTAATTATCTCACTATTGATAAACAATGTAAATCTATCTCATATGTTTTAGACATTATATGGACTGACAACCATTTAGTTGCTAAACACTCTCACACAAACTGAAATACTATTGAAACATATAGTTACATTTTAAAAGCTTGTTTGTTAATTTTTTTTTTATTAAGTCATATTTAATTTAGAGACAACTCTCAGTGGCTATGGGATATATTTAGTTTACATGTATTAATTGGTTCGTATGGTTCATCTACAAGGTCATATGAAGTGCCACTTGGGACAAATTGTTCTATCAAAGTGAATGACTTGGTATTATGTTTTGTAAGTTACATCATGTGTAAGTTTAGAATAGGAATTAGTATTTGTATGGATCACTTATGGTCCTTGTCTGTTTTCGTGTATTTTGTATTGTGAACTTTTGGGTCATTTTATTTAATTTGCTTGATTAATTGGGGTTGGATGCCTTCTCTTTGTATTTTATTTTTTTGTTGGGTTCTATTTTATATTTCCTTTCTAAAAATAAATAAATAAATAAATAAAAAATTAGAGACAACTTAATGCAGACAACTTTAGTTTTATTATTTAATATTTCCAGTCATCTTTCTCTATTAAATCACAAACAAATAGTTTTTATATGAATTAATTAATTCAATTTTTTCACATATTAAATCAATTAAGTCGAAATCAAACAGCAAACACCCCTAAGGGGCTGTTTGATAAAACTGAATAATTTAGCGCTGAATGAATCTATGCTTCTGAATAATTCAAAGGTGCTGAGTGAACATGTTTCTGAATGCAAATAACTGTTTGATAAAATTCTGAGTGTCTCTTCTGTATAAGAAAAAATTACAGTTTTAACCCTCCGATCTCATTTAAACGTTTGAAAATAATGTTACTCGTATTTTTTATAAGTTAAGCATACAAAGAATAAATTTACTAATAAACATAACAATATAAGGCTATCCATTTCAATATTTTCTTACATAGCATACGTATGTAGTATCAAACCAGCGAATATATACCGACTAGTCGACCGAATTCAATTTTATTGCAATATATACTAAAAGTAAAAAGTATTGTAACATAAAATAAAGTTGTTTTTAAAATTGAATAGTAGGGGAAGGAGATTACGTTGAAGAGAAAGACAAGGGTATTTGAAGGAATGTGTGGTCCACTGTATCATTTTGCATACCTTTTCAACAGAATCGGTCATTGCATATTTTGTCATTCAGTGACCAATTATTTTCCAACAAAACACTATGACCGATTAAGTTTTTACTATTAAATGCTGAATTTTCTCATTAAGTGGTAATCAAACACACCCTAAGGGTCTGTTTGGTTTGTAGGTGGGTTTGAAATAGGATTTGGATTTGTTTTAGGATTTAGATTTGATTTAGGATTTGGAGAGAGAATATATTTATTAAATGTATTTTATAATATAATTATATCATTTATATTTTTTTAAAAATGTATATGAGAGTGGCAAGTGGTGGGTCTCACGGGTTTTGCCAAAACCCTCCAAATTAATGTAGAATCAAATTTCATTCAATTTAACATTCCCTTAATTAAAAGAATAAATCAAACATTACATTTTTGTCACATCAAACTTAAACCCAAACCAAAATATCAAACCAAACGCACCCTAAATCTTTTATATATTTCATTATTATTAAAGTAATTTCGCCTACAACTAGGGGTGGAAACGAGCCGAGCCCGAGCCTGCCAGAGCTCGAGCTCGCTCGTTTATATTTTAAAAAGCTCGAGCTCGAGCTCGGCTCGTTTCGAGTTTTAAGATTTGAGCTTGAGCTCGGCTCGTGTTATGATATGTAAAGCTCGAGCTCGACTCGAGCTCGGCTCGTTTATGATGCGCTTTTATAAAGCTCGAGCTTGGCTCGTGTTTTGAGCTCGTTAAAAAAAACAAAAAAATTGTGAAAAGCCAACAAACTAAACCAATGCAATGGTATAGAATTTTTCAATTAAAAAAAAGTTACCAGTGGTATGATATTAAACGACGGCAATCGGAAAGGGAGAACCGGAGAAGGGAGTGAGTCGGTGGCAGATGAAAACTTGAAAAGATGGAAAATACCATTGTTGTTTAACGTTATTTTAATAAATTATAAAAACTAAATATGTGGTTTTAAGATGTTAGGAATATGAATGTCCAGGGCAGTGGGAGGCTCGAGAATATTAAGTTTATAAAGTTATTTCTTTTGGAATTCTCGACCTAAATACATGCACATACGTATTATACTAGACGAGTATCGTGCATAGCAACGAGATTTTATAGCGACAGATAATTTATTGATAAAAAAAGTTTATATGTTATAAATGAAAAATAATAAAAATTTGAAGATTTGGGAATTAAACATAATATTTTGAAATCCGGTTCGACCCGGGTGGTTCAACCGGTTGAACCATTCCGGTCGAAAAATTGGTCGATTTAAACCGGGTCAACTTGCTAGGTTGGGTCAAATTAAACCGGTTCAACCCGTCGGGTTTGAAGCGTCCCGGGTCAACCCGGTTTGTGATTTGTATTAATTGTTTTAATTGGTTGTATTTAATTTGATAGATATGTTTTTAATTGGTTGTACAATGTGAATAAATCATTGTACTTTTAACTAATAGGGTGTTTTAATAAGAGTATTAATTACATTTCATAATTTCCTAATTAACACAGGGGCAATTTCGGGATTGACTGAAAGTTCAGTTTTTCACATTCCCCTTTGACCATTTTTGCTTTATAGGTAGTAAAGATATGTATAAAAACACAAAATATACTAAAGTTCATTTAGGCTCGCGAGCCTATTCGAGCTTTATATATAAAGCTCGGGCTCGAGCTCGATTATTAAACGAGCTCAAATTTAGGCCCGAGCTCGGGCTCGAGCTCGTTTAGGCTCGGCTCATTCGAGCTTTTTACCGATCCGATCCCGAGCTTTTCACGAGCGGCTCGACTCGTTTCCACCCCTACCTACAACCAAAGGCTTCTTCACTAACGTTCATTCTATTTAAGAGTTAATTTTATTTGGTAATCTTGATGTAAGTCTTGCTAAAAAAAAATCTTGATGTAAGTCAATATATATAGTCTCGATCTATTATTACAAGTTTCTTTCATAAAAGTTGGGCACAAATGTCTTTGTCAATAATAAATTTTCATAAAACATTGGAACCTAACACCAACCATTTATATAGTTTTTTAATTATCATAAAATGTTTATTTTGGTCACATTAAGTTTTTATTTGTTCAATGTTAAAAAAAAAAAAGTTTTTATTTGTTCATGCATCATGGCGATCTTAAATCTGAATTATAACAAAATTGTAATATAAAATGGACATTTGGGCAAAAATAAATACAGGTACAAGCTTAAATGAAAACTTGAAATTGTAAGATTTAGTAAAACCGTATATTGAATACCTAATATGTTCGGTACATGAGATAATATATAAGATACAATATGGGCCTAATACACACGGGCCTAATCCCCTAATACTTATCGTCTAACACTCTCCCGCAGTTTGAGCGGGAGGAGACCGAACACTCAAGATGTCACGAAACTCAGCAAACAAGGCAGACGGCAACCCTTTGGTAAAGATATCAGCATACTGAAATCGAGAAGGAACATGTAGAACCCGAACTTGACCAGTAGCAACCAAATCACGAACAAAATGAATATCAATCTCAATATGCTTTGTCCTTTGATGCTGAACAGGATTAGAGGTCAAGTACACTGCACTCACATTATCACAATAAACAATAGTAGCTGAGGACAACGGTGTATGAAGCTCACGAAGCAGATTCCGCAGCCAACATGTCTCAGCAACAGCATTGGCAACACCACGATACTCAGCTTCAGCACTGGAACGAGAAAGCGTTGGTTGACGCTTAGAGGACCAGGATAGTAAGTTGTTGCCAAGAAAAACACAATAACCTGATGTAGACCGGCGAGTAGTGGGACAACCAGCCCAATCAGCATCCGAATAAGCAACCAAAGAGTCAGTAGTAGAAGAAAATAACTGTAAACCATATGCTAGAGTCCCCTGAACATAGCGTAAAATCCGCTTAAGAGCAGAGAAATGAGGCTCACGAGGATCATGCATATATAGGCAAACCTGCTGCACATCATAAGTAATATCAGGTCTAGTGAATGTGAGATACTGAAGAGAACCTGCAAGACTCCGATATAACTTAGGATCAGAAACCGGATCACCATCATCACCCAATTTAGACTCAGTGTCAACAGGAGTCCGAGAAGGGTTACAACCAAACATATGTGCACGCTCCAAAATCTCCATAGCATACTTACGCTGTGACAAAAACATCCCAGAAGAGTCACGCGTAACCGACACACCCAAAAAATAGTTAAGAGCACCCAAATCAGTCATAGAGAATTCCTTATGCAAAGAAGCAATAATCTGCTGTAGTAAACTATCAGAGGAAGCAGTGAGCACAATATCATCCACATAGAGTAACAGAAAAGCAGTATCATTACCCTGTCTGTAAATAAACAAAGAAGAGTCACAACGACTCGAAGTAAACCCAACAGTAGTAATGTAAGTAGCAAACCGCTGAAACCATGCCCGAGGTGCTTGCTTAATACCATAAAGAGACCGCTGTAATAAACAAACATAATCAGGATGCTCTGGATCGCGAAAACCAGGAGGTTGATGCATATAAACAGTTTCAGCTAAATCACCATGTAAAAATGCATTCTTGACATCAAGCTGGTGAACAGGCCAATGCCGAGAAATAGCTAAGCTAAGAACAGTCCGTATAGTGCCCGGCTTAACAACCGGACTAAAGGTCTCATCAACATCAACTCCCTCAATCTACGTGCTACCGTTGGCAACAAGACGTGCCTTATACCGACTAAGAGTGCCATCAGCCAAATACTTATGGCGAAATAACCACACACAACTAACAACATTGACACCTTCAGGTCGAGGTACACGTTTCCAAGTTTTATTCTTAATAAGTGCATTATACTTATCATACATAGCATTTCGCCAATTTGGATTATTAAAAGCATCCTTATAGGACCTAGGTGTAGGAGAAACGGTAGACACATGACCAACATACTTAGGATTAGGACGAGTAATCCCGACACGAGAACGTGTGACCATGGGATGAGTAGATGCAACAGGTGGAGGTGTGGGTTCAGGAACATGAACAATGGGTACAAGATCATTTGGTGGAGACGGTGGAGGTGTAGGTGATGCATGAGGCGTAGGTGGTGCAGGAGATGCAGGAATGGTGACAGGTGTAGTAGGAATTGGGTTCGAATTAGGACCAATTGGTGTGGTGTTGATTATGGTGGAGATGAGATTGGAAGAATCATCCAAAAAATCATATGAGGGAGTGGGCTGAGATTGGTTAGATTGAAACGGAAAAACCGTTTCATCAAAGGTAACGTGACGAGAGATGATAATTTTATTGGTGTTAAGATCAAGGCAACGATAGCCAAAATGATTGGCAGCATGTCCCAGAAAGATTGCAGGTGTAGCACGGGGACCTAATTTATGGTTGGTATCTATATGTGGGTAACAAAGGCATCCAAAAACACGAAGAACACTATAATCATGTGTAGCACCAAAAAGTCTGGTGAAGGGTATTTCATTATTAATGGCACGGGATGGTAAGATATTCAATAAATAAACAGCCATATTAAGAGCCTCGGTCCAATAGTTTGGTGGTAGGTGTGCTTGAAACAATAAAGTGCGAATAAGATTATTTATGGTACGAATCATGCGTTCAGATTTCCCATTTTGTTGAGAGGTGCGAGGGCAAGAAAATCTAAACTGGATGCCATGAGTGGAAAATAATTTATGAAAGGCAGTATTATCAAATTCACCACCATGATCACACTGAAACGATTTAATTTCACACTTAAACTGAGTACGAACATAACTACGAAACAACTGAAATTTAGACAAAACATCAGATTTATTCATTAAAGGATAAACCCAAACATACTGAGAATAATGATCTAGGAACAAAACATAATACTTGAAACCAGAAAGACTCGGAATTGGGGATGTCCACAAATCCGAGTGAATAATGTCAAAACAAGAAGTAACAGAACTAGACGAACTAACAAACGGAAGTTTCACTTGTTTACCAAGCTGACAAGCATGGCAAAGAACGGGAAGCTTCTCTTTATTACATGAAATGGAAGCACTAGACACTAGACGCCGCAACACTTCACTCCCTGGATGACCAAGTCGTTCATGCCACGTATACTGACTGGTAAGATACGCTTTAGGAATAGGAGAAGGCTTCGTAACAGGGTAGAGATCACCCGTACTATCACAACGGAGGAGTACCCGTCGAGTTAGGAAGTCCTTCACAGAAAAACCAAAAGGATCAAATTCAACAGTGCAATAATTATCACGAACAAATTGACGCACATAAATTAAATTTTTTACAATATGAGGAGTAATTAAAACATTGTTTAAACGTAAAGGACGAAAAGGAGTAGACAAAAAACTATGACCAGAGTTAGTGACAGGAATGAAACGCCCATCACCAACCGCAACAGAGGGATAAATGCACTCATTAAGAATATCACTAAGACAATGTACAGAATCATTAAGGTGAGAACTCGCACCTGTATCCATATTCCAATTGCTAGCAGCCGGTTCCTGAAGAGTAGGAGTAGCAAAAGCATTCGGTAAAAGAGTCGCCTGACCCGAACCCTGTGGACCTGTTGGAAAAATTTGAACAGGATTAAAACCGAAGCTAGAATCCGGACCTGTGCCGTGACCTGTCGAAGTCCCCTGCTGAACCTGTGAACCAGCACTATGAACTGGCACTGCGAACCCCTGCTGCTGAACCGGTGTTGTGAACCCCTGCTGCTGAACCGGTGCAGTGAACCCCTGCTGCTGAACCGGTACTGCGAACCCCTGCTGTGACTGCGAACCTGTCATAACGTGGGCCCCCTGTGGAAGTATAGAAAACGTATTAGACCCCCAAGGTGAGTGAGGCGCCTGAGAATATGGGTACAAGGAGGGGGTCATTGTATGGTAAGCAACTGGACTAGGAGGAGTAGCAGTAGTCGTGGTAGAGGTAAATCCCAATTTAGCCAACAAGTGTTGCAATGTTTGCATGTCCGAAGAATAAGAACTCGACCCAGTAGATGAGGAACCAGAACCACGAGGTAGTAAAGTAGACTTGCCATGAACCCCATTGTGAAGATACCGACACGCCTCACCAAAACGACAATTTCCCTTAGCAAACAAAAAACAAGGTTTGTTTACTTTTTCCAATGGATTAGACGAGCGCCGAGCATTATTGTTATTCGCCAACAAGACCATAGGAGAAGCAGATGTGGCATCCACAAGCGTATCCCGAACCTTGGATTTCATACGCATCTCTTGCGTGGTTAACAAAGAACGAACCGTCTTGAGATCTGGAAAGGGTTCCCGACTAGCAATAACTGTAGAAATCACATCATACTTGTTTGGCAAACCTTCTAGTGCAAATGTAACAATATCATCATTGCTAAGAGGAGAACCAAGACCAGCTAAAACCGAAACAATTGACTCAATTTTCTGAAAGTATGCATCAATTGTTAAATCCCCAAGCTTCAAATTCCGTAGCTCCGCCTTCAAAGCCATAGCTCTTGGGCGTTTATTGTCTTGAAAAATCGTTGCAAGGGACACCCACGCCTCTTTGGCAGTTTGGGGATTAAGAACAACCAATCGCTTTTGAAGATTCACTGCAAGTGTGGAAAAGATCCAAGACCGAATAATGAAATCAACCTTTAGCCATTCCGGATCCCTAGTTGGTGGTGAAGAAGGTGTAGCAGAGGAGGATTCGGGTGGATCAACAAGATGGTCCAAGATGCCATAGCCATGACAAAGGTGAGAAAAATAATACACCCATTGAGAGTAATTCATCTCATCAACATCAAGTTTGATGGGAACAAAGGTGGTTAGGTAATTCATAGCCATAAGTTTATCGGACAAAGTAAGGACCGGTGGAGGGGGAGTTGTATCCGTAGTCATGATTAGGTTTTGTAGCAATCAAATAGTAGATAAGTTTATGTTAAAAAAAACAAAAACCTTTATATGGTACACCTTTGGTAGGCCAAAAGCTTCACGTGGGGTTAAATAAAACAAAAACCAACCACTATATTATTTAGTATTTAAAGAAAAAAGGAGACCCACGTTCTTTATAGCAATGTGTAAACAAAACAAAAAAGAATGCCAAACTGTGTCTTCAACCTCTCGTCGACAGTAACTACTTCAAGAAAACGATTCGAAACCTCGATCTAGTATTCGAACCGATAAGGGTTAAAAGCAAACGATCAGTAGCAGTTCAGAGTTTAGGGTTGGCAAACGAACAGTAGCAGTTTTGGTCGACAAACACACCAGGTAAACACGTCGACAACACTAAGGCCGACAAACAAAAACACTTTGGTCGACAACACAAGGTCGACAAACAGTAACTGGAAACGAAAAAAAACGATCGAGAGGGTTAGGGTTAAACTTGCGGAAGGTGGGGATCGGTTAGGTCTGATACCATGTAAGATTTAGTAAAACCGTATATTGAATACCTAATATGTTCGGTACATGAGATAATATATAAGATACAATATGGGCCTAATACACACGGGCCTAATCCCCTAATACTTATCGTCTAACAGAAATGAATAGTAATTTGACATAAATTAATATAAGACTATATGTAGTTTTATTTTTTGAATTACAAAATATATATAGATAAAAGAGCTTCTAGTAAGGCACTAGAAGCCAAAGTACAAATACAATCTAGAAACGAAACAAAAACAACATATTTTGTACCTTACGCGAGATTTTAACTGTGAGGCCAACAAAAATGATGAAAAAACTCTTGTCAATTACAGCGAACCTAGACAAGAGAAAAATCCCCACCCACGAAAGCAGAGCCACCGGTTTATACTCCGGGGTGTTTTTGATGCCGACCATGGGGAGTTTGTTCCTGCGACACCAAGATCACGAGTGGTCACCCCTCTACGCACCACTTTTCATGCACTGTGTTTAAGATTAGAAAAGCAAATAAATAGGAAATAAACATTTTTAACCAAATTTAAAAAAAAAAAGAAAAAAAAAAGAAAAAAAATCAGCCACATATTTATTTTACAGTCATTTTATTTTACTCTCGAGGATAACAAAATCTTTTTTGTTTCACTTTTTTTTTCTTCTTCTTTTAACTTTTTTCTCTTTAAATGATACTACTTGATAATGGATAACAGAACATTTTTATTTATTTTTTAGTTTTTTAATAATTTTTTCTTTTTAATTGATATTCGAGAACACAATATAATTAAAATTATAAAAAAAGTTTTGAATTAATTAATGATGAAATAAACACCTAACACCAACCACCAAGCATTCAGAGTTTCGGACATACTTAAACAATGCAGTAGTTAAAAAAAAAAAAAAAGTAAAAATAACGGCACACTCCAAAAAACCTAAATATAAAAACAACAACTCTTTCAATTTTTAACTTCCATAAAAAAATCACACAACAAAACCCTAACAACTTCTCAAACTGTTAATAATCCAATCAACAATCATTCAAGTCACATCTAATTAAATTATTCAATCTCAATTGCACAAGTTAGTTTAGTGTTAAATGTTGAAATTAGGATCAGACTGATTTGATTGATTGATTGATCGGATTGTTGAAAATGAGCAGCGTTAGGCAATCGGTTACGGTTCGGGACCTTATCGACGAGTCCAAAAAACGGCTTGTTTTATTGGCTGTCTGTGGTGTTGGATTGTCCTATTTGATGAGTTGTAAGTTTGTTTTTTTTTTTTTTTTTTGATTATATTATTTTGATCATAATTCTGTTTATTACTAGTTATTTTACATGATTTGAATGCGGTTGTTTGCGTTTTGTTAAGTAGATTGTGGTAAGTAATTGGCGTGGTTTAAGTTTTACTTTGTATGAATAGTAATAATTAGTTATTGTTGAGTAAGAGCGTTTTTGTTAAGTAGATTGGCGTAGTAATTAGTTAGCGGTTCGGTATTGTTGAGATTGGTGTATATAAGAGCGTTTTTCGTTTAGTTTTGCGAGAATTAGGAGACGCGTAGGTTGAAAATGTTGGAATGTAGTTAGGTTATTTGATTATAATTTTGATCATAATTAGGAGATTGGTGTATTTAAGAGCGTTTTCGTTTAATTTTGATCATAATTGTGTTTGTTTAGTTATTTAATTTGCGTTTCGTTAAGTAGATTGTAGTGACAGGCGTAATTAGTTAGCGGTTTGGTATTGTTGAGATTGGTGTATTTAAGAGCGTTTTTCGTTTAGTTATTGTTGAGTGAGAGTGTTTTTGTTTACTTTTGCGAGAATTAGGAGATGCGTAGGTTGAAAATGATGGAATGTAGTTAGGAGATGCGTTTTTGTTTAGTAATTATTTATTGTTGAGATTGGTGTATTTTAGAGCGTTTTTGGTTACTTTTGCGAGAATTAGGAGATGCGTATGTTGAAATTGTTGGAATGCAGTTAGGTTATTTGATTATTCTGGTATACGTATTGCAGAACGACATGTGCGTAAGAGTAAAAATATGTTGTGGTGGTTAAGTGAGGACGACTTTTGTATTGTATGGTTTATAACAAGGTAATTAGATTATCAGAATCATTCTGGTATACACTATACATGTTGGAGAGATACATGTGTGCAAAAGTACAGACGTAATTTGTTTTGTATGATTGTATGGACTTGATTAGAAGATCGGCATTTTGCATGGGTCAGAATATGTGGAAACGTCTCCTA
This sequence comes from Artemisia argyi, assembly GCA_030686995.1. Lineage (NCBI taxonomy): Eukaryota > Viridiplantae > Streptophyta > Magnoliopsida > Asterales > Asteraceae > Artemisia > Artemisia argyi. The sequence continues at coordinate 15,466,024 of CM060689.1, read as the reverse complement.
GAAGGCTAGAATCCTAGTTAGACCTACTATATTTAAACGTGTAAACGGAACACAGGCGGAGCCAGAAAGTTATGGTCGAGGGGGCTAACGAAACTACACTACAAATCGGTTCGTTAGGGGGGCAAATTACAAAAATAGCCAGATATTTAAAAAAATTTATATTACGATTTTTTTCGCTAGGGGGTACGTGCCGACCCTGCCCCCCTCCTGTCTCCGCCTCTGAACGGACAATAACATAGTTGGCTTTTTACCTTCACATTACGGTATTGTGAATGATCGTTATAGATTTATAGCAAGTATTGATACATAATTGCCCACATCATTTTACGATTCTATGGGTAATAAACTACAAGTAAATAAGAATTAGGACGCACAGAGCCAGTGACCTTGGTTATGTATGATTTTTAGAGAAGAATAAGGTAACAAGTAGCTATACGCCTATATATGGTACTTAGTTAGACTCGCAGGTTATGTATAATTTTGGACACAAATTTTGAGCATCGTTTGACATTTACTAATCGAATCCGCTAAGGTTTGACATTTACTAATCGAATCCGCTAAGGTTTGACATAATTTATGATGATTCTGGTGTTATTTAATGCTCGTGTAAAAGGGAATATAGGAACACAAGCTTTTTCTAGAATGGCAAGTTTTAACACCAAGGTTTGATCTACCTACTATATTTGCATGCGTGTTGATCACTTGATTGTTTGAGCTCACTTTCTGGCATAACAACCACATACCACAGCATAATGGTTTCGATACTGTGTGCAAGTTGCTTCCATTTTTCTAATTTTGTCTTCTATGATATCCCATAAGCAAAGTTAATGAGGTTGAAGTATTATAGCTTTTTAGTTTCTATTGATGATTTAAACTAGTTAGGCAATTACTGATCTGTTAATTTGTATTTACTTAATTGTTTAAAAATCTTTTTAGCGCGCCAAATAGTTTGAGATGAAAAACGTGTCCTTGTTGTTTTGCACGTATGTTGTATTTAAGGTTTTAGTTCTCTTTCTTTCTCTAAACGCAAACGAATGCAAATGACGTTGACATTAATTATATTGTATTAATATTAGAGTTTATAAAAAAATCTAGTTGTGGAATTACAATATGTCATCTCGAAGTTATATTGATTTTTTTTTTTTTTTTTTTTTTTGAAAGGCAATCTATTCCAACCAACAAACCAAATACAAACAAAGGCATCCACTATATTAACAAGTTGATTAAGTATAGTGGACCCATGAAAAAAACAAAATTACAAAGAGAACTAAATATAACTAGCAACATATAACAAGCAAAAACACAAATGAAAAACCATGACAGTCCCACTATATTAACAATATGTCATCTCGAAGTTATATTGATAGTGCAAACACTTGAAACACACTAGCATATAGGCACTTGCGGGATTTGTTACCCAAAGTATATTAGTCATGCTTTACCGAATTAGCGTGTGTCAAAATGTTTTGTTATCGTGGCTTCCTAAAATTATAGGTAAAGAGCTTGATAGGAATGATTTCGTTCTTTAGGTATCACGGGCCTTTATTTGTGGAAGGCAAATTAACAGTATCAATGTATTATCATGGCTTTGGTACTTAATCTAGATTAATATTTACACAACTGAAGTACGATTGCCTAGCATTCCTTACATGATATTTGATTTAGTTAAGCTTAGGGTATCAAGGTTAAATTGAGATGACACTATGTCTTTTTGAAGAGCTCTTCCAGACTTCTGTTTTCTCCTATAAGCATATACTATAGAAGCTATTACATGTTAGTCATCTATGGACATATTCTCGTATGTAAACCTGCCGTTAAGAATTAGGGATATATAGCCGAAACAGCTACATTTAGGATACAAGTCTTTGTCAAAAAAAGTCTTTGTCAAAACCAGTCAACCCGTAGAACATACCTCCACCCAGATTAATTTATGTTGGGTAAATCACTCTGATTACCAAACAAACAAAAAACAAACATAGCAAATGGAATAGAACAACTACAATGTAACGTGTTTCACACGATTGGGTTATCGTGTTACTTCCACAGGTCACACTAGAGATTATTGAGGTACACAACACACAAGAGAGACCTAGTTTAAATTACAATGAGGGGGTGTTTATCGGTGTGGCAAACTTAAACCTAGCTTACTTCCCAAGGTATCTTACATGGCCCTAAAAAACTCCATAAGGGCCAAGTCAAAATATAGCTTTAGTCCATGTATGGCTGTGCTCCTGCAGACTCACGGAGGGTAGCTAGGCTTCGACGTCTCTGTGAGGCTGGGCTTCGATTGCCATTTACATCGTCAGACTTAATTAGAGTAGGCAATTCATTTTAGAAAGTAAAAAAATAAGTAAAATACTACTTAATTCCTGGGAGTAAAAAAACTCATTACTTGGGAGTAAGATCCCAATGGAGCTTATGCGTTCACAGAGTCCTATTTCTTACGCTACGTCGATCAATCTTGGAGACTATCAGTCTACAACTCAACTTCTGTTGCTAATATTTCCAATTATAGTTTTAGAAATATTGTAAAATTCCCATTTACATCGTCAGACTTAATTAGAGTAGGCAATTCATTTTAGAAAGTAAAAAATAAGTAAAATACTACTTAATTCCTGGTATAGTAACTTAAAAAATATCAATTCCCCCAATCCATTTTAGATTTTTTTGTTTATTTATCTTTCTGAATTGTGACGTGATCTCAATTATTGATATTATACTATTTTTCAGTGACAAGCGCTTCAGTCTTAATAAACTTGCCAGCTGCGCTCTTCTTAATTGTCGGTCTTCGTTATTTTGCTTTGGATTACGAGATGCGGAGAAAAGCTGCAGTATATAACAGTAACCCATCCTCAACCAATCTTTCTTCTCAAAAGAAACCGGCTATGGCGCCTAAACCTCTCTCAGGGAAGTCTGATTGGAGGAGAAAAGTCAACTCACCTGTTGTTGAGGATGCAATAGACCAATTTACTAGGCATATAGTTTCGGAGTGGGTCACTGATCTCTGGTATTCCCGAGTTACCCCTGACAAACAAGCTCCAGACGAGCTGGTGCTGATTATAAATGGTGTCCTCGGGGAGTTCTCTAGCCGTATGAGAAATATCAATCTTATTGACCTTCTGACAAGGTTGAAATGCTCCACAAATTTCACTTGTTAATTAGTGAAAGGATTGTATCTGAACTGTCGTTACTTATAATTTGTTTGTTTTGAAATATTGTAGGGACATTATCAAACTTTTTTGCACACATTTGGAACTCTTTCGTGCATGTCAGATGAAGATTACGAAGCAGCAATCTATGACAATTGCACAGCGAGATGTAGAACTCAAAGCTGTGCTTTATGCTGAGAATAAATTGCACCCTGCTTTATTTTCTCCTGGAGCGGAGCACAAGGTTTTAATCACTTTATTTTTTTGTACATTTTCATATGGTGTATTGTCTGTGTTGATGTAAATTATTTTAGTCAGTTTGTAGTTATGATATATATGTTCTTTTATTTATCGTAGGTTCTACAACATCTTATGGATGGTTTCATCTCTTTAACATTCAGGCCTGAGGATCTGCAGTGCTCGTTATTTCGTTACATAGTCAGGGAAATGCTTGCTTGTGCAGTAATTCGACCTGTTGTAAATTTAGCCAACCCAAGGTTATAAATCCATTAGATTTAATCTCTTTTTGTTTGGCCAGTCTTAGAGGTCGCAGTTTCGACCATTAAATGATGCATTGATGAGATTGATCTATTTTGGTTATGTTTTAAGAGGACACTGGTCAAATGGGTCAAACAGGTCCACAGTCTTTTAAAATGTATTTTTAAAAATATAAAACCTCCTAAATCACTTTCTTACAAAGATGGATCATTATTGGATAATACAATGTTATACTGAGTATCATATTTGACTTAAGAATTAGTTAATACAGAGTAACTTTTATAAGCATTGGACAAAGCCCAAACCATTCGATCCATCCAAAAATTACCTGTTTTGACCCGTTCATTCTGACACCTCTAATTAATCATATCATGTTCTTAAATTTCTCCCTTGATTGGCTTTAGGTTCATTAATGAGAGGATTGAGAACGTTGTCATTTCAGCAAGCAAGAACAATAAAATAATTACCAATGAACAAATGAACTCGCAGCCAAAGTTAAACGGATCACCAAAATTGTCTAATCAACCATCTATGTTAATAGATCCTTCTGTCAAAGGTGTTGAGCTCACACAGTTAAAGAAAGATAATTCCGATTCTGTCTTAAACAATGTCACCACCGCTCTTCATTCAAAAGACCCGTTACTTTTGATCGATACCCGAAAACAACTTTCGGGTGGTGAATGGGGTGACAAGCTAGACAATATTTCCCGTAGAAAAACCGAGGCATTGGCTCCTGAACATTTCGACAATATGTGGGCTAAAGGTAAAGACTACAAAACAAAAGAAAATGTGAAACATTTTACTGAACCGGTCAAAAATTCTTTAGCCAGGTCATCAAATCCTGTCAACCACTCTAAACCATTAGCTTCACATAAAGATGCATATGGCCCCACCAAAGGTCTGCGGCTACCTTTGGGCACTTCCTATGAGGAAGATGAAGATGAAGACGAAGATGACGATGAGGAAGAATATAGAAACAACATTGTTTATTCTAGCGAAGATGAGGAAAACAGTGACATCACGGGTATAAATTCTCCAGGAACCAAGGTATGGGATGGTAAAAATAACAGGAAGAATTCAGTTACGTACATTCACCATCCGCTTGAAAGTTACGAAGGTCAGAAAATGAGAAAAACAGGAAAAGATTATTCCGCAGGGAGAAAAAGGTCAAGAGTAAGCAGTCAGAAGGATGTTTGGCTCGAGATTGAAAGAAAGAGTTTCTTATTAGAAGATGGGTTGGATGTTTTGGGTTCTTCAAAAGGACATTCGAAATCGGGTGACTCAAGTGGCGACTCTGAGGGTGGAGAGTCATTAGGAAGAACAAATAGTGGGACAAGTATGTCGTCTTTTTTTCCCGTCATATCTACCAATAATGTCCAAAAAGGTTCATCACTGGATGATTCTTTTTTTAGACTAAGATGTGAGGTAAATGACTAACATTTGGTTTTGAGTTTGTATTGTTTCTTAGCACATGTAGAGGATGTGACAGATAAAGGTTATTTGCTATTGCAGGTGCTGGGGGCTAATATTGTGAAAAGTGGCTCGAAGACATTTGCTGTTTATCCCATTTCTGTTACAGATGTGAACAATGTTAGCTGGTCTATCAAAAGAAGGTGCTGAACAGTTAGCTTTTGATCTCTTTGTGATTGTTTGTTTGCTTTCTTGACTTTAGACTATGTTTAACTACTTATGTTAATGTTCTGATAAATCTGTAACAGTAATTTCTTTAGCTGAATTGTAAGCTATATATGTACAGGTTTCGACATTTTGAAGAATTACACAGGCGTCTTAAGGAATATCCAGAGTATAATCTTCATCTCCCACCAAAGCATTTTCTGTCAACAGGGCTTGATGTGGACGTCATTCAAGAACGTTGTAAACTTCTTGATATATATTTAAAGGTGACGCATTTGCTATAACGATTACATCTGATTTACTATAACAGAGAGCATCTTAAATAAATTAATGAGTCGAGACAAAATCGTTGTATCTGTATATGACTTTCAACTTATTCCTTAATCCAAAAAAATGTATATATTATTCTTAAGTTCAAAAAACATTTCTAGTTTCGGTGGTCTATTTTACTGAACCTGATCTGATACATTTTAGTTCAACTTTTTTGGTGCATAATTTCATTTTTCCTGCTACATTTTTTTTGCTATTTCGCAGAGGCTTATGCAGTTTCCAACTATATCGGGGTGTATTGAAGTTTGGGATTTTCTTAGCGTTGATTCTCAGGTTTGATTTGTGGCTTATTGCTTTATTTTATTTTAAAGACTATTTCTTACTGGTATATTATTTCCGGCTGCAGACATATAGTTTCTCAAATTCTATATCCATCATTGAAACCCTCTCAGGTGAACTCCATTTCCATGTTCTTTATATCTAAGTTATCTACCAGTGCCGTTTCCTTGCATTGACCATTTTTATATGGTTTGTATGTTTAGTTAATTCTGCTGCAAATGTTCGTGAAAGGAGTGCAGAAGTAGGTACTACTGGTGTTGGTTTTTCTGGGGATCCCTTAAGTTCTAGGAGAGAACTTTCAGATGGTGTGATAAAAAATTCTTCATCTGAAGTAAAAAATAGTTCTTTGACTGATGGGTCAAAAACATCTAAGAAGAATGTAGCTTTTTCTCTTGGAAAGCCTGTGAAACGATCTGAGGATTCTGATAGTGACCCTGAAATTGTTGTTCCAAGTAATATATCTTCAACTATAAAGTCAGGGCAGTCTGTAAAAGGATTGGATGACAATACTTTAAGTAAACAATCTGGGATGCTTGCAGGAGATGGTGATTCAATCCCTAGTGAGGTATTTTCTCTCTCTCCATGTTTGTTCCCATTCCAAACTCATCTAAAAATCAAACGACCCGAATAAATTGGATTATCATTGTAATAGTTATATGGTTTTCAATCACTTTTAATTATAATAAATACAGCATTAACTTAAACTTGAAAAATAACTGGACAAAGAAGTGTTTCATTCCAACCCAACCCGACCTGTACTAAGGAATATACTCATTTTGACCTTAACTCCATTTGACTGTTACCAAACCTGCTCATTAATCCACCTATAGTGTTATACCTTGTTCGTTTCTCCGCATATGGTTTGTGTTATGTCCATGCAGAATAAAGTTTCTTATATTGTTTCTTTTGCTGCAGTGGGTTCCACCAAATTTGAGTATCCCAATGTTCGATCTTGTTGATGTTGTTTTCCAGCTTCAAGATGGTGGTTGGATCAGGTATTTTAACATGTGGATCATTGGGCTATAAAAGTTGGATCCATTTCCAACAAATTTATCTATTCTTTCTTCTTTGTAAAATCCCATTTATTGTGTGTTACCAGGAGGAAGGTCTTCTGGGTGGCCAAACAGGTTCTACAGCTTGGCATGTCAGATGCATTTGATGATTGGCTTATTGCTAAAATCCAACTTTTACGTAGAGGATCTATTGTTGCGTCTGGAATCAAGAGGCTTGAGCAGGTTATCCATCATGAACTTTGAATTGGACTTCAGAAAAATATATATATTAATGTGTGATTATCTAGTTTTTGTATATCAAATAAGTTATCTATGAAAGGGACAAAAAGTGTTACGTGTCAAACCCAACCCAATCTGTTTCAACCTACATTAAAAGTTTGTTGTTTTGACCCGAAAAGTAAAAAACAGTAAACACATTGTTAGAGAAGTTGACAAGCTTATAACTTTAATTGGTGAGAGATGTGTAAGCATGCCTGCTGTGGATTTTTTGTAAATCAAATGATCAGATGCCTTTGAACTTTTCTGTTCTATAGGTTAGTTAGTAAGATTGGAAGCAATGGTATTTCTATGATCGAATTAGGGATTAAGATATGGTCTAGTATGTTTAATATATTTATTAGTATAGGGTTGAATTGAAAGTCATTGGAGAAATCTACCTTTTTAAAATCGGTAATCATTGGAGAGAACCCAAACGGGATAATGTTTAGTGAATTAACTAGTATTTCTTTTTTTTTTTTCTTTCTAGTACAACCGAGTGTATAGAAATCTATGATTCTTGATAGTACGTTTTGTCACTGTTTGTTTGCTTCTGAATTATTCCATGTGTTCTGCTTAGATACTTTGGCCGGATGGGATATTCATAACAAAGCACCCAAAACGGCAACAACCAACACCCCCTCCAAGGGTGGCACAGGTTTCCCCTAATGGCCAACAGCCTCCATCACCAGGAGGACATCCACCAAGTGATGAGGAAACATTGTCACCAGAAGAGCTCCAAGAACGGGAAGCACGAAGACGTTCTAAACTAGTTTATGAACTAATGATTGGTAATTACTTATCTCGTGACTGAGGGTTTCATTCGCTTAGCCATTTCAACGCATTTACTAATGAATGGGTTTTATTGATCTCTAATAAGTCAAAACTCAAATGGGGTAGAAATATTTATAAAAAAATTCTAGCTTAAAAAGAACAGTTCAAATGGATCAAATGAGTCAAGCGGGTGGAGAGTCACTCAAATTATAAATCATTTTATACAGGAAAAGATGTTATCAATATTTGACTTATTATACACCTCGTGTCCTCATCTCACCGCCACCATATCCATCATTATAGCTTTGTTCTATATATTGTATGCATAATCTTGAGCACGTACGTGGAACTTTGTTACTGTGTAGATAAAGCACCAGCAGCTGTTGTAAGTATTTTTGGTCGAAAGGAGTATGAGCAGTGTGTCCAAGATGTCTATTACTTTATTCAGGTGAGCTTCATCTCTTTGAAAGTGGACATTACTTCTTAAATGTATCAGTATGACTTGCATCTTGACATGTATATGCGTTTGATTAATATCATCAACATTACATTTGCTAACTTCTTCAATCAATTCAGACCCATTTTACATACAAATGGGTCATTTTGGTTATTTTTTTTTTATTTAGTCAAATGTGTTAATCCAAAAGATCTTACCAAATAGGAAACAGGTCAAACAGGTCGAAACTCATTTGAAATCTATTTGATTGCATAGATAAAGTTCAGATTATTGCTGTTTAACACTTTATTTATCTATACAAGTTAAAAATAAGTGCTTGCTGACCATTTCTAAAATGTGCATTACAAGTCGAAACTCGTCGGGCTGACCTGACTCTTTTTAATCCGTACTAAAAAGTTTCACATTGTGACCCGTTACCCAACTTTAGAATGGAAAATATTCACACCCCTATTATACCACTTTATGTAGATCTCGAAATCGAATGAGACTTGAGCCCGTAGTGGACAATTTTATGTAGTTTTATTATGATGATTAATTTAAAAGCAACCAAACCATTTCTATTTTCGTATTATTGCAATTATGAATTGCTTTTAAAAAAAATGCAATTATGTCTCGGCTACATTTAGTAGCTGATTTTGCTAACTTAACAATCTGATGGGTTTCTTTTCTTATCTTGCCAGTCTTCCGTTTGCCTAAAGCAGTTGGCTTTTGATCTTCTTGAGCTGCTTCTAATGTCAGCATTACCAGAAATGGATTCCGTCTTCCAACAATTGCAAGATGAGAAACAGAAGTTTGGGGTTCTTGAACAGTAGCATCATATCCCCTTTCTTATTTTCATCGTTTAAATTTTGATTCAACTCAGAGTGATATTTTTCACCGAGTGTTTCCCGTTTCTCTGATATATGGCTGGTTCTCAGGGCGCCGTTCCGCCCATTTTAGACAAAAGAAAGAAATTTTTTCGTTTGACAAGGACATGATTGGAAGGTAATTAGGGTTTACAGTGGATTCAACTGTAAATATGTTTCAGTTGGGATGTTTGGGGGAAGGTTTAGAAAGTTTGTTACAGATTACAGATATGATGGAATGGAATACATATTTTAGATAGAGCTGGCAAATTGGGTACCTGTTAGGACCTGTTAAGACCTGTTAAGGGAAAAAATGTACTATGCAATTTTTTTATTTTTTAAAATAATTGTTTTTAGTATTCTAGGGTTCAATATTTAACTTTTTTTATACATAAAACGTCTATCTGTCATACTCAAACCACCAAAACCAAGTGTTAAACGAGTCGTTTTCATGTTTGAAACTTATGTTATTCGCGCGCTCAAAACCTGTTAAGACACGATTTGCCAGCTCTAATTTTAGACAAGTTTTTGCTTATCCTTTTTCGGTTACTTATTTTTTGAACAAATGACCTTTTTCAGTTATTGTTGAACTTTATAGTTGGAGGGTCTGTTTTTTACTTGGTGATTCTTTTATTTTTTATTTTATTTTTTTGGTCATAAGCCTCTTTTGCTGATACATGTGGATGTGGGCTGTTGATATATCTACTTACTAAAATAATTAGCATTTTAAAATATATTTTTAGTTAATGTTATCATTTCAACTGGGTGTTTAAAACTGGACATGTATTATCCAGTCATATTCTGCAAGTTAGTAGATTCAAAATAGATGATGCTGTTACAAACACTCATGTTTTTTATGTCAACAGTCGATTACAATTTTTCTTTTTTGTCAAATGATATTGTATGTGTAGATCTAGAAGACGTAGAAGGTGTTTTGGACCGCATTTTATATAAAGGGGGAAAAAAAGAAAAAAAAAAAATCGAAGGATCTGACAATCTCAAAAGCTGCTGTATGAAGAAATAAGCAGATTCAAATATGAGCATGGGGAGGTGTTTATTAAGTAAATAATTTGCTTAGAAGTCATAAGCATAAGCTAAAAATATGCAATCACAAATAAACACCATCCATGAACACTGAATGTAACTTGAATTTCAAGTTGTTTGCCTATCACCCATTACTTCAAAAACCAAATGAATGACCACTTGAACTTGACAACAAAGACCAATGTAACTTGATAATATCTGGTCACGAAGAATGCTCAAAAGAGCCATGACTTGAAACTCATACAACAACGATAACCTGGTGGACCAACACTATTGGTTGTGTATCATAGTTTTGCTTTGGGAGTAATTCACATCGAGATGGTTAACAAATATTTGTTTGAACAACTGAATTTTATTTGATGGTCAAGTGATCAATCCCAACTGCATCAAATCTTATTTTGTTCTAAACGCCTACGATATTATAATAAAAAGCTAGCAAGAAGCTAGAATCATACAACACACCAGAAAACAAACAGAGCAAAAGATCCAAATCTAAGTATATCACCCCAGATTTAGAGTGAAAGCAGTCATCCACACCAATCATGATCAACTGTATTGTATCTACTTACCAGAATATAGTCATCATTTTTTTCAGACAAAGTTTTGAGTTGCTCTAATTTCACTACAGGTCTCTTTTTGTTCTGGAAACATGTATTGTTTGCCATTACATCTATTGATTATTCAAACATTTTCGAAAGGTCAACAAACTGATCATACCATAATTATGTACTACAAACAACAAAGTTAGAATAAAATACCCAGGTGCAACGACCCCACAAAAAACCCAGGTGCAACGACCCCCTCACTGAATCTCATTAGCAGGAATCATAATTCAAGTTGAAGCATATCTTTACTACGATTGTTATGAGCTGCAAATGCTAACCATGAGTGGATCGTGTCATCTTATTTTTTTATCATAGTTGTTATTTGTTGTGAATGCAAATTGTTATTGACTCAGATAAAAAGCAAGCAAATTCCATGTAACACTTTATGATTTATCAGCGAAGTCCAAAGAAAGGATTGTTTACCTTAAAGGGCTTGTGTCCCTCTTCCATGAGATAAAATATTTGCAGGAAGATAAGAAAGCAAGGATAAGGATCCTCTCATGTTCACTTGAATCGATTAAGATTGATCCCGTTAATAAAAAGCTTGTTACAAAGGGCAATGTGGAAAATGAGAACATATAATATTGAACAAATACAATCTTGTTCAATCATCTACAGTATCTTAATTGTCACATGATTATAACATGTCGCAAGTTGCAACATCCATAAACCCCATATTTGACCAGATTATATAAGACGAGAGATAAGAATAATTAAGCGGAAGACAAACATAATCTACTTGATTCCAAAACCGACCAAGTGTATACATCATTCAATCCAAAATAAACAGCAAATTTCTAAACAAACTTGATCCACAATAAAAGTTCAAAACTTCGATCACTAAATTGCCAGTAGAACTATGTTTCAAAACTACCAAGATACCGCTTCAAATCAAAACTCGCAGAACTTAAGCAGACGCTGCAGCGATCTTCCTTGGAGCAGCTTGAGTGCCTAAACAAATAAAATCACCATATTCATAAACTTAACTTGCAATAAACAAAATTAAAGGCCATTAAACAAATAAAAGCAATGAAAATCACCTTCTCTAAAACCACTCTTGAACCTGCGGGGCACATTACGCATGTACCTCATACGTCCAGTTCCAGTTGTCTTGCGACGAATAGCCTTCTCACTCCAGTTGTCTGTATTCAACAACAGCAAATTACTTCATAAATCAACTACAACTAACACATAATAATCACTAGAAAAACAAACACAAACAAGTGTCTTGACTCACATAGTCACATTCCCTAATAAAAATTCAGCAACACCATACTAGTATACTACTGTATTTCATAACTCAACTAAACATAATACGCACAACTAAATAAACACTCACTGATAGGGCTATAAACAAACAAACATATCATTCAAAGAACTTATGTAAATTATTCAACAGAAACCGTTTATCTCTATTTGAACCGGGAACTGAACCCGTGGTCGGTCCGAAAGTAACCGGTTTTTTGTTTGTTTGAGAACTTGATTGAAACACTGGTTTTGCATGACCCGGAAACCATGGATATAACGGTAATGATAAAAACAGTTAACAACCCACAATATAAATATACATAAACCAATAGTATGCCAAGTAACCAAGTCCCTAACTTTGAAAACAATCATGCATATGAGGGGGTGTTTGTTTCGGCTTATATAGCTGGCTTATGGCTTATTTAGTTTCAGGCTTATGTTTTGTAAGCTTACTTTTTATGGCTTAGTTTAAAAAAATTCGCCTTACGTAAGCTTATTATGTCATAATAAGCTTATAAAAGCCAAAAACTATCCAAAATAAGCCACAAAAAGTAATCTTATGAAACATAAGCCAAAAACAAAATAAGCCACAAGCCAGCTATATGTAAGCCAAAACAAACACCCCCTAAGTTAAACCATGGAGTAAAATTGGCAAATTGGTAATGGGCACACTACTTTTGGGAAGAAAACCGGGTCGACCCGGCGGTTCAACCGGGTCAATAACAAAACCCGGTTTCAAAAACATTTGCTAATCTAATAAATTTAACACCTAACTATTCCACAATTGAAATAAACATACATTTCCTGACACGAGCAGCGGGGTAAGCACAAGCAGAGCATCTGCTTTTTTGCAAATGGAAGGATCTCCTTCCACATCTCACACACAGTGTGTGTGTTTTGTTCCTCCTCTTTCCAAAACTCCCTGTTCCTTTCCCCTGTTTTCATATCATTTTTTTTTTTTTTTTTTTTTTTGATATAGAAAACATTACTAAATCAGTTTGTTATATATGTAAAATTGAAAAATAAAGAGAGAAGAAGAAGATGATACCATTGTTAGCTAGCGCAGGTGCAGAGTAAGAGGAGGAAGCTGGCGGCTATGTGCTAATATTGTTATTAGGGTTTTGTTTCTCTATCAATATATTTATTGGGTTTTAGGTATTGGGCTTTCTATATTTAGAGGGCTACTATAAACCCAAAACCCACACAAGCCTTTCCAATCCATGAGCTGAGCAAAACCAACCGAGTCCCGACACCGGAACGAAACTGATCAATACCGAGAGAAACCAACCATAACCGACCAAGACTCGGGGTCAGGACTCGGTTTGGATTTTCCACCTTGTCGAGACTTTGGGTCGGGATTCGGTTTTGGTTTTTCGTTATCTCGGTTTCGTGACTTGTCTGTAATGGGTCGGGACAGGTCGGTTTTAGCCCGATGCTCACCCATACTACTACTACGTAAAATTTGACAAGTCATATGGCTCACGTTGTTGCTTTATGGCACCGTCTTACGACACCAACCGATGCTAGATCTTAAATTATAGGGCATGGCGCCAAAATCACCAACCAAGCTAAAAGAACACCTATGCATAACGATGGTGTATAACGATAAATTATTATATTTGAAAACTTGTGGTTCTTGTTTGACCTTTCATGGTACATTCAAAGGTTTAATTTGTAGTTATTGCAAGAAAAAAAATAATAAAAAATCAATGAGTTAGAAATTGAAAATGATAAAAATTTGAGAATTATAAAATATTTATACTATTAGTTTAATTGTTAATGTTGTTAGAGCACAATGTGCAATCAGTGCTAGCTGACAGTGTTATAGCAAAAAATGTCGTCATATCAGTTTTTCCCCATAGCTTAGAACCTATAAGCCAAAGGGTTCAAGTTATAAAACAACTACAGACTCACAGTTAACTATTAAAATGTTCTTACTTACAATACAATCAATTAACTACTATTATTTAAATACTTAATTACAATTTAAATCACTAACTTATTTACTCTCCCCTTATTTCATACATGTATGCATAAAAGAAAGGGTTAATTACTTGAAAATGTGTCATACTTGTCCCTTTTTGTTATTGTGTGTACTGATTTTTTTTTCTTTTCTTATTGTGTTGACTGAACTTTCAAATTTCGATTATTGTGTATTTTGTGACTATTCAGCCATATATTATACACTTTCAAGCAATTAACGAGATGCCGTTGTGTGCCAAAACTATCCAATTAAATTAGTACCAATTAAGCCCAAGTTTATAGATGGTATTAGACTACTTGGCAAGGAGGTGATATCTTCACCATCATGCCCCACATCACGCGCTAACTCCCTTGCCCTCCTCCAACGTTCACGCGCGATGCACAAACCCCGAAACCACAATCGGTGAAACCCTCACCAAATGAAAAAGAAGAAAAAACGGGCCCCACCCTATTTGTATCCGTTGCAATATAATTGTTTATGACCGTTTGGGAAAAGTATTGTACAACTTTTGTATGTGTTTTTGTTTTGATGAGTCAAAGTATTTTTGCCACAAGGGTGCAAAGTGAAGGTCAGTGTGAGTTTAAGAACAAGAAGTCTATTTTGGGTTATCCAACCATTGCATATCATCGATGGTGTTTGGAGATGAGGATAAGAGGCGTTTGGGTGGGATGACTGGATGTGTGAAGAGGAATAAAAAGAGTGGGAGTGGTAGTAGTAAAGTGAAAGGGAGTATGAAGCTTGTTTTAGGCATTTTTCACACAGTGAGTGTGTGTTTTTTTAGATTTTGTGTAAAGAGAAGAGGTGGTGATTTATGAAGGGGTGTCGGTGCTTATCTATTTTAAATTGGGAGCAAGTGGAAATGGATAGAGATGTGAACAAAGATAGGAGTATATATTTTTAGAAAATTTTAACGTTTACGTTTTTATATTATTATGTTTACGTTTTTTATTGTATAAGTATTGAAAAAAAGGGGGAGTTAAGGTGAAGATTATGGTGCCTTGCCCACTAAAAGGTGATGAGTGGTGAAGGTAAGTGAGAGGAGAGAGAAAGCTGATGTGGCGCTGATGTGTATGGTGAAAAAATGGTGATCTTGCCTATTAGCCTTAAGCCCAGAAGTCGCATATAAAAGTAACAAAAAATTAGGCGGGAAAACAAAGAAGGTGGAAAATGGGGGAAGAAGAAATGAAGGGGAAATTTGGGGGTTTTCCATTGAAACCCTACTCCATACAGATTGATTTCATGAATGCTCTTTACGATTCACTCGATAAAGGCGGTATCGCTATGCTCGAAAGCCCCACCGGTATTACATATTATTTCCTACTATGGGCTTGGGATTGCTTATTATGCTTCTGCTTATATATAAGCACTTAAGGACAGTAGGACATAGTGTTTGGATTTGCTTATTTTATACATCATTTTTTTTTTTTTTTTTTTTAAGGTTTAATTTACTTTATTTATAACGGGTTTAGGTTTTATATGATTGTAAAAAGGTAGCTTTACGTGGTGTTTGTTTCGGCTTATATAGCCGGCTTATGACTTATTTGGATTTGGGCTTATGTTTCATAACCTCACTTTTTGTGGCTTATTTTCAAAACTTATTCGCTTATATAAGCTTATCGTGACATACTAAACTTATATAAGCCAAAAAGTTTCCAAATAAGCTAAATAAAAAGTGAGCTTATGAAACATAAGCCCAAAACCAAATAAGTCATAAACAGACAATATAAGCCGAAACAAACACCTTTCATCTCAAATAAGCACTTTGAAATCAGCAGATTAGGACATGCTTATTTTGCCCGATAATCCGATAAGCAAAAGTAGTTTAGATGATCCAAACACTTCAGAATGCTTGAGTAAGCAGAAAAAAAAAAAAAAAATAGCAATCCCAAACACCCCTCTTATGCTTACTGCGCGTGGTTGAATTATAGGGGGAAGATGTTACCGATATATGAAAATAGTATTGCTTACTTTCTGAGTGTGTATTTTAATTATACGGAAAAGTTATCTTAGTACAAAAACAACAACATACCCAATCCCGACAGGCGACAGGGCAGGGGTATGGGGGAAGTAGAATGTAGACGAATCCTACCCCTACCCAGCATAAACCCGAAAGTAGGGAGACTGCTTCTAAGAAGACCTCCGACAAGTGTAAGTGTGCGGGTGGGAGTGCTCAGATATATGTGCATGTGTGAAAGTTATCTTAGTGATATATGATAATATATTAGTGCAATAGTGCTTAGAAATGCTGCTGATATTCCAAAGTATGTTACAGCTTATTGCGTGCGTGTGTGTGTCAAATTATAGGCGAGAGAATGTTAGTGATGAAAACATATTATTGGTTACAGGAACAGGAAAAACCTTAAGTATAATCTGTAGTGCTCTGCAATGGCTTGTTGATCGAAAGCAACACAAGAATAATGACAGTTCAGCTGACACAAATCAGGTTGGAACAAGTGTTGATCATGTTGGATCAGATGACGAGCCTGATTGGTTAAAGAGTGTGTTAGGGAATAAAGAGGTGGAAAGTCCTAAGAAGAAGGTAAAGAAACGGAACGGGTTTAGAAGTAAGAAACGCGATAAGACTGGAATCGAGGAGAGTTTTAAAGATTTGTTTAATCATTTTCGAGAGATTGGAGATGATTACAGTGTATATGGTGACGAACAAAGTAATGTGACTGTGAAAAGTGATGGGGAGAAGTTAGATGATAAGGAGTTCTTGGTGGCCGAATACGAAAGTGAGGATGAAAAGAGCGGACGATCAAAGAGAAAGGGTGGTGGGGTTTGTGGTGGATCGTCATCGAGTGAAGGTGAAGAGGAAGGCGATGAATTTAGTGATGAAGAGGAAGAGGCGGATTTCAAGATATATTTTTGTAGCAGGACTCATTCACAGCTCTCGCAGTTTGTAAAAGAGTTGAAGAAAACTGTCTTCGCTGACGAGATAAAGGTTGCATCTTTGGGCTCGAGGAAGAACTTGTGCATAAACGAAGGTAAATTTTATTTTTTGGTCGTTTTGAAATGTATACATGAGTAATGAACACGGGGTGTAATTTTGCAGAGGTGATGAAGCTTGGGAATTCCACTCTCATCAACGATCGATGTTTGGATCTTCAAAAGAATAAGAAAAACCAAGTTTCTAAAATGAAGGTATAGGTTAACTGTTTTTCTAATATCCCAATATCAAAGATGTTTCATGATGCATGTTTCTAATGCTAATATGCAGAATTCAGATGCCGGTGGAAGAGTACGCAAGACAAAGGCGTCAGGTGGATGCCCAATGCTTAGCAAACAAAAGCTACAGAAACAGTTCAAGAACGAGATGACTGACCAAGGACCCTTAGATATTGAAGATCTTGTTCGCCTTGGGAGCAATTTAAGAACCTGTCCGTACTATGGTTCCAGAAGCATGGTCCCTGCAGCAGATCTTGTAGTTCTTCCTTATCAATCTCTTCTTTCTAAATCATCACGTGAATCACTCGGTTTAAGCTTAAAGAATAGTGTTGTTATTATAGACGAGGCTCATAATCTTGCTGACTCTCTCATCAGTATGTATGACTCAAAAATTACGTTGTCACAGGTAAAATATGTAGCTCTTAGCAGCTAGGTTATCGTGGATATGTAAAATTTATGGAACTCGGTCTTTTGTGTGCCTATAACCTGGTGTTCCAAATCTTTGCAGTTGGAACTTGTTAATTCAAGTTTAGAGGGTTACTTTCAACGATTTCGCAACCTCTTAGGACCAGGCAATCGAAGACACATTCAAACATTGATGATTCTCACCCGAGCTTTTATACAAGTTTTATGCAATAAGGATAATGCTACTTTGGTTGATTCTTCTGTCAATGAAGAACTTAATGCAACTAAAAGTGGACCCGATTGCTCTTTGCGCATCAATGAATTTGTGTTTTCTCTCGACATTGACAACATAAACTTAGTGAAATTGCTACAATATATCAAAGATAGCAATATGATTCACAAGGTGAGTATCTTTGTTGCTTTTTGTGATTATATATCTCTTTGTGAAGTTGCTCATGGTGTCTCGTTTTTGTCTCTCAGGTCAGTGGGTATGGAGATAAACTATTAAGTTTGCAAAATAATACTACAAGTATATTATCAAGTTTTCGTGCATTAGCTGGAATGTTACTTTCGCTTACAAATGGTGATAGTGATGGGCGTATAATACTCTCGAGGAAAAAACCAACAGACTCTGGACAACATGGAGGATACATAAAATACGTTATGCTCACTGGGGAGAAAATCTTTCACGAGGTTTGCTCTATACTTCAGAATTATGTTGTAACGTTTAAGCATGATAAGGTTCTTACGATCTGTGAACTTTTAATAGATCGTTAGTGAAGCTCATGCTGTTGTATTGGCTGGAGGAACTCTCCAACCTATTGAAGAAACACGGGCACGACTCTTTCCATGGTTACTGCCAGATCAGTTGCAGTTCTTCTCATGTGGTCATATAATCTCGTCGGACAATATTTTACCCATTTCTGTTTCACATGGACCTTCGGGTCAGTCCTTGGATTTTAGCTATAGCTCCAGAAGTACCTCAGTCATGGTCAGTAAATAGCAGTTCACTTTCAGTCTTTCACAATTTATCGTTAACGTTTTATATGTGTCTACAGTAGTCAGTAGAGTTGGAAAGACCAATTGACTTATAAATGAGAAGTAACAAATGGCTCAAACAAAAAAAAAAGTTAGTAGTTGAAAAAGGAATGGGTCAAATGGGTCGACGGGTTGAAACTTGTCCCAAGTTTATATTTAATGCAAATAAACTTTTGAACTGTTTTTATGCAAACATTTTCATAAATTTTATAATTACTGTTTTTAATCATGACTGATGTATTCATTATTCGTGTAGAACTCGTCAAAAAGTGTTATGGGTAAACCTGACCCGTACTAAAAAAGACCAGTTTTAACCCGAATCTGTTATGACCCGTCAATGTTGCCATTTGTTCTACAGCACCAATAATGCTTGTTGGCTTATTAAAATGATAGGTTGGGGAGCTAGGGGCTCTACTTTGCAATCTGGTCACAGTAGTTCCACAAGGTATTGTCGTGTTCTTTTCTTCATTTGATTATGAAGAATGTGTCTACACTGCGTGGAAAGCTTCAGGCGTTCTTGGTAGAATAATGAAGAAGAAACGTGTATTCAGAAAACCAAGGAAAAGCACTGAAATAGAAGTTGTTTTGAAAGAATACAAGGAATCGATTGATGCATCTTCTACTGCAAAAAATGTATCAGGAGCTCATACAGGTGCTGTGCTTTTTGCTGTAGTTGGAGGAAAGATATCAGAAGGTATCAATTTCAGTGATGGGATGGGACGATGCATAGTAATGGTTGGATTACCATATCCAAGTCCATCTGACATAGAATTGATGGAACGGGTCAAACACATTGATGGTCTAGGAGACGTGCCAAAAAACACTAACGGCTCATGTTTTAATGGAGATGCTCAAGCGGGATTTGACATTTTGAGAAGTTGCAAGAATAGAGGAAGGGAGTACTATGAAAATCTTTGCATGAAGGCTGTAAATCAGTCAATCGGTAAGTTCTAGTTTATTTCGTGGAGCAAATTTAAATTTGTATAATAATTGTTTTTTATTCTCAGTTTCTCACATTTTCCTTTTCTAACTGATATCGTGTGATTTTTTGTTGACTTCTTGTTTATCAGGTAGAGCAATTAGGCACATTAACGATTATGCAGCAATCTTATTGGTGGACACGCGCTACACAACAGATTCCTTAAAGAAGAACTTTTCTCACCCAACCAACAAGCTTCCAAGTTGGATTAAAGATCGCCTCGTTTCAAAGACCAGTAATTACGGAGAAGTCCACAGATTACTTCATCAATTCTTCAAATTTCACAAAAGTAAGTAAGTTCAGCCAGTCAACATCTAGACCCTTAAAGTTTATATCTAATTTTGTACTATTCCTCCTAGTTGGGGTAAATTAATGTTACACTCAATTATCGACCAAAATATGACACGTGTGATTCTTACATTGGCTGAATATCAATTACTGTTACACATGTAATTTTCGGTCGTTTTAAAGTCTGTTTACTTTGATCGGATGGTTTGCATATTCGAGACTCAAATGACTCAGTGGAAAATGACATGACAGTCTTGACATCAAATCCCTATAATGTCATATGCCTTGCTTTCAATGCATTTTGGTCATTTATCCTTCTTTTCACCAACACCATGGTACCACTTTTTTTTGGAATTGTTTAGGGTCCATACAGCTAAGCTCATAAATACCATTAGTCAAATGTACCTTTCTTATGTATATCAAGATCAAGTCTGGTATTATAGCAACACGCCATATATCGGTAAAAACATCAAATAAGCAGTAAACTAACAACCCTTTACCATGTGTTTTATAGGCCAAAAGGTCGGATAAAATTATATCAGATTTTTTGCGAGATATTAGTTCAAATTTGAGCTTTCACCTACCCAACACCCTTTACCTTTGCCCCTTAATCAGTGGCAATGAACTTTTGACAACATATGGTCAGCTATTCAAGTGTCCATTATCATTACACATCCCTTTTGCTTTACAAAAATAAAAAATATATTCCATTTTATGTCCTTAAAATATCACAACACACACATACACTACTTTTTATTAGTGTACAAACAAAAAGAAAAGAAAATTCTGCTGTGTAAATTAAAGATTCCAGTTTTTAGTTTGAAAATTTTAAGCCGGCTGCATTTTGAAAATCAATGTTTAAGGATCTTTAGCATCAATCTTATCATGGTACGATTTAGTTTCTTTTTAAATATTCTTTTTGATCCACATTATAAAACGATCTTATTAATCTCTGAATCCATAAACCAATTTGTTTGACACGCCAATATCAAATGAAGACTCATTCTTAGACCAGCAAGCGTAACTTACAGCTGGTTGTCTGCTTTTATTTCATTTCCTACATCTTTTTCTATATCTCCCTCCCTATATAACCCTCCAATTCTCACACACACGTACAGTCACTGTGTGTTCCTTGAGCTGTAAACAAGTCCTTCAGTAGATACCAACACCAGAGGTACAAATGTTGATCAGAAAAACTATACTCAAAACCAAAAAATTTTATAATAAAACCCTCCGCAATTTCAAGTCCTTCATCTTTGGAGGGTATAGAAAACTAAAACGAGCCCCTTCTTTAAGCTTCTTTTCGGCCAGTATCAACAACCCAAAGATGCAGCAGCTAGACAATTTCTACAAACAGTTCTGTGAGCAATTGGATTCTGATGGCAATAACATTAACCAGAATATCAAGATTTCGGAACAAGACATTGAGTCGAATAGAAGCATGATCAACTCAGAACAAAGGGTTTTGAACAACAAAAGCCTTGCAGAAGAGAAAGATGCCGGGTGCTCAAACTATGTTAACGGTGGGACTCAGAATGTTTTGGAGCTAAAAATGAAAGAATTGGAGATGATGGATATGAAGGACGAGGAGCATGTGTTGGATGTAGAAGAGGTTCTTCATTACTATTCTCTACTTACCAGTCCGATTTATCAAGATCTTGTTGATAAATTTTTCACAGATATGTACTCTGAATTTAATCGTCCACACCCACCGACAAGAACTAATAGTCTCAACAGTTCGATGAGGAGATTAGCCCCTTTGAAAATCTAGATGACCCTTTGCTCTGCTGTTTGATCACCATTTGTACCAGAATCTGAAAGTTGAGTGCTTCAAAGTGTGTATTTGAGTGTATTTGTTTATGTTCTCTTGATTACTTTTTTACAGGAATATGGAGTGTATTTATAGATTATGTAACTATCATTTTACATACAATGAGAATTGTGTATGGAACTTGTTGGTATCAGTAGATAAACAGACCTGCAAAGTTTATAAGTCTATGCTACTTTTATGGGCTGGTTTTGCTAGCATTCATACACAATAAGAAGTAATCGCCTCCTCAACCAAATACAACATGAAAAGTTACACAGAAGTGCCGAGTTTTTGTGTATAATCTGATTTCAATGCTAATTGATGCAGCGATTCTTGAATTCTTTACAAGACTAACTATCAATTGACACAAAACAATTTGAATTTTAGAACTTTGTTTTATGTAGCACTATCTGTTTAAAGGGTTTCATGGTTCCCATTGTTGTTGAAAAACAATCGCAATGCTGTTTCATAGGCTGTGAAGATAGCTCCATTAACAACAAAAGCTCTAGAAACCGCAGTCCCTAATCCACGGAACAGCACACCATATCCATCGTTTGTGACACTCTTACGAAGGCAATCCACAATACCATTATATTTTAATGTTGTAGGCGTCTGTGCCTGAAGTCTAGTTTTAACAACGTCTAACGGATAGCAGCACATCCAACTAGCGACACCAGCAAGACCACCAGCAATCAACATTGTGTCAAAGCTTTCTTGACCACTTCTCCTACACCCCGGATGAAGTTTTTCTCTCATGAATTCATATGTCCAGAAATAGAAACCATGTGCAGGTGCATCTCTTAGAGCAGTGATTGTTAATCCTCTGTAAAGTCCGCGATAACCTTCTGTTTTTAGTATGTTTTTAGCAACGCTTAAGGGGCCCTTTTGTGTGTGTTGACTTTGAATATCGGATTTGGTTTGTAGTTGTAGTCGTATCTTGATTAGTTCAATAGGGGAGAGCATTAGGCTTTGTATAGCCCCGGCTCCTACACCTCCTAAAGCAACACCTTTGTGAGATGGAGGTTCGTTGGTGCAAACAGATGAGTCAAATGCTCGTGACAAGATAGCATAGATTTGAAAAACCATGGCATTCTGCAATAAAAAATTGTAATCTATTAGTCTGCTTATCATATCATGATTGTAAATACCTATTCAAGCTGCTGATCTTTGCAGCTTAAGCTGCAATGACCAGTTTTTAGTAAAGGTTGCAAGGTGGATGGTCGTGTGCGGGTTAAAATGGGTTAGGGTTGAAACAAATCATTTTGGCACTTGTCAGAACGGGCCGGATCTAGTTGACCCGCCAACAATTTTTGTCCATTCTAATATCATTTCATAAATGAAGCGTAGTTTGATTATAATCTACAAAATAGTATCATACAGCAATACTCTAATAGAGTTCAGGAGATTCTATGCATTAAAAATAGACTGCGGGTGACTTCCACCAGTTTATTTCAATATTTCCACCTCTAGTATCTAGCGTTTACGTAGGCCCAGGATGATATAATCAAGTCGATACTAGTAGCAACAAAACTAATCAACAAACAACAGAACAAAATACATTCTTGAATAATCCAAATTTGCAACACATTCAAATAGCAACACTATGCTCAAACACTATCTAATCATTTAATCGCTCCCAAAATGTACATCCAAACACCCTATAGCTACATCCATAACAACATCTAAACAAACAAACTCTATACACATACTAACAACAAACACCAAATAAGACCCTAAAACCATGAAATGTTCATCATCATAAAGCGCGAAAGTAAGAAAGATAACCTGAAAAGTAACAGAAGCAAGAGGTGCAGCCATGCCTCTATATAGAGCAAGAGGTCCTTCTTTAGCCACAACATTTTTAAGAATACTAAAAGCAGAACCAGTCTGACTACTTTGCTGCCTAACTCTAATACTATCAAGTGGATATCCAGCAATAATTCCAGCACTTCCACCAAACCCTCCTGCCACAAACTCCTTACCCCAACTGCTTGCAAGAAACTCAGGCCAAAAATCCATTTTTTGGCTTAAGTTTTTATATAACTAACAAAACAACCTTAAAGAATCAAGAAAATGGATTCAAGAATATAAAGAATCAAATCAAGAAACTTTTTGGGCAGCATGCAAGATCCACCTTTTTATGGAATATCCTTTTAGATGCATATATGCCACAAACTTAACACTTATAAGACACTTTTTTATATATCTAAAACATGCCCATATCAGAAAACAGAAAAAACTTTTGGTGTGTTTTAGGAACAAAGTTATGATAAAGAGAGTATATATACAGGGGCATGAGCCAGAAACCTAAGGGAATGGGAAAAAAATAAAAAAATAAAAATTACAAACTACATTGTAAATGGGTAAATTACAAAAATAGTTAGATATTTATTTTAAATAAGTTCACATTAAATTTTTGGGTTTGAAATTTGAATGGGTAAATTACAAAAATAATTAGATATTTTAAATAAGTTCACATTAAATTTTTTTCGCTAGGGGCAGTGCTTGCGCTGTCCCCCACTTGTCTCCGCCTCTTACTCACTTTATTCCGAAAGAGAGGTGATATGTACACCACTAAAAATGGTGTGCACACCACTAATTATGCATTTGGATGTTATACTGTGTGCATCATCAGTGTAATTTAGTGGTGTGCACACCATTTTTAGTGGTGTATATATCATCTTCCATTCCGAAATTATTGTCCACCAACAAACTCATCATAATTACAATTTTCTTTTTTCTTACTTTTTGCATAACGATAGATTTACCCGTAATTAATTTATAACATCTTTAAACTTTGTATTTATAAACTCAAGTGAGGCTAATATGGTAAATTCGGTTTAGATTTTTTATCTATTTTTAGAAATGAACAATTAGTTTGGGTCAACTTCGAATAGAAAATGTGAATAATAAATTTGGAACGGAGAGGGTAATATATATGGAACACTTATATTTAAAGAGTTCATGTGATATAAGTAACTAAAATTATATTGGAAGCATGTCATATGTTGCTTATATTTCACTCTTTTAAGTTGGGAAGTGATACTTACACCACTTTTTTTTATGCATACACCACAATTATGCATATAGCATGTTGTAACATGTGCATTAATGATGTAACAATGTGGTGTGTGCATTAAAAAAAGTGGTGTAAGTATCACTTTCTTTTTAAGTTGCAAAAAAGGTTGAGAAACTTAGGAAAAAAGTGGTGGAGCAAATTTGTTTGATTGTAAACATTAAAAAAAAGGACTAAAACAGAAGAAGATGACGAAGTTGGGTGTTATCATGTGGACCATCAACTTTGAGTCACGAGCTTTTTGTTATATTTGCTAGGAAAAAAAATGCATCTTTCTGGTCTAGTCAATTTATTTATTTTTGGTAACGTATGAGCATTAAAAACGTTTTAATCTTTTTGCTTTAAATATTTGGTTTATGCTTGGAGAATGAAGATAATGGTGATTGAAGTAAAGGTGGTGGTGATGTGAGTAATGACTAGATGTCAAATTTGTTTATTTTAATATAATCTTCCATAGTTGAAGCAATTTACTCCAACAACTTTTAATTTAATCATAGAAAGTTACCCATAACTTTAAAGTGTTGTTTGGATTTATTTATTTTTTAAATAGGCAATTATTCATTTCACACATTAGATAGTACATTCTATCTCACACGTCCACAATAAAACTTGAACTCGTAGCCATTTGATTGGATATGTTCCCACGCAACATGAGATACTATTAGCGCACACATTGATTTTGTTTGGATCAATAACTCTTATAGTACTACGTAGTATATACGTGTAATTAGGGGTGTCAAAAATCCCGACCCGACCCGAACCCGACCCAGACCCGAATAAAAATAATCGGGTCGGGTTACTCGGGTTCAAAATCTTATTCGGGTCAATCGGGTCAACCCGATTAACCCGAATACGAATTAGGGTCGGGTTCGGGTTCAAAATACTTTACCTATTCGGTTCAGGTCAACCCGACTAACCCGAGTTTTTTTTTTTTTCATTGAAAGGCCTAAGTTAAAGTGATCCATTTAGTAAACTTGATCCATTTTCTATCTAATTTTTGGTTTGTTTTTTTCCTTAATAACTTTGCATGGAGTCAACTATATTATCATCTACTAAGTCATCATTTCATATGAATTGTATACTTTAATAATAAGAATGTGTATGGAAATGCATATTACAAACGGTATGTTTCTGATTTGTTTTTCCAAGACGGAAAAAAAGTTATAATTAACCGGCACAAGTTGAATATAATGGCCTGGACATCAATTTTGGCTTGGGTTTAACAAAAATATCAATGTGCAATTACTTACATATACTCATGTGTTTATATAATATGTTTTAAAATCAAATGCTCTATTCTTTAAATCAAATATTCATTTACCAATTGCGAAGTTTTCTTATTTTAAAGGTTAGTTTTGATAGACATTATGACAAGAACAATATAAAAAGTAAATGAATTTATGGCTCATATACAATTTATGCAACAAATTATTTGATTTTAACTACTAACAAAAATAAAATTATGTGATTTTTTAAATTGGACAAACCCGAACCCGGCTTGACTCGACCCGACTTGACCCGACCCGACTTGACCCGACCCGATTTGACCCGAACCCGACTAACCCGAGTTCAAATAGGGTCGGGTTCGGGTATATTATTTTTCGTCTCGACCCGACTTGGACCCGACCCGTTTGACCCGAACCCGACCAACCCAACCCGACCCGACTAACACCCCTATGTGTAATCATACTAATGAGTTTCTTAACATATGTAGGATATATTTGAAATATGACTAATGGTAAAAGTAGTAGTATATATATACGTGTAATCATAATCGGTAACTGTTACGCTGCGTTCTCGAGTTTTCCTAGGTAGGGATAGAAATGATGTGTAAAGAAGAGAAAAGAAAGGAAAAAGAAAGAAAAGAAAGTTGATTTTATATTTCATATTCTCGAGTTGAAATGAAATGAAAGGAAAAGAAATAATGTTGTGTTCTCGAATTAGGAAGAAAAGAAAGAAAAAAGAGACATAATTGCATTTATTCACTTTTAAATATGTTCCTTTTATCATAAGAGTCGAATATGAGTAAATATTGAAAGTTATATCGGTTATTATATAGTAAAAAGTGCGGGTGTAGAATTGTTTCTGTCCAAATTTGCCCATATTTGGGCGGAAAATTCCTATAGGAAAATGATAATAATTTTCCTTTCATTTCCTTTGTGTTTCCTTTCTTTTCTGTCTAAGAAAAACTCAAGAACACAATAAAATTTTAGTTTATTATCATTTCCTTTCCTTTCATTCTAAAACTGAACTCGAGAACGGAGCGTTAGGATTTAGGAACGAGGGAAATATGATATATTAATAATCTAATTTATATTGTCCTCTGAATTATTTTTCATAAATAATATTGACTTTTAGTCTTTAAGTATTTCTCTTTTAAAGCTATTTGTTTTATAGAAATGTTTGATAAGATATAATTAATTAATTTATAAAATATAAAATAAAATAAAAGTAGCGATATTGATGAAGACAAGAATTCATACCCAAAGCTTAAGTGATTTTTGTGGAGCAACGCGAGCATGACAAGCAAGACAATAGGTCAGAGTGCAAAATGCTTTGTCCCTCGTCTTCCCCTGACGTCGCATTTTGAGTGACTAAAATGCTTTGCCCCTCGCGTTGCATTTTGGGTGGCTAAAATGTTTTGACTCTCGCGACACAATTTAAGTGACTAAAATGCTTTACTCCTCTTCTCAGAACGCCTCATATAAAATATTACTCCGTATTATGATCTATTATAAAATATAGTATAATCTACTTTAATATGATTTTGATAACATAAAGTAATTGATATCTACAAGGTATGTGTTGCTCGCGTATTGCGGAAGGATAAAATCAATATCTTAGACTCGAATGTAATTCATGTTAGAGCATTGAAACCCCGTGAGTATTACGTCTGAACATGTAATTTATGTGCATAGGTTTATTTGTCAAAGCATAAGCTAGATGAAAGCAATACGGGCCAAAATGTAACTATGAAGTAAAGGGTAGATTTCTTTTTGTATATATACCCACTAAAACTCAATAGGGAGAATTGCATATATGCCCATTAAAAAATACTTGCATATTTTCTCAAAATATAAATTTTCAATGCATGATGTACAATACAAGTTAAACATGTTTTGAGTATATATATGCAAATATTTAAGTTTTAGTAGGTATATATGCAATTGCCCATTTTCAATAAGTTTGCTTAGAAAGCCAGAACTTATTAGTTTGATGGAATTTGACAAAATTGATTATTTTTTTCTTCCTAACCAACATGTACTTAAATAAGGAAGTCTCATGATCGCAATCACTACTACCACATCAACATTAACTCATCGGTCTTTCTCTACAACAAACTTTATAACCAACTTAGTGTAATAAGGCGACCGCAGTCACTACAAAAAACATACCCCACTTAAATATAAATACCCACAGAAATCATCGAGTGTGCATTATTTATGAAGGTAACCGCGATCATGTAGCAAGGGGATGCGTCCTCTTATAAGCATCCTCTTATAAGGTGACCGAGGATGACGACCATCCATTACGGATGATCTTACAAAGCGTACTTTTTCTTATTCTTTCCACTAAAATTATTCACTAACCAATAAAGTATAGTGTAATTAAATGTTACTATATATTTAGAAAAATGATTTGTATGCCTAAGACTTAAATTCAACATTAGACTTAAAGATGTGATTGATGCATTTGAAAATTTAATTGGTGAGAAATGATGAAAGAGAAAAGATGTATGATACTTGTCAGAAAGTGAATGATATAAATCTATTAGTAGATCTCATTGTTAAGTCTAAATATCATAACTCATAAAGTAAAAAAGGTGCTTTAATTTAACATAATGGAAAATTGGATGGATGATTAGAATACAAAATGAAAATGACAACGTAAGAAAGACTATGATGGGACCGATGACGAAGGTAGAAAAAAGCAGTTCAATCAATTGGCTGCTAAATTTCTGATGGATCTCACGTGGAATTCACGTTCATATTAAGGTAGTGTGTCATCTCATCTAGCTCATTTCCCTTGTCGTCAAAAACTTTTTATTTATTTATAAGAACGACAATTTTAAATATTTCACAACGTTTAAACCACAAATCAATCTAATATGTTTTAAGCAGTACTTGAATCCATAACTAATTGATTGAGGAGCTTTTCACATAATATTAGATACTATTGAGATACAAGCCATTTGATTTATCGTCAAACATTTTATTTGCATGAATAATTAAAAAAAAAATAATTCAATTAGTTTTTCAAAATTCTTGCTATACATGTTTATAAAAATAATAACTACTAAGTTTAACTTTTTGATTACGTAAATGTGTCCCGGTGGTAAGCAAAGCCAATACACATGAGTCAGAGAATATGCACGTCTGAAAATATACTTTTTAGAACACTCTGTATATATGTAAGAATATTATTTTTAACTACTAAGAATGGTGGCAGTCATGTTTCCGAAATCATCCATACCTCCTAAATCCACCAATAATATCATTCCACCTCATTTCACCTCATTCATACTTTTTCCATACCTCCCAACCCCTTTTTAGTGGCAACCATGCTTTTTTCATACCTCCCAACTTTTTTTTTTCTTCATAAATTAAATTAAACAATTTAATTAAAAAATAAAAATTTCATTAATAACTAAAAAAAATTACATAATACTTAAAAAAAAACATAATTAAAAGAAAATTACATTATTCTTAAAAAAAAAATGAAATAACTAATCATCGAGATATGTTAAGTTTTGAGCCTCTACGTGGTCCGTAAGATCATATATGAGTCGGTAATGCATTTGTTCGTCGATTAACTCCGGTAATACACTATCATCATAAACTGGCGCGACTGGCGAATCCATTATATGAACCGGTGATATTGCAACTCGATCGTCTTTTAAAATCATATTGTGAAATATGATACATGTATAAACGAGTTGTCGAATCTTGTCAACCGACATTGCCCGGAGAGGACGAGCGAGAATCATCCATTTATTTTTAAGACGACCAAAAGCTCGCTCGATATCTTTTCTTGCAGACTCTTGTAGCTTCTTGAATCTCTTTTTCTTCACTTCAACCGGATGCTTCATAACAAGAACTTTAAAAAATATATATAACCTGACGTTCGGCGCACCATGTTTAAATAGTCATCAAGTCTATCTGGAGGTTCATCCGTTGCGAGTTGCCTAATGGCCGATGTGCATTTTTGTAATGCCGTGAAACTTTTTTTCCCCTCGCATTTAACCCCTCTTGAAACCATTCGAAATTCGCTTCAACATCAGCAACAACTCTTAAAAACAAGCTTTTATTCATACGAAACCGTTCACGAAAACGTTCGTCGTTAAACTTTGGACGTTCAACGAAATAATCATTCATAAGGGTTCGTAAAGCTTCTTCACGAAAACGGGTTACATACTCCCGACTTTCGGTAGAGCTTGCTGTAACAACTCGCATTTTCGGATTACTATTCACTTTTTACTATTCACTATTACTATTCATTTTTACTATTCATCATATTTTGGGTCAGTATAGAAACTTGGAACTTTTCCTAGAAATTACTATTCACTCTCGATACTCGCACCACCTTTTGACTAATACATTTTAAATGACCTTGCCTAATCATATACCTAGTCATCAACTATATATTATTTAGATAATATCTTACAAAATATCTTATTACGAGAAGTCAAGTTGAAATTCTCTTCTTAAATATCTAAACACTATTCACATAAATATCTAAACATTATTCATCAAAATATCTAAACACTATTCATCAAAATATCTAGATATTTTCAGAAATTTTCACTA
This sequence comes from Artemisia argyi, assembly GCA_030686995.1. Lineage (NCBI taxonomy): Eukaryota > Viridiplantae > Streptophyta > Magnoliopsida > Asterales > Asteraceae > Artemisia > Artemisia argyi. Next base: position 15,435,337 of record CM060689.1, on the reverse strand, counting down.
TAAATAGAAAGGAAACTAGTTCATTTTATTTCACAGAAAAACACACATTTCCCTCCTCCTCCACCTTTCTCCCTCCATACATCCTCCATAGTTGATTTTTAGGCTCCGAGTTATACAGATAAGTTGATGGCATAAGTATTCTCTACGTAAAAATATAGTTTATTTTGTGTTTACGCGGTTAGTGTAAAACCTCGCTAAAATTCGTATAATTAACTTCGGTTAATTAAATAAATAATCTTTGTCATTATTGTAATTACCATTTTTGTGGGGAAATTTAAAATTTTCCTTTGTATATTAAAATGGTCACGATTACGATATTGTCAAATTCGTCAAACGACAAAACAAGTTCTCGACAAAATTAACAACACATTAATTTCACTAAACCTAATTTACTAATTATAATTAACAAACCGGACCCTAAATACTCGGCCCAAACACTCGATTCACTATTCATCGGCCCAAAAGCCACAAGCCCATTTTTTTTGTTTTAATTCTTATTAGATCGACTAGACAAGCTCCAAATCAACTCGTTTATTTTTATTTCGTACACACGACCTATGTATATTTTTGCACATCCTTATTAACCTCCTAGCCAACTATTAGTGTGTCGAATCTCACGTTCACACGTTGAGTTTTGATACGTTTTTACGAGGCAAAGTGTTTAGCCATAAATCGATCCAACCAATTCACAACTTATTCAATTCTTAACCGTTTTAATCCCCGTTTGTTTCTAAATGCTCCTAATAATGTTTCTAAGATGATTCTATGCTCAAATGTCAAAGATGATCAAGTATATACAAGTAATGAACGATTTTGTAAATCGTATGTATAGATATATGTTGGTCGACATTGGCATGAATCACCCCAACAAATTCCACAAATTGTGCTCTCACAACTCTTTCTAAAACAATATAAAAATGCACATAGGAGCTAGTTCACTGACATGCATCGTCCTTATGTTTCTTGAGTGAATTTCAAAACCACACGATTCATTCTATTTGATATATATATACATACCATGCATGCACTAGCTTCTTATCATTTCCATACTCTTTCACATACTCCATCCGTTCTAAATATCACCCTTACAAATTCAGAAGTCGATTGTATATTAGTTTGGACGCAAGGAAAGGAAATCGGGTTTTAATAATAAGTATAACGTTTGGGTTATACTTGGAAACGTGATATTCTTGTGTTCTATTCTATCACACTCGACCTCTTTATCACCTCTAAGGTGTTTGTAAGTCTCCTCTACTCGTTTCTATTCCAATTCATACGTTAAATCTATGTCATGCACCATGTTTAATTTATTTCAATCGTATATCATTTTGTATATATATACACGTACATATTTATTTTTAGTACACGAGACGTGACTAGCCTCTATCTTGGAAGGCCTAGGAGTCACGTAGCACACAAATTTCACTTTAGTTTTAGTGATACATGCATTTAACGAGCCTAAATTGAACCATGTTTCACACGTATAAATTACCAAAAACACTTGGTAAATATTTCATAGTTTTCAAAATATATAAACGATTCAAACACCCTACAAAAGCATCGTATAACTTTTAATTTCATGTAACAAGCACCCAATATTTTTGCTCGACCTAATAGACCACCTAGAAAACTATTAGTTTCATATACACGACTTGTAAAAATATTCACGTTTTGACACCATAATCGAGCCAAAGAGAATCGACATAAACCAGTTTTTCAAATCAAAATTTATATTAAAAATCTTATAGTTGTCGATTGGGCTCAATCTAAGGCCCAATAAGACTTTACGATAAAACAGCCCACTGGGCCCATAAAATATATTTTTAGAATCACAAAAGAAGCCCAAGTTCAAGCCCAAAATAATTTTCATGCCCTCGCCTCTAAATTTTTAAATGGGCTTTTGTTTGGTTCGAATTAAGGCCCATAAGCTAAAAAAATAAGCTTTTCATAAAATAAGCAGTTGAAATAAGCTTGAAATTAATAAAAGAAGCTACGGAAATTTTTATAAAATTTTTATAATCATTTTTGCAAATTTGGACTAAAAATGTAACGCGATGACACCTATAGGGACTAAAAGTGAAAACTGTGAAAAGAAAGGACTAAAACTACAGAAACAGAAAGATAGGATAAAAATTGATAATATATTAATTTCCAAGCTTAGATTGTAATTTTGGACAAGTAGTGGACTATAAATGTAAAATATATATAAAAAGGACTAACGGTTTGACGCTAACGCCGTTAGTATAAAAAGTGTAAAATTGGAAAAAGGACAAGGACTACACATAATCTATTTGACATTCTTATTTTATTTTCTATTTTACGGCAACCATCACGTCATATGCATTTTATTACGTTTTATATATATATTATTTATTTTTACGTTAATAATATATATAACGATATCTAAAAAGTTAATATTATTACTTACGATTAAAAAGGTAAAACTACGATGGATATTTTAAATAAAGTATTTGATCATATCATGCATGACATAATAATTACACTGCACATCATCTATTCGTCATAACGAATAATATTTATTTGTTATTCGTTCGTATTTACTAAATAGTATTTGGTTATATTCTCTGATAAATTTATTTATCAGGTTCCGTATCAAAGAAGTTTCCATAAATCTCGTTCTACTTACTTTTTATCATTTCCAAATCAATCCAGGTGAGTCATAGCCCCATTTCCAATAATTGTTTTTAACTCATTGGGGGAGATACATGCTTACATATACTTTGATAACTTGATAAGTATATGAAATAAAATACATGATTCAAATCAATTTCCTAATTGATATTAAAATAATATAATTTGTGATTTAAAATGTGATATATACAATACTTAATTGAAATACTGATACTCATATAATAGTGCTTTCAATTTGATTATTGTGGTATGTGATATATATATTTTACTGATGAATTACTTGACTGAAATATTGATACTCTGATGATAATGTTTCCAATTCGATTATTGTGATATGTGATATATATATGTTACTGGCGAAATACTTAAACTGAATTTCTGATACTCAAACGATAATATTTTCAAACTGAATTTCTGATACTCAAACGATGATATTTTCAAACTGAATTTCTGATACTCAAACGATAATATTTTCAAACTGAATTTCTGATACTCAAACGATGATATTTTCAAACTGAATTTCTGATACTCAAACGATACTGTTTTCAAATTGATTTCTGTGATACGATACTTGATTTCATGATGTTATGCTAAATGAGCCCATTAGTCCTTGATATTGCCTAAGTTAGCTATCGCCATGAAGCCCCTCAATCATGAGCCATTAACCACATGTAAAGTGGGTGCGAATATAGTGAACAGCTTCGAAACCTGTTAAGGATTGACCCCCTGTCCCACTAATACTTGACGGAATGCCAATTGCAATTGGTTAGTCGTATTAGTCGTAATACACTATATTCGTAGACAAATAGGAATTGGCAAATCACCTATTAATAGAGGGCAAAATCTGTCATTGATTTGATAGAACACCCCCTTCTGGTTAAGCTTGTGTGTCATGAGGCTTGGTGCAATATCTATAAAGGAAAGATATATGTATTCAACATATATTTAGATACAGCTGTATAGTTTTGACCATACGTGAATTGTATATCTGATTGGTTTAGTATCATGAGTTTCCAGCTCATGTTAGGGTTATAGATTCTTTATTTGAATGTGATTGAATAATTATATAATTTATTTGTGAATATACTCGATACTTGTTTCATTACTGTTTGTATTTTATCAATACCAAATATTCCTGAAATCTAATAAAATAGAGGGTTTTTCCTAAAACTCTATGAACTCACCAACCTTTGTGTTGACACTTTTAAGCATGTGTATCTCAGGTAATTTAACGGAGCAGGACAAGACACGGAGTGGGCATTTATTACTCTGATAAATTAAAATGGTGTAAAAATCAAATTTGTCATTTTTACAAGTCTTTATATCTTTTCATGAGATTTTAAATCAAATGGTTCATCTTTTAACAAAATTATTATTTGAATGACAAATAATTTTCAAAACGTTTCTTTTAAACCATTTTATGTGGTTAAAACTTCGATCCTCACCGTAATACCCAAATTACTTTTCCGCTGCGACAAACTTAAAAATGGGGGTGTTACAGTTAGATTAAGAGCTACACAATGGTGGATAGGAGCTGTGGTCCTCAGAAATTTCTTAAAACTTTGGCAAGAATAGATCGGCTAATTTGAAGGATTGGTTTTTAATATGGGAGCTATTGGGTTGATTTTAGAGGTTTTTAAGGTTTAGGAAATGGATTCTTGAATTTAGATGCGGAAGCGCTGCCTAATTTTCTAGTATCATTTATCGGTTATTATCAAGGTGAGTCATAGCCCCTACTATTTTTATACTTGTTTTAACTCTTTGGGGGAGATAAATGCTCAACTACTTGCTTACTTGTACAAATACTCAAAACATTTATACTTGATTGTTTTATACTTGATTGTTTTATACTTGATTGTCTTATACTTGATTGCATTATACTTGATTTCATACATACATGATTGTGTTATACTTAATTGTGAGACTTCCATTGGCTCCAAATTAAGTTGTTGGATGACCATTGAGACTTCCAGTGGCTCCAAATTAAGTTGTTGGATGACCATTGAGGCTATCTAGTGGCTCCAAGTTAAGTTGTTGGATGACCATTAGCTTTGATACATCCTAACATTTGCGAATGTTGGATACATCATAAACGTGAGGTCTTCGGAGATGAAGTGTAGACTCACGACTAATTGCTTAACTGTTGTGATGAACTTATACATGTCTTAATCATACTATATTTTAGCAGTGGGTTGTGAACACACAGGTTGCAAGTGTTGTTATGGGCGGGACTTGCAACTGAGTGGATTCATAATGCCTTTACTGTGTGAACATTCTTTATATGCTTTTCAACTGTTTTAAGACAAACTCTATGAACTCACCAACCATTGTGTTGACACTTTAGCATGTTTATCTCAGGTTAGTAAGGCGATAGCTAGTGCGTGTAACATAGAGTCAAGCTGCATATTTTGAAGACTTACGCTTTTACCATTTACCATTCAAAACATTTTGTATACATTTATGTATCATACTTTGGAATCTCATGTTTGTAAATTTGAATTCATTAATCGAATGGTAACTTTTCAAAATGTCTCATTTAGTGGTCGTTTTCTATAACTTGTACTTTGTATTATGAAGTAGCACCCTAGTGACACAGTTTTCCGCTGCGGTATTTTGGGGGTGTTACACTTGTCGTGTCGTCAATTGCATCGTACGCGGCTAATAAAGTTTCTAGGGTGCTACCGGATGGCACTAGTTCGGACAATTCGCCGGGGGGACTCACTAACGATTTGGACGAAGAAGAAGATAAAACCATTGTAAAAATATGTGAATTGGTTATATATGTGAATTGTATTGTTTGTGTTAAAAATGTATGTGTTTTAGTTTAATATATATAGGGATTTTTTTTTTTTTTTTTTTTTTTTTTTTTTTTTTTTTTGGGTTTGCACCGCTCCAAAAAACTCCAACGTTCCAAAAATTTAAGACCCAACGGTAACATTTTTGCATTGGAAGTTCCAAACCGCGGAGGCAAAAGATGCCGTTGGATGCTTGCCGGCGAGGTGGCGGCGGTGTTCACCGCCGGCAATGCCATGCCGATGGTGATACCGCCCACCACTGCCACCCTCCTAAGAGCATCTATAATGCAAAAATTATTTAATGACTTTTTACATTTAATGCATACATTTTTAGTATAGTTGCATTGAATGTCATTAATGCATAAGTCATTAATGATTAATAAGGTTTTTGCAAAAGCTTGATGTTGGTCAAGTCTTTTGTAAAAAGTTTTTAGAAAATCTCATATTGCAATACAAAAAAGCTTTTCCTCATAATTTTATAGATGTTTACATAATTAGTAAAAGGGCAAATCAATAAGGTATCATACTTAACGTCAATTTAAATTTTAGGTTTTTTTTTTTTTTTTTTTTTTTTTTTTTTTTTTTTTTTTTAAAGTATCCAAGTTATTTTTTGTGCAAGGTAAGGATTTTTTGACTTTTCGAAAGCGACTATCGAACATAACTTTAACCGAAATGAATTTTAAATGCTTAATTATAACGATCAATCTCATTAATTTATCAATTCATCCGAAAAAATAACCGATACCATCTTTCAAAAAGTTATTAAAAAAAAAAAAAAAAAGAAAAAAAAAAAAAAAAAACTTGGATACCTTAAATTGAGAAAAATAAAGTTTATAACTTTTTTATGCGATCTGTCCTTAGTAAAACTGTTTATAGCTTTCTAAAAACTTCAACATGTGTCGTTCTATCTCATTTTCATTTTTTATAATGCCGGACTTGGAACGAAAAATACTGGAAAAGGGAAAATCAACTATCACCAGTCTGAATCTTGTTACAATTTAACCTTAAAATGTTAGAAACACAACATCTTCACGTGTAAATGTTCTTGCAGTTGCAACATAAAATGCTCGAAAACTTTGCCATTGCTACATTAAAATTCGTATTGCAAATTGCTACGATAAATAATTGAAAAAAATACCATGATTACTTTTTTTAAAGCACAAAATTTAAAAGAAAAGCCTAATAAGCACACAAGTTTAAATCAGTTGAGGTATATAGCTTTATAAGCCAGTTATTTCATTTTTCTAATAAGAATGGGCTCATTTTATAATAAAGACGGGCCCGTATTCTATTTGGTCTTTGTTTGAGACTTTGAGCCCAACCCGTCCAAGCAGCCCACGGAGTAAATGTTACATGGCTAAAAACTTTACAGTTTATGTTTGATTTTCAATTTATTACTTTATCAAATATTGTTTTCCACTTCGATTTTTTTTAAGTCAACTAATTATCTCACAAAAATTTATGTAATAAATCAATCTTACAATGTTTTAAGCAGGACTTGAACATATAATAATTTAGTTGAAGAACATTCTCACGTATGGTTAGATAAGTTAATGATACCTAATTACCATTACTGTAACTATAACCTAGATTATCATTATTATTATTGGTATTTTTATTTTCTTTTATAGGCGCATCTAAAACTACTTCCTTTGAGTATTTAGCGGAGTTAAAGATCCATTTTACAAAAAAAACTAACGTCTAAATTTCTGATATAGTTACGGTAAACATAATTGTTATTGTACTTGATTATGAATATATCATTTACCCGGGAATACTTTTTCTACGAAAATATTTACGTTAGATTAATAGCTTTGGTAGCCAAAAGTTTAATAAGCCCACAAGATTTACACACTGAGTAAAACCATCAACATGGCTAATTTCTTATTCAACAACCTCAAGCACAAGACTAAAAGCACAAGGATAGTCCAAAAACTTGTCTTCAACAAGAAAAATAAACAACAGGCAGTTCTCTTTGAAATGCCAATTTAAGTTCTTGAAGCAAGTATATTACTTTAAATTTGTAAGGTCATAGGTTTAAATTTTGCAATATGCAAACAATCTTGAAATTGTTAAGCCAACTTTTTAAAAAATGAAGACTTTAACTGGTTTGAGTCTTTGTGGCAATGAGTTCAAAGCCTATAAATTAGTCGGCCAAAAGATCAGAAAACATAATTAAAAAAATCAACAATGCTACCCTGTTTTAAATGATAATTTTACCCATTAATCTTTTGATGGCAAAATTGAATTTTTTACCTTTTTCTCGAAAGGCACAAATTTTACATAAATATTACATTCATAATCGCGTTGTTACATTAGAATTTAAACTCACACACTCAAAACTAGATATCGAGCTTTATGGTAAAAGTTAGGATGTTTGACATTGTGGTGTAAATCTCATTGTCCTATTATCGTCTTTCTAGTTGTAGATAATTAATGGGCGCCCATAATTAATTTGTAGTTTTATTCGACTAAAAGGTTGTGGATTCAATTTTGTTGCTAGTAACATATACGTAAAAACTTGATTCTAATAATGTAATTATCTGGTTGTCGTTTTACACATAAACCTTTAGATTACGAGATATTGTTAAAGAATAGAGGTGGCAAAACGGGCGGGCACGGGCTACGGGCTAAACGGGCACGGGTCAAATGGGGGCGGGCCAAACGGGCGCATGTTATACGAATCGCTTTAGAAATAACCTAAAATAACAAAAAAAATTCCTCAAACGTAACACCTCATTTAAATTTAAGTAACTAAATATACTATATCCATAAGTTTTTCAATTTAATGTTCTCCAATTGAAAGAAAAACATGTGCCCATTATGCCAATTTAACTTCTAAATGGGCAATATATACCCATTTCAAAAAAAGAAAGGGCCAAAATGTACCCAAATCTTTTAAAATTTTGCCTATTTAACTCATTTTTTTGATTTTGGGCACAAATTGCCACCTCTATTAAAGAAACACTATAGAGAAGAGAAATGCAAAACATTCTTACAAAATGTGCCTACTCACAAGATGCTGACACTTGTCAGAACTGCCGGTTTAAATGCAGAGAGAGAATGAGTGGGAAAAAACTATATTATATTATTGTGTGTAGGAGAATTTATAGGATAAAATGCAGAAATAATAGGAGGATGTAGCAAAGCTTCTAGAGAAACATTTATATCATAATCACCAATTTCAACATGCAAATACACATTTAAACCCTCATTTGTCAAAAATGAGGGGTTTAGCACTTAGCTAGTTTAACCATAAATTTGTAGGTAGTTCGTTAACTCCAAAGAAGGTAGACAAACAGAAACTTAACGCCCAATGTTTTTGTTTGTAAGTATTCATTTTCTCTCTTGGGATTCTCCATCTTTACAATCATTATTTATATTTATAACCACAACACTTCTTATTTCCTTCATTTCCATCATCAACGCTAAAAACAATATTGTACCTATTCATATCGCCATGGTAAGTCTGCCTTCATCTACTAGCTAGCTTCTTATGCAGGAACGGACCATGTTGGGTGTGTCACGGGCTACACTCGATCTAGATCATGAAGTGCAAAAAAGTTTAAAAACTGTCGATTTTTGTTATGGGCAACTTCTGATAAATTTTTTTTTTGCTACTATCGTTTTCTATGGTGTAACATTAGGTAACCCAAATGGCAATTGTGCAACACCCTTTCGAAAATCCTGAATCAGTCCTTTTTCTTGTGTTCTATTTTTCCTACCTAAATTTTGTCTTCTTTTAACCGTAAGCGCAATTGTAATAAGACTTGAACCTACAACTTTTTTGGCGATCACTTAGACACACTTTTGACCCTTAACTTATGCCTATTGGTTTTCTAATTTATTTTTAGATATTTAATGGTGATTAGAGAGATTAGTAGTTACCATGCATGTTCAATCGAACCTATGAACTTTTTTTTTTTTTTTTTTTTTTTTTTTTTTAACTTGATGTTTAACTTTGGTTTATATGAATGCATGCAGTGTCCAAGACCATTTTTGTTCAGATCATTGGCAATGCAAGCCAAGGCAATGGCGATTCATCCGACAGCCACCGTAACCACAATACTCCATTATAGCCGTCTCCTACCACACGATCTGACTGTTGATTTAGAAAGGCGGCGATTGATTCGTCATGAGTTGATCAATTCTAACAGCTTTTTGTTTAATTTCATTGTTAGCATTTTGTCATGTTTTTGGTAATTGGCAAATGATCAATAGATGGTTAATTGTTAGTAACTAGTCGTGCTCCGGACCGCCGCGTTGCGGCGGGGCATTGTAGTTAGTGTTTTTAGTATACTTTATGTGAATACAATACGGTAGATGGAAAAGCAAATTAAAAAACGAAAGTATCTAACATTAGGATATGATTCGTTTTTAGACTGTAGAATGTGTATATGTTTCTTATAGTTATTTTTATGATATTTGAACTTGTCAGATTTTTTTTCTATTATTATTATTTTTTTTTAAACGCACATTTGAAAATAAAATTGTAAGCGGTGGGACTTGAGTAAGTTGAGGTTAGTTGTGAGTGAGGGGGTTAGTTGTGGAGGTTTGTTATAGTGATTTAGCACCTCGTGGGCCCCGAATGAGTAACTTGGGTATGTCATGGCACCTAATGCTCCAATATTTTTGTCGTTTGCATATCTTTTATTGTCACTAAATACAACAATTTGTATATGTTTACAAGCGTACATGGTGAGCTGGTATTGGACCAAATTCTTCAGCCCATTGAAAGTCCAAGAAAAACGCACTGTAGCGACAAATGGGAAAACGGCGTCGTTGTTGATGCTTTATTATATATATATATAATAATCAATTTATTTATAAACATCATGTGGATTATTGTAATATTCATAAGAAGAATAATGTAGGTTGAGGTATTGGACACTCCTTGCATTTCCCATTAGGGGTGAGCAAACCACTCGAACGTACTGGATCGACGGACCGACCGAGACCGGGCCGGATCGGCCACATTCGGTCCGGTTCTTGGTCTCGGCTTTTGGGCTAATTCGGTCTCGGTCTTGGTCTTGGTCTTGGTCGGTCCGGACCACAAACCGACTATTTTGCCTTGTTGGTCTGAACCGACTGAGACCGGACTAGCCACATTCGGTCCGGTTCTCGGTCTCAACTTTTGGGCTAATTCGGTCTCGGTCTTGGTCGGTCCGGGACCGATGCTCAGCCCTATTTCCCATATGTTGATTCTTGTAAGGAATTGATTTGCACACTCATGTTTTTTATTGGGACACTCTGCACTATGCATTACATACTTGTACAGTGCTTACAGTGTGCTTTAATTGCTTTTACAGTTGAGTGTCTAAATAAAAAATATGAGTATCCCAATCACCTCTCTTCTTGTAAGGGTTGTGTTATTGGTACCCCTCCTAGGCCACCAATATATACAAAAAAGTACAACTTCTACCCCTTTGACACACAGTTTTTTTTTTTTTTTTTTTATGTTCCGTACTATTTGTCAGTTAAATATTTTTGACTTTTTAAACTTTGTATCACTTTCCGTTTCACAGTTTATAGTATAAACAAAATTATTTAAAATATATATATATATATATATATATATATATATATATATATATATATATATATATATATAAAATAAAATGGGGTATCACTTGAAGGGTCTTATAATCTATCATTTCTTTTAATCTACTTATTCATAGTTGTCCGTTTCGTACATTTTGTCTTTTAATACTTTTATCTTGTGTAACTTTATAACATTGCCCCCTATTACGCTTCTAAGCAATTTTATCAGATTGGTACGCGTTTTTTATTTTTTACTTTTTAGTTTTTGTCCGTATTTTTTTCGTACTTTTGTTTTGTTAAGATTTATAACTTTACCCTTTTAATAATACACATTTTGTAATTTTTACTTTTAAATGAGAGGTATGAATAAGATTATGATTCTCTCATATTAAAACAAACATAATAGGTTATATTGACCAATTGAAAGCAAAATTTGTGAAATGGGTTCCAATTCTGGTAAAACTCAAAGACTCACTTATTTTTTTTTTTTGTTTTTTGTCTTAACATCGTTTATTTGTTTATTCTCACATAATAACCAACATAATCTATAATGTTCACTTAAAAAAAATAGTATTTGGCGGAACCATCTCAAGTCCGTGTACCTTTTTGGTACCGAGCCCCTCACCCAACAAGGAAGGCATATCCCGGTAACTTTAAACATCAAAGGATCTCGATCTGAATGTATAACCTCTCCGTTTAACAAATGATTAAGCATTTGTGTTAACTTAACTCGGCCATCTTTGACAGTACATTATTGATTCGTCACTTTTGATTTGTAATCTAATGACTCGATTGACTATGGACTATTTAGAGTTCACACTTCTGACTTCACACAAAATGCTTTAAACTAAACATGGGCCTATTTGTATTTGATCGCGGGTGTTAAAAGATCAGACCATATGAACTACTCTCTTTGGGCCTTCACCAGTTCACAATCAAATATGTTTGTGTAAAATTTATTTTGAACTTTTCAAATAACTAAACCGTGATTAGTTTATTGTTAAAAAAAATCAAATAACAAATTATTGGAAACCATTTAATCATTCAGATACCGTTATACCAAAAGTATTTCCAACATATCCATAGCAATACAAGTTCATATTTTCATTAACAACTACTATCATAAACTTCCTTCTACTATACTATTAACTTTATAACCAACTGGCTAGCTTAGTTGGTCACCAAGGGTAACCTTGGGGATGTTTTTTTGGAGAGGTCTCAGATTCGAGTCTCATCATTGACCTTCAGGACCCGAAATAAATAGAAGCAGGAGTGGGGTTTATCCCTTAAGGAAAAAGGTTCGAGGCTTGAATACTGCCCAATTGAATGTCACTATGGGCTCAGATCACTAACTACTAACTCGCCGTTAAAAAAAAAAAAAAAAAAAAAAAAAAAAAAAAAAAAAAACTATTAACTTTATCAAGCTCATAAATATATTCTCAAACTTATTTAACATGATAAGCTTAATATGTTATAGAGTAAAAATCATTTGAGGACCAAATTTTTTTTACATACCAAGGGACTAATCTCCATCCTCCATCTTCCCTCCATCTTTATTTGATCTAATGGATGAGATTAATCACAACAATTTAAAAAACCCACTTTCATCTTTTTTTTCAAATATTAATATCTTTCAAACCGTTAATCGTTAAGCGAAAAAAAATATACCGTTACGACGAGCATTTAATTATCTTTCTATAGATAGGCTAATTGATATATTTTCGACAAAAAAATTTTTTTTCGTTTTTTTCACGTTTTTTTTCATGGCCGAAAAAATCATATATGATATTACATATAATATCATATATGATATTACATATCATATATGATATGTAATATCATATATGATATTATATGTAAAATCATCTATGATATTGCATATCATATATGATATGCAATATCATATATGATTTTACATATAATATCATATATGATATTATATGCAATATCATATATGATATTACATATCATATATGATATGCAATATCATATATGATTTTTTTTTCGGCCAGGAAAAAAAAACGTGAAAAAAACGATTTTTTTTTCGAAAGTATATCAAAGTGCCCGTCTATAGAAAGATAATTAAATGCCCGTCGCGATGGTGTAATTATTTTCGCTTAACGATTAACGGTTTAAGAGATATTTAAATTATAAAAAATTGGTGAAATAATAAAATCCTTTTAATCTCAATCATTGATTTTCTTTTTAGATGGATGGTGGGGATGAGTTCCTTGGTATGTGAGGAATGTTTGGTTTGTTGAATAACTCGACTCTATGTTATAATGGATGGACTTCCATAGTTCACATGTCTATAAACTTCTATAAACTTGATCAAACAATGAAGGTTCATGGCCTCATGGGGATGGATTCTTCATAATCTTTAAGACACTATGGAGTATGGACATGAACATGTCTTATAAACCTCCATGAGACGCAATAAGAACACCCGGTGCAGGTGGTTTTATTGCCTTGCGCCATCCTATAACGCTAATGAATAAATCGAGCCCAACACCTCTCTTCGCGCCATAGGGTCTGGCACCGAAATCACCAACCGATGTTATCCATTTTCTTTAAGTTATCCTTTTTTAAGTTAATTACATAGAAATGTACAATATAGTACCCTTATTTGTCATATTAATTTTCGTAATCTATACAAAACTTGTCTTCGCAACAAGTTGTGAGTCGCAACCACTAATCTAATTATATACCTAAAAAGCATGATAAAATTGATTTTCAGAACACTCAAGAATCTTTTTACTTTCTACTTTAACTAACACCAATACCAGTAAAAACATAAATTAGTTTAGGGACACAAACACAACCAATTTTTAAGGCAATCATTTATCATGACTTGTAACCACTCATTCATCATTTTTATGGGTTAGATTTACTTGTAAGTTTTGACATAAAGCATGAACCCATAATTATAAAAAAGTAAGTCTACCTAAAAAACAGCATAAAAACAGTTGTTATTTGTTAAGGTATGAAGCTGGTGAATCTTATTCTCAAAAAGGAATGACAATTGGCAAACTCTTCAACTGCTTTTTTGCTTGGTTTCATTATTATAAACTACTCCATCACACCCTACAATATGATGTCACCTTATTCATGCTCCACAAATTAATCATAATCCTACCTTTTCTCATTCATCATATGCCATTTAAAAAAAAAAAAAAAAAAAAAAAAAAAAAAAACAATATGGTATACGCGTTAAATTTCTTTTTAAAGGCAAACTAGCTGTTAAATAGTGTTTGTTTAAACTTAATTTTTAGCTCAAGTTTTTTTTTTTGTAAATTAATGAAATTTTATGCGTTTGTAAGTATGAAAATAAGAAAAAAGATGAGCTTATGAAATATAAGCCGAAAACACACTGGTTCATAAGCTTAAACAAACACCTCCTCACATTATATACATCACATATTTATCACACGCTTCTTTAATGAAACTTAAACTTACATGATTAAAGAACATCCTCACATAATATGGTAATCACTGCAGGCCTTTTGCTGTGCAGTCCGCGTTAATTATAAATCACTAGGTTAATTATGTTGTTGTGTCCTTATAATAGCTATAACAATTATAGACGCGAAATAAACACAATATTGGTATTGATTTATATGATTGATTATTCATTAAGACTTTAGAAGGCATTTAAGCAAGAACAAAACTAAAGAAGTTATCACGTTGCAATTTAGTTTTTTAAACTTGGGAGAAGAAACACATTTAAGTTAAACATTTTACATTAGTCTATGATGATATATTTTTTTCGTTAAAAAATAAAAGTTGTGATATACTTTCTTAAAAATTTGAAGGGCGGGGTAGAAAAGTCATGAATAATCCGACACGAGTTGAAGCATATTTATTTTAAAAAATAGAATATATTCCGATGTAGAAAAGAAAGGTGAAATACTAAAATCTGTAAAAGCAAAATATGAGGCATGAAAAAAGTATTTGGCTGACGGGACAACATGTTGGCCGGGTAATCTATTAATTTATTATTAGAACGGTACCCGCGTAATGCAACGGTGGCTATCTTGTGATTATATTATGCGTTATTCGGTTACATGTTTAGTTGTTTTTATGTTTTATAAGTAGAGATATTAGATATAGTTATGCCAAATAATTTAAGTTTGAACAACCAAGCGTTTCCTAACAAACTTCTTAACTAACCTGCTTCCTAACAAATTAATTTTGAAAATTTTCAATAATAATTAAAAATTAACTATTTTTAATTATAAAATAGTCTCAAATGCATTATTATGTCGTAAAGATTTTACAAATACCATGTTACTTGGTATTTTTCTATCCAGTTAATTTATTTACTACCTCCGTCCTTAAATAAATGTCCAGTTTGACTTTTCAGTGTCAAACTGGTTCAGCTTTGACATTAACTATTTTTGTGGGTGTTACAACCTCCGTCCCAAAATTATTGTCAAGTTTGAATTTTCAAAGTCAAACTGGTTAAACTTTGACCATAAATATATATATTTTATTATATAATACGTGATGAAAAATTATATCATTGAAAAGTACACTTAAAACCCAATCCATTTATATATTTTGCAACAAATATTATATAAGACTCACAAAAATATTTAAGGTCAAAGTTGAAGAAGAAAGACTAAAAAAGTCAATAGTGGATAATAAATTTGGGACGAAGGGAGTATATAATATTTGATGCAAAATATATGAATGGATAAAGTTTTAAGCGTATTTTTCAATTGTATATTTTTTTTTTATCATTTATTATATAACACAACAAAAATATTTAAGGTAAAAGTTGAGCCAGTTTGACTCTGGAAAGTCAAACTGGACATTTATTTATGGACGGAGGGAGTATTATATATAAACTGTTACCTTTTGTAATTATAATCTCAAAACTAAATAGAATCTGTTTATAAATTTTAAAATAAAAAACAAAAAATTAGGACAATTCAAATTTACCCGTATAGATAGATTATACTAATTTTGATTTCTTGGTCATTAGAAAGTGTATGTAGGCGTAAGCAAGTAAAAAAAAACATGTATACCTTGACGTAGATGCATTCTCTATTTCCCAAAAGATCCATTGTTTGCACAAAATGTTTATACGTTAATCTGTCACGCATTGTCACATTCTACCAAATAATCAAATTAAATCCGGGTATCAAGTGTTTTTATGACATAAAAGATACTGTAAAACGTAAGAACTCAGGAACTTTTATAAATTTATAACCAAACATATATATAGTCTGGTAGTCGTACTAGCATGATACCCCAAGTTGCAAGTCTTAAGAAGCAAGTAACATCTTGATCGAGTGCTGGGCAAGGAATATAAATGAATAGACGACAGCTAGATTTGATGCATCTCAATTTATAACTAAACACATCACATGCAAACTTTTTTTAGAATCACAGACGACTCACAAGTCATAACTGTTTGACTCATAGGATACATGCATGGTTCTTTAATTATTCCTTTATGGTAAAGTTAATATATCGATGGTTTTATATCTATACTTATATGGGAGTTTTAAAAAATTTCGCATCAGGTTACTGGTTAAGTAACTCTGCTCGATTTGATGCATCTCAATTAGTCCCGAATGTGAGTTCAAATGATAAGAGTCTTGCAAAATGAAATGTTTTGGAATCAAAGGTCGCGTATGTATCGTTTCTAGCAAGTTAATTGAAATCAAAGGTGTGGAATATTACTACGAAATTGTAGTATCTAAAGAATAATCAAAGCAAGGAATATAATTGTACTAGGTGTAGTTTTTTTAATAATCTAGTTAACTACCAAATTATTGATGACACAAATGATTTCATTACAATCCACCTTACTCACAACAATTATTTGTAAATTTAACAAACAATTTTTTAGTTTTATATGGTACTACTATCCAAGAAAATCATTGATTTACATGCCCAACTATTATGTCTAAACTTATATATTAGTATCATGTTAATAATAGCAGGAGCATCAATTAGGCTATTCACAGTCGTGACCCATATTGCATCATCTTTCTGGCTGACACCTCAGCTTTCTCTCTCCTCAACCCATTTACACATCTCTCATCACAATGGAATATATACTTGTAAATTGGAACAAAAATGTGACTTTTGTGTGTTAATATCGATCGTCTAACCGATCGATATTGCAAAAAAGTGGCCGGCGATCGATATCACAAACCATATGCCACAGTGGGCACAACCGATGTTCAAAACGTTCGAACCATATTGGCAATCGATTTTTTCAGTCCCACTACCACTAGCCTTATTCACAATTCAATAACTTATTGACATATTTATTTACTCACACTTTAGGTTTTCCACTCATTTTTCGTAAAATATATACATTATTTGATTTATTTTATTTTATTTTCTAACATTGTTTGGAATTGATTCTTGCAATTTGCTAAACACTTGGTCAATATTTATACTGTATATGTCACTCATACGAGTTGATATCCAATAAGCAGCTATCAAATATTATAAAATGACAACTTTGAAATATATGGACCCATTCTTTTCCATCAATGGTCTATTACTTGTTCTTTTAAAACTACAAGCATATGGGCATATGGCATACGATTCTATACCTTTTACAATAATAACCATATGTTTTAAAGTTATCCATTGTTTAATTGGACACATTTCAGTAAAAAAAAAAAGAAAAAAAAAAGGTAGGTTATAACTATTCTTTAAACTACTATACGTACAAGCTTTTAGAAAGAATCAGATGCGTTTTAAAGTTAAAGGAGTTTGTTTGATAACAATAAACTGTTTTGTAAGAGAGCTATATTCATTGGAATAACGTTAAAAAGATGTTGATAACAACATAAGATAAAATAAATGAGTGGTGATAAGAAAGATAATGTCGATCAAATGGACATAAAATATGATAGAAAATAAAATAAAAGTGATGTAGAGTTTTTTTCCACTAGAATTCCTATATGTATAGACTATAGTATCCAAACGTGAAGAGCAAGTGTTCATTTAACTATGGTGTAAATGAGTCGTGAACACGAGTTAATTTAAGTTTTTCAAAGCTAGATTTAACTTGTTTAAATTTATAAAAAAAACCTTGAGCTCAAACTTCACTTACTTAGCCCTATCGGATTTTTTATTTATTTTTTTTCCCAATATATTGCTACCTTTCTGAAAAAAAGCTCAGCCCATCTTAAGTTTTCAAAATAATTGTTCTCGATAACTCATAAGTAGACCCATTTCCACCCTTTACTTTTATCCACTGAAACATGAAAGCTGATAATTTTTTAAAGAAAATAGTTACTGACACGTATAAATCTAGATTACCAAAACAGGTAAACGGATATGAGTTTTAAATTCTTTCACAATCAAAAATATGTGTTTATGTTCGTTTTCGATCATAATTAAGTGGTTTGCAAACATATCTAGTTTAGGCTATTAATAAAGATTTTTTTTTTCTTTTTTTTTTTTTTACAATTAAATAAAAAGAAACAAAAGTTTAAAACGACTCGTTAACCGTAAAAACAGCCCTAGACTGAGGTTAAACATGAGTGTGGTTATAAATTATGTAACGGTTAACTTCTTGTACAATACAAGGTCAATATCGTCATTTCACTAAACCAAATCCAACGTGTCACCCCACTCCGCTTACATTCGGCGCAATATTTTTCCCCTGTCACGCACACACACCATATTATCAGCACCCCCACTCTCTCACATCTCATCCCAGCCGTTCATCTTATATAAATTAAGGGTCTTCTTCAGGTCCCACACTTTCTCAACTTATTAGAACAAAAAAACTAGTAAACTTCAAAAGTAGTCCTTGTGATTTGGAGATATTCATTTTTCGTCCTTATTTTTTTGAAGGTGTAGACATCATTCACGTAAAAAAAATTACGAGTGCAATTTTGATCTCTAACCAAAATGAAATGACTAAACTACCCTTATATTCTACTCCCTCCGTCCTTAAATAAATATCAAGTTTGACTTTTCAGAGTCAAACTAGTTCAACATTTACTTTAAATATTTTTTTTTGTGTTATATAATATATGATAAAAAAAATTACACCATTAAAAAATATACTTAAAACCCAATATATTAATATATTTTGTATCAAATATTATATAACACCGAAAAAAATAATTAAGATCAATGTTGAACTAGTTTGACTCTAAAAAGTCAAACTGAATATTTATTTAAGGACGAAAGTAGTACTATTTAATAAAATGGACAGATAGGCATTTTAGTTATGTTATTTTGACTAGGACGAAAATTACACTTGTAAGTTTATCACATCAACGATGTCTGTACTTTTTTAAGATAAAGCGAAACATACAATTTGACCCAAATACAAGGACAATTTCTGCAACTTTACTAAAAAAAAACTGAAAATTTGTTTTACAGCTCACCACCTTCTTCATATATATAGAAACTCTACTCACCTATAGATACAAAAATTATATATCTATATAATTTCCATATATACATTCATATCTATATAAATATATCATTAGATTTCAAGAATCATGATAAACCGTTTTTATTCTCATTCTTGATTCTTGATATTAATTGTTTCCTGCATTCAAATTTCATTCACCTTCACATTAAAGATTCTTGGTCATCATCATCATTTGAAAGTGCTAACATGTTTGATATCCTGAAAAGCAAGTTTTATACAAAATGGTATATAAATTTTTTTTTTTTTTTTTTTTTTTTTTTTTTTTTTTTTTTTTTTTTTTTTTTTTTTTGATGTTTTTGTACGTGTGAATGTTCACAGCAAGTCGGAGACGAAGATGACGAGGAAGCGTATCGAGCTGATAAGGCGAAAAAGGAATGCAATGGAGAAATTTTTAAGGAATGATGTTGCTGATCTTCTGAGAAACAATCTTGATTCCAATGCTTATAGCAGGGTAACTTTTCTTTACTAATCTTTTTTTTAAATAAAGATTTTACATGTGATCAGGACTGACCCACATGGGAGCTGGGTGTGGCACGTAGGTAACG
The DNA here is from genome assembly GCA_030686995.1 of Artemisia argyi. Lineage (NCBI taxonomy): Eukaryota > Viridiplantae > Streptophyta > Magnoliopsida > Asterales > Asteraceae > Artemisia > Artemisia argyi. The sequence goes on along the minus strand of CM060689.1, from coordinate 15,415,379 downwards.
AAGTGTAAATTTTTTATAAAATATGTTTTTTCTGCCCAATTTTACCTAATAAATACTTTATCGGGCAACTTTAGTACTCACGTCATAAAAAATATTTGTGCAACACCCTCTCAAAAATCCTGGCCCGTCCCTGCATGTGATCATGTGATAAAATATGAATTATTGTTAACATTAAGTATATGCTTGTTCATTGAACATAGTTGGAATATAGGTGGACTATTATTGACTATAGTTATTATGGTTTATCTGTATTATCTACAATGTATAAAATATGTTGTTTTTGATTTTTATATAATGGAATGGATGGTGATGTTTATTGAAAACTGAAGTGTGAAATCAAGACATTTTTGTGTTATGTGAATTATTTTTAGTTGGTGAATAATCTTGGAAAAATTGTAATTTTAGTCATTTGTATGGAACAGGTTGAACAGTTATACGCTGACCGGAATCTGTCATCGTGTTACGACTTTGTTGATCAGTCGTGTTTGGTTGTGTTGACTCATCTTTCACCCATGAGTAAACAGAGGTAAAAAAAATTATAACTTTTTGAAATCTTTGTTAGTATTTTGTTAAGTAAAGAGTATAATAAGGTTCATGTGATGTATTAAATTTTAAGAAATTGTTGTGTCACGTGTAGGGAGTGTCCTGATGAATGCAAAGAAGCTATCTCGACTTTGATGTTTGCTGCTGCAAGATTTGCTGACTTGCCAGAGTTGCGTGAACTGAGAACTATATTTGTTGAGCGATATGGGAATGCTATTGAGCCTTATGTCAACCCTGAGGTGCTTTTTTATGTCAAGTTTAATTAGCTTGTTAAAACTGTAGATTTATCTTTCGTAATTGCTTTTAGTTAAGTTGTAGTACTAAATGGGGAAACAATTATGTTTGTAGTTTGTCAACAACTTGAAGGCGGACCCTCCGGCTAAGGCTGTAAAGCTTCAGATGATGCAAGAGATTGCAACGCAATATGGTATAATGTGGAATTCAAAGTCTTTGGAAACAAAATTATACACACCTCCGGTCGTTCAGGTAACTAATGTTAGCATTATCATTATATCAAGTAGAAGTATCAATCTCGACCAGTTTCTTTATGGATGGGTCAATTTGGGTTGACTTTGATCTCAAATGGGTCAAATCAAAAAATGGCTAAAACGATATGGGTTGCCTAAATCTAGTTTTAATGTATACAGCCTCCTAACCCGACCCAATATGTTTCGACCTGTTCTAAATGGATATGTTTCAACCTTTACACATTTTGACCCATTTCCCGAATTTGCAGGATTGGTCTCAATATGGTAATGGAGCAAAAAATGAATCAGTCAAACCTCATCATCAAAATGTTTATGAAGCGAAGATCCGAGAAACAGAAATGACGCATAACAATAAGCAAACCGGAGTTACAAAGAAGGAGCATACCCCTAATAAGGAATTGCCATACAAACCAAAGGCTGAAACTGAAAAGAAAGTGGAAAAACAGAAGGACCTGAATGTTGGAAATGGTTTGCCTTACACACCGAGGGCTGAAGTTGAAACAAAAAAGGATGGTGGTAGATCACCTTATTGGTCAAGCAACACTAGTTCTAGTTCTTCCTTCGATACTTTAACTAGTCCAGAATATAGTCCAGAATATAGCAAGGGTCCTGATGATGTCATACCCAAAGGAAGAAACTTTTATGCATACGAGTCAACCAGAAAGTCAACAAGCTCGGATATCACTTCCATTGATACCCCTAAAGGAAGAAACTTGTTTGCAGACGAGTCAACAAGAAAGTCAACAAGTTCGGTTACTGCTTCAACCTCTGGTAGGGAAGAAAATGTGTCTGGATTCAGGTCAATGCCTCCTCCTCCTTACATTAAAATCGAGTCAACCAAAAAGTCAACAACTTCGGATGCCACTTCTGAAGATATGACCGAAGGAAGAAAGTTATATGGATTCAGGTCAATGGCTCCTCCTTACATCAAAACAGATTTACCAAAAAGTTCAACAACTTCAATACCAAATGAACGTGAAGAAGGGTCCGAGAATATTAGTAAGCCAGTCCCAAGGTCAATGCGGAACCGAAGACCCTTTCAACCAGTGGCAGGTTCTTCTCGTGCGAACAATGAAGTTTCTAAACCAATTTCCAAGAGTTTATATGGTGAAAACCGAGATTGTGTAGTCGATGAAGAGGAAATGAAAATGGACAAGCTTTTGTCACACTACAGCAGAAAACCGACACATACACCTTCTGCACCAACACGATCAGGCTCACTTCCAGCTGAATCAGTGACTACTCCGGTTCCTACAGACGAAAGAAAAGGGCTAGCAAGGGCAGCTACATATCAACCCGATTCAGGTTTGAGTCCACAAGGTCATGTGCATCCGAAACTCCCTGATTATGATCATTTTGTAGCGCAGTTAGCAGCTTTTAGAGCGAGATCCTAGAGTAATTTAATAGTAGCATTTCTTATATACATTTATCAGCTTCTTGCTGTTATTTTTACTAGAGTTGATGTGTTTATGTAGTTACTACTTTTTTATCATATGAGATTTTATTTTATTGTTGAATACAAAGTGAGTTAAAATCTAATTTTTGTTGCTTTTGTTTTGTATATTTGTGGCTTTATGCTGTTATGATAAGTTATATATATCCAGCTAGTTATGGACTGGATGTTGTAAGCTGTAACAAAAGCAGATTGGACTTTAGTTCAAAGGTTTGATACTTGCTGAAAATTAACTGAATTGATTCTCAAATGATTGGTGTTAGGCCATCAATCAAATAAGATTCATCAATAATTTCACTAAGATATTATTAGTATCAATCAATAAATATTTGTCCTGATTCTTAAAAAAAAAAAAAAAAAAAAAAAAAAAAAAAAAAAAAAAAAAAAAAAAAAAAAAAAGACTAGGGGTGTTGTATTAGATGCATGAATTTGGGATCATATACATGTAGTTGCATGTTATGTAAGAAAACAGTTTAATAGAAGTGTATATAGATTACCATCATTTGATGGGTGTGTTGGGTGGAAATGAGTCGAGCCATTTGTGAAAAACTCGGGATTGAATCAGTAAAAAGCTCGAACATGGGTTTTCAAGTCGCAACGGCTGATTGAATCGGTAAAAAACTCGGGACTATAATTTTAAATTTTTTTAATTTTTTTATTTATTATTTTTTCACTTCCACATATGAAAATTTAAAACAAATCAAAAAGTAGGGGTATGGATAACCGTACTCTTATTTGATTTTTAAGTAACACGGGTTTACAAATCGCAGCGATTGGAGAAGAATGCAAATGCAAAGATCTTGTGTATCGTTTATAAATTTTGGTAATAATCGGAGTTTTGGTTAACGTCTATATACATTACGAATGGTTTATAAAGGCAATTGCTTATAACAACATGGGCATCAACTATTATAGTTCATCAAAATGTTTGTAAAATGTGATCTATAAATTAATCTCTAACAATGGGGTGAGGTTCATGATGACATAAACTTTTCAGTGTAACAAAATATGTGTATCTAATATATATTTTTTGATAGAGTTTATGTGGAGATATGCTATAAAAGTATGAAAATACATCACCTTTAAACATGGTATATAAGTAGACGATATGCAATCTTTATAAACACTTATAAATATTGTCTATACATATTCTAAAAAAAGATTCGTAGATTGTAAAACTGTATTATTGAATGAAAAATAAATAAATAAATAAAATAAAAAGGAACTAAAATGCTGATTTGTAGCTAATAATTACGAATATATTACCTGAAATAGAAGATACCAACAAATTATATGTCAAAGTGTAACGGCCTAATTATATTATTGATTCGTTCATCATATATCATATTTGGTGTAAATTTCTACTACCTCAAATACTACACGATTTTAAAATTTCTTAATAAAAAGGTTAATCACGTGATCCTTTCCTTTTGCGATAATTCTATACATAAAATTTACATACTAAGGAGTGTCACGGGTTCGCCAGTGATGTAAAGCCACCATGACCTTTACAAATATTGCATAGGTATCGAAAACAGCATGTTCATCGTATACAAGTTGTACTTACGTTTTAAGAGCGGCATAGTCTAAGTTACAATATTTTGTAATTTTTGATGCTGCATAAAGAGAGCACGGTATACAGACCCAATGGCGCCATTTCACCGGCGAGATTTTTTTTTTTTTTTTTTTAGTGAGTGAGTGTGGTATTTTTGGTGATGTTTTGATGAGACCCACATGCACTAATAACAATTATCGGGTATTATTTCTAGAGACGTTGTTTAGTTATTGAAGTGTTATTGTAGAAATATTATATCGAGTGACACAACAATAACAGTTTTTGGTATGCTCTTTCACCTAGCTCTCTCTAAAAGTTGTCAATCAGAAAGAAAACCCCCAAATGCTTGGTCAATAAAAAATAGAATAAGTTTTAAAAACGAAAAGCTCTAGGACTAACGTCTAATGGCAAATCAATTTGGACCGATTCATCAACTTATGATATTTCTTTGAGTGTATATACAAAAACTAAGGTATATGACAAAAAGAGCCTAGCTCAGTTGGTATTGTTGTAGAAGGGTGCGTTTGTTATCCTTTCGAGAGAGAGAGAGAGAGAGAGAGAGCAAAAAAAAAAAAAGACTAAGGTATATATGTGCCACCAATGGGATAGTTGGACCAATGATCTGTGACTGGCTATAATAAAATCTGGACTTTGGAGTTTGGACTGTGTTATCCCAGTACCCAACGGGCCTAAACTGCATGACCCACAAGAACATAAACCCTTTCAACTTTTTGCCTTTTTGGCATAAAAATTGGATTTGTGTGATTGCAGATTGATGTAAGGGGAGATAACTCGTACACATTGTTTTTTAATTTGCACGCTCTGGCTATGTTTGGCACACAAAATTGTTGAGAAATTGTGCTTATTTTTAAAAAAAATAAGCTACTTAAAAAATAATACTACGTATTTGTTTGGCAGACATAACTTATAAGAGATTTAAAAAAAAATAATCTTACATAATCTCTTAAAACCAAAAAGTACTTCATATAGCTTATAAAAATAATCTCTTTTTATAATCTCCAGCACCACCACCATCTCTAGCAATAGTTACTTTCGCCAAACATACCCTCTAAAGTACAACCATATAATCTAAAGAGCAACCAGTATATACAATATAACTGTATAATGCACAGTTGGGATGTGTTCCAATCAAAAAATTGAATTTATTTCCGATTTTGCAATTTCAATAGACAACCTTTTCACGATTTTACTTATAATTAGAAGTTGCAAACACCAAAATCATATTCTTTTCTAAACATCACCTACGTCATATATACCAACTTACTCATACAAAACCGTACGCACACGTAAATAAAAAAAATTGTGATAAAGACCATTATAACATATATTACCCGCATCTTTCAAACGGTTTTATTTAGCAATCCCAAACTTCTTCAAAACCGTTTTGTCACTTGTAGCAAAAACAAAATGAACACACACATCATCTAAGCATTTATTCTTTGCAATTCTATGAATTACTCATAGCAGAGCTGTATATGAAGATATGCGAGGCGTGCAATCGCACAAGGCCTCTAGATTCTATATTATTAAAATACAACGTTTTTTTTAATAGTTGATAGTAAGATTTTTGACCGTCATATTTAGTTACGACATAAGGTTTTGCACACGGACTCCGAAATCTCAGCTACGAGACTGACTCATAGAATGAATAAAAGAGAGTATAATATAAGCAAAAGATTTCGACTTTCAAAGAAGGAAAAACTATAACCAAATTCATGTAAATAGATGAACAAAGTCCTTACATAAAAATAAAATAAAAACTATGAAAAATAAAACATGATAGAAACAATTGAGATTTTCCCAAATGAAACTACCTTAAAACTTTCCAAACCTTAAAACTATTATATGCATCCAAGATTCTTCTTGACCACCACCACCATAAACCACCATGAACCACCACCGGAGGTCAACTAACCACGGTGGTCAACGTGCTAGCCTTGCATGCAAACACGTACTCAGAATGATGATACCTACACTTAAACGAACCATGGTGCTTAGTTGGTGAACACACACAATATTTTCTCACTTGACCACCATCACCATCATTAGCCACCACCACGGTCAACCGCCGCCTGTTTTTGATAATATCCGACTCGTTATAGGCAGGATAACACATATTGAATATTTTGAGTGATGGAAAAAATAAATAAATATATATGTAAGTGGTTATTATAAAGTTTATAAATGAATGAATGTGTAACACTTGGCTTATAATGAGATAACCTTTGATGACGCGCCAACCAAAGGTTCAAACCACCTGTTATTATTTTTGGTTCTTGTTTTATTTATAAGGCCTTCAATTGATAGGTTTTACACGTTTGTTTGTTTGTATGTATATGGGCTTTTTGTAACTATTTAATGTGTTTCTAAAAATACATGACACTATGACATCATATGGATCTTATTGTTATGGAAAAAGTTGCAGAGAGCGTGTAAAGCTCATCGCTCACAGTTTTTTTTTTAAAAATATTGAAAAAATGACAATTTTTAAAAAATAATAAAGCTCGTCGCTTTTTTGCCAAACGAACAATAAAAATAAAAAAGTTCATCGCTCATCGTCCCAAAAAACTGCGAGCCAAACATAGCCACAAACATTTAAGTGGTTTTTACGCAGAAAAGGAAAGAAAACAAAAGTACGGAGTAATATTTTAGTTGAAAATAAGTTGATTGCCGAAATCAAGTGGTTAACAAAAGTTATTTTGCTTCTCTAAATTAATTTCAGAGTATAAATATTGAAATCTTGTTTAACATAACTAAGGAAAATTTTAATGGAGAAACTGTGGTCGACATTGAAATAAATAGATGCTAGACTAACATTTTAAAGAAAATAAATAGGGCAAGTGAATATTTTAACTAAATAAATAGTAACAAGAAGAAAAATAAAACATAGTACAATATGTTGTGTTTATTTATTTATTTTTAACGTATTGGTGTATCTCCTTTGCTTTTTCTGTAAAAGTTTTATGACTGGTTATGTTCTTAGTTTTGTTCAAATTGTAATTTACATATACAAGAATTTCAAATAAAAAGAGTTTGTGAGTGTTGACATTTGAAAAAAAAAAAGGTCTTAACTGTTTTATTATAACTAGACGAGTATCAATTCATAGCAACGAGATTTTATAGCGATAAATATTTATTTTAATTTCATCAACTATGAACTATTTTAATTTCATCAACTATGAACTAACATAACAATAAAAAAAAGTTTTAATATGGTGTCTTGTATAGTAGATATCGTGGATGAATTTTTATACGTAGTAATTATTAATGTTGGGATTAAAAAAATGTCTCTTTTAATAAAACTACATTAAAAAAATTCTCAAAAGTTGTCATGCATTTTTGAAAATTTTGACTGATAACATTATTAAGTCAATATTTCACTAAGGAAACATTATTTGAATTTTTTATGCAGAAAATTTAAGTTTTAAAATGGTATCTTTGGTATTAAATATTACTTTTTTTAAGTGTTAAGAAAAACATTTTTGTTTTATATGTATTAGAGATGGTTAGCATTTTGATATTGTTTACGTCGATTTCATAATATCAATACTTGATTGGGATAGAAAAGTTTTGTGATGGCAATCGTGTGTGATAATGGATGGTAATTGACTAATTGGTGTACGTAAGTAGTACTCTATCATTTATGTTGTTTAACTTATAGCAAATGATCGCTCACACTTTTTGCATTATGCTAATTATGCTCAAATGAGAAGTCAAAATTTATAGTTCGTCCAAAATTAATCGTTCATTTTTCTTTTCCGAGATGTCCTAGTTGGTTGTTCACTATATAAAAAAGATAATAATTATATTTTTTCTTAAACGGTTTTTTTTTTTTTTTTTTTTTTTTTTTTTTTTTTTTTTTTTCTTTTAAAATTGGTATGAGAATTATTTTAAGAATGAAGAAGTATATGATATTTTTAAGTAAAAAAAAATTTATAATTTTATTTTTATTATAAAACTGTGAAATTAAAAAGAAAAACGAAACATAAAATATAAAGTTTAATGGTCAAAAGTAGGAAAACCCAAAAAAAACAATAAAAAAATTGTCTTGCCATGTTAATAAAGTGGGTAAAACTGTCAAAAAAAATGCGGAACATAAAATATAAAATTTGACAAAATAACAGTAAAAAAAAAAAAAAAAAAAAAAAAAAAAAAAAGTTAGCAAAAACTGTCATGCTCTCTCAATCAAGTAGATATAAAAGGGTACGAGGGGTATCAATAGCCCAACTTATTTCTCACACAGAAACACAAACAAAGACAAAACAGACGCACACAAAACTATCATTCTCTTACGATTCCACCAGGTTTACGAGCCAAATATAATTACAAAAATGAAAGTAATTAATAATTAGTATAATTAATATCGCTATTTAATTTGAAATCAAGAAAAAAAATCGATAAATCATCTTATAAGTAATAACAAACTCAACAAAAACAAATCCTTTTTCAACAAAACAATGATAAGCAACTCAACTCCGCCTCTGCCACCACCGTATCTTTTGATTTCTCTGACATTACTATTATTAATCGGGTTGGGTCAGGGCAAATTGTTGATTTAGGATTTCCATTAGTGTCAAAAAAAGATTTGGGTAATGAATTGAGTTGGGTCAAATAGTTAATTTAGGGTTTCATTCGGGTCAAAAAGATTTGGGCACCGAATTGGGTCGAGTCAAATTGTTATATTAGGGTTTCATTCAGGTCAATAAGATTCGAGTGATGATAATGGTCGGGTCGAATTGTTGATTTAGGGTTTCCATTAGCGTCAAAAAAAGTTTTGGGTAATGAGTCGGGTCGTGTTAAATTGTTAATTTAGGGTTTCATTCGGGTCCAAAAGAGTTACTAATTTTGGTCTGGTCGAGTCAGTTTGTTATATTAGGGTTTTCATTCAAGATTTGGGTAATGAATCGAGTCGGGTCAATTTGTTAATTTAGAATTTTAGCATAGTGGTAAGCTGTGTATGTTCTAACCCTCCAATCCCGAGTTCGAGCTTTGCTAAAGACTAATTTTTATTCCGCCCCAACGAGATTGGGTATGTTGTTGTTGTTTCATATTCAAATAAGTTGTTAACTATCATGTGCTTTCTTTGTGTTCTAGAAGCAGAGGGCCAAAAAGAACATGCAGAAAGCCAACCCGTCGCCGCCTCCTAATGTCCCTTCATACAAGTAAGTATTTTTATCAATGTTAATTTTGGGTTTCCATTCATGTCAAAATATTATCTTTTTTCATAAATTTTGCGTGAGTTTTTAATATGCTTACTCGTGTTTCATTCAAATAAGCTGTTAAATGGGGTTGCTTATTATCTATATAAGATTATTTGGCTAAGAAATTCACGGGCTTGTATACGAAAACGGGTAACATGAAAACAGATCGTACGATTTATTAGTGTTGCATATAATTAATTGCTTGGTAATTCATACGCCATCGTTAAAAGGATATTTAAAGTGATATATACATTGTTTGATGTTAATGGTGTATATATATGTGTTGCGTATATCATGTATTAAAATTCATAGCGAGATAGGGAATTGGCCTATTTGAAGGTTCGATACACAAAAAATAGTGAATTTAAAAGTATGAAATGTCAAAAAAAAAAAAAAAAAAAAAAAAAAAAAAAAAAAAAAAAAAAAAGCACGAGTTATATAATGTAACGTACTCGTTACAATGTACCACTGTAGGTGATAGATCCACTATTGTCTCGTTACCTATAATTTACATTCAAATTAATCCACATATAGCTAGTATTTGTTTAACCGATTACTACCTTTTATCTTCATTTTTCTCATATTTAAACCCAGTCTCTGACGACATTTTTTGGCTACAAACCCAGATTCTGGTGATCTTTTCGGATACAATTTACTTCACATGCAAAGCTCATTTCAAAGTAGATTCGACACTTTTATTTAACACACTCACTCTCTCTCTCTCTCTCTCTCTCTCTCTCTCTCTCTCTCTCTCTCTCTTTTAATAGTATCCATGACGTTTGCCTTTGACAATATAATCTCATAGAAGTACCTAAATTGTTTTAGAAAGTTTAACCACCACTACTTTTTCATTTCTATCTTTCTACACCTTTTGGACAAGCTTGACGGTTGAAATCGAACCACATCACCTCATATATCATCCGTTCGCTTCAAAGCTCATTTCATATATCTTTTCCAAACCACATCCCCACAGTCGTAGGCGGAAGGCTTTTTTTTTTTTTTTTTTTTTTTTTTTTTTTTTTTTTTTTTTTTTTTTTTCATATCTAACCCACGGGGAGATTCAACAAACGAAGTAATGCATTTAAACCCAAATTACTGAGTTCTTTTTGGGTTGTTGTGTATATGGAGATAGGTTTGAGGGTTGTTGTAGTTGATTGCTGTTGTGAGTTGGAGATAGGTTCCACTTCGAATCTTTTCTTCTTTTCTTTTTGACTATGTGGGTGTTGTTAGGGCTGAGCAAACGGACCGGATGGGCCGGACCGACCAACAAAACCGACCGGACCGGACCGACCACATTCGGTCCGGTCCTCGGTCTAAGCTTTTTGGCTAATTCGGTCCTCGGTCCGGTCCGGACCGACCAAAAACCGGAAAAAACTTGCCAAATCTTGCCTAATTGGACCGGACCGGACCAAAACCGGACCGACCACATTCGGTCCGGTCTCAGTCTATGGTTTTTCCGGTTCTCGGTCTTCGGTCCGGTCCGGTCCGGTTTTTGGACCGTGATCACCCTTAGGTGTTGTTGTGTAGATGAGATAGAGGTTGTGTTGTTGTGGGGTTTGGAAAATGGACTTTAGAGACCATAGTTGATTCGCCTCAACAAGATAGGTATAAAATATGGTCGTTGAGATTTGGGTTTGGCCACCGGAATCTGGGTTTAAACATGAGGGAGATGCAAATGAAAGGTAGTAACCTGTTAAACAATTCACAAGTAAAAAATACTAGGTATATGTTGATTAATTTGAATGTAAATTGCAAGGAATGGGACAATAGTGGGTATATTACCTACTATGCTACACTGTAACGAGTATATTACGTTTTATGACCTTTGTCTATTAAAAAAAAAAAAAAAAAGATATCTACACGAAACTATAAAATGTGGCAAGTATGCTACATTGTTGTTCAATCAGCCTTTGAGATAACGATTTATTATTTAGAGCATGCATAGTATTTGGCAAGTATTATTATGGTTAAAAATACACCATGGGTAGTGTAGTCGCATGTAACTAGGACTGAGCATACCTGACCGACACCCGGCTACCGTCCCGATTTCGACCAGTCCCGCTGTCCTGATTCCAATTCCGACCAATCTCGGTTCGGGACTCGGTTTGCATTTTTCGGCCAATCGGTTTTGGGATGGGTCGGTTTCGGGCCGGTTCGGGATGGAAACCGAAAAATAACAAAGAAAACCGACAAATATGACAGATCCCGACCTTTTCGACCAGTCCTGATACCGAACAGACTGTTTTCAGGTCGGGAGTCGGTTTGGTTTTTCGGGTAACTCGAGAGTCGGGCTTTATCAGTATCGGGTCGGGACGGGACCGGACCGGCCCGATGCTCACCCCTACATGTAACTATGTACTTCTTTGTATGATACCATTAATACATGATTTACTCTTTACTCGAAATACAACTACTTCGAAGGAAAAAAATCCTAACTGAGAGAAGGTGCAAACTGTTTTTTAGAAACTGAAAACGAAGGATGTAAGTAGAGACTAGGGACGAGCATGAGTACCGGACAAACGAGTTAAGGTTCAAACCACTTATTTTTATGTTTCAATTTTTTCTTCTTTTAAAGATAATCGAGTTAAGGTTTTATAAAGCCTTCAATTGCTTCGATGATAGGTATACGTGAAGTATATGAATGCAACTGGCCAGTTAACATCCACTCTACCAATACCTTCAAGATCAAAGAGAGTCTCTAGCATCAAATCATAACAACAAATCTTATAGAGATTCCTATCAGCTGGTCTTTTGGAAAGAAGTATATAACGTCCAAGTATAACTTTTGGAACGATAGAGGCGAAAATAAAAGGCTCTTTTTCCCAAGTCTGTTCGATCGTAAATTTATGTCGAGTCCTACCCCACTTGCCCTTGATGCTGTTAAGTACAACCATTCTACCGCGAATACACCACTCCAAAGGGATGCTTTGCAATAATTTATAGTAAGCAAGACTCTTCTAGTCCTTCTCCCATGGCGGCTTATTGTTGCAAGCCTTGATGTAAAAGAAGTTGAGGCCAAAGTCAATATGGTCTAGCATGAAAAAGGGCTTCTCCCTCACACTGGTTGTTTAGTAAACTGGAATGACCTAACATCAAGATGAACCAAGTAATCCATGCATTCCACGTGCCAGTAGGCACGACAACCCCTATAAGCAATTACCATATTCATCAAATAAGGACAATACTCAGGGAGAGTCTCATCATCTACTTCTTGATCAACCGAATGTAGCTCATCCAAGCTACCAGTCGTAAGAAATTAAATAGAAATTACATGTAATTATAGTATTTAATGAGCTACCAAAATATAGATCAACAGAATAGTTAAGTAAAGTACTAGTAGTTCATTAATAGAAATTACATGTAATTATAGCAATTTTTTGGTATAATTAACGTGCATTAATTGCATTTTATATTTTTTATAGAAAATATCAGTTTGACTATGTGCTTGAGGGCCATTTTAGAAAAACCCGTATAAGAATTTCAAATAAAAAGAGAGTTCGTGACATTTGGAAATAGGCAAAGCAAGCAAAAAATTTGATTTATTTGATAATTAGTCATTAGTTGTTTTATCAGGGACAAGTATTTGTGCGTAACAACGAGATTTTATAGCGGCAAACACTTATTGTTGTGATATTGTGGTTATTCAATTTCATCAACTATGAACTAACACAACACTAAAAAGAAGTTGTAATATGATATTTTGTATAGTAAAATTTGCAAATGAATTTTTGAACTTATTAATGTTGGGATTATATATAAAAAAATGTCTATTTAAAAAAAAAAAAAACTACATTAATAAAAGAGGTTGTTAAAAGTTGTCACGTAGTTTTTTGAAATTTTGAGTGAGAACATTATTAAGTCAATATTTTACCGGGGAAACATTGTTTGAATTTTTATGCAAGAATTTAAGTTTTAAAATGGTATTTTTGATTTTTTTTTTTTTTTTTTTTTTTTTTTTTTTTTTTGAAAGGTGTATTTTTGGTATTCAATATTACTTTTTTATAAGTGTAAAAAAAAATAAAAATAAATAAATAAATAAATAAATAAGAAAAAAAAAATGCTTTATATGTATTAGAGATTGTTAGTATTTTTGATATTGTTTATGTCCATTTCATAATATCAAGACTTGATTGGGAATATAAAAGTTTTGTGATGGTAGTCTTGTGTGATAATGGAAGGTAATTTACTAATTGGTGTACGTATATACTCTATCATGATTTACTAGCTCATAACCCGTGTTAAAAATGAACAGTTAAAGCTAAAAACAGAGTATTGTGCACATTCAGTTTGTAAAACATAAGAATGTAAATATCACTATTGCACAATTTTAAGAGTATCATTTGAATAATAATTGATGATATGATTCATAGACACTTTTGCTCCTATTGTCAAAATTATGACTAACACAAAGTTTAATGATATCACTAACATAAAGTCTATTTCACACTCCATGAAAAAAGTACTTTCACAAATAAAGAAACATCTCATAAATTTCCATTGAATGATCCATTACAAAAGTAAATTTAAGTAGCACAAATATCTTACTAGCGTTACAAATTATCAAGGACTTCTTTGTAAACTACATTAGTTGTAGTGCTCATAAGCTTACAATCATTATCACAAACTAATACCCTCAAGCCTTTTTTACTTTTTACTCTTGACACGGCGACGTATAATTGTCTATTGAGTGAAAACTTGTCGTGGTAATTGGTAAGAATAAACCAAGTGCACATTTCGGTTAACCGGTTCGGTTTTACCCGGACCGGTTTGTGTGACCGGTTTGAGTCAACGCGGTCAAGAACCAGTCGGGGCGGTTAACCGGTTCGGTTCCAAACCGGCCTCGAGAGGAAAAAACCCAAACCTATCCGAACCGGTTTGGTTTCGGTTATATGCGGTTTGGTCGCGGTTAACCGGTTTGGACCGGTTTGTATATATATATATATATATATATATATATATATATATATATATATATATATATATATATATATATATATATATATTTTTTTTTTTTCCGTTTTTGGGCCTATAAATACTAGTATACTTACTACCCATTGTCCCATTCACATAATTATCAGTTCTCACTTCTCAACATTCAAAATTCGATGTCTCGCAAAGATTTCTCGCAACAATTCCCAAGTCCTCACAAAGATTTCTCACAACAATTCCCAAGTCCTCCATACGAACCGGTGGTGATTGTGAACACTCCACCACCTGCAGAAAATGAAAATGAACAACAAAACACTCCAGTTGAGAATGAACCGGTAAACAATCCACCGGTGGAACAACGAGCGTTGACTGATGAAGAACTCTTTGAGCAAGATATGCAAGTCATGAGAGAGGCTATAGAAGCTGAAGAACGTGAGGCAGCTGCTCGTACGGCTCGGGAAAATGCTCGTAGGGAGCGGCTAAACAGAGAAGCACCACACCGATGGGCCTTGGGGTTAGGCCATCAGCCATCAGAGTCTTCTTCGAGTGAGGAGGATGGCTGGGTCTCCGATGATTCATTTTATTAATTCGTAGTTTTATTTTAATTACCGTATCGTAGTTTCTATTAATCGTACTTTGTATTTCATGTTTTAACTTTAACGTTTAATGTAATCCGTGTTTTAACTTTAACGTTTAATGTGATTCGTGTTTTAAATGTTATGTTAGTTATTTTAGTTTAGGTGGAAATTACAAAGTAAACTGAATAAAATTCAACTTTTATTTAATACAACGAAAATACACTTAAAGAAAATACAAGATCAAACATTGAGCCTTTCTCGTGCTGAGCAATACTTGAACAAATGAGCCCTTAATGCACATTTGGAAACGGGATTCATTAAAAAAGAGCAATGCTTGCATTGAGCCTTTCTCGTGCCATCCGACATTCGGACGTAGTTCAAGTTATTCGTAATAGTTGGATAATTACGGTTCCATTGTAAAATCTCAACAATCACCGGTGGTGATGGCGGTGCAATTGGTTCAATTGGCTCCTGTCCTTGATTTGCCATTTGTGATTTACTTTCGGTTTGCAAATTTACAAATTTACACAACATAGTTATTTATAGTATATTAGGACATGCAATCATACAATGGCAGAAGTTAATAGCACAACGTATCTGACATATTCAGAAGCAATCAATGCAAAAAATTTACAAATTTACACAACATAGTTATTTATAGTATATTCGTTGACACGGTTACATGGTAAAATTTCGACAACCGTTGGTACATTTGATGAACCAGCAGCGGTGGTGTGGGTGGTGGTGTTTGAAGTTGAACTATCCATTAGTAATTTTGAGAGTGTTTTTTACTTTGTGAATGTGATGAAAACTAATAAACAATACATCAATTTATACTAAATAAAAATGGCAAAATGGTAATTTTAGGACTAATAAATTAAAAGCATGTCCCCCCACGTTACTACTTACTATTGTTTCAGATTCAAAGATGTCAGGTTTGAATTCAAATTTCAAAAATTCCAAAAAAATCCGGCCCCTACACACAAACCGGTTCCAAACCGGTTTCTAAATCCGGTTAATAAAACCGGTCCTCAAACCGGACTTTTTTCTAAAACCCCTAACCGGTTCCAAACCGGCGGTTTGGGGAAAAACTGGACCGGTTTGGGTCAAAACCGGGTTTGACCGGTTTGGTTTTTCGGTTCGCTAGCGGTCGCGGTTCGGTTAACCGGTTCGGATGTGCACCTATTTCGTGCAAGAGATTGCCCTTGACTCTTTTTAGTTGTCATTGCAAAGCATACGGCAGCTGGAAACTGTTTTCTGTGTGTTTTTTTAACAGTGTTTTTTGTGAAGAAAAAGTGGCTAAATCTCCCGGTATTATTTTTACTCTTTACTTCATATTTGAACAAAAACTGAGAAAAACTTTATTCGGCAATGAGTATTGTAGTGTAAATAACACAAAACAGTCATTTCCCATTCTACACTTCTATATGTTTAGCCCTTATTCGTATAGATATCATCAACAACCCACCTATTAAACTTTTTTTTAACTAAGAACAATATGCAAATTACAGGAGTAATATTAAGACAAAAAAGATTTCTAATTCAATATTTCCACGTCCGCCTACTTCATAACAATGGCAAACTGACCCAAAATTAATCATCCCAAAAAACTGATGGATCATGAGTAATTTCCTCTTTCTATTCTCTAGACTGACATCTACTTATGTAATAATTAACAACATACTACAATACCAGTACATGAACAATGTATGTGCATCCTTCGGTAACAACGCTGCATATCAGTCCATTGTCAATGCTGCTTCATGATTCAGAGACCGCCTGCCATTTGCCAATGTGTGTATCAAGCAACATAATGCATGAGTTGAACTTTTTTATGTCAAGAAATTACTTGAGATGATAATAGTACCTTTTGTCAAAGATTGATTGTTGCATTGTTGGTTTTCTGTAGGTATTGATCATACAAGGAATGATACTTTGCAGGAATATAGTCCTTAAATCTGTAGAAGACAACACACAGATATATAACATGACTATCTAATACAATATTTTACTTGATTAAAAGAAAAAAGTAGCCCGCTATATTACTATCGAAATAGCATTATTTTTCGTCTTATTTTCGACATACTACAGTTCAAAAAATGACTGAATTACTAAAGAAAAAGTTATTTATGTCAACCTAACCCGAACCGTACCAAAAGTTGCATCGAGGGACTGAGCTGTATAAAATGGCTACAACTGTGCGTAGAGCAGAGCGTACCTTGGGATAAGAGGAAGCCTATCTGGGGCAGAAAATAAGTTTATGATAGATTGCAAACATTGGCCTATCTTCATAGCCTTAGACTTGAGTGCTTTCATAAGGTTCACAAATTCTGTGTATTCTCCATCACTAAGCTTTTCTCTCACCTGATAAGTTTGTAGCTTAGTAGGACTTACATATGATAGAATCAAACAGACTTTGTAAAATAATTGTCTATTAATCATCAATAAATTTGATTGTTTCAATCTCAGTTGCTTTCATAAGACTAAAATTTGGTTTAAGTTACACAAATAGGTAACTTAAGCTAAAAGAGATGTGTCAAATGGACCGAACGGAATAAAAGTCACGCGAAATGCATTTCATATGCATACAATATCCTGATTTAATTTCAATGCTTTAGAAAAAGGTTGTAAATAGACTTTAATAAAATGATATGAAAGGTTGTAAATAGACTTTGGCCGACTGTCAAAGAATTTGACCTGTTTGACAAATTCTCCCTTTAGCAAAAATAAAAATACAAAATTGGCCCGTTTTGAGATAATACATAAGTTAATACGATGATATTACGAGTTCTACAGAAAATTTTACCTGAAGAAGAAAAGTAGATCCTTTTCTCTCATGATCCTCGGGAGGCGAACTGCTTGTTATACTACTTTGGGATTGCGAAGAGCCAAACTGAGTAGTACTATTTTGTGAACCCATCTCATTTTTAACCTGCAATGATGAACAACACTCTTGCACACCTTCACGGTTTCGACTCTCACAAGAACTTTCACACCGTTGTAATAAGTTTTCAGTTTTAACATTTCCCAATTTACGTTTCTTTTGAAAATAGGGAGCAGTCAGTCGATTGCTTGTTCCCGTGAGATCAACTACTTCGTTCTTCACAGAAAATTGAGTATTTGTAAGTTTCAAGCTTGGAATTTGTTTTTGATTATTGGCAGACAGATTTGAGCGGTTAGCAGGAAGTATTTCGTGAAGCTTTCTGAAAATGCTGCCTGATTTGACTTCAGTCAAAGATGATGATTCAACAGAGCATGATATATCTGATGATGCAATCTGTAATATCCATCAAGTACAAAGAAAACACATCACATAATGTCATTATAACGAAGAATGTAACAATGCCCAATGCACAGGATTACGTGTGGCAATTTTGACACAGTTACATACCAATGGATCATTTTGGTTTTTTTAATCTAAAGCAGGTCAAGTAAAAAAATTGCTATACTGGTATGGGTCAAATATACTTTTTATGGGTATATCATTCTAAATTGCTTTATTCAAAGATTTTTGTTATTATTGTATAATACTAATTTTCTAATCATATTCAGTGCCGTAATTGTTTGCAAACTGAAAAAACGAGCTACAAAAATATGTTCTTGAGTCAACCCATTCCGACCTGACCCGTACCCGGTTTTGACCTGTTTTTGAACCTGCCCATTTCGCCACCTCTAGACAGAACAAATCATGTACCCTGAATAATCTAGTCCATACCAAGGGTTTAAGAAATTTGCCAGGGTCAAAATTGTCCAGATGTGTGATTTTGTCACAGCTACTTCTCTCTCCTGAAAAGTTTTAAAAGAAAGACTATAAGGCTCGGGATATATGAGTGTTATTGACTTTGGATACTACAAAGGCAAATAGCAATCAAACAGCTACATTATATTCTATAAACTTTTGGGCAATCATAATGAAGGTAACAGCAATCCATGTTTTAGACCTCAGCAATATATGTGAATAAGTCAACAGAAAATCACTCTTTGTTATTCCACAACTCTGTTGGAAAACAGAGTTTCAAGATAGGAGATTAGTTATTAACAATTTAAAATAGCATAGTTAAAGGTGGCATTGTGGCAATTTTGACCAATTCACTTATATATGAGCCGATTCGGGGTATGATTTATTGAACCGACTCCAATGGGTGGATGAAGTTATAAAAATAAGATAAATTAAAAGATATACAGGTCGAATGTCACCAAAAGTGTTTATAATGTAGAAAGTCTAAATGATTATTTATAAAACCAGATTAATCTCAACATAATAAGAAAACTGTATCTATCTGACACACTAAATGTTCATATTATGGAGAAAAAAGATATTATGATTTAGGTATTTACAAACAGGCATTGGCGGTAAAACTTTTTCTTTTATAGCTAGACAGATAATTAACCTGATTCTTCAATCTGTGTTAGCGTAGGCTTCACTGGGCAGTTGATTGCAGCATCACGGAAGAAGCGGGTTAAGGTGAAAACAACATCTCCAAATTTTGGGTAGCACTGCATAGGGAGCAAGTGAGACACTTTAATGGAAAAGAATATAAGTATAAACCGATGTATAGTGCTTCACCTTGATGTGAGGCTGTATCCAGAGTGATATCTGGGACTGATGGTTTGACTTTATAAACCTGTTTATCACAGTTAAAATAGGTCTACTTAGATAACAAACAACAGTACACCTTAATGCATATACAAGAAGATTAACAGTAGACACTTTAATTAAGTTTGATAGGGTTCCGGTTAAAAGCAGGTCATCAGTTAGTTACGTTAAAAAGACCGGACCGCATTGGGTTAATCTATTTTTTGCCCATTTTTTTATGAAGTTGTTAATAGTTCTTGCAAAACGTTGATAACCGGCAACGCTACAAAGGGCAATATGTCATAGGCAATGCTTAAACTCACTCGGCGCCTGCTCAGGAGAGTGTCCACCCGTTTTGGGGAACGTGACCATTTTGTTGCAAAGCCCTCTCCTCCGGACCAACTAAGATATTTGGTCCTGAAGGCTGTCCCAAAGTTGATGCCAGTGGGGTTTAAACTTTGGTCTCCAGAAGAGAATCCCAAGCTCCCACCACTAGGCTACACCTTTGGGGTTAATAAAGTTGTTAATAATATATTATACAAAAAATATATAATTCTAAATCTTTGTAAAAAAAAAAAAAAAAACAAGTTAGGAGGTTGTATTTCCCGTTTGAGCATTTTTTACTCATTCCCTAGTAGACAATCTAAAAAGCCAATGTCTAGAATATTCTTCAAACGATCAAATTAATTTCAACAAACCTAATATATATGTATTTTTTTTTTCTTGTTTTTGACCTTAAGGAGACCTGAGGGTAGTATAGGTAGTATAAGAACCTTTCATCACAAAAGAGGATTGCTCCATGATCATGACGATGACGAATGACACGTCCAACGGCTTGATTTACAGCCCGTGATGCTTGTTGATTATACCACTCATCTCCAGTCAAAACCTAGAAAAAGGAACTCGAATATAAGCATTGAAACGTTAGATTCATTTCCATCAATGACTAGACTTTTTCTTCTTTGCATGAGTAAATCTTTCAACTTGTTAAAAAGGATCTTTTCATTCAAATTTATAAGTTAAAACATCAGAGATTTAATCATGCAAAAACAAATGTAAAAGGACTTAATTGCACAAAACCTGAAGCTAAATAAGGTTTTTTAGTTCTGTTCCATATAGTTATGTGAGTTTAATCCTGTAAATCAAGATTACCTTAGATCCTGTACGTTGAGACACTGACTGCTGATCCAAGAACTCACGTTTCAGGCGGACCTGTAGTCAAAGGAACAAATTCAAAAGTATAAATTTATGATAGTTCATGTTTACATATATATATATATATATTTCTTCAAAAATAATTCTAAAACTTTTGGGAGAGATCTAACTAAAACTATATTTTCCTGCGACGATGTACTTTTTGTAATGATATTTAACTGCAATAAACGATTTCATAGTAGTAACAGCACAAATAGACAGACTAAAACTATATTTTCATATGCTCTACAAACACACTTTAAATCAAGGAAGTACATTAATATAATGGTTATTTCAAAGACCATTGGCAACTCTTGGAACCTGTCATACTAAAATATCTATATATATTTAATGCATAGCCCAAACAGATGAACAGATCTTGCTGTGAAAAACATAGAAAGGCAACAAAAGAATACCTTAGGATCGTTCCACAAAGCAAATGGAATGCCAGTGACAATCACAGCTCTACCAGCATTGTCAGCAAAATCTAGTCCTTCGCTTACCTAACACATAAAAAGTTTACACTCAGAACAAAAGATCTACAACATAAAGGTTCCTACAAGTATATACTATTATATGATAGAATATTCAGGTAATTAAAATTAATGACTTAGACAGGCACTATGTTTTATGTGGTCCATAATCTACAAATTACCTCAGGCATTTTCACAATTACCGCTGGTAAGCTAATTTCACCCTAAAAAGCAGCTTTATAATTGTTTGTGATGATAACTATTACTAATGCATTAAAGGAGTCACACAATTATGGGCATTACGGTCCAGAATTTTTAGTGCTCAAGATTACCAAAATAATCCGTTAAAATTTTTATATGTGTAAGATGGATGAAATTGCACCTTTCCACGACATACAGCAAAGAACACTGCACCTTTACTTGAGGTATCTCTTAATTTGGTCATGTAGTCCTGCTCAAAAGTGAAAATCTTTACAACAACAACAAAAAAAAAAAAAAAAAAAAAAAAAAAGAAAAAAAAAAAAAGAAAAAGAAAAACAATTTGCTGATTAAAACTGAAAAAGATACTCACTTCAATTGCCTGGGGAAAAAGTGAAGATTGTCTAGGTTCCACAACAGGTAGCTTATGTTGGCATATCCTTTCCCATATGGTACTGGAGGTTGTTGAAGTTCCACCCTAAGAAACAAGGGGAAAACTTATAAGAAAGTACAAGCAAGTACAGACAGAATTCGGGTATTTCTAGTAGATATCATACCATGTTCTTCCAGTAATCAATGCATAGGTTCAAAAGGTAGTACGATGGAAAAAAGACAAGTAGCCCATCTGGTACAATTCGAGCAAAATTGACTGGAGAAAAAATTAAAGCACAATTAATAAAGCTATTTGAGTGCAGTATAAATAGATCCATATAGCAGTGGTGAAACTTGCTACAACTCTCATAAGTACGTGTGTATCCTTTCAACAAAATAGGAACACAATACTTAATATATCCTAACAAGTAGAGCTGGAGAGATGGCAATTTGACCCAAATACGTAAATGTGGATCAATTCCGGAATGTCTCATCTCTAATGGGTCAAAAAGATAATGTGAATATTCAAAAAATTTCGTTAAAAAGAAAATGGTTGAAACATGTCGAAAGTCCAACAATTTAGTCAGAACTATTTAAGTTATACATGCTGCAAGTCTGCAAAAATATTTGACACACTAACTATTAATAAAAATGAACTAATGTTGACCCATCCTAACCCATTTCGGACCGTACAAAAAGTAACCATTCAACCCGAATCATTTTCACCAGTTAGCCAACCCGCCTAACTAGACCACTTTGCCAGTTTGCCACCTTACTAACAAGTGATTTGAATTAATTACTAACATCATTCTTACCAATGGAATTGCCTAGATTTAGCTTATACTCTGCAGAATCCCGAGTCTTGTAAGAAGAGTTAAACGCATGGCCTGATGGACCAACAGGTACAATCCCAGCCCATAATTGATTATCTGATATGACATGAGGGTTCTCCAAACGTACCGGAAAATGTCTAGATTTGAAAACAAAATAAAGTAAGATTTTCTGATATCACGTACGTCGGCGGGAAGAACGTATCTAAATACAAACTTACAGCTTTAGCTCCTCGGCAAATGAGTCCATAGGGGATAAAGTGCCAGATGTCAAAATAATAGATCCAACCCCTTTTTTGGCAAATTCTTCCATAGCAACCCCAGGGTTAAAACACCACCAACTGAAGATTCTAGACGTCGTGGCTGCAACACCAAAAGTATTGGAAGTACATGACTATAGTATAAACCTAAAATATGTAATAATTATCAACGTTTTCAATAAACAGATCTGCAGATTGTCATTTTCTGTACAACCAAAAGTTTTATCACATATTATGATAGATTTGGTGTGATAAACAGGTGCACTTAGAGTATCTTCTAGAATTTGAACTTTGATTCAAGAAAATCGAACGTAAAAGCACACATTTTTACCTTTATAGCTATCAGGTGATTTTACTTCAACTTCCTGAACATGAACCTGATATTAACAATAGGTTTAGAGTTAAAAACATGGAGTTCACTGCCAATCTTAAAGGTAAAAAAAATACATAAGCATATGATCACTAAACTTGAGGTCCAAACTTACACGATAATATTTGGCATGGGCATTCCCCCTTTCCTTAAAGATTATTCTCAGGATGTCTGCTATATTCTCCAGCCTACATACAGTCCCCTTCATCTTTTGAGACTTAGTGGCCTTTGCATCTGTAGATGGGATAGAATATAGATTAAACACCTAAATAGTTAAATCATTAAGATGGAGAACTCAAAACTGCTGATAGGATGCGAGAAGTGTTGTAGTTGTGGACTTTTGCCCAAAGTTTTGAGTAATTAATCTTAGTTTTATTGACAAAGTAGTGGTGCTTACCTTCCTCAAGTAGTATAGTAGCATCCTCAATTGTATCAAGAAGCATGGTTGCCGTATCATGTTTGATGCCAAGTTCCTCAAGCAACTCATAGATGTAAGCGCCGGGTTTGGTGAAACCCAATTCTTTGGAATCAATACGAACTTCGGCAATCCGCTTTTCAAGCTTTTTCAGAAGTGCTGAAAGACAAAAAGTTTGTTTGATAAAAGAGAAAAAATTAACTGGATTTTTTAAGTGCATTTGTAACACAGATAGTGAATAACATCAATTTTCATCAGCTTAATTATAAACATAATGGCTCGGCTGATCACTGGATTTCTTCATTTTGTTTCTATCACATATGTATACCTCTGAGAATTGCAAAATTATCTGGATTATATGATTTGTCATATGATTGATCTCTCCTGGCAACAGCAAGGTCTACACAGTTTTCTGCTTCGGTAATACATGATGTTAAGAGCGAAGAAGGTATGTCAAAAGAGGCAGCATCTGCGCATATGCTCTCCTATATATTTCATATAACATAAGAGAAGTTCATTTATTATGTGCATTAAAGAGCTACCCAAAAAAACTTTCAAACTTTAAGTATTGACATTTACCAGATTGTGAGCTTCATCAAATATCAGTATACTGTCTGACCACTCGATGGTCAAAGATTTTCTGTTGCCGGGATCGATCAGATAGTTGTAAGGTGCAAATAAGATATCAACAACCTTATGAAGCTCTCGTGACACATAATAAGGGCATCTGCATTTACATAATTAACATTAGTACTGTGTAACAGAATAACTAGCATTTACCATAAGTTATAAGTCAAAGTTGAAAACCAACGGTCCACAGGTTTTCCCGAGATTGACCAAGTCTTCTATGTCAATAGGTTCATCCCCAAGACCAGGGTTATTTTTCACAAATTCTGCAAAAAAGAGAACAGGTTTAAATCAGTATGTCTGCAACCCCCAAAACAAGTTTTTAACAAGGGCTGCAAAAACATCACCTGCCACACGTGGATAATGGGTACAATGCTGTTTTGTGCGCTTTTGACATAGAAACTGGCAAGCATTGTTCTGCGCTTTTCCCTGCATTGTACTTACTTCTGGGTGAATGCATAATTGCTCCCGCGATCCTAATACAACCATTTTGGGTCTGCATAAGTAATTGATATGTATAAATTGTCAAACCAGTGTAATCAATCGATTGTTAAGGATGAATAATGATAGTTGCAAAATTTTCCAAAAGTAGTGACACTAAGACACACATCAGATTGTCGTGTGCCATTAGATAATACAAAGTACACAATTGATCACGAAAACATGGTACCTAATTGATATTTCACAATATCTATAATCAGATTTCACATTGTTATTATGCAATGAGTTTCATTCCAAAAAGAGTAATTTGACTTCAATTATTATCAAAAAATTGAAAAGACTGAGATCACTCAAATCAACCCTGACCTGTAGACGGTTCTTTTCAGCTCTTGAATCACTTGCCGGATCTGGCTGTGAGTTCGTGAAGTATATACAATTGTGGGAAGCTTCCCTGATTCACCCTGTGACGACGGACCTTCTGGTTGCTTGCTTGCACTCTTACCATGGGAGAAAGGACCCAAACTCTTTCTCCAAGCCAAAGTAGCACACAGAAGACACAATGTTTTCCCAGTTCCAGTAGGACTCTCTAGCAGCGCGTTAGATTTCTGCCACGTGACAAAAACACATAAAACTAAATATATAGCTAGACGGACAATCAGACACAAACAATGAAGATACTCTCATGACTTATTAAATCAAAAAACAAAACCCCATCCTACTTAAGACTAAGCTTTCACTTTCCGCACTAAAGAAAAACGCTAACATGTTCAGTTAAAACCTATCAACGTGTACAGAAACGAAAAACCAGTATCATGAAATCTGCTTCACCCGCAGCTCAAGTAGACCATAAGTTTCATCTAACATTACTCTTATTCTCATTTCATCCAAATATTAAACAATCCGTAAACGATTTTCATAAAAAGGAGCGTAACGTTTTGTGTGAGTGCTAGCATTTCTGCATCAATGGCAGTCGGTTACATTAATGAAACTTAACTTGCATAAGGTGCCAACTACAAACTGACTAAACCTATTCATCACGCGTAAACTCATTTAAACTATCTAATTTATTCATCAAAACCGGTTTCTTAATATTAGGCTGTGTTTGGGAAAACTAGCAGCTAATAGCAGTAGTTTATTTGTAGCAATTGTCGTAAAAGCGTTGGCGTGCAGAGCAACTAGCGAGTGTTTAGTGTTTGGACTATAAAGTTTGTTTGGCAAGTAGCGTTTGGGATTTTGTTTAACCACTAGTTTTACAAATGCTATTGAAACAAGTTTTGAAACGCACCCCTTACTCCTACCGCTATTGTAGCAATAGTTATGGGGTGTTTGGATCAGCTTATTTAGCCGGCTTACAGGCTTATTTGACTTTGGAAAAGCCGATAAGCTCACTTATTGAAGCTTATGACCTTATCAACTTCACCTTATTGGCTTAAGCCAATGAGCTAAAGTTAATAAGCTCAAAAAAGTGAGCTTATCGGCTTTTCCAAAATCAAATAAGCTCATAAGCTGGCTAAATAAGCTAATCCAAACGCCCTATCTATATCTATACTACTATATAATGCATTTGAGACTATTCTATAATTAGAAAGGCTTAAAATTCAGACTTTTACTTGCTTATTATCAGAATTAATTGGTTAGGAATTAGGAAGTTTGTTAGGAGGCAGGTTGGTTGTTGAAACTAAAATTATTTGGCTTAACCATCTCTACTTATAAAGCAGAGAGACAACTAAATGTGTAACCGAATAACCGAATAACGCAAAATATAGTGACAGGTACCCGACGCCGCATTGCGCGGAGAGATACCAATACATTAAAGTAAAATAGAGTCTAACTGATTAAGTAGAGCTTTAAAAAAAAAAAAAAAAAAAAAAAAAAATCAATACGAATATTTAATCGATTTATGAAAAAATAAAAAAGAGGAAATAATTAATTATATACATCTTGAAGAGACTGGATGACTCGATCCATGTAAACGATTTGACAATCGTACGCCTCGAACGGGAATTCGACATCGATGCCTCTGATTTTGTATGTTGGCATTTTATAAAAATAAAAAATTGGGGGAAAATGAAACTGGTTCAGTCAAAGGAAGGAAGCCCTAGATATATGTTGCTACTTCATTTATGACTTCCCGCCATTTTGTTTGTGAGTGTTAATTTGTGTTGAGTACGCTATTGAAACTTCCCGGCCTTTCACTATCTTTGAGAAAAAAGTATATAATATATATTTTTTTTCTTTCTTAAATAAAGATTATATAAATTTTGCAATTTGTAAAAACTAAAAAGCACGAATAATGTTGGGGTTGTGGGTCAAAAAATAGGATTACACGCCCTTTATTTTATTTATTAATTTTTTTTTTCTAAATAAAAATATATATATATAACAAAAATAAAATTTGATAACTCAAAAGTATTAAAAAAACAAAAAATAATAAGCAGAATGGTACAAAAACTGTTTTTTTTTTCCTGTTAATAAAATGACTAACTGTCGAAGATAAATGTGAAACTAAAGCCATAAAAGTCAAAATATACATAACAAAAGAGAAGTCATTTACAAGTTATAACTAACTACAATGGTAACAAGTCTTTGTAAAACTTTAACAAGAAAAAAACAAATATAATACAATAAAAATGATAGAGAAGGAAAAACTTTTTGTAAACCTTGAAATTTATCAAGTCATTACCAAAAAGCTTTTAAAAAAGCTTTTACTCCAATGGTTAAAACCTTTTTTCAAAAGCTTGATAGAATAGTAAAAAACCTTTAAAGACTTGAGCATTGCAAATGTTATAATAAAGTTTCATTAGTGTTTCAATTTAGTCGCTCATACTTTCGTGAGGTTTAACCACTCAAGTGTCACAAATGTTCCACTCCTATGTACGGAGTAATTTTTATGTTTGAGTG
The DNA here is from genome assembly GCA_030686995.1 of Artemisia argyi. NCBI lineage: Eukaryota > Viridiplantae > Streptophyta > Magnoliopsida > Asterales > Asteraceae > Artemisia > Artemisia argyi. The sequence continues at coordinate 15,387,954 of CM060689.1, read as the reverse complement.
ACCAAAACAGAACAACTCTCAAACTTTGTTAGTATTATTTTGTGACTTATATTTCTTTTTATTTATGCATATGGTTGTACATTTAGTTAGTTGAGATTAGTGAAAATCAAAATATGGGTGTATTAAAGTACAATCAAAACGATGCACTTATTTTGAATATTTACACAACAATGAAATACTATTGAAATTTGAATGATTATTTATTTATTTATTTTAATTTTTTTTTAATATAAAGTTCACGTGACTGAATTGAAACAATGGCGTTAGACAATATTTTCCCTTTAGATAAATATGTAATACTGTAATAAAAATATATATATGTACATGAAAAGCTCAAAATTGTCCATGACCATGTTTACCCTTGGTTCATTCCCATGATACTTGAACGATTACACGGCAAGGACATAGTGGCATTATAGTAATCCAAAATAGGATAATCAGCTAAGAAAAACCGAAAAAATGAAGTTACTCATCTACACTAATTTTCATTTGGTTTTTGTTTCTTTGCGACTCTTAAATGCCAAGGTAAAACCATTGGCACATTAGTTGCTCACATGTTCGAGTTTAACATTCACACTCAACCAACAAAACAAATCCACGTTTGACGTGTCAGTCAAAGCTCTCTGAGAAACCAGATCGCAACACTCACCCGAACCTCGGTCCCACAAGATAGTGAAAGTTGCAACTGCAGCCACAGCTGGTGGATCATTCCTAATTCTATCAGGCCTAATGCTTGCTGGGACTGTTAAAGCACTAACAATGATTACGCCACTGATGGTTATTATGTGATGCCATGACGGTGTTGTTCAAGTATTAGGTTACAGCTATCGAGGGTTCGTTGGTCAATAAGATCATGATTCCATAATTTAATCATGAATAATCTCCAGCACCTGCCAAACACACAAGTTTCTCATCATCATAAGTTATATGCAAAACATTATAATTCAAGTTTCATAAGATCAAATAAATGATAATGTACGAATAACCAAGACATTAGCAGCTCACTAATAATATGTTTTATACTTTTATATGTATTTGACCCGTTTCACACTCACAATTTTCTTTCTAGTAAATCTGAACCCATTTGACCCTTTAGATAAAAAAAAAAAACATTACCCAAATTGACCCATATGTGCATATCTAGTGTTCAAATATTATTGTGCGCTAGCTATATACCAGGCATGAGGAGCCCTACATTGGCCTACAACAATTTACATTAGTGTAAACGGTATAGTTAAACAATATTTGAAGTTTTAAACCAATGAAAGCCGATGTTATCTTCATCATAGCAATGAAAGAGTAACTACACGTATGAAAAAAGTGTAATGACGTCAAAGATGTAATATGAAAAAAGGAAGACAGAAGAATACCGTAGAAGTGCTGGGTTCTGGACAAAGTCTTGTTTATGTGAAATCGAAAACGCCTCACACGCCCACGGCATATGACTATCTGCCAACACCCTGACACCGTTATAAAGCCAACTTTTAGCATAACTTTCAGGTTTTCATTACAAACATTACATCATTCTTCCGAAAAGAATAGAAAACATTGTTTTTACTATACGAATGTTTCATATAAAATTTTGGTGTTTGTCGCAAGTTCACAAATAAGCTAGTTTTCAGTGACAGAGGCAAATTGTGAAATTGCTTAAACCAACAAATTCCATTGTGACATAAGAACGTAATGGAATGCAGGGAACAAATTACCGCTGCTTTCGGATAAAGGAATTCCAGATATGCATCATATGCTTCTCATCTTTGGGAACATCTACAAAGTCATCAAGCATCTGAAAAATAAGAAAGTGTCAAAACTTAACTTCATAAAGCAGATAAATCTCGATAACAGTAATATTCTGAAAATTAGAATAGATTTACTCAATTGCAAGTCCGGGATGGTCACAAATACACCTTAACTTTGTAAGTACATGTGGATAGAACAATATATCTTATATTATTAAGCCCGAGCAGAAAAGACATACCCTTCTGTCTTCAAGATCAGCAACATTATCGTCAACTTCATCTTCACTGTCTTGCTCTACAAAAACTTGCTCCACGGCCATTGGCTGAAATTTATAGTAGAAAAAAATCTTAAACTCGAATACTTGATGGTGTGTTAGAAGATTGCAATTAAAAGAAGTTTATAATCTTTCCTACATAATTCAGGGAAGAGAATGATCCACACAACAAGAAAGTAATCCAAGCATAAATAATATGAATGAAACAAGGAAAACAATTGTGGAAATCTTTTATTGCACCATCTTGATTAATTTGTAATTTTCCACCAGATTCTTATAAGTTACAAGCTTAACCCCAAAGACGATAACTATCATGCATGTCCTACGACAATAATAATAGATAAATCAAATTACAAAGATAATAACACAACCATTCATGACATAAACTGATAAGATGTTAGGTGTTAATCTACTAACCTGAGCTCTATGTGAGTGAAAGAAGTGTCACTTCTGCAAGAGTGCTCGGCTGCAATAAACAAGAAGAAATTTGGTTACCTATCATTTCCAAAAGATTGAAAAAAGAGAATGGTGGTAAAGGTTAAAAAAGAGAGCATACTTTCTAGGGTCGGATCGTTCTACAGATAACTTTCTGGTCTTAGCAAACTGCAGCATAACTGGAGGTGCAAGGTTATTTCCAGGCACAAATTGTGCAGAATCTGATTCAGTAAATGAAACACAAGTAGCACTTGATATGCATGTTGTATTAGGACTATAAGTATCACATTTAGCGCCCTCGGTAGGAACATCTGTAGTTATTTTTAACCTAATGGACTGATCATTTAAATTAGTTACAGTTTAAATTTTTTTAGAACAGCAAATTAGTTATAAATTTGATCTCATGCAAAGAATCTCTGATGACTTTGCTTTATCAGTGAAAGATAATTAGATACATGGATGAACTTTTTATAAAACATGGAGTAAAACGAACTTTCAGGATCAGCATAACTCACGGAGATCCATGCACCAAAACTTCAGGTGAAACATCTCACACGATATAACTCAATAAACTGAACTCAGGCAATATGTCTTCTTCATTAGCTCATTAAGTTTTAAGGGTATACATGAATGCAATGGAAGTGAAAGAACATGATTTGCATTTTGAGTTCGGCTTTCTGGTCTCCGGCGTCTCAGGGGCTTATAGCTGTAGCTTAAAACCATATTAGTAAAATATAACACTTTCAATAGGAGGGTACCCGCGCGTTGCGGCGGCGGGTACCCTGTGATTAAAGTCCCGGTTGAACCCGTTGGTCTGGTCCGGTTTTTAAAACCATATGTACCATCAACTTTTTTGGGTAAAAGGTCAAAGAATATGTACCATCAACTTGTTTGCATATAAATTGTATGAAATTATGTGTTTTATTAGTTTGCATAACACTATAACATGTATTTTTTATTTTAGGGGTGTTTTAAAAATAAAATTTATTATATGTAATTAATTATTCTCGATACCTTGATTCCTCATTGCATCTGTGAAAGTAAATCCAGAGTGGCGCTCTTTCTGACCTCTAACTTTCTGCTTTTTTCGTGTATATACATTTAGAGAAGATCCAGCTTTTTGGGAAGAGACCCGCATCTCGGAAAGATGATCTATCATTACATAGTGATGATCGTGCAACTTCACATCATCATTGCATTCTATTTTTGGCATCTGTGTTACAAAAGTATGAAATTTTAACATTACCACATGTCCACATCGTAGCTTTTATTTTCATCCTTTTTTTTATGTATACAAAGTGCCTGTTGTGCATTTAAATGGTTTAGTGCACATAAAGGAATTTAGTGACTTGAAGACATTTAGTGCAGAACTTAGGTGTTTAAGTCAGATACGAAACCACTGAGTTATTATTATTCTGTCTTGATTTTCGTAAGTCAAAACGAAAAGAAAAAGAAAGAAAAGAGTAATTACCAAGGGATGTTTATTCTCGACAGCTTTATTCTCGATACCTTGATTCACCATAGCATCTGGTTTTGGAGAAGAGGCCCAGTTAAAGTGTTTTTTTGCCTTACATGCATTGAATATTGATAACATTCATTAGAAAGAATATATTACCAATTTGGAATGTTTCGGGTGAAATTGGATCTGTTGTAGGAGCTATTGTAGTTCCCACATGGAAAGGGCCAACAAGTATTGTGTCCTCATTCTGAGTTTCTGGCTTCTTTAACAGCAACAAAGCTTCAGCTGCTTTTGTAATATGTTCCTTTGATGCTTTCTTTTCTGATCCATCACACCAACTTTGCATCTTCTTTTTTATGTCTTTACAAGTTTTACTTTCAGGATATTTTTCCTCACAAATCTTCAACTGTTTTTCCAATTCTTTGAATGATGAATTCAATGAATTCGCGATAACCTGTAGAAAATAGTAACATAAAGATATCATTAACTATAAGTAAAGAAATATTTTTGTTTATTTTTATTTGACTTATATCTTACCTCCTCGTCTGTAACTTTTTGTTTCTTTCGTTTCTTCCCTCCATGTTCAACTCCCCTTTCACTCGACTCCCTTTCACTTGACTCTGCGTCTTCTCCATGTTCAACTCCCCCTTCACTCGCTTCTGCTTCTTCTCTTTCCTTAAAAAGCTACATAAAGAGAACCAAGTAGATTGTCAATGTTGTTGAGACAAGACCAAGTAGTTTTGATATGATTTTCACTAACCGTTTCATGCTTCTTCAAAAAATTATCAACCATGTCTTTCTTGACATATTTAAGAAGCTGGATATCTTTTGGTGGAGTCATACCTGCCTTACTCATATAGAAAAGCTACATAAAGAGAAACAAAACTATATTATACATTGTTACCTCTATTTAAATTCTATCATAAATAAAATTATTAAACTAACCTATAAAAACAAAACACATCCACCTAGACGACTTTGTGTCGTTCCTTTTCCCTTCTTGAAAGAAGCGATGCGCCGCACCAAAGTATCTATGGCATGTGTTGCCCACTTCTTGTTCTTCATATCATCAATGTTATTCAAATACTTCCCATTCAAGGAACTCCGTCCAGGTGGAGAAACAATATGAATCAAGGAAAGTAGAGCATAAGCTTTGTTTGCGATATTGATATCATCATCTTTAAGATGTTCCAAAACCTTTTTGTTGCACACATGAAATTGCTTCGATGTCCTATCTGCAAACAATTCCTTTAACTCTTTTGAAGGATCAGTTTCCAAATCAATGTCTTCGTCACCATCTTCAATTCCCATGATGGATGTAAAATCCTTTGGTGTGACTATATAGTTACAACCATTGATGCGTAGACTTACTAGTGGTGTCAAAGTTAGATACTAGAGAGAGTATAAGCTTCTTGCTACTTACACTACCATCCATCTCCAAGAGACTCTTAAATGGGTTATCTTTCAAATTGTTTTTCAAAGCTTCACACCTCTTTTTCCCAAAATCTTTCAATTTATTTACAAAGTTACTAGCCGAGCAATGAATTGTAATCTTTGGTCCTTCGTGTTTCAGCCCATAATTCTAAATCTTTGTAAAAAAAAAAAACAAGTTAGGAGGTTGTATTTCCCGTTTGAGCATTTTTTACTCATTCCCTAGTAGACAATCTAAAAAGCCAATGTCTAGAATATTCTTCAAACGATCAAATTAATTTCAACAAACCTAATATATGTATTTTTTTTTTCTTGTTTTTGACCTTAAGGAGACCTGAGGGTAGTATAGGTAGTATAAGAACCTTTCATCACAAAAGAGGATTGCTCCATGATCATGACGATGACGAATGACACGTCCAACGGCTTGATTTACAGCCCGTGATGCTTGTTGATTATACCACTCATCTCCAGTCAAAACCTAGAAAAAGGAACTCAGAATATAAGCATTGAAACGTTAGATTCATTTCCATCAATGAATAGACTTTTTCTTCTTTGCATGATTAAATCTTTCAACTTGTTAAAAAGGATCTTTTCATTCAAATTTATAAGTTAAGACCTGAAGCTAAATAAGGTTTTTTTAGTTCTGTTCCATATAGTTATGTGAGTTTAATCCTGTAAATCAAGATTACCTTAGATCCTGTACGTTGAGACACTGACTGCTGATCCAAGAACTCACGTTTCAGGCGGACCTGTAGTCAAAGGAACAAATTCAAAAGTATAAATTTACGATAGTTCATGTTTACATATATATATTTCTTCAAAAATAGTTCTAAAACTTTAAGGGCAGATCTAACAAAAACTATATTTTCCTGCGACGAAGTTCTTTTTGTAATGATATTTAACTGCAATAAACGATTTCATAGTAGTAGCAGCACAAATAGACAGACTAATACTATATTTTCATATGCTCTACAAACACACTTTAAATCAAGGAAGTACATCAATATAATGGTTATTTCAAAGACCATTGGCAACTCTTGGAACCTGTCATACTAAAATATCTATATATATTTAATGCATAGCCCAAACAGATTAACAGATCTTGCTGTGAAAAACATACAAAAGCAACAAAAGAATACCTTAGGATCGTTCCACATAAAAAGTTTACACTCAGATCAAAAGATCTACAACATAAAGGTTTCTACAAGTATATACTATTATATGATAGAATATTCAGGTAATTGAAATAAATGACTTAGACAGGCACTATGTTTTATGTGGTCCATAATCTACAAATTACCTCAGGCATTTTCACAATTACTGCTGGTAAGCTAATTTCACCCTAAAAAGCAGCTTTATAATTGTTTGTGATGATAACTATTACTAATGCATTAAAGGAGTCAAACAATTATGGGCATTACGTTCCAGAAATTTTAGTGCTCAAGATTACCAAAATAATCCGTTAAAATTTTTATATGTGTAAGATGGATGAAATTGCACCTTTCCACGACATACAGCAAAGAACACTGCACCTTTACTTGAGGTATCTCTTAATTTGGTCATGTAGTCCTGCTCAAAAGTGAAAACCTTTACAACAACAACAACAAAAAAACAAAAAAAGAAAAAAGAAAAAAAAAAAAAAAAAAAAAAAACAATTTGCTGATTAAAAGTGAAAAAGATACTCACTTCAATTGCCTGGGGAAAAAGGGAAGATTGTCTAGGTTCCACAACAGGTAGCTTATGTTGGCATATCCTTTCCCATATGGTACTGGAGGTTGGTGAAGTTCCACCCTAAGAAAAAAAGGGGGAAACTTATCAGAAAGTACAAGCAAGTACAAACAGAATTCAGGTATTTCTAGTAGATATCATATCATGTTCTTCCAGTAATCAATGCATAGGTTCAAAAGGTAGTACGATGGAAAAAAGACAAGTAGCCCATCTGGTACAATTCGAGCAAAATTGACTGGAGAAAAAATTAAAGCACAATTAATAAAGCTATTTGAGTGCATGATAAATAGATCCATATAGCAGTGGTGAAACTGGCTACAACTCTCATATGTACGTGTGTATCCTTTCAACAAAATAGGAACACAATACTTAATATATCCTAACAAGTAGAGCAGATGGCAATTTAACCCAAATACGTAAATGTGGATCAATTCCAGTATGTCTCATCTCTAATGGGTCAAAAAGGTTCGCTAAAAAGAAAATGGTTCAAACATGGATTCAAACTTCCAACAATTTAATCAGAATTATACACGTTAACGAATGATATATATGCTGCAAGTCTGCAACCATATTTGACACACTAATTATTACTAAAAATGGACTAATGTTGACCCAACCTAACCCGTTTTAGACCCGTACAAAAAGTAACCATTCAACCCGAATCATTTTCACCAGTTAGCCAACCCGCCTAAAGAGACCACTTTGCCACCTTACTAACAAGTGATTTGAATTCATTACAGACATCATTCTTACCAATGGAATTGCCTAGATTTAGCTTATACTCTGCAGAATCCCGAGTCTTGTAAGAAGAGTTAAATGCATGGCCTGATGGATCAACTGGTACAATCCCAGCCCATAATTGATTATCTGATATGACATGAGGGTTCTCCAAACGTACCGGAAAATGTCTAGATTTGAAAACAAAATAAAGTAAGATTTTCTGATATCACGTACGTCGGCGGGAAGAACGTATCTAAATACAAACTTACAGCTTTAGCTCCTCGGCAAATGAGTCCATAGGGGATAAAGTGCCAGATGTCAATATAATAGATCCAACCCCTTTTTTTGGCAAATTCTTCCATAGCAACCCCAGGGTTAAAACACCACCAACTGAAGATTCTAGACGTCGTGGCTGCAACACCAAAAGTATTGGAAGTACATGACTATAGTATAAACCTAAAATATGCAATAATTATCAACGTTTTCAATAAACAGATCTGCAGATCGTCATTTTCTGTACTACCCAAAGTTTTATCACACATTATGATAAATTTGGTGTGATAAACAGGTGCACTTATCTTCTAGAATTTGAACTTTGATTCAAGAAAATCGAACGTAAAAGCACACATTTTTACCTTTATAGCTATCAGGTGATTTTACTTCAACTTCCTGAACATGAACCTGATATTAACAATAGGTTTAGAGTTAAAAACACACGACACATTCTATAGAGTTCACTGCCAGTCTTAAAGGTAAAAAAAAATACATAAGCATATGATCAAATACTAAACTTGAGGTCCAAACTTACACGATAATATTTGGCATGGGCATTCCCACTTTCCTTAAAGATTATTCTCAGGATGTCTGCCATACTCTCCAGCCTACATACAGTCCCCTTCATCTTTTGAGACTTAGTGGCCTTTGCATCTGTAGATGGGATAGAATATAGATTAAACACCTAAATAGTTGAATCATGAAGATGGAGCACTCAAAACTGCTAATAGGATGCGAGAAGTGTTGTAGTTGTGGACTTTTGCCCAAAGTTTTGAGTAATTAATCTTAGTTTTATTGACAAAGTAGTGGTGATTACCTTCCTCAAGTAGTATAGTAGCATCCTCAATTGTATCAAGAAGCATGGTTGCCGTATCATGTTTGATGCCAAGTTCCTCAAGCAACTCATAGATGTAAGCGCCGGGTTTGGTGAAACCCAGTTCTTTGGAATCAATACGAACTTCGGCAATCCGCTTTTCAAGCTTTTTCAGAAGTGCTGAAAGACAAAAAGTTTGTTTGATAAAATAGAAAAAATTATCTGGATTTTTTAAGTGCATTTGTAACACAGATAGTGAATAACATCAATTTTCATCAGCTTAATTATAAACATAATGGCTCGGCTGATCACTGGATTTCTTCATTTTGTTTCTATCACATATGGAAGATGGTATACCTCTGAGAATTGCAAAATTATCTGGATTATATGATTTGTCATATGATTGATCTCTCCTGGCAACAGCAAGGTCTACACAGTTTTCTGCTTCGGTAATACATGATGTTAAGAGCGAAGAAGGTATGTCAAAAGAGGCAGCATCTGCGCATATGCTCTCCTATATATTTCATATAACATAAGAGCAGTTCATTTATTATGTGCATTAAAGAGCTACCCAAAAAAAAAACAAAAAACAAAAACAAACAAACTTTCAAACTTTAAGTATTGACATTTACCAGATTGTGAGCTTCATCAAATATCAGTATACTGTCTGACCACTCGATGGTCAAAGATTTTCTGTTGCCGGGATCGATCAGATAGTTGTAAGGTGCAAATAAGATATCAACAACCTTATGAAGCTCTCGTGACACATAATAAGGGCATCTGCATATACATAATTAACATTAGTACTGTGTAACAGAATAACTAGCATTTACCATAAGTTATAAGTCAAAGTTGAAAACCAACGGTCCACAGGTTTTCCCGAGATTGACCAAGTCTTCTATGTCAATAGGTTCATCCCCAAGACCAGGGTTATTTTTCACAAATTCTGCAAAAAGGAGAACAGGTTTAAATCAGTATGTCTGCAACCCCGAAAACAAGTTTTTAACAGGGGCCGCAAAAACATCACCTGCCACACGTGGATAATGGGTACAATGCTGTTTTGTGCGCTTTTGACATAGAAACTGGCAAGCATTGTTCTGCGCTTTTCCATGCATTGTACTTACTTCTGGGTGAATGCATAATTGCTCCCGCGATCCTAATACAACCATTTTGGGTCTGCATAAGTAATTGATATGTATAAATTGTCAAACCAGTGTAATCAATAGATTGTTAAGGATGAATGATGATAGCTGCAAAAACACATCAGCTTGTTGTGTGCAATTGAACAATACAAAGTACACGATAATTGACAGTTCAATTAATTTGACTTCAACTATTATCAAAAAATTGCAAAGACTGAGATCACTCAAATCAACCCTGACCTGTAGACGGTTCTTTTCAGCTCCTGAATCACTTGCCGGATCTGGCTGTGAGTTCGTGAAGTATATACAATTGTGGGAAGCTTCCCTGATTCACCCTGTGACGACGGACCTTCTGGTTGCTTGCTTGCACTCTTACCATGGGAGAAAGGACCCAAACTCTTTCTCCAAGCCAAAGTAGCACACAGAAGACACAATGTTTTCCCAGTTCCAGTAGGACTCTCTAGCAGCGCGTTCGATTTCTGCCACATGACAAAAACATATATTCAACTAAATAGCTAGACAATCAGACACCAACACCAACTACAAAGACCCCATCGTACTTATAGCCAAGCTTCCACCCGCTACATAATTCATAAAACACTAATGTGTTCAGACTATCTACATTTTAAAGAGACACATACTAGTATCACGAAGCCTGCTATTTAAAGAGGCTAGATACCCTGCAGCTCAAGTTGACAGTAAGTTTTGTCATTATAACCAGATACAAAACAGTCCGAAAACTGAAAAGAATTTTCATAACAGTAAGCATACGTTTTGTGTGTGTGTGTGTTGGGATTTCCGCAGCAATCGCCTCTCGACTAAGCTCCAACACTTAGTTTAAATACTTTTAACCCATTACATTAATAAAATTTAACTTGATGTTTATAAGGCGCCAACAACAAACTAATTAAACTATTCGCCAAGCGTACACTGTTTTAAACTTTGGAATATATTCATCAAAAACTGATTTCTTTTTGCAAGACTAGCAGCTAATAGCAGTAGATTGTTTGTCGTAAAAGCGTTGGTGTGCAACAACTAGCGTTTAGTGTTTGTACTATAAAGTTTGTTTGGCAAGTAGTAGCGTTTTGGCTTTTGTTTAACCACTAGTTTTACAAATGCTATTGAAACAAGTGTTGAAACGCACTCCTTACTCCTACCGCTATTGTAGCAATAGTTATGGGGTGTTTGGATCAGCTTATTTAGCCGCCTTATAGGCTTATTTGATTTTGGAAAAGCCGATAAGCTCACTTATTGAAGCTTATGACCTTATCAACTTCACCTTATTGGCTTAAGCCAATGAGCTAAAGTTAATAAGCTCTAAAAAGTGAGCTTATCGGCATTTCCAAAATCAAATAAGCTCATAAGCTGGCTAAATAAGCTAATCCAAACGCCCTATCTATATCTATCTATACTACTATAATGCATTTGGTACTATTCTATAATTAGAAAGGCTTAAAATTCAGACTTTTACTTGCTTATCATGGAAGGATTTCAAAATTAATTGGTTAGGAGGCAGGTTGGTTAGGAAGTTTGTTAGGAATCAAGTTGGTTAAGAAGTTTGTTAGGAAGTGGTTATTCAAACTAAAATTATTTTGCTTAACCCTTATAAAGCATAAAAACAACTAAATGTGTAACCGAATAACCAAATAACGCAAAGTATAGTCACAGGTACCCGCCGCCGCATTGCGCGGAGAGATACCAATACATTAAAGTAAAATAGAGTCTAACTGATTAAGTAGAGCTTAAAAAAAAAAAAAAAAAAAAATCAATACGAATATTTAATCGATTTATGAAAAAATAAAAAAGAGGAAATAATTATATACATCTTGAAGAGACTGGATGACTCGATCCATGTAAACGATTTGACAATCGTATGCTTCGAACGGGAATTCGACATCGATGCCTCTAATTTTGTATGTTGGCATTTTATAAAAAAATTTGGGGGAAAATGAAACTGGTTCAGTCAAAGGGAGGAAGAAGCCCTAGATATATGTTACTTCATTGATGGATGTGTTCCCGCCATTTTGTTTGCGTGTGTTAATTTGTGTTGAGTACGCTATTGAAAGTTCCCGGCCTTTCACTATCTTTGAGAAAAAAGTATATAAAAATTATCATTATTATTATTATTATTTTCTTTCTTAAATAAAGATTTATATAAATTTTGCTATTTGTAAAAAGCACCGATAAGTTTGGGGTTGTGGGTCAAAATAGGATTACAAAATATATATATATATATATATATATATATATATATATATATATATATATATATATATATAACAAAAATTATAAAGTTTAATAAGTCAAAAGTATTAAAAAACAAAAAATACGCAAAATGCTACAAAAACTTTTTTTTTTCCTGTTAATAAAATGACTACAACTGTCGAAAATAAATGTGAAACTAAAACCATAAAATCAAAATAGTAGAAGACAAAATATACATAACAAAAGAAGTATTAAAATTGTTTTGTCATGTCAATAAAGCGGATAATATAAGGTGAGAGGGGTAGGTCGTGTACAAACCCTATAACCCATAATTTTTCATAAAACTTAAAATATATTATAACCAAAGTGCTCTTTAAAACTTGAAGTTATTAAAAATAGTAGCAATGTACACCACCAAATTAATAGTTTACTTTAAATTTTAATCATTTTTCATTTTTAATCCAGAGAATTTTTTTCGCAATAACTATAAATTAAACCCGTAAGTGTTGTATCAAGGGTCACACCAAACCACAAATTCATAAGTATAATTATTCGTCATTATACACAATCAGTTTGTGTGTTTATTCGTCTAGTACTATATAAAAAGAAAACACATTTATTTAAAACTAATAATTTTAAAAGAGAAAAAAATCATCAAATAATAAGAGCATCTACAATGCTCAAAGCTTTAAAAGACTTTGCTATTAGCATATACAATAAGTCAAGTGGTTCAAAGCTTTTTATTATTCTCTTTTAAAAGATTTTTATGCATTGCAACCAAATCTTTTCTATAAAGACTTGGTAAAACTAAAGTCTTTTCTCAAAACTTTGGTCATTTAATGTCTTATATATTAAATACATTAAAGAGTATGGATCTAATGAGAAGAATTAATAAAATGAGAAGAGTGAGAAAAAATTATAACCACATATTTCAAATAAGGAAAGAGAAATAATAGGAGATGCATCTATTTTTTATGAGTGCATCTAATATTTGTGGTTGTAGTTTTTTCTCATTCTTTTCATCTTAATTATGTTTCTCATTTGATCCTAAGTCATACATTAAATGCATTAAGTGTTAAAGATTTGATACATTGTAGATGCTCTAAACTTACTTTCTAATTATATTTTCTTTATTGAGAAGTCATTTACAAGTTATAACTACAATTGTAACAAGTCTTTGTAAAGCTTTAACATGAAATATAATATAATAAGAATGATAGAGAGGGAAAAACTATTTGCAAAAGCTTGAAGTTTATCAAGTCGTTACCTACAGGGACGGAGCCAGTTGGGGGGGGGGGGGGGGGGGGGGGGGGGCTGGAGGGTGCTCGGCCACCCCCAACCAACCCAACTAGCACACCTTGTAGCCATAAGAATAAGAAGGTAGAAAAACGATAAAATAAATCCGGCCAGAGATTAGCGATATTTACAGGAGCCAGGTGAAGAAGATAAAGAAGATGAATGTATTAGTCAACTTTCTTGGATATAACAATAAAATACTCTTTAAAAAAATGTAAAAGTAAGTTGCTTTTGTTTGGTAAATGGCAATTTTCTAAAAGGCGTGAGGTGTGGCGTGGCGGCACAGCCACGCCTCAAGCCTTACGCGCCTTTGCGAAGCCTTGGCATTTCTTAAGGCGTGCTTAAGGCGGCAACAAATTATTTATAAATTTATGTATTTATAATTTTATATCATTTTATAAGAACAATTTCAAATACTAAAACCCAAATCCCAAATAGCCAGGCCCAAATACGAGGCCCAAGTAGGAATAATGTTTTGAAATTACGAGGCCCAAGAAAGAAATAACCCAAATACTTGAAATTCAAGCCCAAATCTATAAATCCCTTAAATGCTTCTAAAAATGGCGTCACGCCTTACCAAAAAGGCGCGCCTTTGCACGCCTTTTCACATGACGCCTAGACCTCACGCCTTAGTCCATTTCGTGGCGCCGAGGTCACGCCTCGCGCCTTGGCGACACCTTGGCGGCGCCATGGCGCTCCTTTTAGAACACTGGTAAATGGTAAGTACTACGTAGTAAACTAGCATGTGTTCAAAAAAAAATGTAGTAAGAGTAGTAATGTTACTTGGAAAAAGCAATTTTAGCTTAAGTTAAAGTAAGTTGCTTTTGGCATCAACAAAATGATACTAGTATGTTTTTATTTGTTTTCATTTCAGTTAATACATACCTATTGCAATTATCTTTTCTATTTTTCACTCTTTTAGCTTTTAAAGTGTGTTTAATAGAGTCATCATCAATCTAACTTTTGTCAATGGCTAATGTCTAATGAAGAACGATACTTTTATCTTCTTCAATTCTCCATCTTTACTGCAACTTAAGCTAATGTTTGTCTATTTTGTTCATTTCTTAACTAATCAAGAAATTGTATGTTACTATCGGAAAAAAAAAAAAAAAAAAAAAAAAAAAAAAAAAAAAAAAATTTTGAGCCCCCCCTAAGACAAATTTCTGGCTCTGTCTCTGGTTACCTAAAAGCTTTTACTCCGGTTGTTAAAACTTTTTTCAAAAGCTTGATGGAATAGCAAAAAGTCTTTAAAGACTTGAGCATTGCAAATGCTATAATGAAGTTTCATTAGTGTTTCAATTTAGTCGCTCATACTTTTCTTCGTGAGGTTTAACCACCCAAGTTTCACAGTTGATCCATTCCTATATAATTTTTATGTTTGAGTGACCAAAATGGAACAGTTCTCAAACTTTGTTATTATTTTGACTTATATTTATTTTTACGTGTGCATAAGTTGGTCGTACATTAAGTTACTTATTTTTGGTTCCGCCAAATAACATTTTTTTTTTTTTTTTTTTTACATTAAGTTATTTGAGATTAGTGAAAATCAGGAGGTGGGTGTTTATTACTACTCGTATTAAGGTACAATCAAAACAATGCATTTATTTTAAATATTTTACACAACAATGAAACACTATTGAAATTTGAATGATTTTTTTGTTAATATAAAGTTCGCGTGACTGAATTAAAACAATGGCGATAGACAATATTTTCCCTTTATATAAATATGTAATAATAAAAATATATATATGTACATGAAAAGCTCAAAATCCATGACCATGTTTACCCTTGGTTCATTCCCATGATACTTGAACAATTACATGACAAGGACATAGTGGCATTATGGATAAACTTAGTAATCCAAAATAGGATGATCTTTTCCCAGCTCAGAAAAACCGAAAAAATGAAGTTACTCATCTACACTAATTTTCATTTGGTTTTTGTTTCTTTGCGGCTTTTAAATGCCAAGGTAAAACCATTGGCGCATTAGTTGCTCACATGTTCGAGTGTAACATTCACACAACCAACAAAACAAATCCACGTGTGACGTGTCAGTCAAAGCTCTCTGAGAAACCAGATCGCAACACTCACCCGAACCTCGGTCCCACAAGATAGTGAAAGCTGCAACTGCAGCCACAGCTGGTGGATCATTCCTGATTCTATCTGGCCTAATGCTTGCTGGGACTGTTATTGCACTAACGATGATTACGCTACTGATGGTTATTATGTGATGCCATAATGGTGTTGTTCAAGTATTAGGTTACAGTTATCGAGGGTTCGTTGGTCAATAAGACCATGATTCCATAATTTAATCATGAATAATCTCCAGCACCTGCCAAACACACAAGTTTCTCATCATCATAAGTTATATGCAAAACATTACAAGTTTCATAAGATAAAATAAATGATAATGTACGAATAACCAAGACATTAGCAGCTCACTAATAATATGTTTTATATGTATTTGACCCGTTTCACACACTCACCATTTTCTTTCTGGTAAATCTGAACCCATTTGACCCATTAGATAAAAAAACATTACCCAAATTGACCCATAGGTGCATATCTAGTGTCCAAATTGACCCATAGGCGCCTTACATTGGCCTACAACAATTTACATTAGAGTCAAAGGTATAGTTAAACAATATTCCAAGTTTTAAACCAATGAAAGCCGATGTTATCCTCATCATAGCAATGAAAGAGTAACTACACGTATGAAAAAAGTGTAATGATGTCAAAGATGTAATAAAAATGAAGACAGATGAATACCATAGAAGTGTTGGGTTCTGGACAAAGTCTTGTTTATGTGAAATCGAAAACGCCTCACACGCCCACGGCATATGACTATCTACCAGCACCCTGACACCATTATAAAGCCGTGTCAAAACTTAACTTCATAAAGCAGATAAATCTCGATAACAGTAATATTCTGAACATTAGAATAGATTTACTCAATTGCAAGTCCGGGTTGGTCACAAATACACCTTAACTTTGTAAGTACATGTGGATAGAACAATATATCTTATATTATTAGGCCCGAGCAGAAAAGACATACCCTTTTGTTTTCAAGATCAGCAACATCATCGTCAACTTCATTTTCACTGTCTTGCTCTACAAAAACTTGCTCCACGGCCATTGGCTGAAATTTATGGTAAAAAAAAAAAAAAAAATTCTTAAACTCGAATACTTGATGGTGTGTTAGAAGATCGCAATTAAAAGAAGTTTATCCTTTCCTACATAATTCAGAGAAGAGAATGACCCACACAATAAGAAAGTAATCCAAGCATAAATAATATGAATGAACAAGGAAAACAAGTGTGGGAATCTTTTATTGCACCATCTTGATTAATTTGTAATTTTCCACCACATTCTTGTAAGTTACAAGCTTACCCCAAAGACGATAACTATCATGCATGTCATACGACAATAATAATAGATAGATCAAATTACAAAGATAATAACACAACCATTCATGACATAAACTGATAAGATGTTAGGTGTTAATCTACAAACCTGAGCTCTATGTGAGTGAAAGAAGTGTCGCTTCTGCAAGAGTGCTCGGCTGCAATAAACAAGAAGAAATTTGGTTACCTATCATTTCCAAAAGATTGTAAAAGGAGAATAATGGTAAAGGTTAAAAAAGAGAGCATACTTTCTAGGGTCGGATCGTTCTACAGATAACTTTCTGGTCTTAGCAAACTGCAGCATAACTGGAGGTGCAAGGTTACTTCCAGGCACAAATTGTGCAGAATCCGGTTCAGTAAATGAAAAACCGGTAGCACTTGATTTGCATGTTGTATTAGGACTATAAGTATCACATTTAGCACCCTCGGTAGGAACATCTGTAGTCAATCAAAACAAAGCCAAATGAAAATAGCATTTTTAACCTAATGGACTGATCATTTAAATTAGTTACAGTATAATTTTTTTTGAACAGCAAATTAATTATTAATTTGATCTCATGAAAAGAATCCCTGATGACTTTGCTTTATCAGTGAAAGATAATTATTACACCCAGACATATACATGGTTGAACTTTTTATAAGACATGGAATAAAACGAACTTTCAGGATCAGCATAACTCACGGAGATCCATGCACCAAAACTTCAGGTGAAACATCTCACAGGATATAACTCAATAAACTGAACTCAGGCAATATGTCTTCTTCATTAGCTCATTAAGTTTTAAGGGTATACATGAATCCAATGGAAATGAAAGAACATGATTTGCATTTTGAGTTCGGCTCTCTGGTCTCCGGCGTCTCAGGGGCTTATGGCTGTAGCTTAAAACTATATTAGTAAAATATAACACTTTCAATAGCAGGGTACCCGCGCGTTGCGGCGGCGGGTACCCGTGATTAAAGTCCCGGTTGAACCCGTTGGTCCGGTCTGGTTTTTAAAACCATATGTACCATCAACTTGTTTGCATATAAATTGTATGAAGTTATGTGTTTGATTAGTTTGTATAATATGTATAATAACATGTATTTTTCATTTTAGGGGTGTTTTAAAAATAAAATTTATTATATTTAATTAATTATTCTCGATACCTTGATTCCTCATTGCATCTGTGAAAGTAAATCCAGGGTGGCCTCTTTCTGACCTCTAACTTTCTGCTTTTTTCGCGTATATACATTTAGAGAAGATCCAACATCTGCTTTTTGGGAAGAGACTCGCATCTCGTAAAGATGATCTATCATTACATAGTGATGATCTTGCAACTTCACATCATCATTGCATTCTATTTTTGGCATCTGTGTTACAAAAGAATGAAGTTTTAACATTACCACATTGTAGCTTTTATTCTCATTTTTTTTTTTTTTTTTTTTTTTTTTTTTTTTTTTAATGTATACAAAGTGCCTGTTGTGCATTTAAATGGTTTAGTGCACATAAAGGAATTTAGTGCACTTGAAGGCATTTAGTGCAGAACTTAGATGTTTAAGTCAGATACGAAACCATTGAATTATTATTATTCTGTCTTGATTCTCGTAAGTCAAAACAAAAAGAAAAAGAAAAAGAAAGAAAAGAGTTACCAAGGGATGTTTATTCTCGACAGCTTTATTCTCGATACCTTGATTCACCATAGCATCTAGTTTTGGAGAAGAGGCCCAGTTAAAGTGTTTTTTTGCCTTACACGCATTGAATATTAATAACATTCATTAGAAAGAATATATTACCAATTTGGGATGTTTCGGGTGAAATTGAATCTGTTGTAGGAGCTATTGTAGTTCCCACATGGAAAGGGCCAACAAGTATTGTGTCCTCATTCTGAGTTTCTGGCTTCTTTAACAGCAACAAAGCTTCAGCTGCTTTTGTAATATGTTCCTTTGATGCTTTCTTTTCTGATCCATCACACCAACTTTGCATCTTCTTTTTTATGTCTTTACAAGTTTTACTTTCAGGATATTTTTCCTCACAAATCTTCAACTGCTTTTCCAATTCTTTGAATGATGAATTCAATGAATTCGCGATAACCTGTAGAAAATAGTAACATAAAGATATCATTTAGTATAAGTAAAGCAATTTTTTTGTTTATTTTTATTTGACTTATATCTTAAAAAAAATTTGTTTATTTTTATTTAATTATATCTTACCTCCTCGTCTATAACTTTTTGTTTCTTTCGTTTCTTCTCTCCATGTTCAACTCCCCTTTCACTCGACTCTACGTCTTCTCCATGTTCAACTCCCCCTTCACTCGCTTCTGCTTCTTCTCTTTCCTTAAAAAGCTACATAAAGAGAAGACCAAGTAGATTGTCAATGTTGTTGAGACAAGACCAAGTAGTTTTGATATGATTTTCACTAACCGTTTCATGCTTCTTCAAAAAATTATCAACCATGTCTTTTTTGACATATTTAAGAAGATGGACATCTTTTGGTGGTGGAGTCATACCTGCCTTACTCATATAGAAAAGCTACATAAAGAGAAACAAAACTATATTATACATTGTTACATCTATTTAAATTCTATCATAAATAAAATTATTAAACTAACCTCTAAAAACAAAACACATCCACCTAGACGACTTTGTGTTGTTCCTTTTCCCTTCTTGAAAGAAGCGATGCGCCGCACCAAAGTATCTATAGCATGTGTTGCCCACTTCTTGTTCTTCATATCATCAATGTTATTCAAATACTTCCCATTCAAGGAACTCCGTCCAGGTGGAGAAACAATATGAATCAAGGAAAGTAGAACATAAGCTTTGTTTGCGATATTGATGTCATCATCTTTAAGATGTTCCAAAACCTTTTTGTTGCACACATGAAATTGCTTCGATGTCCTATTTGCAAACAGTTCCTTTAACTCTTCTGAAGGATCAGTTTCCAAATCAATGTCTTCGTCACCATCTTCAATTCCCATGATGGATGTAAAGTCCTTTGGTGTGACTATATAGTTACAACCATTGATGCGTAGACTCTTACTAGTGGTGTCAAAGTTAGATACTAGAGAGAGTATAAGCTTCCTGCTACTTACACTACCATCCATCTCCAAGAGACTCTTAAATGGGTTATCTTTCAAATTGTTTTTCAAAGCTTCACACCTCTTTTTCCCTAAATCTTTCAATTTATTTACAAAGTTACTGGCCGAGCAATGAATTGTAATCCTTGGTCCTTCGTGTTTCAGCCCATATTTCTCTTTTTCCTCCTTTGTCATAGCTTTCCATGTATCTTTTAGTTGATGTACATCTGCAATTTCGGATCCTTTTAGCTTTGCCTTTTGTTCCTTCTGGAAATTGTTCCATGCATTCTGATTATCCATTTGATTTAATGTTATGATAGCCTGCATGATGTCATATAAGTTGCATCAGCAACAAAAATAACTAGCACAATCACATATCACGCAGAAAATTTGAGGTTATTTGATGTCCTAAATTTGAAATTGTAACTACCAAGTATCAAATATGCGGCCGTAAAAAAAGAAAATTAGATTCTTGCCTCAAATTATTTGATGTCCTAAATTTCAAATTGTAACTACCAAGCATCAAATATGCAGCCCTAAAAAAAGAAATTTAGATTTTTGCTCCAAATTACCAACATTCTAACAAGTTTGACTAAGCTGTAAAATTTGGTCCAGACTAAAATACCCCTATATCGATACACTCTACAATTCATTTAGTTTAGTGCACAGGTGGGCTTTTAGGGAATCCCAAGGTCAACAATGAAAGTCAATAGTGAATCTAGAGGTAGCAAAAGAGGCGGGTCGGTTTGGGTAATGGGTCCGGGTTGAAACGAGTTCTGGTAAAATGGACAGCTTTTATAATGGATCGGATTTGGTTCGGGTTAACACGGGTTCAGGCCAAATTGGGCCATTTGAAAATGAGTTGGAATTGTATGTTTTCTAATAGTTTTGATGACAAATAAATGTTCAAATGATTATAAATTGTAATTCGTAGCTAGAAATTACTATACAAATTTTATATAAAAACACAAACTAAATAGTTGCATCACTAGATAAGTATAACTACAAAATAGTATCACCTCGCCATTTAGAGATAATAAAAGATTTGGTGAAATATATTTACTCCAAAACTTATATACAAGCTGCCAAATTTAGTGAGTTTGGACATCCTAAGTCGAATCACATTTTCACCAATGCTCTAAGGATATCCTAAGTCAAAGACTACATTAACATTTCCTCACTATGACATACAGACGTATGCTACTAAAGTGCATATACCTCCTTCCTCATATTTAGGGTGTTTGTTTCGGCTTATGGCTTATTTGGTTTTGGGCTTATGTTTCGTAAGCTCACTTTTCGTGGCTTATTTTGAAACTTTCCGGCTTATATAAGTTCATTACACATAATGAACTTATATAAGCCGGAAAGTTTCAAAATAAGCCACGAAAATTGAGCTTACGAAACATAAGCCCAAAACCAAATAAGCCATAAGCCGAAACAAACACCCTCTTAGTAACAAGGTTGGAGTCCGCATAGAGGCATCATGTTCAACTAAAGATCACTCATCCAAACATATATAGAGTGTAGTTACCATCCTCATAGTCATAAAATGACTAAGGAACGCAACACCAATATTTTAAGTTCTAGCGATAACTCAAGACAAAAGATTACATAGTCGCAAACCTAAAATCTTTTATAACATAATAAGTCTTCGGTTTATAACCAAAAATAATCAATAATTCAAAACCCTAGCAAAAACACAGGGATTTCATCAAACACCTTGCACGCAAAACATTGTATTTCATTTTTAATAAATTTGCATGAATTAAAAGTTTGGGATGTAAACATCAAAACTAAATTCGTGATATTTAAAGTTGGGGCTAAGCGGAGAGATGGAAGAACACTTACCGATCTTAAAGGAAAAAATCTAATTTAAATTTGTGTGTCTGGTTGATATAGAGCTTATTGTGCACTATTACCTTTTTTGTGCACTAAAGGACCCTATTGTGCACTATTTCCTCAAAACGACCCATAACACCTTAAAACGTAAAATCAACACTATAGACCTATATTTAAACACATGTTATCCACATTCGACTAAAAATATACCATATACATGGTTTCCCGAAAATCTTGACACGTTGACCCAAAATGGGTTAAAATGAACCTTGTTCCAAACACCCCTTTTTCAGCATACCCCTTTTGTGCACTTTTGACCAATTTTCCGGAAAATGACTTCTATAGCATGACATAACATCAAAACTTCCATAATTCATTAACAAAACATAAAACACATAAAAATGTATAAACATGGCTCCAAGACCCACGGAAATGAACTTTACAAAGTGACAAGTTTTATGCCAAACACCCATTTTGATCCGTTTTACATACAACTGATAAACAAGACACATGACATATGATTAACCAAATAGAAACCATCCCATTCATTACCATAACTATTCAAAAAGATATTCACAAAGGTTATGACCCATAACATTCAAAATGGGTAAGAATGGCTAGTTGCCAAACACCCTATATTGACCCATTTTACCAAAATACATGCACAACATACATAGACTACTCAATACAAGACACAACCTGGACATACTACTTATAAACCATGTTTACTATTCGTTTTCAAGACTTTTAACATGACACTTATGAGAAGCGTTTACCAAAATATGTTGAAAACACTTTGGGGGCTTCCAAACTTTAATCGAGCATAATCTAAGAGCTTACTAGTCGTCTATAAGCAAAATGAGCAAGATCCTACTTCCATATATTCCATCCTAAAGCTTTCTCCTAGTCCTTACCTTATTTGGCTACGTCGAAACCTACAAAAATAGCACAACTAAACATGTAAGCGAAAATGCTTAGTAAGTAATGGCATAACAACTACAATTTGCAAAACATAAAATCTTATCGTACTACATGACTAGTCTATTGAGTAGCCCTACAAAATGGTATAGAAGCACTTACCTCACACCAACAAAATTGGCTTACATGTTCATCCGAAAGGAATGAACCTACCTTTTGATTAGCATAAAAACTAACAAACTACATCTAGTAATGGATCCAAAACTAGCTACCTTGCTTCTATACCCTACACATCAATATTATCATAGAGATATAACCAATTACTTACCTTAACACCGCAACTAATCTATTAGCCAAACGCCAATCCTCTAACACTTGATGCCTAAAAATATTATTAAGATGCATCAACAATAACATACAAACTCAAACATTACATGATTAGTGTTCATTCATGAGTTCTCCTTATCCCAAAACACTCTAAAATATTCATATTTTCATCAATAGTGATTATTTATAAAAACCCTCAATTTTTTCAATTTAGGCAAAAAGATCATAATTTCATTATAATTCAATATATGGACTTCATCCCTCATCTCAATTACACATCAATTTCATACAAAATTACATTTACCCAACACCCCTAATTTTACAACTCATGAACCCTAATTTCAAAACACAAGATTACTTCAACATAAATACACTTACTTTGTTGGGGATTGTATCTAAGATCAAGTCTCTTGATTATCTCACAAATTCTTGATCAAGATTTACCCTTAATTTGGTCTTTCTCCCTTTGCTCTCTTGCTATTTTTGACACACACACCAAACACAAAACTTATGAGAAAGTTAACAAGTCAACCATCTATTTAATTATAGAATTCCTGGTGAAAGTTTGAACTCTTGATAGTTTCAGCCCCTCAAGTCTCTTTTTCTAATATTTTTGACACATATAACTTTCTAAATCCATTTACATAATACAATAAACTTATAGTGGACTAGACGGGTTTGATTAGCCAATCACGTAAAGTATTCAAACTTATAAAATCGTAGTCAAACTATTTTAATGGATTCTTGTAATTATAATACCTAAAAACCGGTTTCGGGGTGTTACTGGGGATGCGTTCTTTGTTTTTAAGAAATGGAATTAAAAAAATTGAAGTGAAATAAAAAAAATGTATCATTTAAAGAAAAAAAAAAGTTAAAAAGAAAGTTGATTTGGTTGATTTTGAAATAAAGTGTTTTCTTTTAAAATTAGACTTAAATGTTTAAGTCTTATTTCTTTACTTTCCATTACTAAAACTTTAGTGTGTTCTCAATTATCGATTTAAAAAAGGAAAGAAAAAAAAATGAAGAGAAAAAAAATGTGCTTTCGAATATCACTTAAAAAAATGATTTGATTAATTTGGAAGTAATATGTTTTCCCTCAAAATTGAGCCGAAAATGTTTGCTCCCTATTTATTTACTTTTTGTTACTAAAAACCTTGAACACTAGTAACGTCGTGATTTTTTTTTTAGAACGGCAACTAACTATCTCAAAATATATAATCACAAACTATCTCATATATCCTAAACACAACCCGCAATCATTTGGTTAGGGAGCTTCTCACATAAAAAATGTACTATTTGGATACAAGTACTTTGGTGGTCATGATGAGTTTTTATTTTCAACAAAAATGTGTAGATATCATATTTACTAAGTTACCCTTTATTATTTGAAAAATGTATGGTTGAGTGTACTAGTTGTAATATAAATGCAAATTTGATGTGATATTTTAGGGATTAAAATTTAATAGTGTGAATGAGTATCAGTTTTACCTTATTTTGGTAGAAAACCAAAATCAGTATGTAAAGTGTGGGCTAATTTCATGAAACTTTTGTTTTGTGTACGATCACACTTGTAGAGTATATGTATAATTTGGAGGATTAACAATTTAAAAGGAATAAAGATTAGATATGTTAAAGAACATAAGGGTTCCCCTAGACTAAGAGACTTCTAAATATATGTGAGGTCCACGCCTATTAGAGCTACTTATTAAGGATGAGTTAACATTTCTTGCCTTGTGAATATAGAGGAAGTAAGAGAACTAAGGGGTGTTTCTTTTATTATGTTAGCTAAGAGAATAGTGAGTCCTACCTCTTTTGTTACATCTGGATGTGAAAGTTCTCACTTTTCGTTCTTTGTTCACACAGACACACTAAAGAAAATGAATGGACCCCACATAATAAAGAAATGATATTAAATACTCTAGTGGACCCATTTCATTGCTAACAAAAAAAAAAAGAAACAGGGTCTGGCCTTACTAAAAAAATAGTACTACCTCCGTCCCAAAATTATTGTCCACAGACAAAAAACACACAGTTTTAGAAAAGCATCACTTTTACAGCTTTCTCTCTCTTACTTTTTGCACAAAGACAGTTTTACCCTTAATCAATTAATTTCCAACTTCTTTAATGTTTGTAATAATAACTACAAATAAGGGTAATATGGTAAACTTGATTTATATTCCCTATCCATTTATGGAAGTGAACAATTAATTTGGGACAACCGAAAAAGGAAAGATGGACAATAAATATGGGACGGAGGTAGTATTAAATATTTTTGTGGATCTAATTTCTTAGCTAAGAGTAAAAAGAAACATCTCTTAAATATCATTTAGTTCAATTAATGTAGTTAACGAGTGTGCCAAGTTAAACACCATTTACTGTTTACAGTTTTACACTAAGTGATGGGAAGTTAGCATATGCTTGGCATGATAAATGGTGTTCTATTGGTCCTTTAAGTACTTATATTACTGCAAGAGAGATCTATGATGCTAGAATAAATAACCAAACTGTTGCAGATATTGTCTAAAATGGTAATTGGTATTGGCCTGAGAGTTTGGTTGGAAAGACATCCTATACTGAGGCAGATTCATATCCATACTTTGCAGAATGAGAAGCAACATGAAATTGTATGTTTGTTAAAAACTGGATAGGTCACAAAATTTACAGTTAAAACTGCCTGGAAAGGCATGTGCAGCAATGAACCAAAGGTAGTATGGAGGTCAGTAGTTTGGTATTCACAATAGATTACTAGACATGCATTTTTGTTATTGATGGCAGTTCAATGTAAACTAATGACTCATGGTAAGATTTTGGTATGAATGCCTAATGATATGGGGAGAAACGCATAAAATGCTTAATAGAATGTTCTCATTTGTTTGGAGTCAAGTAATTGAAGAAATCACAAAGTTGGCTAAAAATAATAACATTTGGAGTATTATGAGAAGATTAGTCTATAGGGCTGTGGTCAGTGGCAGACCTACAAAATATTTTCTTGGAAGCCAAAATGCACATACACATATTTTGGGAGGGCCAAATAATAAATTCCTATTATAGTTATATATGTATTGTACCATCAAAGTTCCCTTTTTATACATAAGATTATAGATCGTGAGGGCCCCACAAGCCTCTCTAGTCTCTATTATGCTCCGCCTTTGGCTGGGGTATACTTTATTTGGCAAGAAAGTAATGCTTGACAGTTTAGCAAAGTTAAAAAGGATGAGGAAATGATTCTGCATATTATCAAAGAGACTATAATGTTGAAAATGATGAGCCTCAAAGTAACAGATTCAAGAGTTGTAAGAGATGTAGAATCAAAATGGAATCTGAAGCTCCTAGAACAAGTTTAGAATACAGAAAATTGCTTTATACCATATTCTGTAGTTTTTGAATTTGTATTGATGTTGTATAGATAGTGAGAATGTTGCAGTATAGAAAAATTTTGTTGTTATTATTTGTAGAATACTATCTATGTTAGAAACATGATTGGTGTTGTGATTTGTGTGGCGTTAGTGAAGTGAGGAGGAAGGGAGAAGAAAGGAACCTTGAGAGAAAAAGTGAACTATTAGACTGAGATTAAATGAAGGTCTAACCCTTTCCCTTGGGTGGGAAAGGGTGTTTATAGTTACAATGTAAACGCCCCTTGAAACGGGCTGTAGAGCGGGCTGACAGTGGGTAAGAGACCCGACCCGACTCCACAAATACTAACTAATACTAAACTACATACTAACTAATATGATAATTACTACGAGCTACAATATGCTAAACTATACTCGGGGTGACCGAGTCTTCATATGAATAATCGTATTCCTAACAATCTCCCCCTAAGGGAGGTCACCCCGGAAAATAAATGTTGAGTCATAGCATACAGATCTTTGACGACATCTTTGTAGCTCGTAGCCTTTTGATTCTTCATTGTTGAGATCTTTGTGCTTTAAGTGAAAGACTCTAGATGACACCTTCAATGTGATGGATGATCTTTGGAAATAACATCAGCTGCATCATCCACAAGAATGTTTGAAAGTCATCTTGGAGTAGTAATGTCTTCATGTGATATGAACCTCTTTGTGTTGGCATGCTCACACTTTTCAGGATCATTATTTTCTTTATCAGAGTTGAGGAAGCACGGTTGAAGCCCATTCAATGATCATGATGTCTTTTGAATAATGAGGATGACGTGTGAGCATGTGTTGATGGATCTGCATCTTTTCAGCAATCAACCGCAACAGTTAGAAATTCCTGCAAGTAGACAGTTAGCAACAAATCATCCGGTACTTATAGGTTTGGAGTTAGAGATTGTCAACAGCATAGTGTGAGGACTCCTTCTAATCCTTACCAAGACCGTTCCCAATCGGCAAACCCTGAAAGGATTTACTCGAACTACCTAAGTAGATCAACGATTGGGCGAGTCGCTGGAGTTCACTCCACGACTGTAGACCATTGGTAACCGTCGCGACCACTAAGCGTAATCCATAAGGAATTACCGAAGTGACCTGCTTTCAGGGCTGCTTGATGTTGACCCTGGCAGGAATTTCCATTCAATCACTGGGAGTTACAAACGCAACATCTCTCATAAATGTTCAGGCAGATTGCTAAGATCTGCGTAGGACTCATAAGTTTACCACTGGTGTCCTTAATGTTGAACAACCAGGGTAGAAGTAACACGTGATCCTATGAGATCTTTTAATGTATCTCGAGGCTCTAGACTCAATTAGTGCATTTGGTTTTCCTATGCGGAGATTAGGGAGAGGTCTCCTGCTTCAATATCGACCATCTCTAAGAGATACGTCGATAGGTTACACCGGTTCCCCGTGAGAATGAAACAAATTCTTTTAAGAGAACTTGAGTGGCTAGAAGGTTTAGTGCAGTGCGTCACTGGGTCCATGACGTCTTGTCTTCAATACCAATGTCGCCTTAGCAACAATTAGTAGATTATGAATTGATCCCGGTTTCTGCCCTAAGGTTGAATAATTGGAGGGCTATTTCTTTTCACCCTTTCTCATTTCATTTCTTTTTAATTCTTCAACCCCTTCTTTCTCCATTCTCACATTTCTCCTATTTTCATAATCATACCTACGGACTTCTAAATACTATCTATTTGGTATTGTCCATGGGTAGATCCCTCCGGCTCTGGCGGATCATAGGACGGTTTTCTTAGCCTTAGCCACCTTATAACTCCATGACTGTCCTAAGTTGCCATTTACCAAATCATTGAAAATTCTCTCAATGTGTTTATGATTGAGAAACACATTTTATTAACACATTGAGAGTTTTGTCGTTTTCAAACGCTCCCCCTTAACATGTGCTCATAAGTATTGATTTGAACATTTGCACATGTCGGGAAGAGTTGCACTTTTGAATTGATCTACCTTGAATGAGCATGACCGGGCATTCGAGACACGCTTACATCACTAGATAAACTAGCTTGAAGTTATTACCCGGCTCGATCAGCTTCACCCAAGGTTTCTCGAAACGGTACATTCTACTTAAACTAATCCTCTTCGAGACACGCTTACATCACTGGTTAAACCAGCTTGAAGTTATTACCCGTCCAGGATTAGTCCTTTCGATTCAGGTCATTTGTGTTTCGTCAATTCATGAGTCAAATCTGAGTCTCGATCTCGTAAGATGCAAGGATCCTTTTTCACAAATCATTTGCTCCCCCTCAAAATGTGCATTGATATAACAAAAGAGTTTAGCACATAGGGAAGAGCATATATTTTGGGTTTGGGTTCAAAACATCACATTTGAATCAGTTTTTCATATTTAAATCACATCTTCTCCCCCGATCAAAAATTTCAAACCAATTGAGATTTGTGATCCCAAGTGATTTAAATAAGTTTAAAGATTTTGGGAGAAAGATGTGTCATATTTTAAGAATGACTGATTTTGAGACGACATTTAAGCTCCCCCTCAAACCTTGAGGGAGTATGTTATGTGTTAGAGATGATGAGTTTATAAGTGATTTAGAGTTTAGCGATAAACTCATGAAAAATTCATATACTAACACATAACACTTGTACTTAATCCACTTGAAGTTATGCACAAAGATCATTAGTTTTGATGATGTATAGGTTTTGAAATCAATCTCCCCCTCAATCGATGACACATTTTAAAATTAAACATTTTTCATATAGCGTTGATTTTTATAGCATCGATTGAGTGGTAAATTTTGAAACAACTCTTCAGGTTTGTTTGATCTTCAAAAACCATGGTACCACCAAGTTTGGAGCAAATACTTTCCCGAAGAATCTTTGAAGGAAAAGTATTTGAGATGTAAAGAAGACTTCTCTTCTTTTACCAGAAATGATGCACTTAAGCGTACATCAGATCGGAAAGGCACGAATATGAAGTAATTCATGCCTTTGTAAGGAACAGTCGTCTTTTTGGCGACGAACTTTCCCCAATACTAAGACCGGGTTGCTATCTGAAGTAATAGCAAGCCATATTTTGAAAGAATATTTTTAGGAACGACATGTTTTAGAAAAGAAAACTTTATTTGAAACCGAAAAACTCTTGCTCAAGCATATGTATTGTTGGGAATTAAATAATCAGAAGAATCAGCATAAAGGCTTAAGGAAATACATCAAGTATGTTTCTGCTGATAAAGCACAAAGCACATTTCCACTAATGGATTCTGCTAAAGAAGGTTTCTACTGATAGTGTTTCTGCTGATGGATTCTGCTGATGATACTATGACTCATACAACAGCTGTGTAGATAAGTACAACTTATTCTACTGACTCATATACAAGAAAAATATCTTTGTTGTAGTCATCAAATTGAACACTCCAAGTGAGTTGTAATCCTAGATACATGTTGTATCTTAATGACTAACATGATAAGTCATCATCTAGCTAGAATGAAGATTAGTCATAAGCTAGTATTTAGATGAGTCATAGAGATTGTAAAAGATCTTTTCCTTGGACTATAAAAGGAAGATCTTAGATATGACTTATATAGACGTGCGTGATAAAAGTGTGATAGACATAGACATATACATAGAGAAAAACATTAGAACAAAACACAAGATTCAAGGTCTTTGTAACCCTAGTGATAGTGAAGATCACTCGTATTATTCTGAATAATATTGAATCGTTTGGTGAAATACTTTCATTGTTCTTTGTTCAATAAACACAAGCATCACAGTTCCATTTCCAATAAACATTCTAAGTGTGGTTAAGTAGATTCCGTATACGTAATCATATTCATTCAAAGTATCATATTTACACATTACAAAGGTCCAACACCTTATAGTGTGTGATCAAATCAAGTGATCCTCTCATGTATGATTCCGTGTCATTATTGAATGACATTTCTAGAATCGTACATAATATTGATTACACAAGAGACATGTCGTGAGAAGAATATTTTTGGATTTTTTGTGAATTTTCAGATTTTTATGGATTTTATAAGTTTTATATTTTTCTATTTTTCCTTTTGATTTAAATACTATGTACAAAGGATATATGAAACAACCCCTTTACTCCTCCTGATCTTCCTGAAGACTTATGAGATCCTCGGGAGTGAGACTCTTCATACCAAGGAGAGGGAGGATAAAATGAAATCGATCCCTAGAAAGTGCTTTGGTAAAGATATCAGCAAGCTGGAACTCAGTCCTCACAAAGTAAAGTTCCACAATTCCTTTCTCAACTTGCTCCCTGATGAAGTGATGTTGAATGTCGATGTGCTTAGTTCTTGAATGCTGGACATTGTTGCAGCAAAGCGCAATTGCACTTTTGTTGTCACAATACATAGGGATCTTGTTGCACACGAAGCCATAGTCCGAAAGT
Organism: Artemisia argyi; assembly: GCA_030686995.1. Lineage (NCBI taxonomy): Eukaryota > Viridiplantae > Streptophyta > Magnoliopsida > Asterales > Asteraceae > Artemisia > Artemisia argyi. Next base: position 15,357,110 of record CM060689.1, on the reverse strand, counting down.
TGAGACCTCATCCATAGAATCTGAGCACAGCACGAGGACATGGCAATGTATTCAGCCTCTGTGGAGGATATTGAAGTACTCATTTGTTTCTTTGAAGACCAACTAACTAGCTTGTTACCCAAGAACTGAGCACCCCCAGATGTACTTCGACGAGTATCCTGACATCCCGCATGGTCAGCATCCGAATAGGCGGTGAGGGCCATAGAGGTATCCTTAGGGTACCATAGGCCCAAGTGGATTGTTCCTTTAAGATACCGAAAGACCCTCTTGACAGCTTCCAGGTGTTTCTTGGTAGGTTTGGATTGATACCGAGCACACATGCAGACTGCAAAAAGAAGATCCGGTCGGCTAGCAGTAAGATACATTAAGGAACCAATCATGCTTCGATACTTGGTTTGTTCAACAGGGATTCCGATATCATCTTCATCAAGTTTTGATCTTTCCATCATAGGAGTATCAACAGCGTCGCATGAATCAAATCCAAATTTCCTCAAGATTTCACTAGCATACTTGGATTGATTGATGAAGATCCCATTGGGATTCTGAGATATTTGCAAGCCTAGAAAGAATGACATTTGACCCATCATGGACATCTGGAATTCAGAACTCATCTCCTGGGAGAAGCGATCACACTCTTTGGGATCAGAAGAGGCAAATATTATATCATCAACGTATATTTGCACATGAAGAAAGGTTTTGCCCGTCTTTCTGGTAAAGAGTGTAGGATCAACAGCACCTTTGGAGAACTTTTCGGCAAGAAGGAATTTTGACAAAGTGTCATACCACGCCCTGGGAGCTTGTTTAAGACCATAAAGGGCCTTCTTCAAGCGATACACATGGTTAGTGCGTTCAGGATCCACAAATCCTTCAGGTTGACTTACATACACCACTTCTTTAAGATCGCCATTTAAAAATGCGGTCTTAACATCCATCTGATACACCACCATATTTTGACTAGCGGCATTTGCTAGAAATATTCTTATGGCTTCAATTCTAGCAACTAGTGCGAAGGATTCTTCGAAGTCAATACCTTCTTCTTGACGATATCCTTTTGCCACAAGTCTTGCCTTGTTCTTTAATACATCTCCATGCTCATCAAGCTTCACTTTAAATATCCATTTGAGAGCAATTATCATAGCACACTCAGGAGGCGGCACTAATTCCCACACGTCAAGTCGATCAAACTCATGGATTTCATCCACCATAGCAGTGAACCATGAATGTTTAGACATTGCATCCTTGAAATCTTTAGGCTCAACTTTAGAAAGGACAGAATTGAAGAAGCACCACAAAGCGTCGATAACAAGTTGCTTACGGGTTGACACCGGACGTGAGGGGTTTCCAATAATATTGTCAATTGGGTGGTCGTTTGTCCATTTCCCGAGGTGTTCATGAGGTTGAGAGTAGGGAACTGATGTAGCCGTGTTTGATTCATCTGAGGATGTAGTATCATTTGACGATTCGGGTGCAAATATGTTAACAAACGGCTCATTATCGGGTGGAGCGAAGGGATTCTCACCAAAAGAGTTATTTACGGCTGTAACTCGTTGTACAGATGAGGATTAACCATTAGAAGTGGTTATTGAATGACTGATGGTGGGAGCTTCAGGATCCCATGATAACGAAGTGGATGGACCAGAATTAACAATTGGGACATTAGCTACCCCAGCTGGTTGTGGAATGACAGTGACTTCTGGAGCGTCCACATTTTGAGGTTCAAAGTATTCATCAAACATGGGGTCAAATAACTTTTTCCAATCATCACTTGTAGGAGGTACGAAGGGAGTAGCAGAGGTGGAATTTTGTACAATCCTGGAGCATATAGGTCCAGGAGATAAGAGGTTAGGTACGGGTCCAGAACTTGATTGTCCAGGAACCAGTTGCTCTGTCAGCTCATCGAAAGTGACGTGGATTGTTTCCATTTTGTCTCTGGTACGTTTGTTGTAGATTCGGTATCCCTTTCGTTCTGGAGCATAGCCAACAAAGAAACCAATGTCAGCCTTGGCCTTGAGTTTCCCCAGGTCTTCACTGTCATTTGTTGGATAGCACAATGCACCAAATACACGAAGAAACGAAAGATCCGGTTTTCTGCCATGGACCAGTTCATATGGAGTCTTGCAGTGGAGAGGATGTATCAAGGATCTATTCTGTGTATAACATGCTGTTGCAATTGCCTCAGCCCAAAGAAACATAGGAGCTTTGGAGAAGATGAGCATAGTTCTTGCAGCTTCAACTCATGTGTGGTTGCGTCTTTCAACAACTCCATTTTGTTGAGGAGTACGTGGAATGCTCTTTTGATGACTAATTCCGACACCTTCATAAAATTGAGTAAGTTGTTTGTTCACAAACTCCATTCCATTATCAGCTCGAATGAATCTAACTGTTTTGTTGAGACGAACTTGCAACATTTTTATGAGTTTGATGATGGTTTCCGAAGTCTCATCTTTTGATCGTAGAAACTTTACCCACGTGAATCGAGAGAAATCATCAATAATAACCAGCACATATTTCTTTCCATTGATACTTTGAATCCTCATTGGTCCACAGAGATCCATGTGGAGAGTGTGTAGGACTTCCATGATGGAGTTGACTGTCTTGGGTTTATGTGTGTGCTTTTTGCTTTTGCCCATTTGACATGCGGAACACAAGTGGTCTTTTTCATACTTCAGTCTGGGCAAGCCTCGAACAAGATCTTTACGTGTGAGTTCATTGATGGTACCGAAGTTCAAGTGGTTTAAACAACGATGCCACAACCATGATTTGTTCTTGGAGGCTTTAGAAAGCAAGCAAATTGGTGAGGACCGTAACATGTCTTCGATGGAGATAGTATAAAGATTAGTGCCCCGACTCCCCTTGAGTAGATCAACCCCATCTAATTCTCTAACAAAACAGGTGTGTTTTCTGAAAGCCACTTCAAGATCAGAGTCACAGAATTGACCAACAGAAAATAGATTGTGCCTAAGTCCTTCCACGTAGTAAACTCTAGATATCACACTGTCTCCAAAGACGTAATCCCCATAACCCATTATAGATCCAAAATGGTCATTTCTAAATCTAACCGTACCAATAAACTTTTCCACGAAATTCTTGAGCCGCGAGCGATCTCCAGTCATATGTTTTGAGCTGCCTGAGTCCAAATACCAAAGGACGATTTGTACGACCTGCATTTGAAACCAGACAATCGTGGATAACTGAAAAAGCTGGAGCCCCACAAACAGTTGGGGTCCGTTTGGTTAGCACACACAAATATTGGATTATCATATGTCACAGATATCTCACTGGAACTTTCACATTTTGATGCACTAGAATTGGGAGTGGTACTAAGTTCTTCTATTGGGAACAGTCTACCAGTAGGTCTCCACTTCTTAATAGGCACAACTTTGGAATTAGTGATCCTAGTCATTGGGCACTTTTTCCTTAGAGTGAATTTCCTTCCAGTAGGTCTCCATTGATAACCAACATTAGTGAACACTTTTCCTGTTTTACTCCATACTTGTCTTACCGGTTTAACAGTTGAGACATTCATAACTGGAGATTTCATAGTGGATTTAAGAAAGGACACAACGCAAGCATCATGATTACCATAAAATAATCATTTGTTACAAGTCTTACAAATAGCACCAGAATTCGAATTAATTACATCATTTTTAACACAAATGTTTAAATCAACTCGATTCCTTTCATAATCATAACTTTATTGTTCCTAGATGATTCTTCTACTTCCTTCATAAGTGTACTCTTAGCCGGCAAGGTTCTATCATTCTTTGCATTGCACCTAGGCTGTGACTTGCTAGCATTAGATACACCTTTTACTCCTGTAGAAGCAATGACGGGAACATTAGTATGATTAGTTGCTACTTGTTTACCGGTAATCATGATGGTGGATTGTGACATGGTTTGGGGATGATCTAATGTAACATGTTTGTTGCCACTGTTAGAGTGTGATGCAAATGACCTTTCCGACTTGTTATCATTCTTGGGGCATGATCCTATGGCATATTCTAATAGTTCCTGGGCTCTATTAGTTAGGAAGCAAGCACCAATAACAACATCATCATTTGGTTTAGATATTCTCTCATCTTCAATGGTTTCTCTAAGCATGGCCAGACAGTCCTTAAGATTCTTAAGATAGTTGTTGTGAACTAACTTATTGTTCCTAAGGGGAAGAGAGACATTAACAGCATCACACACATATTTCTTACAAGCATGTACATTGGAAATTGCATGATTACATGAAACGACGGGCATTTTACCCTTCACCATAGTCTTTAGATTCTCAATTTCATTTAACAAAGAAGTGACTCTTTCATTGTTTTGGTCACGTGTTATTTTAATAGACTCAAACAATTCTTTGTAACGTTGTTTAGCGTTTGACATTTCAGCGCGAAGCCACTTATTTTCATGTTGTAATTCATTGATCATGTCCTTTTTCTGAAAGTTTTGAGAATCAATCGACTTTTGGTAATTGGTATTGGTCACATCGCTTTTGTTCAATTTTAATTGTGCAATTTGGGCCCTCAACTTCCGAATCGTGTTTGAGTGAGCTTGAATCACATCATCCTTTTTGGCTAATTCAAAACATGTATCAAATTCAGGAGCATCCGAAGATGTCTTGGCATTTGATACTTTTACGTTTTCTTTCAGATGTTGGTATTTTAGTTGCAAGTTAAAATTATCAACTTCAAGTTTTGAAAAACTCCTGACCATGTTGTCATGGTCATCGTTTTGAATTTTGTAGTTTAGTTGGTAATTCTCCCCCTCAAGCTCAATCACACGATTCTGAAATACATTTAAAGTAATGGACATTTCATGAAATTGCTTAGCAGATAGAGCAGAGCCAGTAACAATGTAAAAGACATCTTGTGCAATGCAATTAGCAATCAAGTCCTCATTCATGATGAGGATGTTTTTTCTGTCAATTTCACTGTATTTGAGATCGATTGCCAATTGGTTACCCTCATTTTCTACTTCTTTAAAAACCTTTTTCATTTGATTCACATCATTATTGATGGTAGTTTTAAGGCCTTCAAAATGTTCTTTAAGAAGATCGAAAAATGGCATAACTTCAGTAAGGTAGCACTGCTTTGTTTGCTCAAACCCCCTTTCCCCTTCTGTAATCCCTGTTGGTGTAATTCTAGTTTTGCATGTTTTTTCAAAATCCTTAAACAATTGGCCTAGAACATATAATGCAATTAGGGTATTACACTGTGTGGGTAAGGTATATGGCACAAGATGTTGGGGTGTGTGCAAGGGATAGATGGTTGGGTCAGCAATCCTAAAGATGGTACGTGTATTACCAATGATTCTTTCAGCTTTCATTTTTTCCATGTCAATATTCCAGAACACTTTTTCAGGAAGGATTTTCTTTTGAGGGACAAAAATAGCTGAGTGATTGTCATTTGTATAATCATGGTGAAACACAATATTTTTAGCAACACATAGTGGATCCTTAAGTCGCTCAGCAAGTTTTTCCCTAGTTCTATCCTCAGCCTCATCAATCTCATCATATGATTTCATATCAGGGGGGGGGGGGGCATGGTTAGGGTCAAGCATAGTGTGTGCATCATATAGCGCAGGTTGAGCACTTATACCAATTCTAAGAAATTTAGCTTTAGCCTTAGAGGCATCAAGTTCACTAAATTCATCTCTTAGTTTCCTATGTTTTTCCATCATTTGAGCAGATTGAATGGTTTGGCCTTGCATGTACAACTTATCTTCCAATTTGTTTTTCAACGTTTTGAGTTTTGAAAAATCATTTAGAAGTTTGGTTTCTTTTTCTTGGTAGTCGAGTTTGATTGAAGTCAACCCTTTTTGAATTTCCTGTCTTTGCTTGACAGTCTGATCCAATTGTTTTTTTTTAAAGAAACTAACTCCTTTTTCAATGTTTCTTGTTTGGCATTGTTTTCAGATATGTAAGTACGCAATTGCCATTCCATTTTCTGCTCACGTTCATTAAGTTCAAATTTAGCACGCTGCTCGTATAAGGCCACCTGATCCTTAAGGATGTTAACTCTAGTGATCAAGGAGTCATCAGGGTTGTATATAGTGTGCTCATGTAACTCAAGTTCTCTAGCATCAACCGACGGCATGTCACTTGGTACAACTTTCATTACATTGTCATTCACATACCGTTCATATGGGACATTATTGGTACTTCCCATATTAGTCATATCTGTGTTGTCAATGTTCGTGGGTTGTACCGAGTCACATGCCCCCTGTGGATTGATAGAGCAATTCAGATTAGACTTTAGTGGCTTTGGTACCTCAGAGATAGCAGAAGTGATGGAGGAGCCAGATAGCTGTGGAGATGATGCAGCTGCAGACAGATTAGCCATGAAGATAGTTTGAGCTATGGGTTCTTCATCAACATCCGAATCAAAAGCATCATAGTCTTCAACTTGGAAGATGTTCGGATCATTGAGTGCCATGTCCAGAACAGGCTGATCATCCACATCAGCATCAAATGTATTCTTGTCATCACCAGCTAGAAAGAGCAAAGCTTCTTCATCCAGAGCAGTACCATTCTCTTGCGTCTGCATTAGTAGCATCTTGTCCTTGAAGTACTTAGAGTTTTGAGGATGCTTTGGAAGAGTGCAATTCCTAGCAATATGGCCCAGCCCTCCACAGTTATAGCACTTAGGCTGCCTAGCTTGCACTTGAAGCGCATTCCCGACTCTATACTGCCCATTATCTCTACCAGCATTTCTTGGATTGACATTTTGTCTTCCTTGCACATTCTGCACCACCACTCTTCCATCTTCAATGACTGCCTGATTACGTGGGTTAGACGAAGTCCTGAGTTGGTTGTTAGTTGGTGGAAGTACAGCTCTGAACTGTTGGACTAATAAGGAGACTTGGTTGGAGAGGTTATCAATCATCATGTCAGTATGAGAATATCCAGAGTCAGGATGGGTGTTTAAGGCAGTTGGTGAGGGAGTTGGTGATTGTCCATTAGTTGAGGTAGACCTGGATGAAGGTAGTTGAGATTGATCATTTGAAGACTGAGTAAGTTGTTGAACATTGGACACAAAGGCAAGAGACTCATTTGTTGTTGTAGGACTGAGCTTTTCTCGCATTACCCGATCATAAGCTGCATGTTTCTCATGTTGTTGGAGATATGCATAAAGTTGTTCATGATTAGTATGCCTGAGACCTTTGTTGAGCTTGAAAGCTGTAACAAACCTATCCCATTCAGGTGCCATGTTATTCACGAATTTTGAATTGAGCTGAATGTTAGGCATTTTCATCTTGATGGCTCTCATGTCATTGACTAGCTTGTGAAATCTGACGTAGTAGTCAGTGATGCTTTCACCTGGATTCATTTTGAAGTGCTCGAATTCATCATACAGCTGAGACTCCCTATCTTCTTTGGTTAACTCAGATCCTGCAAGAAGCATCTTCACATTATCCCAAACTGCTTTTGCATCTGTGTTAAAGTTGATGAGTTTGTAGACATCTTTAGGAGGTCTTTGAATGACAATATTCGAAGCTCTGATGTCAGCATCATAGCGTTTCTTTTCTTCATCAGAAAGATCATCGTAGATACGAGGTCTTTCTGGACTAACTGCCATAGGATTGTCATCAGTAGCTGCGATAGTGTCTCTGGTTGTCCCCATGATGAAAGGTCCATTATCAATGGATTTCAGGATGTTTACACAATTTTCCTTACCCAAGCAGTATAGACGAATCCTTTGTGCCCATGATTCATAGTCAGTTCTGTCCAACATCGGAGGTCGGGTGTCGGACCCAGCAGCTTGAATGTCATCAGAAGATGTCGACATCTCAAAATAGAAACTACCAAACCACAAAGTAAGAGATACTCGCAATGCAGTATACTAGTCGCAGAAGAATTTAACCGCAACTTGACTTAACCGCAGACAAGTAAACCACAGTAAACACTAATCGCATGACACTAACCGCAGAAAGTACCAAACCGCAGAAAAATTCCCAACCGCAGAAAACTCCCAACCGCAGAATAGTTAAACGCAATAGACTAATCGCAGTGACAATGGTCCAAAACTGTCACTATCCTTGCGTTTTGTTTGTATTCCCAAAATAGTAATCGCAGTCAAACTAACCACAGATTATAGAAACTAAACGCAACGAAGCAATAGAACAGTAGAGTTAACTGCAAGATAGAAATACGCCCAAAATCACCTCCAAACTTCAAATAGATTAAGGAAATGGTAACACAAACTAAACCACACTGTTCCACAAACACTAATGAACATAAGAGTACATCACTAACATGTATAACAACACTAGAGAAGAGCAAACCAAGAGTTTTTACAAGAAAGTTACACCAAACTCACAAAACCACACAAAATACCATCAAATTCGATTCTACAAGGTCCTAAGATGAAACCTTGGCTCTTGATACCAATTGTAGAATACTATCTATGTTAGAAACATGATTGGTGTTGTGATTTGTGTGGCGTTAGTGAAGTGAGGAGGAAGGGAAGAAAGGAACCTTGAGAGAAAAAGTAAACTATTATATTGAGATTAAATGAAGGTCCAACCCTTTCCCTTGGGTGGGAAAGGGTGTTTATAGTTACAATGTAAACGCCCCTTGAAACGGGCTGTAGAGCGGGCTGACAGTGGGTAAGAGACCCGACCCGACTCCACAAATACTAACTAATACTAAACTACTTACTAACTAATATGATAATTACTACGAGCTACAATATGCTAAACTATACTCGGGGTGACCGAGTCTTCATATGAATAATCGTATTCCTAACATTATTATTATTATTATTATTATTATTATTATTATTATTATTATTATTATTATTATTATTATTATTATTATTTTTTAAGCATTTTGAAAGTATACATGGGCATATCCAAGGTATATTGAGATGCTTGTATGTTTTGTGATAAACTGATAATATATAAATTTTTCTTTCAAAACAAAAAGTGTGCCAAGTTCGAATAAAGTTAAGCTATTTGTAAGCGAGTTATTTCGTTGTTTGGATAAGACTGGACTTGCAAATTGCAATAATAGCAAACTACGGATTGTATCCTCTTTGTGTTTTGTTTGGGGTTTGGACAACTCGTGTAAGGGCAAAAGTATTTTACTTATAATCTATCAAGCAATCTTAGCCACTTAAAAAAAAAAAAAAAAAAAAAAAAAAAAAAAAAACTTTCACCTTTTTTTAAAACTTACATATCTCGCAAACCGTAAATCGTCAAGCTACAAAAAAAATACCATCGTGACGAGAATTAAATTATCTTTCTATAGACATGCATTGTTATATACTTTTGACGATTTTTTTTTCAAATTTTCCGCCCAGAAAAATCATATATGATTTGTAAAAATCATATATGATTCGTTAAAATCAAATCATATATAATTCTTACGAATCATATATGATTTTTAAAAATCATATATGATTCGTAAGAATTATATATGATTTGATTTTAACGAATCATATATGATTTTTCTGAGCGGAAATTTAAAAAAAAAAAAGTTCGTTGAAAAAAAAAGTTCGTCGAAAGTATATAACAATGCATATTTATAGAAAGATGATTTAATTCTCATCGCGATGGTATTTTTTTTATAGCTTGACGATTTACCGTTTGCAAGATATTTTGTTTTTTTTTAAATGTGAAAAATAAAAATGAGTGGCTATGATTAGTTAATTGATTCTATAGCAAATATGAGATTTATATTGATCTCTTCTGCTAGTGTAAGTAGCCCACGTGTAAATTTGACATGGCTACAATTTTTCTTTTTGTAAAATTAGGGTATTGTTTGTCCACTCCAAAAGTATAGTCAGAACATGTTCTTGATATGTAATCATCACAATTGCAGCAACGGGTTTTTAAACCCGTGCGTTTTTAAAATTTAAAGTATTATGCTACAGATTTTTAGGAGTATAATTGTGTATAACGTGTATTTGTGAATATTTTTTTCTATAGTCATTGGTTAAATTTGGGGTCTGTAAATTTAGTCAATACTTAAAAACTAAATAATGACGTTGTGATTAATGATTATGATATATCATATATGTAATAGATTTGATTTGACATTTGCAAATATTTAATTGTGTATTGTAAGTAAGAGTTAGGATCAAATGAGAATAAAAATAAAAATGAGAATTATAAGAAAAAATCACGATCACATATTTAAGATGTATCTACAAAAAGATATGCATCTTCCTTTGAATTTCTCACTCTTATTTGAAATGTATGGCTATTTTTTCTTTTCTTTTCTCATTTTAGTTTTTTCTTCTCACCAGATAGTAAATTATTATAATAACTTTTTAGAGTAAATTACATGGATGGTCCTTGTGGTATGTCAAAAGTAACAACTTTCGTCCCTCAACATTTGGAGTTGCATTGGTAGTCCTTAATTTGGAAACAAATAACACACCTAATCTATATTTTAACAGGTGTTAAGTAGGTTCCGTTATAATTTACACGTTAGCGCTTTTGGGTTAAAGACCGTTGCATCGTCTATTCTTTATAATAACGGCTGTTTATAATTTAAAGTTTTTCGCCTTTAGGTACATTTTTTTACGTTTTATCCGTTTTCGTCTGTTTTTATATGTTTTTATCCATTTTTATATGTTTTCACTCGTTTTTATACGTTTTCGTCCGTTTTTCTTACATTTTTATCTATTTTTATACGTTTTTATACCAAACTAAATTAGAATTAAAGGGTAAAACGGTAATAGTTCATTTACTAACAACTTCTTGGTAAGATTAAATTGTTTATTTGGATATATTTGAAAGTTTATAAGTTTTAAAAGCATATCGATGTAATTATGAAATTTACAAGAATATTGATGCAATATAAAAGTTTAGTAAGGATATATATGGAATTTTCCATTCATTATTAACACTAGACGAAACCCGCGCAAAGCGACGCTATATAGTGGCAAATAATTATACTTGCGAAATCGTGATTCTGGTTTGACCCTTGATGCAAAACTTACGGGTTCAATTTGTAGTAATTGCGAGAAAAAATTTCATGGGTTAGAAAGAAAATGATAAAAGTTTAAGGAGCAACCGTGTGTTAACTTGCCATTTTTATTAGGGTTTTTCTAACTTGTGCACTGTGGGCACAAGTTAAGTACACAAAAATGTGTACCTTTTACGGATCCATGTGTATTTTTTTGTGGGTCCCTGTCACTTTTTAAATAAAAAAGAGTTTTTTTTTTTTTTTTTTTTTTTTTTTTTTTTTTTGCGGGTCCATTAGTACTTTTTGTGTGCTTAACTTGTACCCTCAGGGCATAAGTTAGAAAAACCCAAAAATTAGAGCAAAGTAAAATCGTGGTAAAGATACGCTTGTTTTTTTCCATTTATAAGGGGTATAGAATGTGTTATAATTTAAGAGCGTGTTCTTTGATTTTCTTCTTTTATTTATGTAAAGTTGAACTTACTTGAAAATCGTGTGTTACAACAAAGTAAACTAGCATAATACCCGTACGTTGAATCGGGGCAGTTTTGTATCAAATAATTTATCATTTACATAACACACAAATAAACTAAAAACCTTACATAACGATACACACGGATAATTACAAATACAAACATGTTTAAAGTGAAATACTTTGTTATAACCGCCTTTAAAACATACTTTGAAACACTAACCAACGCATATAAATGAAACATGATGAATTTGAAGCATTTTAACAATTGACGAAAATTTAATTTTTGACAAAACCACAAACAATATCTTCCAACAATATTCTTTAGAATAAAAGAGTAATGGTTTTAACGACATACGATCGGTTAAGCACAACAATTTTAACATACAAAGTATAAATACATTGACACTTATACTTGATATATAATGCTACATACACTTCAATACAAAGAAGAATTTTATCAAACCAAGCAAATCATTCATATTAAAAACCGAACAAATATGACCCTTACCTAAATTTAGATTTCGCTCATTCTGAACAAATCTCATAGAAAGATGCAAACCATCCTAGTTAGAGAGTTTTGATACGCTGGTTAGATCACTCAATATATATGGTATACATTCTTATAGGAGATATGAATGGCATATTCAATGGTCTAACCAAATATCATAACACACTTGGATATAAATAGTCGATGCAGATATTCGTGTGAACCAATATTAGCAACTTCTTTGTGTTAAAAGAATCAACTGGTAAACTATACTAAAGATTATGGTTTACTAGTTGATGCTTTAAACAAAAAATAAGTTGATAGCGGATACCAAATACACCTCTTATATTGACTGTTTTAATGTTCTGTATTTCATATACTTGATCAGCATGATTAACATTTATCCTTATGAATATATTGTTTATTCATTATATTTATACAAAAAAAAAGAACCACAATTATAGGACGACTCAATCTGATAGTCCATAATAATCGCAACAAACTTCCTTTTTTTTTGACAAATTCAAACACCATTATTAAACAAAACCAAAAAATAAAACAATATCACTTTCATATTAAAAAAAACGTATATTATATTTTTTGACAAATTCAAAATCAATTATAAAACATTTATCATTTACATAACACATGCATAAATAAAAAAGTTCATTGTCGAAAACTGTAAAACATCATTCAAACATTAACATTGCCAACAGATTTAGACTTTTCACCAACATGATTACTTTCGTTGACAAACGGAGGACTGCTAAAATGTCTTTCAAGATTTTCAAGATGTGTAAAATTATCAGAAACATAATCATCTTCATGAAAATCAAATGTAGCATCAGCATTATCATAAGCGAGAGGATCAACACTTGGGAGACAATCCTATGAAAAAATAGTTAAAAAAAGTTCAACTGTTAATATCACATATAATAAAAACATAAACCGACAAATATCTTATAATAATAACTTACGAACATTATCATTCACTTCAGGAAAATCCATATTATACAACTCAAATTTTTTATTTTCATAACTCACAATATCAATGCGTCGGACACGAGATGAGTGGAAACTATAGGAAAAATTTATAAAAACTGATAGAACGATACACCGTTCGAGGAAATATAATTGAAACCGGATTATATGACATGTTGAATACAAATAAAGCGTATTGATGTTTTATGATGCAAATATAAAATATATATATGAAGTCTAAAATAATATATAGCGGTTGAGGTATACTTACAAATAAACTGAAAATAACTACTACCGCCAATAATACATTTAAATCACAAAATAACTACTACTGCCAATAATACAAATAAACTGAAAAAAACGTATATCTTAACATATATCGACAGTTAAACACGTATTTTTTTAATTTTATTAGGTTTGGGCCTGGACATAAGCCCATAATGCCATTATCCATAAAAAGGCATGAGTAACCTTTAAACTTCTAGACCTAACAAAACTGAAACTTTTTTTCCTATATAAATCAACATACACAAATTATCAACACACACAATATCTATAAATAAAAAAGCATAAAAAAACAACAAAAAAGGGGGTTTCTTTTGCAACAGCTAAATGGCAGAAAACAACGCTTTCAAACTGAAGATGAGCATTCAAGCAATTCAAGAAACAGACCGACAATTGGAGAAAGCAAAGTCTCTAAACAGGATTCTGGAACAAATAATAAAAACAGCAAAAGGAAGACAGGATCTCATTCAAGTTCTTCCAAAATTAGGAGGTTCAGATCTGTATAAGAAGACAGTAGACTTCCTCATCAAAGTTCGTACTAAAGAAATGGAAGTGCTTAACGAACTTAGGGATATTGAAAACGGCACATCAGAAAATATGAATCTGAATGTTAAGTTTATTGAAAATATTAAGAATATGTAAAGAATTATGAATGTAATTTTATTTTGGTATGTAACTCAATACGAATTTTATTAATATAATATTAAGTTGTCTGAGTTATGTTATACATTAAATTATTATTGTTCAGAATGGTTCACATTCAACATCATATGATGATATAATATATACACATGTTATTTTGATGTTTATGTTGTAATCTGATATAAATTTGTTCACTTACTTAAAGTAGTCAGAAAGTAGACAATAACAATAAACTTTTTATGGTTTCAGATGCTGGTTTCAGTTTGTAGATTACACATGCTGAATAGAAAATATCAAACGAACCAACACATGGTTTAATATGCTGGGTTCAGTTTATGGATTACACATACTGGTTTCAGTTTAGCCATTGGAGTTTATAGTATAATCTGAAATAAGATAGTTGTAATCCATAAATGTTCAGCATTATATTCAAAATGCTAAATGAGCGTGTCAAGCATGATAACAAATTAAATGACTTTATTTGAGAATATAAAAAAACTAAACACGCTTATACAAAAATTAAATTAACAGTCTGTCATAAATTTACATGGAAACTTTAAATTCATTTAACCTATACACAACTTTAAACACATAACTACCACAACCATCCAACTTCCATTTTACACACATTATATAAATCCCACACACTGAATCAAAATTACATAAACTTATAAACAAACTCTAACATAACTACTCCATTCTTAACAAAACCGCAATGGATCCAAAACAACATATCATTGATCAGATATTCCTAGATATTGATGCTGATGTGAAGACAATAGGCCGTATAACATCCTTCATGAGGACGATGCTTGCTGATGGAGATGCAAGAAAAGATAATATGGAGGAAATAAGCAAACTACCCAAGTCAAAAATACATGACCAAGGTTTTATATACAATCTGATGCTTAATGAAAAAGACATTGAAATGATGAGCAAACTCGAAGATATAATTAGCAAAATAAGGGCAATTATTGATATGAAGATGGGATTTCTCAAACAAATTGTAGAAATGTGAACAACATTTCAACAACATTGTATTTTGTTGGGATGCTTTATGCAAACTGAAGTATTAGGATTGAAGAAGAAATTTATTGTATTTTACTCTCTTTTTTTTTTTTTTTTTTTTTTTTATCAGAATTGTATTTTACTATCAATCAACAAATTATTAACGGAATTAATGGTTTAGATTTTTCAGTATCAAGCAATTTGTGCACTTTTTATTTATCTTTTTTTTGTTAATTTATATACTGGTACAATATATTCAGCGTATATTGATATTTCATGGTTTCAGTTTGTAGATTATACGTGCTGAGTAGATAATATAAACACGAACCAAGCACGTGTGATTTACATGTTTATGTTATAATCTGAAATAAGATTAGAAAGATACTAATATGTCAGCCACATACATTCAGCATGACGAGAAAGTGTTTGAGTTTATAGGTTGCACGTGCATATTAGATTAAAGAAACACGTGACAAACACGTGTGATCATCTATTGGACTATATATGTTACATGCTGAATTAAATTTTGCCATTGTGTTAGATGTTCAGCGTATACGGATAGTCATATTTAATGGCTTCAGATGTTGAAATAATATTGTTCTAATATATACATCTTCAGCGTGTAAATTCAACACGCTTATCAAGACTGATAAGAAATTAATTTTTATGTTGGGAATATAAATAAACACAACACGCTTATCCTTTAATTTTACTTAACTACAGTCAAAACATTATATGGAAATTTGTTACATTTAAGTCATTTAAAATACTAGTCATTCAGACCCGTGCGTTGCACACGGGCTCTATCTAATTGGTCATAGTGTAATGTGTGGTATTTATTTTCGTCATTAGGTTCGTAAGTTGTGATGGTATCACAACAAAGCATCGCATGAGTTTATGAATGAGTTTAATTAGTTGTTTGGTGACTTTTATATTTATACCGAGTCATTCATACCCGTGTGAAGCACAGGGGCTTAATATAAATGTTCGTTAGTGTATTGTTCAACACTAATTTTCGTCATTACATGGGCTGTATATAAGTGTTCATAGCGTAATCTTTGGCTTATTTTCATCATTATATATCTAAGTTGTGATGTTATCACACCTTTTCTAAGCATGATACACATTTAAATAGTTTATTGACATTAAAATAGTATATGTGAAGAGACTTTTTTCAATATGCTACATTTAAAATAGTCTCTTCACATGTAATTTTTTAATATGTATAAGTTACATGCTAAATGTCAAACGGAGGTTAAACGCATATGGTTCTTTCAAAATAAATGTAACCCTTATATAAAATCATAACAAAGTGATATTCTCTATATTTTGAGATCTAACTTGTGACAATGAATTATCCTTTTGGTTTATCATATCAAATACGGTAACTCCAAATTACTATGATTAGTTACTCGAACTTTATTTTATCCACAAAAACCATTTAAGTTTCAATATTTTTTTATTGTTGTGAAAATCGGTCCATATTGTTAGTATATTTAATTTGTAGTATATTACATATATAAATATGTTAGAAGACATCAATCTCAACATATAATTTTTCTACTCTTAATAACTAATATAACAATTTCATTTTGTCAAATTTGTTTATCATTCTACAAATGAAACTAAAATCATATTAAGATAATCAATTAATCTCCATAGTGATATTAACACACCGCAAGACAAAAAACTACATTAAGAGCAAAAATATTAAAATGCACCAACAAAGTGTAGTAATAATTATTGATTAAAAATTGAATGCTCGTCACATTATTTTCAAGAAACTTACTTGTTAACGAATCAATAGTATTAGCCCGTTTATCGGTATTACATGAAGTAAAATATTGTATGTTTAATTTGTAACGTACAATTAATATGAATGCTAAGTATTCATTCCACCGATGGCCGTGGCGTTGTTCTTGTTTTTGTTGTTGTTCTTGTTGTTGTTGTCTTTGTCGTTGTTGTTTGTTGGCCTTTCGCATGTTTTGTTCTTGATACAATTTTTGTGACTTCTCGATCTCTTTCTTTAATGATTCTTGACGTGCTACAAAAAACAATTAGATATAGTTGATCGTTAGTAACTTAAATACAATTAATCAATATATTGCATTTTCGATCAAAGTAAAAATGTCCATGCATGTATCACTTAATTGATAAGACAACAATGTGTAGGATCTATTAAACCATTAGAGAAGATGATGTTACTACCAAACCTCCTAAGCGCCATCTTTATGTCCTACATTGTTACATACACAAAACACACGTGAAATTTACATGAAACAATATAAATCAATATGCTAAATAAGTAAGACGATATGATGCTTACTTTACCACCATAATAAGTTGTAGCCCAATGTGCACGCGGTGTGGAGGAGGTTGTGGTTTGTTGTGTGTGATTTTCGACACATTATATAGTTGATAAAATATCTATAACTCATAGACGGGAAGGTAAAAAGACTAACCACTAATTGGTGTGTTTAATTTATGCATTCATGGCACCAAATACTTCATCTCCTATGTACTTATACTTATGCATGACTATTAAATCAATGTATTAACACATGAAGCATCCACATTTCACTTTCAATTCATGAGCCATTTATGACCACTTATATTTATAAGGCTACTTAAGCTTTTAGTATATAGGATACACTACTTCAAACAAATAATAAATACAACCATCCAGCTTCCATTTCACACACATTATATAACTCCCAAAAACTGAATCAAAATTATATCAAATTCTAAATAAACTATAACATATTTCTCAACATTTCTTGGCAAACTGCAATGGATAAAAAAAAACATATCATTGATCAAATTAGCCGAAGTATTGATGCTGATGTGAACACAACGAAGAGAATAACGTCCCTCATGAGGGAGGCACTTGCAGATATAGAAGAAAGAGATAGGATTATGGCGGAAATAGGTACCCAATCTAACTCAAAAATAGATGAACAATGTATAATGTATTATACGAAGTTGAATGAAGTAGATGGTGAAAACCTGGCAAACCTCCAAGCTTTACTTGTCAAATTAGAAGCAATTGTGCATAAGAAGATGGGATATCTCAAAAAAGTTATAGAAATGTAAATGAAATTAAATCAAAGTTGTATTTTGTTTGGAAGCTTTATGAAGAACAACGAATTACGATTTAAGAATTAAGTTTTTGTATTTTATTATGAAGCAATTTGTTACAGGATGATGCAATTTGTTAAACATTTTATTTTATGGTATTTTTTGTATTTTTATATTTAAGAATAAAGACTTATCTTCTTATAGATCGATCATGTATATTTAAACCAAGAATATAACTTAGCTATAAAAAAAATAATATATATCAAATGTGTATGAACCAAAATATGATAAAAGAATAACAGAAGTTACAGAGGATAGAATATGATCATGTACACGTAAAAACAGGACACAACCGATACAATAGTAAGGAAACCTCCCACGTTCGTTTCCAAAATAAAACCGAATTGTACACGTAAAACAATACACATGCCCATTTATATTTAATTATTATAAAAAAAATATTCATATAAGTTACTAAATATTATATAATATTTTGTGTTTGTGTAATTGCAATTGGTATATTTTTATTTAACTTCCTAAATAATATCTAATATGTAGTGTTCGGGTAATTCCAATTGGTATATTTTTATTTTCTTTGTTTACATATAAAATTTTTTATCACACTAATGATATAGTTGTTTTAAGTATAGTGATTATTTCCGAAGAAATGCTTAGGAAAGTATTTCCCCGGGTCGTGTCCCAGCGAAGGTGTGAATGGAATTTCGAATTCCCGAATCGTGAAACGTGTCGTGAAAGGTGGTAAAAAATGATTTGAATGAGATAATACTAATGAATAAGTAAATGAGGCGCAAATAACTAATTAAGCACGTAAATCAACTAAACAAACTAAAAACGTAACGTAAAATCGAAACCGTACGCTAAAACGTAAAATAAACGTTAACGTACAAAATAAAACGCGACTTTTAAGCTACGCTACTCCTACGGACTTGGAAATAATTTTGAAAATTTAAAAATGATAAAAGAAAATTTTAAGAAAAATATTTTTTTTTGACTTTTTGTTTATTTTTTATGAATTCAAAAACTATTTAAATAATTAAAAATTAAAAGAAAATGCAAATAAGGTGAGAAAAATAGAAAATAAATTTTGAAAATTATAAAATAACTAAAAAGTAATTTTAAAACTAAACACTAATTTTTTTTGGCTTTTTGTGTAATTTTTGGAAATTAAAAACTATTAAATCTAATTAAATATTCAAAATAAATTCAAAATAAATGAGAAAAATGCAAAATAAATTTTTAAAATTCTAAATTAAATAAAAAATAATTTTCTAAAATATTTTTGGATTTTTCTTGGCTTTTTCTGATTTTTTAGGATTTTTTAGTAATTAAGAAGTAATTAAAAATGATTAAAAATGAAAATAAAATAAGAAAAATAGCAAATCAACTTGGAAAATTATGAAAAATTTAGGGAAATTCTAAAATATTATATTAAAGCTAGGAAAAATTGAAAAAGAAACACTGTAGCTACCACTTGCTTTGTAAACAGCTAATACCAAAGTGCTTATTAATAAGCAGAGTTGACCAAGGCTGACCAAACTTTGACCCAATGTGTTTTTGACTTGAATAAACTTAAATGAACAGAGAATAGACCAATTGATACTCAGAAACTCACAAATAGAATCAAACTGTTGAAATAAGCTCTTTTTGAATAAGCAAAATACACACAGATTAAGCTAATGGTAAAAACTCAATGAGAAAAGATACTAGAAGCACAGTGTAACTAATATGAGCAATATATCTCAGATAATGATTTGAAAAACACAAATGCAGCCCTGTTTCTAGAAAATCAGACCTAGGTGAACATCTAAATAAAGCAGGCCAAATAAGCAGTTGAGAAAAGCTGAGAATGAGATCTTATGGGGGCAATCAATAAATCAACCAACTGAGAGCACAAATAAGCCAAGAAATCCAATTCCCAAACCTATCTATTCTGTCTAAATCTACCTAGAGAACTGGTCAAAAACTAGTGTGCAGGGGACTACAAAGCTCAGCAGGCAAACTTGGGTACAAATTTTCAATAAGCAAATGTGATTCAAATATGAATTTTCCTTTTGTTAATGATTAACTAACTACTAAGCTATTCAAAACAGTAAACTAAATGAATTTCCAACCAAAATTGAATCCTAGAAGTAACCTCAAAGTTGTGACTAAAACTTGATACTCACAATGTTTTTGACTTTTTATTTTGCAAACCTATGTTGACTGTAGTGAATTACTATTAATCCTAACTAAACCTAGATGTAAAACTAAGCTTGTTTCAAGTTGAATTATGCTAGATATAACTAATCTAATACTAAACCTAAAAGTGCAGCAATCAAACTAACTATATGTCTGCTAAATTGAAAGCCAATGGAAATTTTGACTTTTGCTATGTGACCTCTTTATTTTATGCTATTGCTAACTTATATATGCCTATTGGGAACTAGTGATGCAGAAAAAATCAAAGTTAAACAACCTAACACCACTAACTTGACTGATCCAAACGCCCTTGACTGAGACAGATGTGAACAAATTTCCAACCAACTGAATTCAAAACAATCCTACCCTCAAACTCTTATCAAATACTGCTGCAATAAATCAAACTCAACACAGTAAACCAAGAACAAACAATATCAAAGATGCACAGATCCAAGACTATGACAGATTTAGAAACAGTAATGAAACAGTAAAGATCAATGAACAACTACACCATCAAACAAGCTGAAATTAACATCTAATGTGCTAAAATGAAACTAAAATCTAGATTGCAAACACCAACTAACTACAGCTATAAAGATCCAAGAGTATGAAAATAATTTGGAACAGTAATGAAGCAATAGACCATAAATAGATGTGGAATGATGAACTAATGTAACTGCTAACTAAATATGATGCAAAAACAAACAGGAACAAGCAACAAATAATAGACCTAAACTAGACTATACTAATAATGCAATTAGAAAATTTGAAAATTAAAATGGACACTTACAAGTCACCTCTCAGCCAAACAGAGAGGTCTCCCTCACAGCCTGTCTCTAGACAGGCCAATGGCTCCTCCTTGGCTGCCTTTCTCCACTGAATAAGATGAGCTTATTGAAATAAGCTAAAGAGTTGATCACTTGGTTGACTTTTGTAGAATTTGAGAATAATGACTGAATAAGCTCACACAAAGCTATCAGTAAGCTTATATAAACAGGTAATAAGCTTCCAACAATGTTTTATATATATATATATATATATATATATATATATATATATATATATATATATATATATATATATATATATATATACATATATATATATATACATATATATATATATATACATATATATATATATATATATATATATATATATATATATATATATATATATATATATATATATATATCTGCCTAAGTTAAAAATAGAAATGTAAAATAGGCATTTAAAAACAACAACTACTACTAATTAAAACTAATAATAAGTAAATAACAATAATAGAAACAATGAACTTTAAAGCAATAAACTGAAATTATATTAATATGAAAATGAGTACAAAGTTTTTGGAAATTGAAAATTACAATAGAAACTGAATTTAAGTGCCAAAATTTAAATGACAGGAAAATTAAAATGATCAAAATTCTTCTAAATACATGAAAAATTGGACAACTATTTTGAGTGAGGAGGGGGGGGGATTATATAGGAGGACTGAGGATTGCTTCTAGGTGTGTCCAGCTCACCAATCCGTGTGAGTTGTGCTTTCTTGAGTCCTTTCTGAGCCCTTGATTCACTTCCAGATAATTCCAATCATTATGGACCCTTGGATTGCGTGCCCTGGATTTGTAATCTAGCGTGTGTGTGCTTATTGGTCCACGTGCCCTCCTCTGACGTCCCTGATATGTGCCAGCCCTTCTAGAATCAATCAATCATAGGGTAATTATTACCCAAGTGAGGTAATTTGGTGTGAGGTGATTTCTAGGGTTTTTAGGCTACAGTAAATCTGGGGATTTTAGGGGTAAAAAGGGCGGGGTGTTGAGTGGGTTTTTTTATTAGTTGTGTTTGTTTGACCGGGTTAGGGAGTGGGTTGACTGGGGTGTATATTGGATCGGGTATAATAAAAAAATGGTGGGCTGGGCTAAGTTGGGGAGTGGGCAAGACTTTATTTGTTTGGGCTTTGAAGAGATGGGTATATAACGGATTGGACTTGGCAGATTTATAAACTTAGGTTTAGGGACCAAAGTTGAAATTTGTGAAATCATAGGGACCAAAACTGTAAATCTTCAAATATTAATCCAAGGGTATTATTTGACTTTTCTGAATTCTTGGAGGACCATGTTTGACTTTTCTTTGAAATATTCTTTGAGGGACCAATTTTGTCATTTTTTGAAAGATGAGGGATTAAAGTTGCCAATCTCTCAAACTTTGACCAGAGACTAATTTTGTAACTTTCTGAATCTCTTAGGACTTCAAATGACATTTTAAGCTTTCTTTGATCATTTTGTTTCCCCGACTCCGTCTTTTGACCTTTTTCCAATCTCGTGCTCGTTTTTGTCGGTTTTGCTTTGTTTTTGTTCATTTTTCTCATATCCGTACCCGCACATACACAAATACAAAAACATATGTTCTCTTGGCATATTTGGTTAGTATTTGGTATTTTTGGTCTGAATTAAGGCCTAAAAAGGATGTGTGATTAATCACTCATCAAAATCCCCCAGACTAAGGTATTGTCGTGCCCTCACGCAATGTCATCACCTCACGCTTAAGAGATAAATAATTTCAAAACCTCTTTTTACTGACGTTGTAAAGTAGCAATGATGTTCAAAAGAGATAGTAAAATCATTTATTCTCAAAAACGATCCATTTTCCGATTTTCATAAATAACAACTACTACTACTATTTTTGTACTTTTTCATTTTTATATAGGTGACGGTTTGCTTTGACTTTCATTATCAATTCTTATCTGTTGATAACTTTCAGTGTCAACGAGTAGAAACACTTCTCACAGAGAAGAGACCGTACGGATAAAAATCGTCATCCTTGATTTTTCACAAGCTCCCAAACTAAGCGTAAAATCGAGATCATTGTTTATTCACAAGTTAGATGCTAACACTACCCACAAAAGTTAATTGTGTATTACCTCTTGTTCCCAAGTCCTAAGTTTTGTATCTCAAGATTTTAATTTGTGAGAAATGAATTGCTTCATATTTTCTCGTTTTGATAGTTATTAGTCCGATAAGAGCACAAAATTTGAACGCTAAGTAGTTTCCAAACTTTCCCTCAAAAACCTCTGCATACAGAAATCGGGTCCACATGATGGTCTCTGATTTCACACGATTTGTGGAGGTCCCCTTTTTATTTCCGAACGAGACATACCATGTTTGATACCTGAAACGGAAGCTTTTTATTAGGGAAACCCCCGGAGTCGAAGCTTGGCATTTTTGCATAAGCATAAGCACTTTAATAATACTTTGGTCCTTAGTCCTTTATTTCTTTTACAATCAACGGTTTATGAGCCGCCAAGATGTAAGAGCTTTATTATGACTTTGGATTTCTATCCGCTGCTTTTTTATAGCTTTGAATTCCTCTGCCTTTTGATTTGGCTTTGGACTATTATTATTGATATTCATAATCATATGCCAAACCCCGAGTCCTACGGCCTTTACTAAGATCACAACATCGACTGCGAACCGGCAAGATGCAATAGTCTATTTCACCGTAACACTGGCAGTACCCCTATGTGTACCAAACCCCCATATGCAGAGATTTTGTTGGGAACGAGAAAAAATTAAGTATTGCCCAAACCGTATACCCTTAATTAATCCTAGAGATCTATTATTATTGGTGTGCAAGCTTGTGGGAACAAGGAGGCTACAAGTACCTTTCGTGGGCTCTAAAGAGATCCAACTACTCCACGTTTAGCCCGAAACTTCTAAATAAACTCTATCATTCCTCGATCTCCGCAAATTTAAAATCCCAAATAATGAGATCCGCGGATGCTTAGCCATAATCTTATGATTATATTGGTTAAGGGAGACGAGCTAGGGCTCAACACGCCCGGTCAAGTCGAAACATTTATTTCTACTCTCGCCAGTAGGAAAGTCAAAACAAGGTGTCAAAACTTATTATTCATATCATATCTATTTTTTTTCATTCATTCATTATTATTATTTTTTTATTTATTTTTTTTAAAGAGGTGACAAAAATTTTAAATTTTGGTGGAAAACGGAGTTGCGTAAATTAACAGCTCAGACGATGGTACAGGTCAAATCGAATCGAAGATTCACCCCCAAGACTAAAGTGAAACATTGTCCTCAATGTTTTAAGGGTACGGGTAGTCTTACGTAAAATCTAAGGCCGTTTATTAAGTATGCCAAGAGATAAACGTTAGTCGATAAGATTTTGGATATGGTGAATTTCCGAAAGAGCAGCGAAGGATGAGACTCGAGTGGAGAGAACAACAAACCACGAGCACGAGAGTCCTCAAACTTTGGGGAAATTCCTGAACATTCATAAACAACCACGAAAACACGAGTTTGGAAAGGGTCGCCCCCCTCACGTCACGTTATTAGAAAATAGAAATAAAGAAAATGAAAATGGATAAGCATGGGGTGCCTCCCACGAAGCGCTTGTTTTTGATCACCGAGTCACATGAGCTTGACTCGATCCCTGAATTAATTCGTCCTTAGGGAGAGCAGATGGAACGGACACTTGGCACAAAAGATAGAGATGCCAGGGTCAAAAACGGTATCCTCACTCTCGGTGGAGTGGAAAGGTGAAGAAATGAGGGGATAAGAAAAGAAAGGATAAAACACCCAGATTGTAAAAGCAAAGTCGAGTTCAGAATCATGGGTGGGTTGGGTGGGTAAAATATTGAGCATAGGAACATCTTGATCATAAGTCTCGTCCACCATTCCAAAAATGTCTTCATTCGTATCTGATTCAACATCTATATCAGGTGGTTTCGCCGGTGGACGAGAAGAAGGTAAGTCGGAAAGAATATTTCTTTGAACGTCATTCTCGTCATTCTCAATATCCGGTGGTATCAAGTCCTCTGCAGCAAGAAATGGATCGACATCCTCTAAAAGAGGGTCACGTGTCGGATTATCGGAAATAAGCACAGAATCGATCTCAAAATTAAAACGCTCATAATCCGGAAGAGAGATATCAGCATGAATAGTGGGATTGCCACTACTCGTCTCTTCAAATCGAAAAATTTCAAGCTCGGGTAAGAAATCACTATCCATAACGGGGATAGGAGAAAAAATCGGAGGATCATTCAATGCCTCGATCTTAGAAATGAGAAGATTGATGTTAAATAATTTTTCACGAAGAGCTTCATCTTGGATTTCCGTGTCAACTTCTTCATCATTCTCTTCTTCTAAGCTGACGAGCTCAGAAGGTAATTCATCAACATATTCGATGTCTCCACAAGATATAGCATCGTCATTGTCAGAATCGGAGAAAATCTCATCAGGATCAATCGAATTTTCAATCGGAGATGACTCAATTTCTTCAGCCCT
Organism: Artemisia argyi; assembly: GCA_030686995.1. NCBI lineage: Eukaryota > Viridiplantae > Streptophyta > Magnoliopsida > Asterales > Asteraceae > Artemisia > Artemisia argyi. Next base: position 15,331,743 of record CM060689.1, on the reverse strand, counting down.
ATCAAAAACATATTTCTCAAAATCGGATAAAGAATCCTTGAACTCGGGTTCCAAAGGATCTGTCGGCTTAACAATCTCAGTCGAAATAGAATCATTGTTATCAAGAGAAGTATCGTCTTTTTCCAAAACGGGATCACTTCCCTCAACCGGTGTGAGAAAAGGATGAGAAGAGTCGGAAGTAATTGATTCAAGTCTCGAAAAACATCTTGAAGAATCCGGAGGTGGGACAAGTGGTGTGCTCGGAGAGCTAGGAATTTCCACCACTTCCGTTATGGTCTCCGGTTCTTGTTCGTGAAGATTAGGCAAATTGTTTCTTCTAAACACCGTTTTAAGCTCAGCATGTTTGCTTGACGAACTCTTAACCGTAAATCGAGAAAGGTTAGGATCAAATCTTGACGGACTAAGAACAATTGTCGGCTTAGATTCTTGGACAACCGTAAGTTGGACGTATTTAGCACTTCCATTGTCAGTGGAAAGTACCGAGTCCTTTGTCACCTCGGTTTCTCGTTCCATTTCCCTCACCGGAGAAGGAGTAGGAATCGATGGTCCATCAACACGAATTTTCGCAATTTTTGACAAGGCGTAAAGTTGTTCCATTTTTATTTCGAAAGCCTTACGTTTAAAGAAATCATCGTCGAGAAATGTCATAGAACAATCTTCAACATTTAAAGGTTCACAAGACGGATTGGGATTAATCATAGAATTTTCTTCTTTATAAAGCTCATTTTCGTCACTTTCAACGGTGTTAACTTGTTCTTTCACACGAATTATTTCTTAAAAAAGATCTAATAACTCGGTAAAGTTATTTTGAGCAGTCATCATTTTAGTGATCATTTCATTTTGTGGAGGTTGGTCGTGATAATCATTGTCATAAGGAAACGATTTCCTTGTTTGACAATCGGTGCTAAAGTGTGGACCTCCATAATTCTCACAACCATATTGTTGTGAAATCGGTGCATTTTGAAACGATTCATTATTGAAGTACGGATCTTGCTCATATGAATTGAAATTGTTTTGAGGATAATTTGAAAAATTCGGATCATAATCGGAGGTGAATGTGGTTTCAGCTTTCGAAGCATAACACATACAAAATCCACGTGTAAATCCACATTCTATGCAAATTTGTTGATTGAATGAATCGGGCTGAGGTGGGTAGTCGGAAAAATTTGGAAAGTTGTTGTACGAATTAATTGCATAAGCAAATGAATTGCAAAACAAACAACTTCCGTCTCGAATATCGTTACCACACCGTCCGCATGTACACCAAACACAAGAACCTTCAAGGAACGGTTCTCCACATTTAAAACAAGTCGGATCCATAAGAATTATCGGTATAGAGGGTTAAAGAAGAAGAATCAAATGATAAGAGGATAAGAAGATTATGTTTTTGTTTTTAATTATTGAAAAAGAAAATCAAAGTAGAAAAGGAAAATCTTTTTGTATTTTTGGAAAACAAAATTCAAAAACTTAAAACTTTTATTTTATTTTATTTTTCAAACGTTACGTTAATCGTAACCGTTTCCCTTAAATCTACTCGCGACGGAACGGGAGAGAAGAATGGATCTCTCTTCAGCTTGCAATTTAATGTCAAAGCTTCCGTATTTTCCGCTTATTCGGTCGTAGAATTAAAGTAATCCGTCTAGCAACTAATTTCACGCGTAGTTATATTGGGAAACTTATTTGGTTTACAACGCCCTTCCTTTCGGTTGAGTCGAGGCTGTAACTTTATTATTTTTTTTGGTATTTTTGAAAACATTTTAGGAAAAGTATTTTTGATTTTTCAATTTTTATAGTTTTTATAGAAAATATAGACAAGGAAGGTTTTCAAAAAACAATTTCGAAAAACGAAAACGAAAAATTCACTTCAACCTTCCCCGGCAGCGGCGCCATTTTTTTTGATATAGTCGTTTTAAGTATAGTGATTATTTCCGAAGAAATGCTTAGGAAAGTATTTCCCCGGGTCGTGTCCCAGCGAAGGTGTGAATGGAATTTCAAATTCCCGAATCGTGAAACGTGTCGTGAAAGGTGGTAAAAAATGATTTGAATGAGATAATACTAATGAATAAGTAAATGAGGCACAAATAACTAATTAAGCACGTAAATCAACTAAACAAACTAAAAACGTAACGTAAAATCGAAACCGTACGCTAAAACATAAAATAAACGTTAACGTATAAAATAAAACGCGACTTTTAAGCTACGCTACTCCTACGGACTTGGAAATAATTTTGAAATTTAAAAATGATAAAAGAAAATTTTAAGAAAAATATTTTTTTTTTGACTTTTTGTTTATTTTTTATGAATTCAAAAACAATTTAAATAATTAAAAATTAAAAGAAAATGCAAATAAGGTGAGAAAAATGGAAAATAAATTTTGAAAATTATAAAATAGCTAAAAAGTAATTTTAAAACTAAACACTAATTTTTTTTGGCAGTTTGTGTAATTTTTGGAAATTAAAAACTATTAAATCTAATTAAAAATTCAAAATAAATTCAAAATAAATGAGAAAAATGCAAAATAAATTTTTAAAATTCTAAAATAAATAAAAAATAATTTTCTAAAATATTTTTGGATTTTTCTGATTTTTTAGGATTTTTTAGTAATTAAAAAGTAATTAAAAATGATTAAAAATGAAAATAAAATAAGAAAAATAGCAAATCAACTTGGAAAATTATGAAAAATTCAGGGAAATTCTAAAATATTATATTAAAGCTAGGAAAAATTGAAAAATTGAAAAAGAAACACTGTAGCTACCACTTGCTTTGTAAACAGCTAATACCAAAGTGCTTATTAATAAGCAGAGTTGACCAAGGCTGACCAAACTTTGACCTAATGTGTTTTTGACTTGAATAAACTTAAATGAACAGAGAATAGACCAATTGATACTCAGAAACTCACAAATAGAATCAAACTGTTGAAATAAGCTCTTTTTGAATAAGCAAAATACACACAGATTAAGCTAATGGTAAAAACTCAATGAGAAAAGATACTAGAAGCACAATGTAACTAATATGAGCAATAAATCTCAGATAATGATTTGAAAAACACAAATGCAGCCCTGTTTCTAGAAAATCAGACCTAGGTGAACATCTAAATAAAGCAGGCCAAATAAGCAGTTGAGAAAAGCTGAGAATGAGATCTTATGGGGGCAATCAATAAATCAACCAACTGAGAGCACAAATAAGCCAAGAAATCCAATTCCCAAACCTATCTATTCTGTCTAAATCTACCTAGAGAACTGGTCAAAAACTAGTGTGCAGGGGACTACAAAGCTCAGCAGGCAAACTTGGGTACAAATTTTCAATAAGCAAATGTGATTCAAATATGAATTTTCTTTTTGTTTATGATTAACTAACTACTAAGCTATTCAAAACAGTAAACTAAATGAATTTCCAACCAAAATTGAATGCTAGAAGTAACCTCAAAGTTGTGACTAAAACCTGATACTCACAATGTTTTTGACTTTTTATTTTGCAAACCTAGCTTGACTGTAGTGAATTACTATTAATCCTAACTAAACCTAGATGTAAAACTAAGCTTGTTTCAAGTTGAATTATGCTAGATATAACTAATCTAATACTAAACCTAAAAGTGCAGCAATCAAACTAACTATATGTCTGCTAAATTGAAAGCCAATGGAAATTTTGACTTCTGCTATGTGACCTCTTTATTTTATGCTATTGCTAACTTATATATGCCTATTGGGAACTAGTGATGCAGAAAAAGTCAAAGTTAAACAACCTAACACCACTAACTTGACTGATCCAAACGCCCTTGACTGAGACAGATGTGAACAAATTTCCAACCAACTGAATTCAAAACAATCCTACCCTCAAACTCTTATCAAATACTGATGCAATAAATCAAACTCAACACAGTAAACCAAGAATAAACAATATCAAAGATGCATAGATCCAAGACTATGACAGATATAGAAACAGTAATGAAATAGTAAAGATCAATGAACAACTACACCATCAAACAAGCTGAAATTAAGATCTAATGTGCTAACATGAAACTAAAATCTAGATTGCAAACACCAACTAACTACAGCTATAAAGATCCAAGAGTATGAAAATAATTTGGAACAGTAATGAAGCAATAGACCATAAACAGATGTGGAATGATGAACTAATGTAACTGCTAACTAAATATGATGCAAAAACAAACAGGAACAAGCAACAAATAATAGACCTAAACTAGACTATACTAATAATGCAATTAGAAAATTGAAAATTAAAATGGACACTTACAAGTCACCTCTCAGCCAAACAGAGAGGTCTCCCTCACAGCTTGTCTCTAGACAGGCCAATGGCTCCTCTTTGGCTGCCTTTCTCCACTGAATAAGATGAGCTTATTGAAATAAGCTAGACAGTTGACCACTTGGTTGAATTTTGTAGAATTTGAGAATAATGACTGAATAAGCTCACACAAAGCTATCAGTAAGCTTATATGAGCTTATATAAACAGGTAATAAGCTTCCAACAATGTTTTTTTTTATATATTTTTTTTTATTTTCTGCCTAAGTTAAAAATAGAAATGTAAAATAGGCATTTAAAAACAACAACTACTACTAATTAAAAGTAATAATAAGTAAATAACAATAATAGAAACAATGAACTTTAAAGCAATAAACTGAAATTATATTAATATGAAAATGAGTACAAAGTTTTTGGAAATTGAAAATTACAATAGAAACTGAATTTAAGTGCTAAAATTTAAATGACAGGAAAATTAAAATGATCAAAATTCTTCTAAATACAAGAAAAATTGGACAACTATTTTGAGTGAGGAGGGGGGGATTATATAGGAGGACTGAGGATTGCTTCTAGGTGTGTCAAGCTCACCAATCTGTGTGAGTTGTGCTTTCTTGAGTCCTTTCTGAGCCCTTGATTCACTTCCAGATAATTCCAATCATTATGGACCCTTGGATTGCGTGCCCTGGATTAGTAATCTAGCGTGTGTATGCTTATTGGTCCACGTGCCCTCCTCTGACGTCCCTGACATGTGCCAGCCCTTCTAGAATCAATCAATCATAGGGTAATTATTACCCAAGTGAGGTAATTTGGTGCGAGGTGATTTCTAGGGTTTTTATGCTACAGTAAATCTGGGGATTTTGGGGGTAAAAAGGGCGGGGTGTTGAGTGGGTTTTTTTTATTAGTTGTGTTTGTTTGACCGGGTTAGGGAGTGGGTTGACTGGGGTGTATATTGGATCGGGTATAATAAAAAAATGGTGGGCTGGGCTAAGTTGGGGAGTGGGCAAGACTTTATTTGTTTGGGCTTTGAAGAGATGGGTATATAACGGATTGGACTTGGCAGATTTATAAACTTAGGTTTAGGGACCAAAGTTGAAATTTGTGAAATCATAGGGACCAAAACTGTAAATCTTCAAATATTAATCCAAGGGTATTATTTGACTTTTCTGAATTCTTGGAGGACCATGTTTGACTTTTCTTTGAAATATTCTTTGAGGGACCAATTTTGTCATTTTCTGAAAGATGAGGGACCAAAGTTGCCAATCTCTCAAACTTTAACCAGGGACTAATTTTGTAACTTTCTGAATCTCTGAGGACTTCAAATGACATTTTAAGCTTTCTTTGATCATTTTGTTTACCCGGCTCCGGCTTTTGACCTTTTTCCAATCTCGTGCTCGTTTTTGTCGGTTTTGCTTTGTTTTTGTTAATTTTTCTCATATCCGTACCTGCTCATACACAAATACAGAAACATACGTTTTCTTGGCATATTTGGTTAGTATTTGGTATTTTTGGTCTGAATTAAGGCCTAAAAAGGATGTGTGATTAATCACTCATCAACTAACCATAAAGTTAATGGCTATATTTACAATATAGATCAAAGTGGTTGTCAGAATACACGGAATAAATATGGTATGATTATGTATACTCAGGACTTGGTAAATTATGAAACATTCAATAACACAACCAAAAAAATAGGGAATGGAAACAGTATTTGAACCAATTTCACAGTACTATATATATCAGATCTCACAATAATCAAACAGTACTACCCAAAAAATCTGTAACCATATAAATAAAAAACAAAACAAATTTGTCGTCATTAGTAAAAATGTCTACAATCAAAGCCATAGACAATGAAACGAAATCTGAAATGTTCCAAAAACAAATAGCAGATGTTATCTTTAATGAAGCACAAACAGAAGAAAAGATGTTGTCCAAGTTAACTATGCTAGGAACCAACATAACTGAAAAAGCGATATCTAGAGATATCATGATCGAGGAACTACAAAAAGTAGAGTCGTCTACAATTCGTGATAAATGGATTACCTATCTAAGGATCCTGCAAGATACCGATCTGAAGATAGTAGATGACATAACACGCACGGCGTATGAAACACAAAACAATATTCGCGATAAATGTTCATACACAGAAACTATCAAGAAAATGTAACAATCAAAATGTTTATTTTTTTGATTTAACTTAATGTTTATTCATATTTATATTAATTCATATTGATTATTTTAATAAACATATAAAACTGTTTGAAATATAAATAAACTTTTATACGATACATCATCTTACATAGTGACATTTGCATAAGTTAATTAGACCAGGCCTTTAGAATGGGCCCATAGCATACCATCATACTGTATAAAGTTTTAAATCAATTTATGGACTATGTGCATTTCCCAACCTCACAGGCCCATATCTGGCCCATATAATAAATAATAAAGATACTAATAATTGCCTGAAATAAGAGGATAAGAAATACATGACCACATATTTAACAAAAGCTAATATTAGATTATATCATTACATTCAAAACAACGCATTATCATCTGATCAACTAACTTGATTTAGGAGTGGTATGATTCTGCAACGTTTGTGAGGGCTCTAATTGTTCATCTTTTCAGCTTCTCGAACAACAAATTCACTAAACGTTTTTGCTACGCCAGTTGTACCAGGGCCTTTGTGCAATCTTACGAATATCGTTTGAACTAAATACAACATAACATTGCTCAAATTGCCAAGTTCTTCGATGCTGATGAAGTCTTTTCTATCTGGATTATTGAAAATAATCATACCAAGTGTGGGCTCATTCAGCACAGTTCCAGGTGGATGATCTTCATATGCAACCTGATCTTTGAAGCGTTTTGTTGACCTGAAATATTCTTCCATATCATCACCTACTCTCTTCCTCTTCCTAGCAATTCTATTCAGTTCATGAACAGGATCTTGATCCTGCAAAGGAAGTCCATCTTGAATATTCAGTTTGGCATTCATTTCTATCACTTCATCCACAAGTTTCCTCATTGAAACAAAAATCTCTTCCCAACGAGCGGCTTTCCTTTTCCCACAGCAATCTAAAAACTCTTTCCATTCTTCCTAATGAAGATCTTTCACCTTGAACTCTTCAATGACTTCTTCATCACCATCATCTCTGTAGATTTTCAATGTAGCTGGACCTTTATTCCTTGAAAGAATGTCGACATTGGTGATTTTGCCAGGAGCTCTCCTATTCAGAACAATATGACATTACTTGTCATATAATGCTTTCTTCTTCGTGAAGAGGTCAATAAGATGTGGTTCAAAGCTCTTGATCATGTCAGCCTTCTTCCTTAACTTTTCATGTTTCAAGTTTTCTTGGTACATTCTCTCAAGCTGACGCTGCTGTTCGTTAAGGGATTCACCAGCGATGTGAACATCTTGACCCTTAAAATTTTTATACTTGATTTCCTTAACAGGGGAGGTCTCAATTATCAGTGAGCCTTCATTAGTAGTGCCATCAGGTTCTTGAAGCAAAGTTTTTTTCAGCTGAGAGTCATTCATTGACTTTTTACCAACATTGCCATCATTTGGTTGAACTTCAGTTTCTTCCAAATTATCTTCAATTAATGCATCTTTGCCAACAATGCCATCATTTTCTTCAACTACATTTACTTTCTCATTAAATTCATTCATTTGCTTTTTACCCACAATGCCATCACCTTGTTGAACTTCAGTTTCTACTAGATGATCTTCAATCAATACACCTATGCCAACAATGCCATCATTTTCTTGAACTACAGTTACTTTCTCATTAGATTCATTCATTGACTTTTTCCCAACAGTGGCATCACCTTGTTGAACTTCAATTTCTACCACCTTATTTTCCATCATTGGCTATTTGCAAACAAATATATCATTTACCTGAACTTCACTTACTTTCTCATGAGATTCAATCAATGCCTCTATAACTTTGTCAGTTTCCATTGATTTCCCCACCTTGTTTTTATCATGAGTATCAGCATTTGACGGAGACATCATATCTTGCTTAGACTGAGCTACCTTCAGCCTTGCATTATCTTGTTGCTTGAGGTTAACTTTAACAAAAAAATCAGAGACTTTAAGCTGTTTACCAGATTCTTTTTTCATATTCTCCATAACAACATCAGTAGTAGCGCCTGGCATAGAGGTTGATGATTTTAGGCTAGCATTAAGAGCGTAGATAGTATTTTCCACTTTCTCAAGAGATAAAGGTATAGACTCCAAGGATTTGTATTTAGAAACCTCGTCAATAAAGTTACCAACTTTTAATGGGAGCCCCAAAAGAGATGCTGGAACCTCCAAATGCTTGGACTCAATAGAATCAACCTTCTTTTTAAGTTTAGATATGATGATGCTTAGGCCGTTAATCATAGCAGGAACATCTATCATATCCTTTGGCAGCTCAAACTTTATCTTACTAACTGCTTCAGTTAGTTCCGCAACTTTGCAACTGATTTCTTTTTGTTGGCCTGATAAATTATTGATGTTGGTTGAAAACTTACCGTTGAAATCTTCCCGTGTAACTAATTTGCCAAGTTCAGGTTTAAGAGACTCCAAAAGCTTTGAAGAAATATCGGAAACAGATGGATAAGATAGTCGAGATTTTAACACAACTATTTCTTGATCAGCAATCTCCTTTTCTTTCTTCAGCATTTCAATCTTAGATTCAAGATTGAGAACTTGATTGGATAGATCACTTATACGCTGAGACTTTGGTGATGGGGGATGATCACAAGACAATTCAGGAGATGTTACAGAAACATGATCCTCATCATGGTTAACTCCATGTGCCGGATAATGCTTACTTTCATCATCATGCTTACCTCCATGTGCTGGAGACTTGTAACTTTCATCATCAAGATTACCTCCATGTGCTGGAGGCTTGAAACTTTCATCATCATTGTTACCTCCATGTGCTGGAGACTTGTAAATTTCATCAACATGCTTACCTCCATGTGCTGGAGACTTATAACTATCATCATCATGGTTACTTCCGTGTGCTGGAGACTGGTAACTTTCATCAACGTCATAATCGTCTAAAATCATCACAGGTTCATCTTCATTATCAAATTTACCAATACTGTTATGATCAGCTGTACATGGAAGTAAAGACAATAATGCTTTGGAGTCCATCACATCAAAATCAGACATGCTTTCATCAGAAATTTCCAAAGAACCGTCACAAAATGAAACATAATCAAATCTGTGCACATCGTCTTGATGTAGAATCAGTGAATCAATGGAAGCACATTTGTTAATATTAGCTTCAGATGCAAATATAGGAACAACTTTATCAACTGCTTCAGAGTCAGAGTTCTGATCTTGAGATGCTGTTGTAATATGCTGGGATGATGATAATGCACACATTTGACTAATAGGTTGTACCTTAAAATCCAATTTAGGTTCCTAATGAAAAGTTATCAAATAATTAGGAGCACATATACTGATATTATGTTCAGTTGAAACTATAGCTACAACTTTATCAATAGCTTCAGATTCGGATTGCATAATAACAGATTCTGAAATAGTATGCTGGGATGATGAAACAGTACAAAAACTACTAATGACTTTGGCCTGAGAACAAAGTTCAGAGTCTCAAGTACTATACTAGGATGATGAAACTGGAAAAACACTACTAATGAGTATACCTTGAGAACCAAGTTCAGATTCTAAACTAATATGCTGGGATGATGATAATGGACAAACACTACTAATAAATTTGAGCTGAGAAAATGATTCAAATTCTGAATGAGAATTGGGGAGGCTAACCTGAGCCTTGTCCATAATATTTTGGATTGATTTTTGTTTATGTCTCCCTTTAAAATATACGGTGCCTTGTTTTATTTCATGCTGACTGGAAAGGTAACATTTTTTAACTCTGCTCTTTCGACGACCCTTCTTAACTACAGGCACTATTGAAACTTCCTTTTGCACATCTTCAGATTCTGAGCTTGCGGGTGTACCGATATCGTCGGTGGAAATTTCTGAAGCACAAACAGACATCATATGTGGGGTCAAAGGAGCTCCAACAGCTTCTTGTTGGGAAATTGAAAAGTAGTCATCGCTGAACGTGGGTGTTTCTATGATTTTAGAATTACTTGTATGGTATGAAGGGCCCATTTGGAATTCCATGACCAAGGATATGAACCTGGTATAGTTCATAACATTACCCCTGATCTTCTTCTTCAGCTTTTATTACCAAATCTTCATATATGATTCTCCCAAAGTCAATTGACACCCCATTAGCCAGACCATACATAACAATCTCATGCATTGAATTAATTTGATCATACCCACCAGTGTTACCTCCAATACACTGAATTATTAGGGTCATTAACAATTTCCAATTTGGGGCAAGTCCTCTCTTTCTAAGGGTTCCAGTTAACTTATCAGAGTAGCCAATTTGGCCAAAGAAAAGTTTAGTAACCTTACCATCAGGATTTGCTTCATACTGTTGACGGCCTTTTAAGCAATTTGCTCCTATAGCCTCTCGAAAGGAAGACAAATCAAATTCAAGATTAGTACTACCATTTTCAACTGTGAATTTGATTGTGTTTAATTCGGTGACAGTGGCAGTGTACCAGAATTCCTTTAGGTAACTCTCATACTGGAAAGAAGGTTTTAGGGTGAATGTCTTTCGAAGGCAACACTTTTCAACAAAAGTGAGTACATCTATAAAGAATTCTTTGTTTTTGGTTGGCAACAAAGTTATTAGGTTTAATCTTGATGTCATTTAGTGAATGAATCATTTTAATCGCCTTTGGCAGTTGTTGTGCATCTTTTGGATGAATGACACTTAGGGCAAGAGGTTGGGTTTCATGAGATGATAAATCCATTGAAGTTTTACTGATGATGCTTTTGTTAATGTTAGAAAAATGTTGGTAAACTGTGAGTGTTGTTTAAGTTGAAAAAGATAATATGAAAGTATAATGGATCAACCCGGTTTTAACAAAATACAACTTTGGAAAAAACCAAACCCGTATGGTTTGCAACACACGCGTTGACCAGGTCACATTTCATTTCAAAGTACTCTATTATTATTATTATTATTATTATTATTATTATTATTATTATTATTATTATTATTATTATTATTATTATTATTATTATTATTATTATTATTATTATTATTTAAATTTGTAATGAAAAAAGTAACTTTAATATGTTAAATATAAACGTTTGCACAATGGGTTAGGTAAAATTAGCAAATGAGTTGACTTACAACGGAGAAAATATGAAGTTCGTACCAACTGCTTACAAACCGAGGTTCTAAACAACGTGAGGGTTGGCGTAGTGGCATAAGAAAGCCTCACAAGTTAGGAAATATATAGAAAAATCATAGCGTTTTTTAACCATCTTTTAAACCGTCACGAAAGATAAAACCTTTTTAAACGGGGTTAAATTCAAAAAAGTTATCAATGCATGTAAGCTTATTAATTTCTTAACAAAACATCTTTTTAATCGGATTTAATTCAAAAACGCCATTCACAACTCGAGCATTTTCACACCTAATCAGACGCCATTCCTTAAGCCGAGACATTGGGGTATTGCATAGCGTGGAGGTAACACCTCATGTCATTGCAGCACCTTAGCACAGCCATGGCAAGCCTTTTAGAAACTTGTGTTTAATTATGTCATATATCATTAAATAACATATCAATATATAAATATCCGAGTCCCATCTAAAAGTATGGATGTTTTAGCAATATCATTAATTATTTTAGTTTACATGCAAGGAAGGACCTATTATTTTTAAGAGGGTCTTACACAAAACAAATGTTGGGCTAACTAAAGTTACATCGTAAGAAAGAAAGTAGAAAAACAAATTGGGGATTGCACATACCACTAAAAAAGGGCATTTTGGAAATCATTTTGGACTTCGTGACCAAAAATCAGGTGTAGACCGTATCACACCTGATATACATGTGGATCCGTCCATTTTACATGCTAACAGTATGCATATTTTGCTAATTACCTACTATAATGTTATTAATCATAATATTGGAATTAAGATTTTAATATATTTCCTAAACAAAAATATAAGTGATAATTATTAAAGGAAAAAAAAACAAAAAGAGAAAAAAAAAATGACGATAAAACAATTACATGTAAAAAGGAATATATTAAATTAAAAAAAAAAAAAAAAAAAAAGTAGGGGTCAAGTAAACAAACAGGCGGCGTACACACTTCCCCTGAACATCACATCCATCAAATCCCTGAAACACCATTAAACCATAAAATCCTTCTTAGATACTCCACTATAACAAAATAATCCATATGCTGAAGAAAACTTAACAAAATCTCTCTGCTGAAAGAAAATAAGGACTAATCAAACTTCATAAAATCTCTCTCTGCTGAATCAGGTAATATTACCCAATCTCAAATAATGAATGTGTATATTTTATTGTTTCTGGGCATCATTAGGATCTTAATATTTATGATCAATCAGCTTTTTAAACGGTTAAGTGTGAGACTAATGACCTTGGAATGGTGTAAAATTGATTTGATGTTTACTTTCTGCATGCATGCTTTAGTTATAATATATATATGGTGATATAGTAATTTTCTTATAGATAAAGATACTTGTTCAAGCAGATTATAAGTTAGATTAATTTCCATATAGTATAAGAATGTTGCGAATAATAGTTTATATGATGTTGAATGAGAAATATAAACAGGTTTTTAGCTTAAAAAATACATGTGATTATTTAATTTGCAAATGTTCCTTAGAACCACAAATGAGCATAAGTAAATGTATATTATTTTGTGTTATTCTATTTTTGATTTTGTTATTGAAAATAGAACATGATGTTTATCTAAAAACTGTCTGTTAGTTCAATTTTAAGATGATCATTGATGAATTTACTATACAGCGCACTCATTTGCATAGATTACATTTTAAAAAAAATCACACTGCCTTTCAGATTGATTGGTAACTCCTTACTTGATAACACTGTTGGGATAATGTTTCCGGTGGTAGTTAGATAGACATTCTGAAGTATTTGGAAAGTTGTAATACTATATATTAACTCAATTTGAGTTAAACCATGTTAAACCTAAAATGTTTTATATGTTAACAAAGATGGATGTTTAAACATAAACTAATATAAAATCAATGTGTGTAAACTTTCAGCAACTATGACAACACAATTCATAATGGAATTGATTTCAAACGAAGACATTCAAGCTTTGGTAAGTTGTATTGAATTTATAATGAAAAAGTATTGTTTCTCACTGTACTTTTTTACTAAATTTATATTGAATTCTGCATGCACTTTTCCGTAGGCTCTACCGGATTATTTCCATATGAATTACTACAACAATAACAACCATCTATACCTAGTTAATAACATGAGGCTTAAAAGAAAGGTCGACATAAACTACCGAGCAGAGACACATGAATGGGAGTGTTCTGGTTTAGGATGGAGACGTTTTATAGATGAAAGCAGATACATGAACATTAGAACTCTGCATTTCATAAAAGAAGGAGCTGATACATTTTATGTGACTACATATGAAGAAGACAGAGGGGAGAGTGGGGGGTATACAGCTGTACATACAAGGCATCGGATGGTTAGATGTACAGGTCTAGTTGGAGAAGATGAGAACGTTTCTCCGGTAATAATATTTAATACTCCGTATTTAACAAACACTATTGTTCATTCAAGCAACTTGCAGATAATAACTTAGCTTAAATTATTTAACAGTGGTTTGACGAAGAATTCATTCAGGGGGGATCTACCCCATCATTTCTATTTGACATATGCTGGCTTTGAAGTTCGTGTAAGATTAAGAAGGGCAATCATACCTGGGACTCACCATACTTATGGTTATCAGATTTACCGTCATTGGGATGATGTGGTGGCAGTGGCAGGGTTACTTGTTGGAGAGCATGTAGTCTTGACAAAAACGGGGGAGAATAGGTTAAGCTTGATGAGGTTTAGACATAATGGATTTCAAATGAACCATGAGAACCATTTTCCAACAAGCCTAAGAATTCTTCAAGGACATGCTGAAGGTGAAACGGGTGAGTATTTGTTTTGATTTTATTCATTTTTAAAAAGGTTAAATGTATCTTATAAAAAAGGTCAGCATAGATAAGGAATCAACAATTTCTTTTGGTGATTGGGATATAACAGATGAGAGGCTTCTCCATAGTTGCAGCTGGGAAAATCATGAAGGTCACATGAACGAAGATACTACTTTCTACAAAAATTTTTTTCCTTACGTTGTTGACAATGTCAAACTGGTAAGAACATTGACATCTATTTGCTGAATACAAATATAAACTCGATACAATAAAATTTATATGAGGAGATGCTTTTTAGTAACAAAGTTAAGAGATATTATATTTGTTGCAGACAATACATGCACAGTTTGTTACTGATAATGAACTATTCACATATGATCATGCAATCCTAAGGAGAATGGATGAAGAGAGGCGTGTCGTCCTGTACCGGGAAATTCACAAAGAGAATCCCACAAGGACAAACCACATGAACCTGCGAACCAACTGGAGGATACTGGCAGAAGATTGGCAGTTCAGTTATACAAGATGATTCAATTCAAATTGGTTGGAACTACCATAGATCCTTTAGCCGAAGTGGAGCATGACAACGGTGATATCCCCATCTTGGTTCCTATTTTCGATGTTTGTTAAATGAAAGTGGTGTGATGGTTTCAGAACCTGGTACTTTTGAACATTAGACACTTTAACTTTCAACTTTTGATAACTGTTTTTGTGATCATGTGTATCAACATGATACAAACTTATTGTAATTAGGCATGCTATGATAAGCTATGGAACTTATGTGAACGTTTAGTTGAAGTATTTTATGTAGCAAATTCTGACAATAACAAATAGGATGATGTGCTATGTATCAGGCCCGGATTTGGGCCTGTGCAGGGTGGTCAACTTCACAGGTTCAGTTTCGTGCCTTAGTTCAGTTGAATGCCTTGGTTCAGTCCAGTGCATTGCTGAACAAACGGACGCTGAATGAACACATGCAGAACGATTTAATTGAACCCAAATAGCAATTAACAAACACAATACCACAAATGATAACAATTCTAAAAATAAATTTGATCAAACACAAATATAAAATACATGATTGATAGAAAAACACATACGGAATATTACAATTACAAGATCATATGAGATTCATAATTCAACAACACCTATTAACTTCTATTATGCAACTCAAAAGAAATTTAATCATAAACGCTTAAGAATCTCTTCAAATGCATAGGTTCTTTTCAAACTACGATTAACATCTTGCAACAATCTTGATATACTGCGATATGTGTTCAAGTCTTGATCACGAATTAGCGTTAGGTAAATTATACCCTTATCACAAACATTATAAAATGGATACTTACGTAATTCAGAAATCAGACTTTCCCTAGACTGAATTTTACCATTGATTTGGCCCATGAATTTGAAAAGACAAACCGAAATATGGAACAAATTATCAACTTCACTATGAATTGAATTCAAAATTTGATCTTTCAAATCTGGAATAGTTGAGCCTACAGATTCTTCCTTCATATTTTCCATGCTCAAAATTAGAGTGTGTGTAATTTTATTTATTTATTTATTTTTTTTTTATTTTTTTTAAATTAACTGCAAAGGATAAAACCTCAACTACTTAAAGGAAAGAAACATACATAATCGTAACTGCCATAGTTAATGTCAGTTTTTATAATAGTTATAAAAAAAAGTGTGTATATTTTATATACTAACTACATAATACAAAATAAAGGACAATAAAATACTTCTAATTAACATATATTAACTACTCCGTATTACTATACATATTAAAGTATATCTTATATATATTAACGTAAATTCAAATGCCTCATTTTGGCAAGGATGTGTGTTCCTCACGACATCCATGTGGTTGATCAGGCTAAAAAATTATAAAATTTGTTGTTATGAAATACACTAATTATGCTTACTGATCGTAAATATCTTTTATAATTTTGATACTTATAATTTTATGGCCAAGTCTTATAAGATGACAATATTGATGAAGTTGCTAATATTAACATTAAAATAAAACATTACATCTATGATGTTTAAAACATATTTAGAAGCATGACAACGCAAATAACGGCATATTTATGATCATATATAATGTTGCATATCATAATACATGCATAAATAAATTGGTAAAAAATATAACAACATAAAATAATGACAAATTATTGTATTAAGGCTATATAGTTAACACTTTCAGTTTAATGCAATATCGAATAAAACATACCTAAGTCATCATATGTTATAACTTAATTAATACCAAAATATATTTAAAATTACATATTAAAATACATTAAAGACATATTAAAATATAAAAAAACATCATAAAAACGTTATGAAGAAAAATTACAAAATAAACTACTAAACTTATAAATACATAATGCATAAAAACTTTTATTAGTCTTCAACACAACTTGCGTTATCATCTTCATTTGCTACACCAACTACATGAATATTGCTTTCAATGCTGCTCCTAATAAATATTATAGGAGGACCTGACATATATTTATGGAAAACAAAAGAAAAATAATAATATTTAATAAAAAACCATTGACAAATATAATAAAAAAAAATAATAGTTTATTATTATTATTAGTTTTTTTTTTTTTTTTTTTTTTTTTTTTTTTTTTTTTTTAATTTTGTTGTTAAAAATAAAAAACTTGTTTAACTACCTTCACCGTCATCATAAACTCTAGCGTTCTCAATATTGACATAAAAAGTTTCCTTAACTTCCATTGATGTGATGAACTCATGCAACTTTTCGGCCGTGTATGAAGTTACCATACACGCAACAATCCCTCTGAAAATTAAAACATTAAAACAATACTATTCATTTATAAAGCGCATTATAAACTACTAACATAACAAAGAAACAATTATTTATACAACACAAATAAATACAGTTGTAAAACATACGTTTGATCCTTGAGTAAGATACCAATTGATTTCAGTTTAGTTCCATTGGAAGTCACATCTTCAGATATATCATCCTCCCAGTTAATAACTGCCACCTTCATATCTAAATCACATTTCAAACGTCAATTAGTTTAGAACGGTACTAATTGAATAAGGTTGTACAAAAATAAATTGTTGTTAATGGTATAAAACTAACCAATAGGCAAATCTCTATCCAACCTCATGCATAAAATATCAGAAATGTTGGTCAATCCAAAACCGGTACTATTACTGTCTAGGTTAAATCTTTTTGAATGACGTGCCTTTCTTTCTGCATGAAACTTGACGTAGTATGCATGATTGGTGAATTTCAGATGATGGTCATTTGGAACAACATTGAAATCACTAATAACAACGATCATTCCTTTTTAGAAATACTTGTTAATTGATTTTAAGCGACCATTGCTTATAATCACATGAATATTGTCGCCTTGTTAAATAACAAATTTGTCACAATTAACTAATTTCAAAAAATTATAATAGTGTGACTACAAAAAAGGTGTAAACAAAAAATATTACGAAAAACAATTACACAACATATACCTTCTCATCTTGGACGATCATTTGGAAATATCTGTTACTATGGGATATATCTGGCTTCTTATAATACCACCTCCTTAGTATTTTGATCTTCAAGCTAAATGACGATTTTTCAGGTGTTAACTCATTTAAAAAGGTTTTCATTGCTTTCATTTGAGACTGGAGGTGATCTATGTAATAAGTACTCTTCTAATTTATGAATCTCTGTTTGCAAAGTACATAAATACAAAGAGAGTAGGAAAAGCAGTTAAAAATGTGTATATTCCTAAAAAATAGTAATAAACCGTTTCTACAAATAATGGTATTTTAAATTGGACCAAAAACATATATATAAGTATAACACAGCCCAATAGTAAAACATAATACAATAATGATAAATAATTGATACGAACATGCAAAATTCTTATTGGTCGATGCATAAACAAATAATGAAAATAATGAAAAATAATTGATATGAAAATTTACGTTGTTATTGATTTCATATGCACTTAAACATGATGGTGCACAAATTTATAAATATAGGTTCTCATATCTTTTGGACAACAAACGTCTTGTTTGAAAAACATGTATTTAAATTATTTCAAATTTTTTATCAACAACATAAAGTATTATCAGATTCTAAAATACTAATCTGACAGCATAGAACAGTAAAGTTACTAATCTGAAATTAATAAACAATAGGAAGACATCATTAAAAAGATAAATACATTGAACAATACTAAACTACTTTAATGTCCAAAATTATAACCATGCTGAAGGCATATCATCAATATCGATTACATTTAGCACGTTTATTCATTGATGGGTACACATCATAAGCATCACTCGCTTCTTCAGATCTAACTTCACTCGAATAAATTGAAATTCCATATGAATCAAGAACACCTCTTATATTGACTGTTTTAATGTTATGTATTTCATATACTTGATCAGCATCATTAACATTATCAGAGTTGGCTTCAGAAACTGGTGTTATATCAGCCTGTGATTTCAGATCTTCAACTACATTCATGCAGTTCACATCAACAGAAACTGGTGGTATATCAGCTTTAAAAACCTGAGCAGATTTGGCTTCAGAACCAAATAACGAACCATCCTCCTTCAATTTAAAGTTCATAAGCTTTCGTTTCTCATTTTTGATAAATATATTAACCTGTATAAAGTGGCAAAATTTATTTCAGATTCGAATGATTTATGTTAAAAAATAATCTACTTGGATAAATATACCTCCTTATCAAAAGTATCCATATCCATACATCCCCCAGGGTTCTGCAAGTAATGAGGTTAATAATATAGAAATATAACTCATAAAATACATACAGAAAAGTATAACCATAATTTAGATACAAACCTTCTTATAAAATGCACTAATCACTTCTTCAGCAGTAGGCATTGGACACAATGGCATAAAATATTCGTCCTGAAATTATAAACACAAACTAAATAAATGTTCTTTCGAATGAAAAATCCAAACAAACTATAAATATAAAATAAGAACAAACATTTTCTTCAACTGAACGCGAGACATCTTGCATGTAAGCATCACTTAAAGTTTCATCATACACCTTTGATGATTTAGTATCCATTTGAGAAACCTTAGAACAATCATCAACAAATAGTGTATTTTGAAAGTGTATATCAGATCCAAAATTTGAAACATTCATTATGTGAAAAGAGTGATGAAAAACGATATAAAAATTAAAGTTTATACAAATGCGATTTTTAAATGACATACTAACTGAATTATATAGATGAAAATTGTAACCGTTCCCGCACAAATTTGAATTTAAATATAATTTAGGTTTGAGCAATTAACTATACACTAAAGGATATTCTGAAAAACAATTTTAAAACAATTTATAAGACAAAAAACAAAACATTATCACTTAAAACATAAAAAAAAAACCTATGAAATAATGATATTTCATAAACGTGAAAAAAAGTTAACAAAAACTTTAAAACAACCGATGTAAAGTATATTGTAACTAATATTTATTTGATGTGTAAGTTGTTTAAAATAAATGCCATAAGAAATGAAAAAATAAAATGAACAACAACACATACAGCAAACTAAACTATTAGGAAAGAAATAAATTTAAACTGAACAAAGAACAACAAATATATAAAATAAAACATCAGCATGCTTAAAAAAGCTTGCCTATTAAGCATTAGAAATACATAACCAAGTTGGTATTATAAATACATAACATAAAATTATGGAAATGCATAACATACAATTCTGAAAATACACAGGAATTACAAAGACAATATATATAGGTCAACTACATCACCAATAACAGAATGTCTATATAACCATTCCAAATCGCTGTCTTCTTCAATGATGGAAATGCCAGAAGAATCACTAATTGATTGACCTGGAAGCCTATACAAAATAGCTCCAACTTCACAACAATTCAGATTATGAAAAACCCATTCAAGTAACTGATTGTAGAAAAACTCATATGTGTTGACTCTACAAACCATAATAGAATCTCCTCCAACATAATCATAACTTTGACGACGTTTAACCATTATACCGCCATCATGAACACATATCTCAATAGAAGATTGCATGTCACAGTTAACACTGAAAAGATACAACACACAACAATTATATAAACCAAAATGACAATAATGATCAATTAATCAAATAATAATTTGGATATATATGTATATACTAAGTTTGGTGCTATAACCCTTCGATTTCCCATATTACCAATAACTCTCTTAGGCATTCTTCCAAAAGTTAACACAGTATAAAATATGCAAAAATGTTTAAGAATAAAAGAAAAGAAACATATAACTGAAGAAAGAAAATAAGTCACATGCATATAAACCCTTACACATAACCGATCATTTATTTTGAATAATTTAAAGCTTAGTGCTAAACATGGGTAGTTTATTTTACAAACCTACAAAAAGTAACTGCTAATTAACTGGTATATACATAATTCAAAATTTAAAGACTAATTCATGCAACTGTTCAAACATATAATATAATAATAAATATAATACAATTCATATGTTCATAACATAAAGATCCTTGGAAAAACAATAAGTTAATAACCAATTTAAGCAAATGATCCAAAGTGGCATAATAACGACAGAAGTAGATAATAAAAAAGACAACAAAAGATAATATATTATAGATTAAAAAAGTTTGTCTTCAGACAACTTCATCAACATCAACTGAATCTGAATGAGTTGAAACACCTTCTTCAGGTTCACTTGCTTCAGCATCGACATCCATCTTTTCATCTAATAATGCAACATCAGATACTGAACCATCAGAAACAACTTCATTCACTATATCAATCGATTCAAATTCACCTTTAACTTGAGGAACACCTTCTTCAGATTCAGTTCCTACATCATGGACATCATTATTTTCCTCTATATCTGCAACCTCAGATACTGTACCATCAGAAACATTTTCAGACGCAACTTCATTCGCTATATCATTCGGTCCAACATCAGCTGTAACTTGAGGAACTATATCAATGTTTTCAGCTTCATAGATGGAATTATCAACAAAACCATCTACATTATCATTTTTACTTTCACCAACACCAGGCAATATCATTATTTAAACTTGAATTCTCAACAACACCGACAACTTTATCATCCATTCGTTGAGAAAGATCAGTTAAACTTCCGGCTGAATTATTGACATAATCATTGAAAATATATACGATCAGTTTCAACTTTATCGGTCAGAACATCCTCACCTGAATTATCAAATAAAATAATATATTTAACAGAATCATTCGTAAAATATTATCTTTAATTACATTTAATCATACCATTTTAAAAATTGTGTTGACCAATCACATCAGCAACAATTGCTGTGGGCTCCAACGGTGTGCAATCACGTTCAAAATGTTCACTAACAACATGCGTAGAATTTGATTGTGACGCAACATGATTGATATTAGGAGCAATATTTTGATCAACAACTTTTCCTATTTGTGAAATAGGCATGACATTCCGTTCCATTGGACGACCAAGTGAATCAGTGTCATCGGGAACGATCGGAATAGGAAGTATATTATCGTTAATAGGTTGACAACAGACATCAGAAATATTTGTTATAGGTGGAACTATTTCGGGTAATGGCGAAACATTTATGAAATCACGTTGCATATGTTGAACAACAGAATCAACAACATTAGGCAATATCGGATGAGGAAGTATATTATCTTGAATAGGTTGACAACCGAAATCAGAAATCTTAGCTATTGATGTAACGGGTGTGGCATGATATTGCATATGACGACCAACTACATCAACACCAGTACATACTGCCCCAACATGTATTAGATCACATTCCATCTGATAACCTTGGAAAGCAGATACAGTTGTTGATGCTGGAACAGGTACTATATCCAAATGAGAAACTTGGTGACCATTCCCACCAGCAACATTTGGTATTGGCGTAACAGGAATTATATCACTTTTAATAAGCCAATCAGGATGATCACCAAAATACTTCACAACAGTAAATCTACGACTACAATCCGGAGGTTGATTGTACCTGTCAACTTTATCTTAATGACAACACGTTCACCAAATAAATTCATCGCAAAGTATTCCTCAATCCATAAAGGATTACCAACACCCTATAATAAAAAAATAAAATAAAATAAAAGGTGTATGAAAAAAAAAACTTATTTTTTTTTAATATAAATTTACCTTTGTCATTTGCTCATGCACCAACTCATCTACACTCAAACGCAACAACTTATTGGCATACGTGTTGAAAAAAACACAATCCATGACATCATTGCTGTTACCAACTTTTAAGACCAACTTGTACCTAAAGTTTAAACATTATTATAATTTTTTAAACGAAGCGTAACATCAAAATAAATAATGGTAAAATGACTTACGTTTGTCGAGGATTTTTTACACGTTTTTTACAAACTTTGTCACAAACAAAATGATCTCCATTCCAAATAGACTTTCCAAAACATCCAGTGCACTGAACAAACTTAAAGTCATTCACTAAATCAACGCCAACAACATTTGCATCTATAATAAAACTCGAACCCTGAAAAAAGAAAAAAGAATAAAAAAAGTATCTGTTAAAAAAATCATAAATAAAAAATCTTAAATAAAAATCATAAATAATAGTTGTTCAAACATAATATTATAAGATAAAATCACCTCTCTAACACCAGCCATCAACTTCTGAAACAACTCAGAAATAAGAGTCACTACCGGTGGATTTTCATTCATTACAGTGAATACCACAGGAACCACAGGGCTATTTAGAAAATTAAAATAAATAATATATATATATATATATATATATATATATATATATATATATATATATATATATATATATTCAAATGGACCAATATTATACATATACCACATAATAACATTACCTTGTTCTGTAGGGATCATTGTCACTCAGTTCTAAATCCAGCGGAAAGTGACTTGAGCTCGTCATGGTGAGAAGAGGATTAACTACAACAATACCCAAAGAATAACAGACAAACGTAAACAATTGTAAAAAAAAGACAATCATATTACTAATAAACAATAAAAATATTATTGACTGTTAGATATAATACACTTATATTCCTTTGCTCTGCAACATGTGAATACCACAACAATATTGTGATCACCCTTTGATCTGATGGTATCATCATCAAACTTTCCAGCCAATTCTCCCCATATAGTCACATGCACTCAGTTATTTCTGTATTATATATACATATAAACATTTAATAGACATGTGATGCGTGGGAATTGCACCAGGTTTTACCTTTCGAGGGATCTCGAGAAGCTTACAACCCCCACCAGGCAGTGTACCTGATTGTTGTAGTATAGTATAGTGACAAGTACCGAAGGATTGATCGTTCAACTCAGGAATAGTGACGCTAGGATTAGAAAGCCTAAAAACTAGATCTAGAGGTGAGGGATGATTCTTTTTGTATTTTTATAATTTTATGAAAACAATTAAAATCTCGGGTTTTTTTGGAAGAGTGGGCGGAATTAGTTGCTAGTCAACTAACCAATAACTAAGATGCAATCAAAATAAAATAACAAAAATGTAAATAAATCTAATTAAACTAGTGGTGTGAACAATAAATGGGAAAATTGTGTTTACGTAGATTTCATTACTCCTTAGATATCTTTTACAGGTTGATAGTTTGTTACAGTTGCGTGGATGATGGGTTATATTCCTTAATACCATTCGTGGGGTGGCGTACGTACTTCCCCAACTCTATAAGCTCCTACTTCACTCCTATGTCGAGCCTGCAAGAAGCTCCTAACATGGGATCACTAGAATTCGCTCATGCATTAAATACAACCATAAAAACCTAGTACGCATTGGTTCATGTTTTTTAAGACGTTCAAGCATGTTACCCTATGGAAGTCTGCCAGTTTTTTTAAGCCTAACATCGAAATCATTCATGTATAACAACTATAAACAAGCAATCAACCCATAATCAACATCTAGGTTTCACTACATCTAAGCAAGCACACAAAAGATCTAGCCTAGCATGTTAAAATCAAGACAAGCGTAAGATATATTCAAAAAACACATAGACATATTGAATGAATTGAAAGGATACTTATCTTAATTGAACATGAAAGGTTTCAAAGGGTAAAAACCCTTAAAAATACTGATAAAATCGTGCTAGGGTTTCTCCAAGTTATCCCTCTAATTGTCCTCTTTTAATGAATGAAAATTACAAAACTATATATAGATTTTCCATCGTGACGGCGTCAAGAAGAGAAATCTGACGCCGTCAACTCGCCGCCCATAATAATATCGGATTGCCTAGATCCAGTTCTGACGCCGTCAAGAGCAAATTATCTCTTGGCCGTCACGTGTAATGGGACCATGACGGCCTATGGTGACGTCGTCATGCCCCTTAGTGTAAAACTCTCTGGACCGTCACGGACTCTATCCACTTCACCTCTTGTAATACTCTTGACGTCGTCATGTAGAACTTGGTGACGCCGTCAGGTACTGTTCCCAGCAAGGAAAATTAAGACTTTGCCATTTTCTTCACTTTTATGCTCCAAAAACGTCCAAAATGCTTCCTTTTCCAGAATTCACTCCAAAAGTACCTAAAATCTCAAAAGGAACGATTTAGGGTAATATTTGATCAAATACATTCAATTCCGGGCTTAAATGACCCCCTAAAAACGGATCATTTTTCGCCTCATCATATACCCTTACACTTGAGATTTACTTGTCCTCAAGCAAATGCGCTTTTATTCTATTCAAAATACAAGTTAGGGGTCATTTAACACTAATATAAAAGTAATTACAACAAATAATCGTTCCACTAAAGACCAAAGACAAGCACGGAGGTCATATACTAGCACCTCACAAATAGTGTTTAGATACTCATATCTCTCGGGTGTAATAAAGTATATATCACAATATGGAAATCGAAAACATCTCTCACTACCTGTCATAGCAAAATAGATTACCATAGGATTGGGAAAGGATCAAACCTCCACCACCTGGCGTAAGCACCTAGGATAAACTATCAAAGAGGTCTTTCAAAGGGTTATAACATTAGGTGTAGGGATATGGAATACACGGTTTTGTTGGAGAAAGGCAATCTTTACTGGTGGCGAGTTAATAATCTTGGTTAATTACATGTACAATATGGCGTTGCTAAGCCAAGACTAGACTCGACTTAAGCTAATAAATCAAAAATAACAAAAACATAAAACAAACATAGAATGAAACGGGATGGTAGTCCGTATGTTTTTCTCTTTTCTTTTTCTATTATTATTTTTTTTTTATTATTTTTTTTGGCATACACTCTTACCCTACCATCCAAAATAATACATCATAGGGAATGAACATTCCCCTTACACTTGAATTTTTACATACTTTACAATAAACTAATCTAATGACTCGAATTAAGATAATCAAAACACTTGGAGTACTTTTAAGATTAACGCACATATGGGGGTAATATAAGATGTTCTTCCCCATTACTCCATAACATATGTACTTTACCCATGAGTCCCAATCGTCCCAAAACAAGATGTACAAGGATATGACTCGACTTAGCAACCATGTAATCAATTAGATAATTAACTAAGGGTTTAAACAAATAACAATAATGCACTAAAGATGAGTGCATACACGGAAGGCTAAGGCGATTTGGGAGTACATTTAAGTGGGTTGTAACAAATTCTTCCTTTAAGTAAGATGCTTAAAGTTAGAAACGAAAAGATAGGCTCGGAGGGGTGTACTAGGGGTTTCGTGTACTAAAAATGAGTACAACGCTAAGGTGTGGGAAAAATTAGTTGACTTTACTAGCCAAGCAATATGACTTAAATGATTAAGTAATTATGATACGGGTTTGACACAAGGGTGATCCTAATGCCTCTTATCGTGTAGTAAATCCTACTACACGAATGTAGTCTCATTAGCGGTCTCGGGATGCATCACTAACGCAAGTTCTAGAATCTAAATGCTACCGGTACACTCATAAGCACTAATAGTAAATGCTTTTCCTATCAAATCTAAAGGCGAACCTCACATATTTGGGTGAAATTTTTTTTGAATAGTACGGTTTCGTGCTAGTCATACGACTCCTATCCATGAGACGCTTGCTATGGCTAAAGTTTCACTCCTAAATGTTGTAAAAAAATTTAATTTTGGCGCCAAAATTACACTAACAAGTATTTCTCTTAGTTTTATTACACACCTACCATCAAACAAACAAACTCAAGTGAAAGTGTATCCTATAGGGTATCATCATTTACCCTCCCCTTACACTTAGGATGAACATTGTCCCCAATGTTCAATTAAAGAATGTAAAAGTGAAATAGGTAAAAGAATGAAATCAAATACTCCCCTAATTCGTTCGGTGTGGATAGTACGGTAACAAGGTTTGATCTTCCTCCAAGAAAATGAACAATCAAAGCTTCCCTTCCAGAAATATAAATCATCTTCTTGTCATACATAACCTGTTAAACCTGAGAAAACAAACAAGGCAACCTCGCATAAAATCGGTGGTAATCTATATATACTAATAAATCCTAGAAAACAATGTAAGATATAATGCTTGTGGAATGAATGTTTGCAGATTTCCTGGAGTTTATAAAACTTAAAGAATTAACAAAAACTTTAAGACTCTGTTAGAAAAACAAAACTAGCAAAATTTCCAGAATTTTACACATGACGCCATCAGGAATTAATTCCTGACGCCGTCAGAAGTGATCTGCAGAAATTCTTACGTTAAGTTTCCGGAAAATTTCTGGAAAACTTATGTCCTACATCCTGGAAAATCCTGCAAAACATCATTATGACTCGATACAAGCATTTGACTCTAATAAATACGAATATACATGTCCATTTAATATTGTGGAGAATCATGATCGATTTTGTTTCTTAAAAACATATTTGGGGTTTCCCCTTACACTTATCTTTTGCGAAATACCTTTGGATGAAGTTAAGACTAAGTCAAACGACAAAGTAAAGTATTTTCACCATTTTATTTTTGAAACATGATCTACCAACAATAAAAATAAAGCATGCATACGGAAACAAATAACATTCAAACAAATAAAAATCACACAAAGCATGAGTTGCCTCCCAAGAAGCGCTTTTCTTTATTTACGAGTCTTGTAGCTAGACTCAAGGTCATGGGCAATTACGTGACCTCATCGTTGGTTTCACTTTCTAGGTCATCTCCTATATTAGTTTTGTACTCCGGACCTAGCTACAGGCATTCTTTGTAGAAACCAAGTATTCTATTCATAACTTATTCTACTCCTCTACGTCTATCCTCATCATTCCTATAGTAAACCGCTTGTTTGTGTTCCTTTTCTATGTTTGATAGGAGGCAGTATTGTTCAATCTTATAGGGCATTTGGTAAGCAATCTCATCATTCTCTTCCTTGAATCTAACTATCCCTAGAGTCGGATCATAACTCATCTTAGAGGCCTCAACGAATGGTTTCCGAAAACTACTTGACTTAGGCAATCATCTATCACCGGACGAGTATCCTCCACTATCACAAAGTCGGTCTCGTAAGTGAAGTTTCCTACAATTACATGCACTCCTTTCACTCTTCCTACAAAATTACTTATCAAATTCTTACTGGGCATCATCCTATAACCAAGTTGCTTCTTCATTACCCAATTATAATAAGTCCTAGTCATGATGTTTATAGGAGACCTAGGATCGATATAAGCTTTCCATACATGCATATGCCCAATGTTGCATGGTATGTTGATGTTAGAGGGATCACCTACTTTAATAAGGGGTGAACCAAGGATATATGGTGTCTCGGGATCATTGAATAAATCCTTGTGATATTCCTGTTCTTCCTTGGTGTGCAACTTATCAAAGTAATCTTCTACATTTTCTACTTCCTCTAACTCTTCTCCCTTATTAACCTCAACTTCCTTAATTTCATCCCTAGTCTCGGTTTCTATTCCAACTTCATCCTTGTCACTTTCTTCTATATCCTTATCTTTTGGCTTAATAGTGACAACATTGACAAAGTGGACGTGTTTGGATGACGAGGGGTCCTTAATTTGGATTCCGCTATGGGCGTCCCTAGTGTCCTTCCTAGGTGTAGTTAACGCTTGGTTGTTGAGGGCTTTCAACAAGTTGTCAATCTTATTGGTCATCTCCGTTTGTTGTGGATTGAATTCGGTTTCAAACTTAGCTATGCGAGCTTCTTGAGATGCCATAAACTTGGACATCAACCCTTCAGGATTATTGGTACTACCATAGTTATTAGAAGGATTGTTGTTGAAAGTACAGTTGGAGGGTGGACCGTTTGGTTGGTAACGATTAGGCGGGTTGGAAGAATTGTTTTGGTTTTGTTTCCACCTAAGGTTCAGGTGATTTTTCCAAGAAGGGTTGTAGGAATCACTGTAAGGGTTTGGCTTGGGTTTGAAAGTGTACTACTTATCTCCCGCTTCGTTGGTACGCGAAGATGCGTAGTCCGCAAAAGCTGTTCCGGGGAGTTCCACGCAATCATGAGTGTCATGGGGAGCACTACATAATTCGCATGAAGAAGTGATTTTGTTCACTTGGCTTGAAGGCTTAGGAGCTTCGTAAGATTTCATGAGAAACTTGACTTGGTCCTCAAGTTTCATGATCCTACAGTCAGGAGTGCTAGAATTGTTCGAAGGCAAAGATATTGCCTTGAACGTTTTGTTCAAATCACGGGGATCATTCCAACTTTCGTTGTCATAGAGAGCAAGATCTTCTATGAGTTCCCATGATTCTTCCGCACTTAGATCACGTAGCTTACCACCGACCGATTGGTCAATGGTTCGCCTTGTGGAGAGATCGATATAGTCATAGAAGATTTGGACTTGGAGCCAAAGATCTATGCCGTGATGAGGGACTTTTTGGAGTAAGTCCTTGAAACGAGTCCATACTTCATATAGAGTTTCACTTTGACGTTGTTGGAACATCAAGATATCATTTCTAAGCTTGGTAATTCTCCCCGGTGGGAAAAATTGAGCAAGGAAACGAGTGGTGAGATCATCCCATGAGGTGATGGATCCCGCGGGTAAACGTTCAAGCCATTGCCTAGCTTGATCACGTAGAGAGAATTGGAATAGGCGTAATCGGGTCGACTCTATAGTTGTAACATCAAGGTCTATAGAATCTACGATTTTAAGGAAATCCTTGAGATGTTGGTTATCTTCGGAACGAAGTCCATGGAATGCACATCCGCTTTGCACCAACCGAATGGTGTCGGATCGCAAGGGGGACACATTGGCTCCTTGGGTGAGCTCAATAGTGTTTCGATAGCCTTGGTGGCTAGGACAGGAATACTCTCCTAGGGTTCGGGGCCTAAGAGGTTGATTTGCTAGTGGCAGGTTTTGTTGGTGGTTTTGTTGTGGTGGGTTGATGGGTTCAAAGATGTTACCACCTTCCATGATGTCGGATGGTAAAGATTACGAACAAAGACACAAAGAAATAGATAGACTAAAGAAAACCTAAAAATAAAAATAAAATCTTACTAGAAAGGAATCTAGCAAGTAGACCTAATAAAAAGAAATTCTAACATAGACAATAACTATTCCCCGGGCTGCGGCGCCAAAAACTTGATGCGTGGGAATTGCAATAGGTTTTACCTCTCGAGGGATCTCGAGAAGCTTACAACCCCCACCAGGCAGTGTACCTGATCGTTGTAGTATAGTATAGTGACAAGTACCGGGGGATTGATCGTTCAACTCAGGAATAGTGTCGCTAGGATTAGAAAGCCTAAAAACTAGGTCTAGAGGTGAGGGATGATTCTTTTTGTATTTTTATAATTTTATGAAAACAATTAAAATCGCGGGTTTTTTTGGAAGAGTGGGTGGAATTAGTTGCTAGTCAACTAACCCAATAACTAAAATGCAATCAAAATAAAATAACAAAAATGTGAATAAATCTAATTAAATTAATGGTGTGAACAATAAATGGGAAAATTGTGTTTACTTAGATTTCATTACTCCCTAGATATCTTTTACAGGTTGATAGTTTGTTACAGTTGCGTGGATGATGGGTTATATTCCTTAATATCATTCGTGGGGTGGCGTACGTACTTCCCCAACTCTATAAGCTCCTACTTCACTCCTATGTCGAGCCTGCAACAAGCTTCTAACATGGGATCACTAGAATTCACTCATGCATTAAATACAACCATAAAAACCTAGTACGCATTGGTTCATGTTTTTTAAGACGTTCAAGCATGTTACCCTATGGAAGTCTGCCAGTTTTCTTAAGCCTAACATCGAAATCATTCATCCGTAACAACTATAAACAAGCAATCAACCCATAATCAACATCTAGGTTTCACTACATCTAAGCAAACACACAAAAGATCTAGCCTAGCATGTTAAAATCAAGACAAGCGTAAGATATATTCAAACAATACATAAACATATTGAATGAATTGAAAGGATACTTATCTTAATTGAACATGAAAGATTTCAAAGGGTAAAAACCCTTGAAAATACTGATAAAATCGTGCTAGGGTTTCTCCAAGTTATCCCTCTAATTGTCCTCTTTTAATGAATGAAAATTACAAAACTATATATAGATTTTCCATCGTGACGGCGTCAAGAAGAGAAATCTGACGCCGTCAACTCGCTGCCCATAATAATATCGGATTGCCTAGATCCAGATCTGACGCCGTCAAGAGCAAATTATCTCTTAGCCGTCACGTGTAATGGGACCATGACGGCCTATGGTGACGCCGTCATGCCCCTTAGTGTAAAACTCTCTGGACCGTCACGGACTCTATCCACTTCACCTCTTGTAATACTCTTGACGCCGTCATGTAGAACTTGGTGACACCGTCAGGTACTGTTCCCAGCAAGGAAAATTAAGACTTTGCTATTTTCTTCACTTTTATGCTCCAAAAACGTCCAAAATGCTTCCTTTTCCAGAATTCACTCCAAAAGTACCTAAAATCACAAAAGGAACGATTTAGGGCAATATTTGATCAAATAAATTCAATTCCAGGCTTAAATGACCCCCTAAAAACGGATCATTTTTCGCCTCATCAGCATGCATACAAAATGAACAATAAATAACTGAACTTCCAATATGAAATACCTAATATCACGAATAATAACGTTGCGAACAGTCGAGTTAACATTTGCAGTATGACCAGTCTTTTTCATTAAAGGACCCCATTCAGTAAGTATACCAATGACATCTACATAGTATTAAAGTGGTCATTATCATTGAAAAATAAACATTTATACAGATCAAAATATATAATATAATAAATATAACTTGCCTGTAAGGTACTTGTCACTGTTATAGCGATCCTTAAGGTTGTGAAAATCAACAAACTCAAACAAATACCGAGGAAAAGAACTCAATGGAATATAAGAAGCCAAAACTCTTGTGTATGAAGAGAACAACACAAACACTTCACGTTCAAGAGGCCTAAACAACGTTTTGCCATACGAAATAACTCTGAACTTGGTAATCTGATACACACATCCCTCCTAAAGAAGCTTTTCAAATTTTGGAATTATATTTACAGGGATCTTTGCATGAATCAAACCTCACTGAATTTAAAATGGAATAAAGAACATATGTTAATGTAAAGCTAATAAAAACTAACTAAAGTAATATAAGGAAATATACTTACACGCTCATCGACAAACACACAGTCTAGAGAAAGTAACTAGTTTGTTTTAGGGTTAAATGGTCTAAATATCCGAGTAACCATAACGTTGATCCTCCACATGTCAGTAAATGATGCCTTCAGATCAGAGATATGGTGATAAAATCCAGTCATTATGAACCACGAACAACTGAAAAATAAAATTTGTCAGATTTATTAACAAACATTAAATAATAAATACGTATAAACACTTATAAATGCAAATGTCTAACAAATATATAATAACCAATTCCTAAGTTAACTATCAAATTTCAAACAAAATTCATATTTCAAATAACATAATAATTACCTCTATACAAACCATAGAACACTTCTTTATAAACCACATCTTTGGTAAGGTTATTATCACAAAGACCTTCATTGTCAATATAAAAACGGAGACCAGATCGAGATGTAACTCGGGAAGCAGCCACATATAGTTGACCATGAGTAAAGACTGGTTTGGAAAGAAAAGCACATACATTATTGAATGTTTGACCTTGACTTTTGTTAATAGTCATAGCAAAACAAACTTTGACAGGAAATTGACGACGTCTAAACTGAAAAGGCCATGACGAATCAGTTGAAGTCATATCAATCCTGTGTATTAGTACTTTATCACCTACATGACTACCAGTTATAATTTTTGCTTCAATAAGCACACACTCAATCTTAGTTACAATCAACCGCGTCCCATTACACATACCACGTTGCATATTAAGATTACGCAACAAAATAATGGGAACACCAACTTTAAGCTCAAGCTTATGATTAGGAATGCCAGAAAAGTGCAATGTATTCAAAAACTCTATAGGATACATTATCTGCATTTCTTCCAAATTGTTGGTGGTTGGACATATACTGTCAGCACTGTATAACTCATGAAGGTCTCCAGGTATTTTTTCAAGAACATGCGAATTGATGCCATCTACAACATCATTGGTTGAACAAAGAATGCAACGTTCTTTCAGGTAATTTATATCGTCTAATTTATTAATCAAATCTGGAAACGTGTGACCAACAACAGAATTTATAGGATCAGCAGATACAGGAATCAAAAGATCATCAGGAATGGTTATCCAGGTAGCTTCATCCTCACCATCAAGTGCAATAGCAGGAACCTACCATCACCCATAGCCAACAACCAATCAGTAAACAGCCTCAACTGTTCAACATCTACATCAACAAGTGTTGGATCACGCAACCGCATATTTATGGATAACTCATACACCGTACAATGTCTCCATATACAATCTGATTTGTTAACAGCTACCGTTACAACATCACATCTACTACCATTAGTAATAACAGGAAGAATCTGCCTAAAATCACAACCTAGAACCACAACCTTGCCACCAAATACTCTCTTATCAGCAGGTCTTTGCAAATGTCTGATGAGGCGAAAAATGATCCGTTTTTAGGGGGTCATTTAAGCCCGGAATTGAATTTATTTGATCAAATATTGCCCTAAATCGTTCCTTTTGTGATTTTAGGTACTTTTGGAGTGAATTCTGGAAAAGGAAGCATTTTGGACGTTTTTGGAGCATAAAAGTGAAGAAAACGGCAAAGTATTAATTTTCCTTGCTGGGAACAGTACCTGACGGCGTCACAAGCTTCTTCATGACGGCGCCAAGAGTAATACAAGAGGTGGAAGTGGATAAAGTCCGTGACGGTCCAGAAAGTTTTGTGCATTGGAGATGACGGCGTCACTCAAGGCCGTCACGTGTAAAATTAAAGAGTGATGGCCTAGAAAATTTTCTGAAGGCATCACGTAGGCCGTCATGTGTTAACTTGTCAAAACTTGCGCGAGAAGTTGCTGATATTGTTTTGGTCATAACTTTTACATACGGACTCGGATTTAGGTGATTCAAAAGCCCACGCGAAGAGGACGAAGAAATCTACAATTTGGTGAAGAAAAATTGGTCATGACGCCGTCACTCTTTATGGGGTGACGCCGTCAAGCCTTGCCGACAGAAAACTTGCCTATAAATATAACATCATAACTTCACTTTTTGTAAGCCCTAAACCCTAAGGTCGATTCCTGGGTTTAGGTAGGTGTTTTTCCAGCAACTCAGAGGGTTTCAATCACTCCATAAACATCTTGTAATGGTTTGTTGATTCTATCTTAATTATGTTTTCTATTATCATTGTTGTTTGCTCTTCTTTGATGATGATTTGCTAATTCACCTTGTGTCTACTTATGATTGTGTGAAACTTGTATATAATTGATTAGATCTTATTGATTCCTTGTTGATGTTTGTGTCTATCTTCATCAATTAGGGTGTGACACTTCGATAGGTCTAGTTGATTTAGCTTATAATTCTTGATTCCTATTGTATCTTGTTTGGTTGATTGTATTCGATGTTAGGATTAAGAAAACTGGCAGACTTCCATAGGGTAACATGTTTGAACGTCTTAAGAAACATGAACCAATGCGTACTAGGTTATTATGGTTGTATTTAATGCATGAGTGAATTCTAATGATCCCATGTTAGGAGCTTCTTGCAGGCTCGACATAGGAGTGA
This sequence comes from Artemisia argyi, assembly GCA_030686995.1. NCBI lineage: Eukaryota > Viridiplantae > Streptophyta > Magnoliopsida > Asterales > Asteraceae > Artemisia > Artemisia argyi. Next base: position 15,297,269 of record CM060689.1, on the reverse strand, counting down.
AGTAGGAGCTTATAGAGTTGGGGAAGTACGTACGCCACCCCACGAATGGTATTAAGGAATACAATCCGTCAATTAAAACAAGGTGTGACAATTCAATAGGTAGAATTGGATAGCTAGCAAGGAGTAACATATCATAGGTAGACATGCTTCACTTACCTTGTAGAACCCTAGTTTATTTTCCTACACATTAGTTTAATTAGTAGCTTTTGGGTTAGTTGATTAGCAACTAATTCCGCCCCTTCTTCCAAAACCCGAGATTTTCACTTGCTTTTCATAAAATATAAAAACACAAAAAGAATCATCTTCACCCTTAGACCTAGTTAGATAAATTTCAATCCTAACGACACTATTCCTGAGTTGAATGATCAATCCCCCGGTACTTGTCACTATACTATACTACAACGATCAGGTACACTGCCTGGTGGGGGTTGTAAGCTTCTTGAGATCCCTCGAGAGGTAAAGCCTGGTGCAATTCCCACGCATCAATGTCCCGAAATGTTCGATCAACAGCTTCAAAAGCATGTCGATGTTGTAAAGGTGCTTCATCCCAAATGATTAGTTCAGCTACCCTTATTAATTCAGCAAGATCAGATGTTACATCAATTGCACAACATGAATCCTTGTCAAGATCAAGCGGAATACGAAACCTGGAATGGGAAGTACGGCCACCAGGCAATAGCAATGAAGCTATTCCAAACGAAGCAACTGACAATACAACCTTTCCAGAAGAACGTATCTTGGATATAATTGCCCTCCACAAAAATGTTTTACCAGTACCACCACATCCATAAACAAAAAATACACCACCATTCCGTGCAGATACAGATTGCATGATACTATCGTAAACATACTTTTCTTGATGATTCAATCCAGAATACAACTGTTTAGATAGATTAATTTCCTCATAAATGTTATACATTCTTTCAGCTCCAATCAATCTATTACCAGCTATATTAAGAATTAAAGGATCTATCTGGGGAAGTTCCGTAAAGTCAGACAAAGATTTATTGTTGGAATTCAACACTTCATCAATTTCAAGCAGTGTGTAATTTAAAATTTCCTCGTCAGCGAAACAAATATTCGGATTTTGAAGGTGACAACGTTGACTGTGCACAACATCAGGAGCTAAAAATGGCAACAAAGATCTAAAAAACTGACCAACATCAGAAACATCGCAGAAAAGCAATATAGACACAAACAAATCAATCAACTGATGGCCTCGCTGCCATCGAGATCCACCACGTATAGTATCAACCCATTCAGTATCATCACCTAGCAAATGATACGCATTACATGCAGCCATGTAATTTGGATATAATACATCATCAACAGTACAAATTTCCTTGAACTCTCGCACACCACGCACAATATTTAGCAACATGCGTAAGTAAAACTTTTCACCCATAGTCGGACTTACATAGTAAATGCAACCTATACATTTACCATTCTTCCGCGGCTTCCATGCTTTTATATCATCATGCCATGTAAACATGCTAGGGTATTGAACATACGTAAGATGACGACCTTCAGGGTATAGCTGATTAGCAACCATCCATTCGGTGAACTTTGTCTTAGACAAAGAACTCCTCTCTGCAACAACTTCAGCATCATCATCGTCTCTAAAGTAAACTCTATTACAATTTTCCTCATGAAAAGGAAGCCTCTCAACCACAATAGACCGATAATGCAAGTCAAAATTCATAATTTTATTGCATGCTTCACAGGCAGAAATATAACGGCAATTGAGATATTCCTCAATATCATTATCATTGTTTAATAAGGACTGATAATGTTCGGCGACTATCGCTATCAGATTCTATAGCAACTGTTGACCGGTCTGAACCCTTGGTTATATAACTAAAAAGATACTTCACAAGTGATCCTTGATTACACCATTCAACATTAATGTGACAGTTGTATTTAACCAAAAGATTCCTGTTATGTGGAACAACATAACGATTATCAAGCATTATATTACGACTGCCAACATTAGCTTCCCTTCCATCATTTGGCCGAGCATAATGAGGCCAACCCTGAGGTGAAATAAACGTTGACTCACAATAACTTCTAGGAAATCCTTTGGTACATACACCTTTGTCCATACATGAACTATCACTTGCGTATGCTCCACAAGGCCCATGCATCATGTGAGAACGAACAGCTTCATACCCAATAGGATCATCATCCTTGGAAGGAAGACCAGCACATATAAATTTATCAATTTTATCAGGAGACGATAACTTATCTTCATCATGTAAAAATATGATGATATGACAATGAGGCAAGCCACGTTTTTGGAATTCAACCGTATAAATTACTGAAAACATCAAACTGAAAATGAAAAAAACGTATAAGCAAATAACAATAAAACAATAATTGAATATAATATACAAAAATTATAATATATATATATATACATATATATATATATATATATATATATATATATATATATATATATATATATATATATATATATATATATATATATATAAAAGATGTTAAAAGACTCACAAGCTTTAACACGACTGAAAAAGTGCTTCTTCTTAATGTCTTTAATAAGTTCATCCAACTTAATCTTAAACACCTTTGTAATAACATCTGGTCTGTCATTAGGATGCTGGCCAGGAATATGAGATTCAACATGATGCTCAATCTCAATCCAACGCGGGTTGCATGTCATTGTTACAAACAAATCAGGTGGTCCAGCCCAACGACAAATTGCCATTGCATCGTGATACTGTTGAATCATATGACGAGGACCACCTGTAAAAGATGAAGGTACAACAACTCGCCGACCTACATGCTCCAAATTTGTCTCACCATTTGTAATCCGATCTTGCAATCCATTATATAGTTCTGAATGAATAGTAGACTGGTTTTTCTTATACCACTCTAAATCATGATCCAGAATAGCTGTGTAAGCATCAACTATATACGTGTGAAACAAACGACCACCCTTGTGTAATATCGGATTTTCAATATCTCGCTGATGTAACCGAAAACAATAATATTCTCGCAAGCTAACATTTTTTCTCAAACTCTTCCATGATGGAGGAACATGAAGTGGTATATCCAAGTGGAATCCATCTTCACCATATGGAAAAAGCAACGGATATTGCAAATCCATAAAACTTGGATGTAACTCAGAAATACGCTTGACATCATTGGTAAGCCTATCTTCTACAAGAATATCCCGACAATCAGTTGGATTACCATCACCAGGTATAAGAGCAGCAACTTCATAAACAGTTGGCAAATTGTACTGTCGCTGTTCTCGCCTTCTAGTTCCTATCAAACGGAGAGTCACAGGCTGTCGAGATGATTCTGAAAAACGTTCTCTTGCCATACGAAAAGCCTTGACTAAAGGATTGTGACAATCAAGCATAGATGTCAACTCCTGAACTAACGAACGAAGAATTACATCTTCAGAACTATTAGAAAGGCGATGGTTCAATGCAAAAAAACGATTCTCTATTTCATTAAAAGTATCGTATATATAAAGCTGAGCAAATCTTGGACGACCATCAGCATGAGTAGGCAGCAAACTTCCAATACGATGATGATTATGACCATTAAGACGAAAAGTGTAAGGTCCATGAACATCATTAATGTCTCTATTAATACGACCACCAGTAGATGTAAATGCAAACATTGAATTTATAAGCTTTATATGTTTCCTGAATATTTTTGCTCGTCTTCCACCATTGTAGGAATACAATTCGTTCAAAATATCAGGTGGATCTTTAATATAATCAAGCCTTACTTTCCCATCACCACAATATACTGAAAATTTGGGATTTACAGGATTGTAAGATTTTATGGTCCGTTCTTTGTACCACAAAACTGCTTGACAATGTTCACATCTACGGTCTGCAACACCACAATCCGAGCTCGAAAACGAAGCTGGAAAGACATATGGAGAAAAAAAAATATGTAAACACAAACATTATTGTGGTATAAAAAATAATAAACACAAAAAATGATTGATGCTTACAATCAAGAGAGACACTGCTATCAGTATCAACAAATGAACCATTAGAATTTGTCATCCGTGTAGATGGTGTAGACGTTCTTGATACACGTCTGGGTCGTCTTATAGTCGTTTGAGTTATTGAAGAAACATTTGACAAATTAACATCATGACCATTATCAACGTTGATGGACCGTGAAGAACAAAATGCCGCAGATGTTTGAGGGGTAGCATATGATACATGGTCTGAGTTTAAAAAAATATATATAACATAAGTAAAAAATATATAAAATAAATTTAAAAAAACGTAAACAAACAAATAAATAAAGACAAACCCGAAGACGTTGTAACGGTTGGTATGTTTGGATGAGTTGGGGAAATGACATTTGTCGAATGAAAAGAAGTTCCATTATGATGCACGATCGTTCTAGAAGAACTATGTGTCCGTCGAATTTCAGAAAATGGAGTTGAAACATTATCTGAAATAAAAAAAAAAATAATAATAATAAATAGAAAAAATTAAAAAAAAAAAAAAACAAACTATAAAATCAAAAAAAAACTAAGATTAAAATATTAATTAATACTCCATAATAAAGTATATAAATAATATATACAAACCCGAAATAAGAGTTGAAGCAAAATTATTGACAGAAGGATTTGTAAGACATTCTATGTTTCCACTTGATTATGTCCCACCAAGAGTCACATTACGACAAATAGATCGAAAATTCTCATTAGAAGTATGCCTCGTCAAACCAATAGCTTGTCTTGGTAACAATACACCATCCAGTTGAGTTTGTGATTGAGTTAATTGAGACAAATCACCAGATGAAGGATATGTTTGAGACAAATCACCAGCACGACATGACCGTATAGTAGTCCTACTACCATTATTTGCACGTGAGATATCACCTAAACGTCGACGACCACGACAACTCCGGGATGATGTATTTTGAGACAGCCTCATGTACGAAGGATCACATTGATAAACGTTTGTAATATCATTAAGAACATTAGAATTTGCAGTTGAGAAATTAGAACTATTTCTCACATTATAAGATGAACTATTCATATTACCATTTAGATGAATATTGGGGTTGATATTTTCTACTGAATTATTCATTTTTAACTGCAAGTATATATAAAATATGGCAAAGGTCAATAAAATGCACATTGGACAAAAACGAAGAGTAGCAATAAACAAAATCCCTATTAGAAAAGATGTCAATAACTATTCAACCTAATTAATAGCGCTTAGATATTAGTAAATACTCTACCTAACAGCTAGTAACAGCTAACATAAAAAAAAATATATACCTATGCATAGTCAATTTAGTCAAAATATATAAACACATTATTTATTCAATCCAGACAATCACTATGAGCATAAGAATGATCAATTTAAACAAATTATTTTTTCAAGCACTTGATAGAAAATTCGAAACAACACAAATAAATTCAAATAAAACCATATTCCAAAGATATCAAAAGTCACATATTCTATACACAGAAGATTCCTAAACTCATATAATGATAATAAACAATGACAAAAATAATGAACTACGAACCTTTACAGGATGAGGAATAATCAGCAGAGAAAAGTTGAAAAAAACACACAAACCACCAATAATACCTGAAACCAATCAACAGATAAATAACTAACTTGGCACGTACATTGGAATGATAAAATATATAAAACAATTACTTACTAATGAAACTATACAGATCTAGAGTACAAAGAAAAACTATGGAGTTATGATTACGAATCTGAAGTGAGTATATAATATTTGTAACTGACATATGACTATTAAAAACAAATACAAAACATATACTTAGTGGGGAGGTTGCAAGCTGAAAACGGTTACAAAAACAAATATGAAACTACACCCGCTAAAATTCAAATTTTTTTACAAACTTTTAGATTTTATTTAGGTTCAAAATATATTTATGCGGAAAAAAATGGATCAGTGTACAAATTTGCCATCAGCATCGTATTAACTTTCTTCAACAACTGTTACCCAAGTTAAACTTTTTATTGTACACTTTTAATGAATAAAAATCCAATTTTTGGAAAGGGCATAGTTGACAATTTAAATAAGAGTTTAATATTGGAAGACATGTAATATAATAATGATCAATGAATTTAGCTTTGTATATATAGGATGGACTTGTATATGGATAAATTTAAGCATTATTATTGAATAAGCTTTGTGAATTTGCATTCCTTATAAATTATAGTTTGTCCAAAAAAATTTATAGTAAATTACACATTAAAATATAGGTTACATAAATACTGAAATAACATTAAAATCATACATAAACGGTTACATGAACATTAAATTAAACATAAGATTACAAAATCATAAATTAAAGACATAGTACATAACATAAACTTTTGCAACAACTAAAATAAGAACAACCCAAAACAAATAAAACAAAATGAAAATACGATTAGCATTAGTTAACATAAAATTTATTCGTCTTCATCTTCAATTGCTTCATCCAAAACTCCATAAAACTTTCCACGAACTGAAGAGTTTTCAGTTTTTTTTTTATTGTTTAATAGGAGGCATATCTCCAGAAAAAGGATCAGAATCATCATCAGATATAACAATGACTTCCTTTACACCAACAATTTCAACATCAGAGTCACATGACACATGATTTTCTTTCACATCTCCAGCTTGTTCATCCTTAACTTCTCCATCTTTCTTATCCTTGACATCATAGAGATCATTCATAGGATCAATAGCAGCTTCAACAAAAGCATCAGCTTTTAGAGCAACACATGCAAACTCGACATCTTCATCAGTGACAAATACCTTTGGATCACCATCTGTAACCGCCTTATAAATATCATCTTCAGAACCAAACATGTTCCCCTTAACCTGGGCCAAATGAACGTAATTCTGAATCTTGGTAACATTAGATTTTCTAGCAGAATTTAGGATAATTTCATCAAGCTGAAAATATAACAAAAAACTATAAGTTACTTTTTTACAAAAGAAATAAGTTAGTAATGATTTATAAAATAAAAATAAAATAAATTTAAGAATATAACCTCCTTCTCCAAGAAGGTTTTTTCCATATCAGCATTAACACCCAAGTTAGGATATGGAATTGTCAAAGATTCAATGTCATTATCAGCTTTTGACTGAACGGTATCTTGACTACTCATATACTCCATCTCATCCTGGTTTAAGAAAAAAAAAAAAAAAAAGAAATCAAAAAATCAGATGATAAACAATGAAGAAAAATAGTAAAACATACAATATATCATACACTTCCATAAAAGTCAATGACACTGTCAAAAGAAGGCAAACTGTTATTAGAATTCTGGTGGCCTGCCATTGCAAAAGAGCAAATCTGAAGTATATGAGAAACGTTTTAAATTTATTTGGAAGATAAATGTTTTATGAAAACTTGACTATATTGGAAGATGAATCATCATTTTATAAGAGGTATGCTGAAATAACCGCACTATGCAGTTATAAAAAAATAACTGTACACACTAATTTAAAAAATTCAAAAAAACACAATATTCCTAACATTTCGTAAACATATAAATTATAATCACCATATTAGAGCTCCATGATAATGTAACTGTCAAAAGGAACAACCACCATAATAAGGATTCAATCAAAACAGCATCGTTAGAATCTTTTATATAATAAAACAAAACCTCTAGTGGGGACTTTCGTATTTCAAAAAAAAAGATTATTTCCTTATTAAGTAATATTTTAATTAATTATTGTTTTTAATTTATAAATTTCTAAATTCGTTTTATTGATATACTACACAAGTAGAAGATAAATACAAAAAATATAGATAAGATGCAACTAATAATAGGATTAAAGTTTTTAAATGATTATCTTTAATAATAAAAAACTATAATTAAAAATCATAAATAATAATAATAATAATAATAATAAATTATTTATTTTTTAATAAATAAAAATATGTTATTCAAAAAACTTTAAAAAAAACCCGCGCGTGCGCGGGCATTATAACTAGTACATACAATAACAATATATATATATATATATATATATATATATATATATATATATATATATATATATATATAATAAAAATGTCTAAAATAAACAACCTTACAGAATTACAACATAAAAGCGTTGATGATCCTAGTTCTAGAGAGCTATGAGACATTGGTCAGACCACTTAATATATCACGTATTGCAACTAATAGCAGATATGAACGACACATCAAGTAGTCTAACCAAATCTCATAGCTCAACTTGAACATGATATCCATGCGAAAAGTACGTAACAAAAAATGGATTTATTATATATATATTTATACAAAAAAGTACCACAATTAGAGGACGACTAAACCTTCTCATACATTAAAACCGGAACAAACTTCCGTTTTATTATACGAATTCAAACTGTATATCTTCCTTATATTTCTCAAACACTTAATCTGAAACCGCCATTTTCGAGATCCCAAATAATACAACTGCCAAATGAACAGCAACAATAATAAGCAAATTATTCAAGCCCATTAAAAAAAATATAATTTTAACAATATGTTGAATCCTCAAAATGACGTATGTTATAGTTTAACAATAATGTACATCATTTAGAGAGTTCACCATAGGAATGAGCAACAGCAAAAAAATATATAATATTTAACATTGTGGTTTGCATGCTGAATTAGTAATAAAACATGAGTTTATCACAAAGGTGTTAATATAAATCCAATAATTGAAACCGTTCCAGATGATGAAACGATTTAAATAGTTACTTTGTATATGGACAAACAGCATAATCATCAACAATTACACTTTTTTTTATAAGAACAACTAATTGAATCATTTCAGAATCTGGAACGGTTAAATTCTAGAATGAAATATCAACAACTGAGTCATGATTAACACGAATCTTATCATTAACTTCAGCACATAAAGAAACAATTAAATTACAAATTTCAGCATCATGTTAAATTAGAAAAATAAATTAAAATATAAAATTAACATTACAATCTGAACGTAAACGGTTAGATAAAGTCATAAAGAAAACGATACATAGATAAACACTTGAAATAATAAACATTACAATAAAACAAAAAACATTTTTACTCATCTTCTTGTTCAACATCTTCATCCAAAACAAATGGAAGTGCTATGGGACTGATTGTATGCTTTTTTGGACGCTTAAAGAAGGAGATGTCAGCAGAAAATCGTTCATCATGAAAAACTTTTCCATTAGAGTTTTTAACACAAATAATCTGAAGATCATCATCGTCACTCATACTGGTGTCATCAATTAGCAATTTCTCAACAGATGAAGGGCCTTTCTTAACAGCATCAGAATCATTATTAATAGTAGATTCTTTAACAGAAACTACATTAACCATTTCTTCATCTAAAACAGTCACCTTCTTAAAAGCATACTCTACATCAGCATCAGCATTCAAACGAACCTAAAAAAAAAATAAAAAAAATAAATAATAAATAAAATAGAATAAAATAAAAATAAAAAAAATTAAAACATTACTTATAAATTAGCATTAAACAATTATATAAATAAAAAAAATAAAATAAAAACCAACCACATTTTTAGGAGCAAACTCAACATCCTCATCACAAAAGAACTGACTACGTTCAATCATTTCATCATCTGAAACAGGCCCCTTCTTAGAAGCACACTGAACATCAACGATCGGAGCGCACAAGTTATGAATACCTTCAGCATCAACATTCACACCAACCTAAAAAAGACAAAAAAATACTTAAATTAAAACAAATTAAAACAGTACTTATAAAATTAGCATTAAAACAATTATATAAAAAAAATAAATAAATAAATAAAAGAAAAAAACAATCACATTTTTTGGAGCAAAATCAACATCCTCATCACAAAAGAACTGACTACGATCAGCACCAACTAATTTAGCCGGTTTGTTTTCAGAACGGTCTGCATCAAAAGTTTCAATCTACAATTAAAAACAAAATTAAATCAAATTAATTATTTTATTATGACAATATTATACATCACTTAACAATATATCTTATAAAAAAAATATAAAAAAAAATTGTCATAGTAATAACCTTATCAGCATCAATATGATGATGTTCAGAATCAGCAACAACAATTGTTTTATATGCGTTTTCATCAGCACCATTCAATCCTACCTACAAATACATACAGTATTAACTATTATTTATACAATAACAACAAAATAACCCATCATTCAAAAGGATATCAACATTATTAACGTTTACCTTATTGGAAACAAACTGAACTTCACCATCAGCATTAACGTCAGGTTTGGAAACACTGTCATCACTCAAATAAGAATCCTGAAAATAAACAAAATAAGTGATTAAAACAATATAAACAATTAAAGATGGAATAAAAACAAATAAAATAAATAGCATTGATCAAACAGACATACACAATCAACCACAATGTATGCCGAACCAAAAGAGTTGTTGCTTGCCATTGGATAGAGAGAAACTTAAACCTGGGAAATCTAAATGTTTAAGGAATGAGTATTTGGATTGATGATTAAAGGGGGTATTTATAACAAAGAAACAAACTGTCAATCAGAAATTTGAAAAATAACTACACCCGCTCTAATTTGAAATAAAAGTTGCAGTTATTAACCTTTTCCATGGGCGCCAAACTTAAACATACTTCTCTGCATGAAACTGAAATTTCAAATAAGCAGTTGTAAGTTGTAAGCAGTTTTTTTTCATCCAACGCTTCAGATTTCATGAGATTACATCAACGGTTAAAACTGAAAGTTGAATTAAAGCGGCCAGAATTAAAAGTTGGAAGATCGAACGGCCTAGAAGACTGTCAAGTGTCCCCATGAAAATAGGACTCGGGCAACAATAAAGGTTAATCTATAATAATATATAAAGTAAAAACCCATACTCTTTAAAAGTCAAAAAATAACAAAACTATAAACTTTTATTATTGATCCATTTTATAAACAAGCTCCGCTCCGATTGGTAGCTCCCATCGTCGCCAAAATCTCACCGGCAGCCATGTAAGTTTGTTAATAGAATATGTTTGCTTGATTTCTTTTGTGAGACCGTGTGGGGTGTTTGGACAATTGGACCTCAGGACCTACATCTGTAAACGGATGAATTAGTTATTGTGTTTTCATGTTTTTTTTTTTTTTTTTTTTTTTTTTTTTTTTTTTTTAATAGTTTTAGGGTGATTTACGGTGTGTACAAAAGGTGTTTGATGAAATGTCTATTAGAGAGAATTATACTTTGTTATACTGCTGATGTTGCCTATTGAGCACTTTCATGTTACCCGTTATGTATTTCCTTGAATAGGAAACTTACAGCCTAAGTGGTAGAGATTTGGATCCATTTACAGGCTGGAATAGATGACTTATCTTTCTAAATGAGAAAGCATTGTTCTCATTGTCAATGTAGCACCTTTTCAAAAGACATTTGTTCAATGTGCACCCCCAATATTCTGTTTGTGTGCTCTGCTGGTGCATAATGGAACTTGTCGATGGACTTGATATGCTCCAGATAACTTGCATAATCAATAATGTCTTGTGTTTTCTAGCCATTAATCCCCTCTGTGAGTTATATTGCACCAGGTGTTACAAAAGTGTTTTTTTTTTTTTTCATCAATTTTGACTTTGTCCGGAATGAGTCTAATGCACTACTATAGAATTATATGATTCATACCCAACACGAGAGTACATACGCTGGTGGGCCTCTTAGTGGAAATAGAAAGCAGAAATAGTAAGAAGCTTAAAAAAACATAGGAATGCAACATTTGTGTGTGTGTATTTTTTCAATTTGAGTCGGTCTCTTAAAGTTACAGAAAAATGTATCCAACCCATTAGGCTTGTTTTTATCTATGTTCACTATTTAGAGAGTGACAAAAATGATTTATCAATGATTTGTTATTGTTGTGACTGGTGACAGTTGGGATAAATGGGTGACTGCTGACTGGTTAATGAAAACCACTGAAGAAAACACTAACACAAACACAGAAAGCACTTGACAAGAAACAGGGTGTAGATAAGAATCCGAAGCTCGAACCAGACAAAGCCTAAAATATCTAAAGGTATTCCATTGCTCTGTCAGTATATCACATCTTGTTGCCCAAAGTAGTTCAATCATTACTTTTCTTTTATCCATGAAAAATGACTATATGTTAGATAAGTCTATGGCCTTTAATGGAGCATGAGAACTTTTTAGCTGTTCAATGAATATAATGGAAATTTTATGTTTTCATATCAAGGTGGATAAGGAGGATGCCAAGAGCAACGGCATATCCTTTAACCATGGACAATAACATTGTTAAACTAAATGCTTATTGCTGATCGGTAAAATTGATAAACAATAATCGGCAATAACATAGTCAAACTAAATTGCATTACTTTTCGACTTTCTGGTTCTTAATCTATTTAGACCTCTGCTAATTGTTTCGATCATGGTAGGATCAATACTGTGAAATGTTACTCTGGTATATTGCCTATTAACTGAGTGTTTGATGTCTTTTGGGATGCATGACCTGACCTGATAGCAGTGAAAATCTCACTTTCCCTCTATATTCTTTTGACAGTTTATGTTCTGCTATTTTTGTTGAGTGCGCAAACTTGAAAAAGCAGTTGCAGCCTTAAAAACATGAGTTATAATGGTATGTTCTTTTGACAGTTTATGTTCTGCTATTATGGTTGCTCATTAAGATAACACATATTAGACATTTGGTTATAGTATTTTGCACCTTTTTAGAGATTAATCTCATTTTTTTAATGGCATGTTATTGTTATGTAAATCTTAGGTATAATTTGATTTTGAATTTGAAGACGACTTGACGATAAATACATCTACTGATAGGACCCTCACCAGGTATATGAATATGACTATTTTCCTTCTGTGGAACTTGTGAAATAAAAACGAAATACTAAAAATTTAGATATGATTAAAATTGATCAATATTTCTTTCGACCCATTTAATATGTTTCATAAGCTTAGTTTAGGTTTACCAAAGCAATTATGACAAATGTTTAATTATATGAGCTGCTAAAATTAATGCTGATACGTACATATTAGGATTGTTACTGGTTTTCCTCATCTGCACCCTCAATAACGGGTAGATATAGACACATTTTAGTTACAATTGCACCATAGGTTAGTAGTTGGCGCGACATTTATTAACTTGGTTGAATAGGTATTCGAGTCCTTGCAATTACCTCTTCGCTTATTTTAGATCTTATGCCTTTTTTTATCCTAAAATCCAAGTCTGCGACAGTGTTTGGTATAAAAGAAATGAAACTTTGAATATCCCAGTTTTTAGTTTGCTAGTTTGACATTGCTTCGTTTCTGCTAAATACTTTCTAGATCATTTTCTAATATGTTCTGCAATTTTTTTCATTTAACAGAGCACTCATGAGTTTTGGATTCTCAAGACCGGTACCAAATGATGTTGCTTTGTACATTCTATTTTGTCCAGAAACTTGTTCTTTTTTGTTGATTTGGACTAGAAGTTTTATTTGTTAATCATGTATCCAGATTTCATCTTGGATAGTTAATCGCATTTTATAGATTTGACTAATGTATATAGAAAGTGTACTCTCTTTTATGTGATCTTGATTTGATATTTTGCCTTCCAAAATTGCTCAATCTTGTTTTTATCCGTAGTATCTTCTAGGTATACGTTTTAATTAAACACACACGTATCTAAAGTTCCACACTTATGGGTACGGGTGTCAAAAAAGCCGGCCCGATCTGAATCCGATTAAGCCTATTCGAGTTGGGTTACTTGGGTCAATAATTTTATTCGGGTCAACCGGAGTAACCTGAATACTAATTAAGGTCGGGTGTCGGGTCAAAAATATTTCGCTCACTCGGGTTCGGGTCGACCCGATTAATCAGAATAAAGGTCATTTTTTTTATTTTTTTAATATAACTTTTATAAGTTAATTATTTAAACTAGTACAGATAGGTAATTTTGTTACCATTTTACTTATATTCGGGTCGACTCAGAATCAAAGGTCGAAGCAGAATCACGATTTCGCAAATATATTATTGGGAAAATTACCAAAATAGCCCGTTGCCCTGCGGTCTAGGCATATTTAACCCATTATTGAAAAATTCCCGTTTTAACCCAGGTTGCCCTAGGCAACTTTCGTATAGCCAATCGAAAGATGACAAGTGTTCTCAAATTTCCCAAAATACAAAAAAGTTGCCCAAAATACAAAAAAGTTGCCCCGACGGGCACTCTATAGCTGGCTATACGAAAGTTGCCCAGGGCAACCCGGGCTAAAACGAGAATTTTTCAAAAAAGGGCTAAATATGCCTAGACACAGGGCAGCCGGGCTATTTTACTAATTATCCCTATATTATTTGCCGTTATAAACCGTCGCTTTGCGAGGGTATTCGTCTAGTTATTTCAAAAATTGTGAAAACTTGAATTATGATCCTCCATTTGTAAGGGTGTATGGTGTGGTTGAAGGTTTATCCTTGTCACGCCAGCTCCACGTTATCCAAAAACTGTACCTTTATTTTTTTCCTCAACTTTTGCATTACATTTCTCTCTTTCCCTCAACTTTTTATATATTTTTTCATTTAAAAATACCCTCAAAACACACATAAACACTCACAACCAGTGTTCTAAAAAGCGCGCCAAGGCGCCGCAAAAGCGTTGCCAAGGCGCGAAGCGTGGCTTTGCCGCTACGAAATGGACCTTGGCGGCTGATCTAGGCATGGCGCAAAAAGGCGTGACCTAAGGCGCAAAAATGTGCGCTTTTGGTAAGGCGTGGCGCCACTTTTTGAACATGTTTACTTTTTTTATTTTATTTTTTTATTTTTTTTGGAACTATTTTGAACTAGTATTTGGAATTCGGGATATTTGGTATATGGGCATGGTAAATATATAGTAAGTAGTAGTCTAAATGTCTAATATAGTACGAGTAATATGATCTAAAATTGAAAATACATAACTCTATAAATATTTTTTGCCGTTTTAGTGATGCCTTAAGAAACGCAAAGGCTCCGCCATGACGCGTAAGGCTTGAGGCGCGGCCATGCCTCCACGCCACGCCTCACGCCTTTTATAACCTTGCTCACAACTCAATGAAAGTATATTTTCTCTCTTTCAAACTCATTATCTCTCTCCTTTTAATTACTTGGGACTCGAGTCTCTTTCCCGCACTGGAAAGTCTCTCTCCTCTTAATCACTCGGGACTCGAGTCTGTTTCCCACACTGAAAAGTACCACCACCAACCAACACACACAACACTAAGCGTGAGAAATATTCTCAGATATTCACACATAATAGCGTGAAATAATTTGTGATACCTAATTGATTCACGCACAAGGTAAGTGTGAACTTTTCGATTTTACACGCTTCAGAATTTGAAAATATGCTTTAATGAGTGAATATTTAGCTATTCTTTTGAAGTGTAACTAAGGAACACGTATTAGCGAAACTTTTTCTGGATGGGTTCCATGAAATAACAATCTCAATTAGATATGTACCTAATTTTTAGTTTTGTCTTATTTTGAGTGATGATATATAATGTGAATGAATGGTCGTGAAACCTTCCTTGTTACGGTTGAATAACATAGTATTTGATAATCTCATGAGTCTTTCGTAACATCTTCTTCTGAAAATATTATCACGATAGATTCATAGAAAAACTTCGTAAAGAAAACAAGAGAATTAAATGTTGAGGGACCTTCTTTACGCGTTTTATAGAACGAAAATGTCAATACTATTATATTGATGAGATGCTGACATATCTAAATACTAGTATATGAATTCACGAATCAATCATTTTTATTGTAAATGGTCAATACACGTTTTATACGGAGTAGCAATTAACAGGAAAGAGGCCAGGGACGAAATTCGGGTGCAAAGTTAGAATGCGACAAAAATGGTTGACTCCATTTTCTTCACCATAATCAATAATATAAAGGGGTGCAAAAGGTAGTATATTCTCACCGATTTAAACTTGTTTTATAGAACACATTGAACAGGAGCAGCATATCAATACTTGTTACCACATAGTTACTTTGCCTTCATAACTGAAATAAAAAATGTATTTATCTTCTTCTTCTTCTTCTTCTTCTTCTTCTTCTTTTGAGATGAAAAGGCCAAAAAATGACGTATTCATGAATTACTCTTGCGAAGACATCGGCAAACAATTCATAAGTCACCTTCAGGGAGCACTCGGCCGCAGAGGTTTTACGATATCTGACCACACCATGCTCCCTGTTGGTCAAGACATGCGTTTACAACTGTTGAAAGCTATCGAGGAATCCGAGATCTATGTTGTTGTATTCACTAACAACTATGCTTCTTCTGTAAGGTCACTCGATGAGTTGGTCCACATTATGGACTGCCTTGGCAAGCTTGATCAAAGGAAAGTTCTTCCTGTATTTTATAAAGTCGAACCATCTGATGTTAGAAGTCAAGATGGTTCTTTCAAGGATGCTTTTCAAGCTCACGAGGCAAACGACAACATTGATCCAAAGAGAGTTCAGAAATGGAAGCAAGCCTTAAGAGATGCAGGTCTACTGTCTGGTCTAACATTGCAAAATGGGTAACTTTTAACTCTCATCTTTGTTACATGTCTTTTGAAAAAAGCTTACAAGAGATATTACATATATATGTGCACGATGTATTGAATTTCTCTTTTCAATTTGGCAGGGATGAGGGGAAGTTCGTATCGGATATTGTTGAACAACTTGAAAAGATGCAAAGTCCACAAGAGCTGCATGTTGCAGATCACCCTGTCGTGGTAGGATCTCGGGTTAAAGAACTAATTTCAACTCTGAGGTTAGATTGCCAAGATGTTTTGGTTGTTGCTGTTTTTGGAATTAGTGGGATAGGTAAAACCACTATTGTCAGAGCAACCTACAATAAAATTTCTTCCCATTTCGATGTTAGCTGTTTTCTTGGAGATATCCATTACTATGGTGGGGGTTCCAATGGGAAGATTGAATTGCAAAACCAGCTCATATCTAGTTTAACTCAAAATGATAAGTTTCCAAGCATGCATCATCACAATGATGGAGTTACAAAGATAAAAAAGTTGATAAGAGGTCGGAAGATTCTGCTGGTTCTTGACGATGTTGATAATTTTGAGCAATTGAAATCATTGGGTATTAATCCCATGTCGTTCTTTAAAGGAAGTAGAATAATCGTGATCACAAGAGACAAACAGTCCCTTGGTATCATTCCGTATACTTCCTACCAAACAACGGAGTTGAATAGACGGGAGTCTCTTAATCTCTTTAATCGACTTATGTTTTCAAGAGACAACAATCTCGTCAACATGGAGTTTATAGAAGAAGTCGCGGCTCTTGCTGGAGGGCTTCCCTTGGTTCTTGAGGTCTGGAGTCGTTATTTTATTGGTCATGAAAGGAAACAATGGCCGAACTTACTGGAGAAGTTAAAAAGAATTCCTCATGGGGATGTTCAAAAGCAACTTCAGATGAGCTACGATCCACTTAGTGTCAATGCAAAGAATTTATTTCTAGATATTGCTTGTTTCTTTGATGGAATAGATAAAGAATTGGTTGTCAAAGTACTGCACGATGAAGAATCAGCATTCTTCCCAGATATTGAAATTCAACATCTAGTTGATAAATTTCTAGTCAAATACATAAATGAGTACCCGGGTGTAAGAGTGGGTATGAATCAAGTGATTAAGGAAATGGGCCATGAAGTGATCCGCCAAGAAAATGTGGATGAACCTGGAAAACGTACTAGATTGATAAGTCATAGGGATATTGTTCGCTTGTTTAGAGATTGCTCAGTACGTATCTTTTAGTTAATAATTTACACAACACCTACGTAGTTCATTGAAACTAACTATAATTCTCTCCTTTGTTGTTCACCAGGGATCGGATACAGTTAGAAGCATTAATTTGAAAAGCGATCATATAGAAGAACCTGGAACTGTACAACTAGAGGCCTTTATAAAGATGAGTAATCTAAGGTTCATTAAGCTAACTGATAATAACCGAAGACTACAATGGTCTTTTTCTTCCAAAGATGTCCTTGATAAGGCAAGGTCTTGTTTCTCTTTCAAACATTTGAAATACTTGGTACGGAAATGGGATAAGGTGCCTTGCAAAAGCATGTCTAATTGCTTCTCTTTCAAACATTTGAAATACTTGGAATGGCTTCACTTCCCTTGCAAAAGTCTTGACAACATCGATATGGGCAACGTGGTGGTTATCAAATTGCAATTTAGCAAATTGAAAAAACTTTGGGATGGAGCAAAGGTATGATCATTTTTATTCGGTTTTTTTTTTTTTTTTTATTTATTGTTTATTTATTTATTTATTTTGTTAAATTTTATTTATGTCAATGAGATTACTTGGATATGTGGCCTATATATATTTCATTGGGGACTTGGGGTGTATAGAAATAGAACAAGGCCACTTATTATATCTATTGTACCAATTAGTTAACATAATTTATACTATATATACGAGGATGCGTGTTCAAATAAAAAGCCACCAAATAATAAAAAGTGTAAAAAGTCATTCACTATCTTACACGTGTCCCCCTCCCATTAGTTAATTTCCATTTTTTATTTTTTTAATTATTTTTTTAAATATTTTTGTCAAATGGGCAATTCGGTCATTTGATCCATTTTTATATTTCACCCTCAAATTTCAAACGTACATAACTTTTAAGCGACAAACTTTTAGGAAAAACTGATTTCACATAATTTCTAGAATTTAATTCTCTTTAATTTTGTATAAATTCTTGTTAAATATTTTGAAGAATTGATTTATGTTACATCGTTAGTCCTCAGGGACTTATTTTGCAAGGGCAGTTAAATATTAGGGACTATTTTGTAATTTTTCTAAAAAGGCAAACATTTGTTGCTATATGTTTAATTCTCTTTAATTTGGTATAAATCTTGTTAAATATTTTGAAGAATTGATTTATGTTACATCGTTAGTCCTCAGGGACTTATTTTGCAAGGGCGGTTAAATATTAGGGACTATTTTGTAATTTTTTAAAAAGGCAAACATTTGTTGTTACATGTTTGGTGTCTGAGAACTGATATATGTTACATCGTTAGTTCTCCGGAACCATTTTGCAACGGCAATTAAACCGTAAGGACTATTTGTGAAAATTGTTAAAAAAGCAAAAAGTTATTGTTAGGATGGAAATTGTATATATCTAAAAGATAGTGTCAAACTAGAAAATTACACTAAATGAATAAAGGTACTGAAATTTAAACTATGAGCATTCATATACATGCAGATTTGTTAGTGTTTCAAAAAGAAAATAGATATACGTTTTTATTTTTTAGTAAATCGCAATTACCTAAAATAGTTGATGACACTAAAATAACCAACGTATAATTGACCAATAGAATTTAAAAATATGTTTAATTATAGATGTATGTAAAATACTAAAATCAAATGAAGAGTATTAGATTGCTTAATCTTTTTATAATTACTTTTATTATATAAAAAATGTATGAAAAAACTAATCATAAAGAAAACATATTTAATTACTTACCCCATCACAAAATAAGTGTTGATATTATTGTAGTGAAAGATATGATATTTGATTGACGAGAGTATAATTAGTGAAATTTCCTAAAACTTTGTGTATTTTCTAAGTGAACACTTATTTTGAGATGAATGAAATATAAGGTATTTTGCAAGGCCTTTGGTATGATGATATGTGAATTGCCAACCAACGTATAGAGGTTGTGGGTTCAAGCCTCAGCTATTGCCATTTGTAAGATATATTTTGATATATGTGATATAGGATGTGAAGAAAAAAAATTACCGCACAAAAAAGAATAAAAAACAAAAATAAGGTATTTTGATGAAACTGTAATGCACTATAGATAAATGTTCTGTCATTTTTAAATAATAAGAAAAATAATGTTGTGTCACTAAAATAAAAATTGAGGTTACAAAAATTATAGTTTATTATATTTGTGATTTTAGAGTTGTAAAAAGCTGAAGATTCTGGACGTGAGTGGGTCATACTTATTAACCAAGACCGGAAATTTCATTGGCCTCGAGAATCTTGAGGAACTTGGGTTAAGAGAATGTAAAAATTTGGAAAAGTTAGATAGCTCTATTGGTTGTCTCCAAAAACTTGTTAGATTAGATTTACGTTATTGCAGACGGTTGAAGAGGCTACCGTGGGAAATGATAGGCAAGTTAACGTCTCTTCAAACACTCGACCTTGAGGAGTGTCCCAACCTAAAACACTTTAGTTTATGGAACACCGGATTCCCGATCTTCCACGCTCAACTGACTGAAATACAATTATCTCATTGCACCAACTTAAAGTCGATTCCAGATCTTCCACAAAGCATTAAAAAGTTATGTCTGAGTTATTGTAGAAACCTAGTGAATCTTCCTTCAAACTGTTCTGAGTTACAATTTCTAACGGACCTTCGATTGGATAATTGCTGTAAACTTGGATCCGAAGGTTTCACACAAGTTACAGGACTAAGAACTCTACTTTATTTAAGTATGACAAATTGCAATGTTTCGCAAGTATCCAGTAGAATTGGGGATTTAGTGTCATTATGGTATCTCAACCTTTCACAAAACACATTTTCTAGTCTACCGGAGAGCTTCAGCAACCTTTCCCAACTGGAGATACTTTATATAGATAAGTGTTCTGAATTACAGTTACTTCCACCTCTTCCATCTCAATTGACATATATAGGAGCAACCAAGTGTGGGTCATTAGATGTGATGCCATTTGATTCAATGCAAAAGGCATATACTTTGCATTCCAAAGTGTTCAAGGTAAGCAACCTCTCCATTCCTCCTCTCCCCACCGCATATATATTTTGCAATGAAGAGGCTTTTTTCACGTATTATTAAATAATATGCTTGAATGCTATACAGGAATCACTCACGAGTACCAAAGGGTTATACATCACTCTCAAGGGGAAGGAGGTACCTGAGTGGTGTACTTATGGAAACAGTGGAAATGCTTTATCTTTTGTGTTGCCTATCCAATTTGATAGCAAAATATGTGGTCTCATCTTATGTGCTACCAAAGACGGGGTTGATGAATTTGAGTGGGTTTATCCAATAATCTATAATAAAACGAAAGGAACAAGTCATCGGTTTAGTGGTAGTGATTATTGTGACGTTTCCATGATGGTCATGTTTTATCCATTTAATGATACAACACTAGTGGTGGAAGCGGGTGATACCGTGGAACTTCAATTTCATAAAGAATGTCCACACCACTTGCGTTATACAGAATGCCCACACTTCATTAAAAGTGGTGGGTTGCTTTTGGTATACGATGATGAAGTGGTAGATTCGGGATTAGTATTAAAAGAAGTTAATTTGAATGATGTTCAAACGAAACGCCCACCACATGTTTGATGAATATCCAATGACTCTTTTTCTTATTGTGTCTTTGTTTAAAGAATCAAAGCCCTGTTGTTGTTTGTCTGTGCCATCCTATCAGCTTGAGGCACAAGTGTTGTTTACGGGTAATTCAGTTATATATTTTACTATCGCGATGAAATCTTTTCATTGCTATCGTTGTTTGAACCTGTGAATGCATTACGTATCACTACAATGCTAATTGCTCGAACAGGTGGTGTGTTCTACATTCTTGTTATTTACTTGGTAGATATAACAATGATTTCATAGGCTGATGTATTTTATACACTAGTGTGAGCAGATTTAGGAAGTGTTTAATTAGATGGAAATTTTTTCAGTTGGGATTAACTGCTTGATCTAGTTTGATAAACTAAATGTCACAAACCAATTTTAGTCGGCACCCTTGTATCTTACACCAATTTGATTAACTAATCAAGTTTGCCTAACTGCTTGATCTAGTTTGATTAACTGATGTAGTTTACACCAATTTTTTTCATTTGGGATTTCAATGCCACAGTGTGTGTTGTTGTTGCAATGTTTTCTATAAACGTAGCATACTATCAAGAGAAAATCACCATGAGGAGTTGTGCATTAGATCCTTCAATGCCCATTCCCAATATTGTACACTATCAAAGGAACTCAAACGGGCTGCCGCGTCTTTTAGTACTTCAGGACGCCCTGCACCCCAAAACACTGCTTCTTTAGACACCTCCCCGTATCCTTCCCTTGGTTGTTGTTGTCTGAATGCATTCAATCAAAACAATTCAAAAGATTTGTTTTCATTCAGCAACCGAGAATCATATGTAGCATCTAGTTTAACCAGACCAAAAACTGATGCGTCTCTTTTGTCACAGTTATTCTACTTCCACGACCTATAATTGCGCGATTTATGCCTAATATGTTCAACAGCTCGACATTGTCAGCATCATCAAGAACCAAAAGAACCTTTTGATGTTTTATCATCCTTTGTATTCTTCCAGTTCCCTGATGATAGCTATTTATACGTATTTGTCTCTCATCGTTTAGGATAAAATTAGATAAAACCTCTTCTGCAAAGTAACCTTCCAACTTGGCTCTCCAAATATGGTTTTCACATCAGGAAGGAAACAACAATACTGTGCTTTGAATCTATAGCAAGGTGTTTGTATGTGGCTTCTGCAATTGTGGTCTTACCTATCCTTGCTGGTCCACAAATTGCAACAATCTGCGCGAATATCATCAACAACAACGTCAATAGAACCAACGTTTAACAATGAAACCACTTCTTGTATCGGAGATCCTATACCAACAAAGCTGTCTGCTATATTTGGGCCCTTGTCCATGTATAATTTTTCTAATATTTCCATAGTTAGGTCCACCAATCTCCCCGGTCCCCATATATTCAAAGTATTTTTAATGCGTATGAATATAAGAAGCAACAAGAGCTAAACAAAACAAACAAAAAGGAGAATTCTACCCATTGGCATCATGTTGAAGATGTAAGCCAGACAGTTGCCCTGCCTCTTGTAGAGCTTCCCTCCATTTCTTAACCATCCCCTCGCCAATATGTATATCATGAGTTGTAAATGGTTGTTTATGCGAACCTTCTTGGGTATCAACATCAGATTGGTTGTTCTTGTGCATACAATGCATCATCTGTGTCAGTTCCTTCAGGCTGTTAGAATATGACAACCAAAGTACACGTATATGCGGAAGCTAGGATCAAGTATAACATATAAATATTAACCGAAACATAATAGGAACGTACCGTGGTGATTCTAGCCCGAACAAGAATCAAATAAGCAAATCTTGGATTTATGTAATTAGATCAATGATAAACCCCTTACCGTTTTGTTTATCGATCTCTTGATAATAACTATAGTGAGTTATTACCTCGTTCTTGTACACACAAACTATAACGAATAAAAGAGATTGCAAGATCTAAAAAACCACTTGATTTTTGATTAACAAAAATCGATCCAAAACCCTTAGGGGTGTTTGGTCGATTGGTTATGGACAAGAAAAAGGAAGAGAAAACTTTAGGGTTATGTGTGTGCACAAAAGGTGAAAAACAAATAACCCTTGAGTTTGTATATATAGCCTAGCAAACTTGTTCTCCAAGTTTGAGTGGGTTTAGGTTTCCCCTTGCCTTGGGTCGACCGGCCATACCACCCACAAGGGTGTTCCGGAACCTTTTTGCTATATATTTCATATCTAGTCCTTTAACTTAACATTTAACGATAGTTAGTACTTATGTTAATCACTAACAACCATTAAGTCCCTCAAGTGTTTATTTAATTATATATATACGAAACATTTATCATATATATAATTAATATACTTTTATTCTCGTTTGTAATGTGTGCAATCCCGAGGTCTCGGGTTCGATACTAGACATTTACACATTAATAATTATACGTACATTTAACAGCTCCCACTCGTATATTTATTAATAGTAAAATGACATTGATTGGCGTCTTGCAACACTCCAATGCCCCCAGCACGACTCGAGCTAGGTTTCCTGGAAAAAAACTTTAATGATTCATTATTATAATTATCCCTTTGTTTCTAATACTACATTAATAAAGATGTGAGTGATGCGTGGGAATTGCACCAGGCTTTACCTCTCGAGGGATCTCGAGAAGCTTACAACCCCCACCAGGCAGTGTACCTGATCGTTGTAGTATAGTATAGTGACAAGTACCGGGGGATTGATCGTTCAACTCAGGAATAGTGTCGCTAGGATTAGAAAACCTAAAAACTAGGTCTAGAGGTGAGGGATGATTCTTTTTGTATTTTTTATATTTTATGAAAGCAATTAAAAATCTCGGGTTTTTAGAGGAATGGGCGGAATTAGTTGCTAACCAACTAACCCAAAAACTAAAGATGCAATCAAAATAAAATGACAAAAATGAAAATAAAGCTAATTTAACTAGTGGTGTGAACAATATATGAGAGAATTGTGTTTACTTAGATTTCACTACTCCCTAGATATCTTTTACAGGTTAATTACTTGTTATAGTTGCGTGGATGACGGGTTGTATTCCTTAATACCAATCATGGGGTGGCGTACTTACTTCCCCAATCCTATAAGCTCCTACTTCACTTCTATGTCGAGCCGGCTAAGAAGCTCCTAACATGGGATCACTAGAATTCGCTCATGCATTAAATACAACCATAAAAATCTAGTACACATCGGTTCATCTTTCTTAAGATGTTCAAGCAAGTTACACAATGGAGATCTGCCAGTTTTCTTAAGCCTAACATTGAAATCATTCATCCATTACAACTATAAACAAGCAATCAACCTATAATCAACATCTAGGTTTCATTACATCTAAGCAAACATATAATAAATCTAGCCTAGCATGTTAAAATCAAGACAAGTGTAAGATATATTCAAACAACACATAGACATATTGAATGAATTGAAGGAAAACTTATCTTAATTGAGCATGAAAGGTTTCAAGGGGTGAAAACCCTTGAAAATACTATTACAAACGAGCTAGGGTTTATAAAGTTCGGCCCTAGAATTCTCCACACAAGTCCCCCCTTAATGAATGAAAATTAGAAAAGTATATATAGATTTTATGAGGTGACGGCGTCAAGAGTAAAATTCTGATGCCGTCATCTCGCCGTCAAAAATCTTCTCGGATTGCCAAGATCCAGATCTGACGCCGTCATGTGTAATCTTGTTCCAGGCCATCACCAAATTTACTCTTGACGTCCTTGTTCTGACGCCGTCACGTTTTCTCTGGGCCGTCATCCATTTTGCTCCTGACGCCATCATCTTTTCCTTCTTGACGCCGTCATATACTATTCCCAGCAGGAAAATTAAGACTTTGCCGTTTTCTTCACTTTTATGCTCCAAAAACGTCCAAAATGCTTCCTTTTCCAGAATTCACTCCCAAAGTACCTAAAATCACAAAAGAGACGATTTAGGGCAATATTTGATCAAATAAATTCCAATTCCGGCTTAAATGACCCCCTAAAAACGGTTCATTTTTCGCCTCATCATATACCCTTACACTTGAGATTTGCTTGTCCTCAAGCAAATGCGCTTTTATTCTAGTGAAAATACAAGTTAGGGGTCATTTAACACTAATATAAAAGTAATTACAACAAATAATCGTTCCACTAAAGACCAAAGACAAGCACGGAGGTCATACACTAGCACCTAGGAAATGGAAAACATCTCTCGGGTGTAATAAAGTATATATCACAATATGGAAATGGAAAACATCTCTCACCACCTGTCATAGCAAAATAGATTACCATAGGCTTGGGAAAGGATCAAACCTCCACCACATGGCGTAAGCACCTAGGATAAACTATCAAAGAGGTTTTTTAAAGGGTTGTAATGTTAGGTGTAGGGATATGGAATACACGGTTTGGTTGGATATAGACAATCTTTACTGGTGACGAGTTAATCATCTTGGTTAATTACATGTACAATATGGCGTTGCTAAGCCAAGACTAGACTCGACTTAAGCTAATAAATCAAAAATAACAAAAACTTAAAATAAACATAGAATAAAACGGGATGGTAGTCCGTATGTTTTTTCTCTATTTTTATTATTATTATTATTATTATTATTATTATTATTATTATTATTATTATTATTATTATTATTATTATTATTATTATTATTATTATTATTATGGATACATTCTTACCCTACCATCCAAAATAATACATAATAGGGAATGAACATTCCCCTTACACTTGAATTTTTACATACTTTACAATAAACTAATCTAATGACTCGAATCAAGAAAATCAAAACACTTGGAGTACTTTTAAGATTAACGCACATATGGGGGTAATAATATTATGTTCTTCCCCATTACTCCATAACACAAGTACTTTACCCATGAGTCCCAATCATCCCAAAACAATATGTACAAGGATATGACTCGACTTAGCAACCATGTAATCAATTAGATAATTAACTAAGGGTTTAAATAAATAACAATAATACACTAAAGATAAGTGCATACACGGAAGGCTAAGGCGATTTGGTTGTACATTTAAGTGGGGTATAACAAATTCTTCCTTTAAGTAAGATGCTTAAAGTTAGAAACAAAAAGATAGGCTCGGAGGGGTGTACTAGAGGTTTCGTGTACTAAAAATGAGTACAACGCTAAGGGTGTGGGAGAAATTAATTGACTTAACTAGCCTAGTAATATGAGTTAAATGGTCAAGTAATTATGATACGGGTTTAACAGAAGGGTGATCCTAATGCCTCTTATCATGTAGTAAATCCTACTACACGAATGTAGTCTCACTAGCGGTCTCGGGATGCATCACTAACGCAAGTTCTAGAATCTAAATGCTACCGGTACACTCATAAGCACTAATAGTAAATGCTTTTCCTATCAAATCTAAAGGCGAACCTCACATATTTGGGTGGAAAATTTTTCTGAATGATACGGTTTTGTGCTAGTCATACAATCTCCTATCCATGAGACGCTTGCTATGGCTAAAGTTTCGCTCCTAAATGTTGTAAAAAAATTTAAATTTGGTGCTAAAATTACACTAACAAGTATTTCTCTTAGTTTTATTACACACCTACCATCAAACAAACAAACTCAAGTGAAAGTGTATCTATAAGGTATCATCATTTTACCCTCCCCTTACACTTAGAATGAACATTGTCCCCAATGTTCAATTAAAGAATGTAAAAGTGAAATAGGTAAAAGAATGAAATCAAATACTCCCCTGATTCGCTCGGTATGGATAATATGGTAACAAGGTTAGATCTTCCTCCAAGAAAATGAACAATCAAAGCTTCCCTTCCATAATATAAATCGTCTTCTTGTCAAACATAACCTGTTAAACCTGAGAAAACAAACAAGGCAACCTCACATAAAATCGGCGGCAATCTATATATGCTAACAAATCCTATAAAACAATGTAAGATATAATGCTTGTGGAATGATGTTTGCAGATTTCCTGGAGATTATAAAACTAAAGATTCGACAAAAACTTTAAGACTCCGTTAGAAAAACAAAACTGGTAAAATTTCCAGATTTTTACACGTGACGCCGTCAGGAATTCCTTCCTGACGCCGTCAGAAGTGACCTGCAGAAATTCTTATGTTAAGTTTCCGAAAAATTTCTGGAAAAACTTCGTCCTACTTCCTAGAAAATCCTGCAAAACATCATTATGACTCGATACAAGCATTTGACTCTAACAAATACAAATATACATGTTCACTTAATATTGCGGAGAATCATGATAAATTTTGTTTCTTAAATACATATTTGGGGTATCCCCTTACACTTATCTTTTGCGAAATACCTTTGGATGAAGTTAAGACAAAGCCAAACAACAAAATAAAGTATTTTCACCATTTTAGTTGAAACATGATCTACCAACAATAAAAATAAAGCATGCATACGGAAACAAATAACAATCAAACAAAAAGAATATCACACAAAGCATGGGTTGCCTCCCAAGAAGCGCTTTTCTTGATTTACGAGTCTTGTAGCTAGACTCAAGGTCATGGGTTACTACGTGATATGGGTGAGTTCCTCATTGAGGACATCTTTTGGATCAAACTTAGGTTTCAACTTCCTATCGGTTTTCTTAGTGTGGTATGACCTTTCAAACTTTTCTCCATCCGGATCATACAAGATCATCTTCATATGCCATGATCCGTCACCTTCCTTAGGTGGCTTGTCCCATCTCCATTTACACTTGTTCATCTCTATATTGATAGGCATTATGCTTAAGAACTCAATCATTTTCCTAAAGACTAGGGGGTCCTCAAAAGGGTCTAGCTCTTCATCTCTAGCTATGAGTTGTTCCACCGAATGTGTTTTATCGATGAAATCTTTTTCTAGATAGAATGGGCGTTGAGGTCCTATAAAGTTTCTTTCTATCCAAGGTCTATATCTAGATGGTCTCCTATTCATCTCTACCCAATGTGGTGTCGGTTCATCCTCACAATCATAGCTATGTTTCTTAACATCATATACCGACCAAGTATCACCCTCACCTACCGCTATCTTAGACTCCTTACAATCTATCATGGCGCTAGCGGTTGCTAAAAATCCTCTTCCTACCAATAATGGGCATGTAGTGTCACTAACCATATCTAGGACGTGAAAATCCGCTAAAATAGTTAACTTCCCTACGTGAACAACGACATCCTTAATCATCCCAACCGGGTGGGCAATACTCCCATCCGCTAGACCAATTAATACCTCCGTCTCCTTTAACTTTCCTAGCTTGAGAGTGGTGAAAAGGGATAAGGGAATCAAGTTGAGGCTTGACCCTAAATCGGCTAGTGTGTCGAAAGCTTCGGATTTTCCTATCTTACAAGGCAAAACAAATATACCCGGATCATCAAGCTTTTTAGGCAACTTGTTTTGAACGAAGGCGGTCCCATTTTTACCTAGTTTAAATTTCTCATATTTTTCTAGGAGGGCACAGCACGGGCTAAGACATCAATGACGGGGCGTTCAAGGTGAAGCTCCTTGAATTCATCGCCAAGGTCTTGCGTAGGAGGTGTTTCAACTATGCTTTTGACCGGTTTTATATCGGGTGTTTTATTTGATTGGTCCTTTTGAAGAATTTGGTTTTGTTTGAAACACGTGCTCCTTGATTTAACCAAGTAGTATTGCGGACAAGAAGTGGGTGACAAAACTAATGATATGGAATTAACGTTTAGTTTCGGGTTTTTGACCGTGTCGCTTGGGAGTGCTCCTATTTATCGGTCATTGAGAACTTTCAACAATGTGTCAATTTTGGTGGTCATCTCGCTTTGCTTTTGTTTGAAATCGGCTTCAAACTTAGATATGCGAGCTTCTTGAGATGCCATAAACTTGGACATCAATCCTTCAAGATTGTTGGTACTACCATAGTTGTTAGAAGGATTGTTGTTGAAAGTACGGTTGGAGGGTGGACCGTTTGGTTGGTAACGATTAGGCGGATTGGAGGAATTGTTTTGGTTTTGCTTCCACCTAAGGTTTGGGTGATTTTTCCAAGAAGGGTTGTAGGAATCACCGTAAGGGTTTGGCTCGGGTTTGAAACTGTACCACTTATCTCCCGCTTCGTCAGTACGCGAGGATGCGTAGTCCGCAAAAGCTGTTCCGGGGAGTTCCATGCAATCACGAGTGTCATGGGGACCACTACATAATTCGCATGAAGAAGTGATTTTGTTCACTTGGCTTGAAGGCTTAGGAGCTTCGTAAGATTTCATGAGAAACTAGACTTGGTCCTCAAGTTCCATGATCCTACGGTCGGGAGTGCTAGAATTGTTCGAAGGCAAAGATATTGCCTTGACCGTTTTGTTCAAATCACGGGGATCATTCCAACGTTCGTTGTCATAGAGAGCAAGATCTTCTATGAGTTCCCATGATTCTTCCGCACTTAGATCACGTAGCTTGCCACCGGCCGATTGGTCAATGGTTCGCCTTGTGGAGAGATCGATATGGTCATAGAAGATTTGGACTTGGAGCCAAAGATCTATGCCATGATGAGGGACTTTTTGGAGTAAGTTCTTGAAACGAGTCCATGCTTCACATAGAGTTTCACCTTGACGTTGTTGGAACATCAAGATATCATTTCTAAGCTTGGCAGTTCTCCCCGGTGGGAAAAATTGAGCAAGGAAATGAGTGGTGAGATCATCCCATGAGGTGATAGATCCCGCGGGTAAACGTTCAAGCCATTGACTAGCTTGATCACGTTGAGAGAATTGGAATAGGCGTAATCGGGTCGTCTCTCTAGTTGCAACATCTAGGTCTATGGAATCTACGATTTTAAGGAAGTCCTTGAGATGTTGATTAGGATCTTAGGAACGAAGTCCATGGAATGCACATCCGCTTTGCACCAACCGGATGGTGTCGGATCGCAAGGGGGACACATTGGCTCCTTGGGTGAGCTCAATGGTGTTTCGATAGCCTTGGTGGCTAGGTCAGAAATACTCTCCTAGGGTTCGGGGCCTAAGAGGTTGGTTAGCTAGTGGTGGGTTTTGTGGGTGGTCCTGTTGTAGTGGGTTGATGGGTTCAAAGATGTTACCACCTTCCATGATGTCGGATGGTAAAGAGTTATGAACAAAAACACAAAGAAATAAAATAGACTAAAGAAAACCTAAAAATAAAAATAAAATCTTACTAGAAAAGAATCTAGCAAGTAGACCTAATAAAAAGAGATTCTAACCTAGACAATAACTATTCCTCGGCAGCGGCGCCAAAAACTTGATGTGTGGGAATTGCACCAGGCTTTACCTCTCGAGGGATCTCAAGAAGCTTACAACCCCCACCAGGCAGTGTACCTGATCGTTGTAGTATAGTATAGTGACAAGTACCAGGGGATTGATCGTTCAACTCAGGAATAGTGTCGCTAGGATTAGAAAACCTAAAAACTAGGTCTAGAGGTGAGGGATGATTCTTTTTGTATTTTTTATATTTTATGAAAGCAATTAAAAATCTCAGGTTTTTAGAGGAATGGGCGGAATTAGTTGCTAGTCAACTAACCCAATAACTCAAGATGCAATCAAAATAAAATGACAAAAATGAAAATAAAGCTAATTTAACTAGTGGTGTGAACAATATATGGGAGAATTGTGTTTACCTAGATTTCACTACTCCCTATATATCTTTTACAGGTTAATTACTTGTTACAGTTGCGTGGATGACGGGTTGTATTCCTTAATACCAATCATGGGGTGGCGTACTTACTTCCCCAATTCTATAAGCTCCTACTTCACTCCTATGTCGAGCCGGCTAAGAAGCTCCTAACATGGGATCACTAGAATTCGCTCATGCATTAAATACAACCATAAAAACCTGGTACACATCGGTTCATGTTTCTTAAGACGTTCAAGCAAGTTACACAATGGAGATCTGCCAGTTTTCTTAAGCCTAACATTGAAATCATTCATCTATTACAACTATAAACAAGCAATCAACCTATAATCAACATCTAGGTTTCATTACATCTAAGCAAACACATAATAGATCTAGCCTAGCATGTTAAAATCAAGACAAGTGCAAGATATATTCAAACAACACATAGAAATATTGAATGAATTGAAGGAAAACTTATCTTAATTGAACATGAAGCGTTTCAAGGGGTGAAAACCCTTGAAAATACTGTTACAAACGAGCTAGGGTTTATATAGTTCGGCCCTAGAATTCTCCACACAAGTCCCTCCTTAATGAATGAAAATTAGAAAAGTATATATAGATTTTATGAGGTGACGACGTCAAGAGTAAAATTCTGACGCCGTCATCTCGCCGCCAAAAATCTTCTCGGATTGCCTAGATCCAGATCTGACGCCGTCATGTGTAATCTTGTTCCAGGCCGTCACCAAATTTACTCTTGACGCCCTTGTTCTGACGCCGTCACGTTTTCTCTGGGCTGTCATCCATTTTCCTCCTGACGCCGTCATATTTTCCTTCTTGACGTCGTCATATACTGTTCCCAGCAGGAAAATTAAAACTTTGTCGTTTTCTTCACTTTTATGCTCCAAAAACGTCGAAAATGCTTCCTTTTCCAGAATTCATTCCCAAAGTACCTAAAATCACAAAAGGAACGATTTAGGGCAATATTTGATCAAATAAATTCCAATTCCGGCTTAAATGACCCCCTAAAAACGGTTCATTTTTCGCCTCATCAGTGAGATTCTTTATTAACTTTTCGTTTCTCGTCTCTTTATGATTGAACAAAATTACCAAAATATCTGAACGTATTCCAGATAGACTTTGGGTGTGGTACGCAAATATTTTGTCAACCCTACGAGGGGCCCAGCAGTATTAAACTTCTGAACAAATCAGAAGGAACAAATTCTTTCTTGACTACAAGAATAACCCATGAACTTTGCAACACTTCTGAAAACAACCCTTATAACTCCCTGTTACGGTGAGCGGTAGATTGCTTTACAAAAATGCAGTACATCCATGACTCTTATCTGGTATCAAAAGTCTGAGGATAACTTTAAATATGATTCTCACATTAAATATTAAATCATATTGTTGGGATAAGTCCTATATTCAATTCATTGAATATCATGTGAAATTCGTATGACTACGCATCAATATACTTTCAAGTATATCCTAAACCAATACTCAAATTTGTCTTAATTTAATGATATTCCCATATCATTAATCGACAACAGACAATTTAGAATAATAATTTATTTATAGATTTAAACATGCAAATATAGGATATATTATTAAGACAATGATTAAATAAACATAAACAATATTTTATTCTATTAAAATAATAATTGTACATTACATTCCTTATCCAAATACTAATCTCAAATGGGCATGAAACTTTCAGCCAAACAAAGTCCTATACCTTCAGCATGCCTATAGAGCTTGGTGTCAGGTAGAGGCTTTGTTAACTGGTCTGCTAAGTTTTCATCTGTGTGAACTTTGAGCATTTCGATTTCACCTATTTCGACTTGTTCTCGAACATAGTGATGCTTAATCGGGAAATGTCTGGTGCCTTTCATGATTCCAGGTTCATTGGCAAATGTAATTGCAGCTGAGTTGTTGCAATACATTTTTATAGGTCTTTGAATCGAAGGCATAACCCCAAGCCCTGAAACAAACTTCCTAATCCAAACAGCTTCCATTGCAGCTTCTGAAGCAGCTATATACTTACTTTCGGTTGCAGACATTGCTAGTGTACTCTGCTTTCTGCTCCTCCAGTCCACAGCTCCTCCATTAATGACAAAGACATAACCCGTCTGAGACTTCGTAACATCCTTATCACCTTTCCAAGAAGCATCGCAGTAACCTGTAACATCAAGTTCTGCAGATGGAGTACCCCCATAAACTAAGAACATATCTTTAGTAGCCCTAAGGTACTTAAGAATATTCTTAACAGCAGTCCAGTGAGCTTCACCTGGATTCTGCTGATATCGACTGGTTAAATTCTGAGCAAATGCCACATCAGGCCTTGTGCTTTTCACCGCATACATAATAGATCCCACAGCCGAAGCATAAGGGACTCTTTTCATGCGTTGCACCTCTGCAGGTGTTGATGCACAAACTTTGCTACTCAAGCCATGTTGTTCTTGCATTGGCAAATATCCCTTCTTGGAATTTTGCATATTGAATCTCTTCAATATTTTAACAGTGTAAGCACTTTGGCTTAATCCAATTAATCGCTGAGATCTATCTCTATATATCTTGATTCCAAGAATGTATGCAGCTTCCCCTAAATCTTTCATAGAAAAACACTTTCCAAGATATGCCTTAACCTTTTGCAAACTTGGAATGTCTTTTCCCATGATCAATATGTCATCAACATATAAAATAAGGAAAATTACATCACTCCCACTAGCTTTGTGATATACGCATGGCTCATCAAGATTTTGAGTGAATCCATACTTTTTAATCTCACTATCAAATCTCTTATTCCATTGTCGTGATGCTTGCTTCAATCCATAAATGGATCTTTGAAGTTTGCATACATGATTTGGGAATTCTGGATTCACAAACACCTCAGGCTGCGCCATATAGATATCTTCATCTAGGCGACCATTTAAGAAGGTGGTTTTGACATCCATTTTCCAAATCTCATAGTCATAGTAAGCGGCTATGGCTATAAGAATCCTAATAGCCCTAATGTCAGCTACAGGAGAAAAGGTCTCCTCATAGTCAACACCAAATATTTGAATATTGCCTTTAGCTACCAAACGGGCCTTATAGGTGTGTACAATGCCATCCATATCAGTCTTTTTCTTGTAGAGCCATTTACTCCCAACTAACTTGGCACCCAGAGGCAACTCTACTTCTTCCCAAACTTCATTGTCTCTCATGGATTGCATTTCCCCATTCATAGCAACCTGCCATTTCTCCTTTTCAGGACTACTCATGGCAGCCCTATAACTAGTAGGTTCATCAAGATCCCCTAGTATAGTTTCCTCGCACTCTATGTTAAGACATAGACATTCAGGAGCTTTCACAGTTCTTACAGATCTGCGAATGGGAACCACTTCAACTTCAGGTGGAGGACCTAAACTTTCAGGTTCCACAGGAAGTTGTCTAGTGCTTTCAGAAGGTGTTACATCTTCTTGACCGTCTTCCAGATCATATACTCTCCCACTGAATTCTTGAGATATGAACTCCTTTTCCAAGAAGTCTCAATACCTTGTAACAAAAACTTTGTTTTTAGGTGGGTAATAAAAGTAGTAACCCATTGTTTCCTTTGGGTATCCTACGAAGATGCACTTTACAGATCTTTGTTGGAGTTTGTCTGCTGAGTCACGTTTAACATACGCCTCACAACCCCAGACCTTTAGATAAGACAAGTTAGGATCTTTTCCAGTCCATAACTCATATGGTGTCTTATCCACCTTCTTTGTTGGAACCATATTAAGAATGCGAACCGCAGATTCTAAGGCATAATCCCAAAACGAAACAGGGAGAGTTGTTAGATTATACATAGATCGTATCATGTCTTGCAATGTACGATTCCTTCTCTCAGATACACCATTTTCTTGTGGAGTATATGGAGAAGTAAGGTGCTGGACAATTCCCTCCTTTGCTAAGTAATCTATAAACTATTGACTCAGGTATTCACCACCTCTATAGGATCGAAGATCTTTAATCTTCTTTCCAAGTTGCAACTCTACTTCTGCTTTAAACACTTTGAATGTTTCAAATACCTCATGCTTATGTTTAAGTAAATAAACATAACCATAACGGCTATAATCATCCGTAAATGTTAAGAAGTAGCTAGCACCTCTCCGTGACACATGTCTAAGTGGTCCACACACATCTGTGTGAATTAGACCAAGTAGATCATTAGCCCTTTCAATCCTATTCTTAAAGGGTTTCTTTGTCATCTTCCCAGCAATACAAGATTCACACTTATCAAATAATTCATCATTGATCTTTTCTAAAAGCCCATCATGTTGCAGCTTTTCCATGCAAGCCTTGCCAATGTGAGTAAGTCGATAATGCCAAAGATAAGACGAATCCAGACCTTTCTTGATTCTCTTATGATTGATGCTATACATTGAATTATTTTTAACAAAAGCATTATCATTATCATTCATATTAATCTTAAAAATACCATTCACAGCAATAGCATTAAAATAAAAAACACAATTTAAAGAAATTGAAATTCCATTGCTAGAAATAGTATGATCAAAACCAAGGTTCAACAAACATGAAAATGAAATTACACCTCTAACAATTGACGGTGCATAATGACAATTATTTAAAGATAGTACTAAGCCCGAAGGCAACACTAAATTAAAAACGCCTATAGCTTCAACTTCTGCATGTGCTCCGTTACCCACGTGCAAGAATTGTTCTCCATAGGCTAGCTTTCTCTCAACTCTAAACCCCTGCAAGGTATTGCAAATATGAGTGCCACATCCCATATCATATACCCATGAATTCAATTTAGGAGTAAGAGTGAATAATTCAATCATAAAGAACGCACCTGAAGAACTGGGTTACCAGCTTCATTACCCTGCTTCTTCTGTCGCAAGTCATGAATGTAGAGAGGACAATTGTGCTTCCAATGGCCCTTTTCATGACAGTGGTGACAAGCCTGATCCTTCTTGTTTGGAGGATTCATCTTGTTCTGCTTAGGCTGATGCTGCTTCATCTTGGGTTGTGGTTGATAGGCCATGACCTGCTTGCCTTTATCACCTTTCCCTTTGCCTTTGTTCACATGCGATTTCTTCTGGATTCTCCCCCCCCCCCCATGAATCGCCAACACTTGCGGGGTAGCAGCCTTGACCTTGGTTGGTAGACCTTTCTCATAATCAACAAGCAATGCGAGTAATTCTGAGACTGTCTTCCCCGAGCAATGCATGTAAAAGTTCTGAACAAAACCAGCAAAGTCCTTGTTAAGGGACCTATTGATCAAGTTCACTTGAACATTTGCGGGGTAACCAAATCCAATTTTGTGAAGTTGATCTAAGTATTCTTTCATCTCATTCACATAATCTTCAACTGGTTTACCATCACCATGCTTGCAGCTATGTAGTTTGTCAAGTTCATCATACAACTCTACTGTAGGAGACTTTTCATAAGACTTTTGAAGTTCTTCAAGCATATCTTTAGGAAAGTAGTACTCAAACTTCTTTTGTAACTGAGCATTCATACTAGTGAGCATTAAACAAGCAACCTCATTGAATCTAGCATGCTCAAGTCTCCATGCTGCCTTAACTGCTTCTGGTTCAGTTGTAGCAGGCTCTGCTTCGCATTCATTAGTCAAGTAATCGAGCTTACCGATCGCCCTCAAGACAATTTTGAGCGAACGGTGTCAATCATTGAAATTCTTTCCAGTCAGTTTTTCTCTTTCAAGATGACTCTTGAAAGCAGAAATCACAGATGGGTTATCGGGTTGAGCCATATCTACAGATAAAAGTTCAAACATTAGTATTTTCGATAATCAATATCTCCAAGAAAATATAATACCCAAGGCTATATTCATATAACCAACTAAATTTCTTGAAAATCTAGGATCCAACTTTACATAGATTCCACCACATCAGTTGATCTACTAGTGGTGAAATTATAAAAGATGGTAATCTGTCGAACAATAATTGGCAAACAAAATTTTCAATTCCTAGATCATTATGGGATTTACATCAAATTGATTCATCAATGTGCCTTGTAAGCATGTTTCATCCCATCTCATGCCTTAAGTTCTAGGTCTCACACACAACTTAATTAAGTCGTTTACCTTAGAAACTGTAAAATTACTATCTATGGTCTCACGCATTAACATAATTTTACCTTGTTATAAAAATTTAGCCTAGGTCTCACGTTTACTAAATTAGAATTCCAAGTGTTCCTTATAGATAGATGGCATGTAACTTAAATTTTAGGGTATTCAATTTTGATGTATCAATCAAAATATGTATAAAGATGCATGCACTCATCTTTATAGCATAAGTTTTCAAAACCTTTTTATAACAAATTCTTAAAATTAATACAAAAGTTTACTTGAGGTAAAATTACCTTAAGATGACTTTATACAAGAATGATTTTTAAAGAAAATCGTTTAAGACGTATTCGTAAGTGTGATAACCAAGGCAGACTCTAAGGCTCTTTCCAAGCCTTCTTACCACGACTATGAATTTGTCTTAAAGGAGTTACTTTTAAAAACCATGTTGTACAAAACATCAATCAAGCAAAAGTTTATGGATTCAATCTTAAAACATGTAATAAAGTATGAATCTTGCTAGTCTCGCCTTGGAGCGAATTACCGTGCGAAGCGAACCGTTGTTGGCACATAAGACATCGCAAGATTAAATCTTTATCACTTAAAGTTTCACCATTATTAGTCCATATTATTTTCTTTATAAAAAATTACCCTTTTA
This sequence comes from Artemisia argyi, assembly GCA_030686995.1. NCBI lineage: Eukaryota > Viridiplantae > Streptophyta > Magnoliopsida > Asterales > Asteraceae > Artemisia > Artemisia argyi. The sequence continues at coordinate 15,259,647 of CM060689.1, read as the reverse complement.
TTCCTTACAATCATGTCCAACAATTAAAAAATAATAAAACAAGTAATCAAAGACAAATCAAAACAACTAATAATCATAACAATTATAAAGGTGAAACATATAGCCACATGCAATCCTAATTAGAAAAGATCCTAACAAAATTAATTCTAGGTTTTTATATGCATATAATCAACTAGGGCCTTCCCTTCTATATGGAAGTGGAGCCACATACATTGACAAGTTAATTGTGTAGGCCAAAGTCAATCACATACCACATAACACATAAATTGATTTTAATATATATTGAGGTCTTCCCCAATTTTAGATCTATCTAAACATGTGACAATTTAATAATAAACAATTAATGATCCATCACTAACATGCATGTTTTGTCATGGATTAAAGCATAACAATTACCACATAGGTCACAAGATACGTTCAAATAACCGGTTAATTACCCAGGGTTTCTAATGATTACAAGTTAATCAATTAAAACCACAAACCCTAATTAAGGTTTCATGGAAATCGACCCCCCCCCCAAAATTAGGGTTAGGGTTTCGAATTTTTCAAAAAAAAAATTAAAAGAAAAAACCCTAGATCAAACATGAATCTAAAACAATTAAAGATCCGATTTTTATTATGTTTTAGTAATCAATTACATGTTATACATGGCTCGTGATGCCACTGTTAGAATATGACAACCAAAGTACACGTATATGCGGAAGCTAGGATCAAGTATAATATATAAATATTAACCAAAACATAATAGGAATGTACCGTGGTGATTCTAGCCCGAACAAGAATCAAATAAGCAAATCTTGGATTTATGTAATTAGATCACTGATAAACCCATTACCGTTTTGTTTATCGATCTCTTGATAATAACTATAGTGAGTTATTACTTCGTTCTTGTACACACAAACTATAACAAATAAAAGAGATTGCAATATCTAAAAAACCACTTGATTTTTTATTAACAAAAATCGATCCAAAACCCTTAGGGGTGTTTGGTCGATCGGTTATGGACAAGAAAAAGGAAGAGAAAACTTTAGGGTTATGTGTGTGCACAAAAGGTGAAAAACAAATAACCCTTGAGTTTGTATATATAGCCTAGCAAACTTGTTCTCCAAGTTTGAGTGGGTTTGGGTTTCCCCTTGCCTTGGGTCGACCGGCCATACCACTCACAAGGGTGTTCCGGAACCTTCTTGCTATATATTTCATATCTAGTCCTTTAACTTAACATTTAACGATAGTTAATACTTATGGTTAATCACTAGCGACTGTTGATACAAAAGTTGGGCGTACCTGGTTATTGGGCTTTTGCTCTTATATCAATTCGCTTCTTAGCACTTTGTTACCTGCACGCTAAGAAAATAAAACAACACCGTTAGGCTTATCGAGGGATTGTCTCCCCCGATTAGACTCCGGCGTGAGAGTAAGTAATCGATTTAGGGTTTAGTTGAAGAGTTAGGGATTCTGTAAGTCGTACCTTGAATGAGAATCGTATGATTCTATATATAGGGGCTAAGAAACCGTGTTCCTTGCTCCTTACTCTTCGCAAGCGTGGTGCTTATCCGAGGTAAGGATATCTATTCCTTGAATAGATAATCTTTACCGTGTACCCGGTGGGTTAAATTGGGCCTTTGGGCTTCATGAGCCTAAAGCGTTTAACACTGCGGCCCATACCATTGTTATAGTAGCCCATTCGTGGTGGGCTTAGGTGTAAGTAATGTCTATCATTTGGGCTTGTGCCCCAAATATAGGCTATACGTCATCATGTCCCCCCAGTCTAGTGTGCGCGGCGCATAGCCGTGGGTACTAGACTTAATACCATCAGCGGTAAGCGTGGCTGGGGGTTGAACAAATGTTACCGCCTTTTTGTAGGTGCAATGCACCTAATAATTTTGAAATGGATGCCTCGAAAGTCGGGGATGGTGTCCACGTAGTCCTTGGGATTCGGGAAAAAGTGCATGTACCTTTTGATCTTCTAGCCACATGTTTACTGTGAGTGGGTTCCACGTGGATGGAAATTAGGGTTTTTACCACCCTATATAAGAGTGCCGCCCCCTTTTATTTTAACCACACAGTAAAAACACACACACAACCACTATTCATCTTCTTCTCCTTTTTGAGAGCGTTTTTTGCAAGAAAACCTTTTAACTTTCGTAGGTAATCTTTGTGTGTGTCCCACTTAGTTTTAAGATGAAAATGGTTGCTCAATTAGAGGATTTTCGCTCCACGATGTCTATTGAGGACGTGACGCAATTTTCTTCCGACTACTTTGTGCCTTTGGATGTACATCCAGAGGCACCAGATGTCGATACGTGTATAGCTGACTTCCCCGAAGGGAAGATATGTCTATACACGAAAGTTTTTGAGTACGCGAATTACCGCATACCTATATCTGTGTTTCTGAGCGATTTGCTCAATCACTATCGGCTTCACATCTCTCAGCTGCACTGTATAGGTGCGGCGAAGGTGTCGAATTTTGAGGTAAACTGCCGTTTACTTGCGATAAAACCAACCGTGGACTTGTTCCGCTCCTTTTACCACTCAACGTGGTCAAATGGTTGGGTTTCCTTTGCCAAGCGCCAGGGGGCGCTTCAATGTTATACGGAAAAGGTTGACGCCCTTAAGAATTGGAGAGAGTATTTCTTTTGGGTAGACGACGTAGTCTTTCCCTCCCCATTTGAGTTTTATACTCAGGCGTCCTTACCAAGGGATGGGCGCCCCGCACCCGATTCCTACAAACTTGCTGACGCGCAGACTTTAGATGCCAATCGACTGGCCATTAACCCCTATCCGGAGGAGTTTTTGGTACATGTGGGATTGAGTCGCGCTTATTTTGGCGCTGCAGATGAGGTTCCCACTTTCCTGAGTGAGGATGGCCGGGGTGGGTGTTCATCCCTTGTACTTGTTTGTAAGTTTCTCATTTTTGTCTTCACGCATTTACCAACTAATCCTTCTTTGTTTTTTCTTGTTCCCTTTGATGTGCGCAGAGATGGATTTGTTTGCGGTGGTCAAGCTGGACAGGCCAAAGCAGGTAACCATAGGGGTGCGTCCTCTGAAGGAAGGAGAGCAGCCCTTGCTCGACGCGACTGCGGGGCATTTGACTGTTTTGCCTGCGACGGTCCCTGAGGACACGCCACCACTTGTGGTGACGCCCGTCCAGAGTGTAGCGCCTGAGGTAGTAGTGGCGCCCACTGTGGAGGCGGCGCTCGAGGAGGCGCGATCAGGATCATCTGACAGCATCCGGATCCTAAAACCTGAGGAGGCGCTGAGGGAGGAGGTTGCGCAGAGTTCTAAGCGCAAGGCTGAGGCTGGGGGCAGTGGCAATAGGAAGAGGCATCGACACGTCATCAGAGACGCAGAGTCGAACGCAGAAGAGACTTCTACCTCTGGCGCTCGGTTGAAGGTTGATGATACTTCTCCGTTTCTGTAAGTGTGAACTATCTCTTCTTTTTGTTTTTTTTTTGTTTTTTTTTTTTTTTTGTTGTAATTTTTACTGACTGCCTTTGTTGCGTAGGGATGACGCCGCGAAGGATGATGAGGTTTCCTCTCCGCAGAATGTAAACATGGAGGGGAAGACCAAGGATGCTGATGGTGGTGAGGCGCAGCAACTAATTAACGAGTTGGCTGCGACTACTGCACGTCAGGTTGAGCTGGTGGCGCAGCTGAAGGGGAAGTATGCTGGGGAGAGTCGTGCTCTTGCCCAGAAAGAGGAAGAGTTGGTGACGCTCCGCGCGCAATTGTCGGATGCGCAAGTGGAGCTGGGGGCCTCGAGGGCCTATGCTGAGAAGATTGCTCAAGATAAGATGAGCATGTTGGCTGACCTGAAGTATGCGAGGTCGAAGCTTGAGCAGATAAAAGCGAAGACTACCTGGTCGGTGTCTTATCTTGAGGAAAAGAAGGCGGAGCATTATGCTAGCCTTCAGGAGTTCAAGGAGCGTATTGAGAAGGCGGTCTCGATGCATGAGGAGAAGCTGCGCGCCCTCAGCATAGAGTATGACGAGGAGCTGTACCCCCATCTGATGTCTACTATAGCCGAGCGCAGGTATCCTTGCTTCTTTATCCTTAAAATTACTTCATCGCTTTTTTGTTTATCTTACACAATTGTTTCTTTGTGAATGCAGATGGTTGATCAGCCATGGGCTGTGCCTGGCAGCCCTGAGCACATTAGAGTCTGCGGAGGTAGTGGAAGCTTTTGGGAAGGTTGTGCACTGCGCGATTGCGCGTGGTCGTTCGCAGGCCATGGAGGACCTGCGTGAGGCCAAGTTGCTGGAGAAAGACTTGGCGGAAATACCTGGTTATAGCTCTACGGCCTACGACGAGCTGATGCAGGCGATGGCGGGGCTAAAGGTCCTTGAATTGCCGCATATAGGGAGGTTGGAGCGCGACCAAGATGACCCCATAGATGTACTCATGGCGGGTCTGACTTTGCAGCGTCATCTTGGGGAGAATGCAGAAGAGGAATTAGATTACTATCTAAAACCTAATGTCTCGCAGCTTCAAGTTCCTGTTTTTGCGCGGCCTCGCGACATCCTCAAGCCCTTTGCTCTGGAGAAGGAGATCCCTTTGAAGGAGGTGCTAGAGCGTCACGAGCAAAGGGTTGCCTTAAAGAAGGGTATCAAAGGCAAGGCTGTGATGTGCGGCATCGGTGCTGCGCACCTTCCCAGATCGGATGGCGTGGCTGTGAGTGTTCCGACCGTGTCTCTCAAGGATGCTATAACCTTGAGTAAGCTTAAGGAGGCGGGGAGTTCCGCCGCTCCAGAGGAGGGTTCCGAGCATCGCCATAGTATATAGGCTTTGTATAGTAATGTATCTTTTCATTGTAATTAATAATTGTTGAATGAGATACTCTTTTTGTTTTAAGTTCGTGACTCAAATATATATGCATTGTTTGCTTAAGTTTGAATTTTTAACCAAGTCTTTTAAGTACGTGACTTTGAAGAATTATGCTTGCATTGTTTGCGAATGTTTATTGTTTGACTAAGTGTCTTGGCTCGTTATATTGCTAAGCTCGTACTGTGTACTTGGTATTTGCGCATCCGTCGTGGGGTGCGCACGTGAAACTTACTACGACGTCTCGAGAGTAAGGTGCTTTAGCAAGGATGCGTGATCCAATGTCGATGGGTTTGCAACCCTCTTATTCAACGAGTAAATTAGTAGGTTAACTTATCCTTTATGCCTTCGTGGGTCTTTAAGTGGTGCATGCACGCCATGTAGGCAGAAATATAAGAGAAACGATATTGACATATATTCAATAAAGTAAAAATGCGCTATGGAGTTAGCTAGAAACCATAACATTTTATTAATACTTGCAAGTTATTTGAAAAAATAGAAAATACAATTCCTAGAAAAGAAAAGAAAAATAAACACTTATTGGGCACCACGTAGGGTGCAAAGGTGTTTGTGTAAGGGCCGTAGCCTAAAAGTAACATCTTTTGAGATTGCAAATGTTCCAAGTGCGCGCAAGGTCGTGACCTTCCGTGTCGCGCAGTCTGTATGCGCCATTGTCGAGCGCGTCTGTGACCTCGTAAGGTCCTTCCCATTTAGGGCCGAGCTTGCCTGTGTCTTCTGCGTGGCTCGCATCATTTGCGCGATAAACAAAGTCTCCTGGTCTGAATGAAGTGTGTTTGACCTTTGCATCATAATACTTCTTCATTTTTGCCTTGGCCTTTGCTTCGCGTATAGCTGCACGTTCGCGTCTTTCTTCCAGTATGTCTAAATCTATGCGCCGTTCCTCGTCATTTGTCGTGACGTTGACCTCTGCTGTGCGTATAGTTGGCATTCCTATTTCGGCGGGTATGACGGCTTCTGTTCCATAGACTAGTGAAAATGGCGTGTCGCCGGTACTGGTTTTGATTGTTGTGCGATGCGCCCATAAGACGTGCGAGAGCTCATCTACCCACTTTCCTTTATGTCTGTCAAGGCGCGCTTTTATTCCTTCGCCTAGACTGCGATTCGCGCGCTCAACTAGGCCATTGGTTTGTGGGTGTTTGACTGAAGCAAAGTGTTGTGTGATGTTCAATTGTGCGCACCAATCCTTGAATGGGTTATCACAGAATTGTTTTCCGTTGTCTGATATGATCTCGCCCGGTAAGCCGAAGCGACAGACAATGTTGTCCCAAACAAAGCGTTTGACTTGGTTTCCTGTGATATTTACCACCGCTTTTGCTTCAATCCACTTTGTAAAGTAGTCTATGGCTACGATGAGGAATTTTACTCCTCCAGCTACGACAGGGAAAGGTCCTGCGATGTCAATACCCCATTTATAAAATGGCCATGGTGAGGTGATTGGTGTTAACTCTTGTTGTGGTCGGCGCGGAATTGGTCTGTGTACTTGGCAATTGCTGCATTTTCTTATCAGGTCGCGTGCGTCGCGATGCATTGTTGGCCAATAGTATCCTGACCTCAGAGCGCTTGCTACCACGGATCGTGGCCCTGAGTGCATACTACACGATCCTGCATGAATTTTGCGAAGGACGTAGTTTGCTTGGAGGGGTCCAACACATCTGAGCCATGGCTGTAAGAAAGATCGTCGATAGAGTACATTATCGCGTAACTCGAATCGTTGCGCTGTGCGCCGTATTCTTCGAGCATCTTTATGATCTTGGGGTAGGATTCCCTTGCTAATAAATTCGATGATAGGTGTCATCCACGTAGGGTCTTGTTCTTCTATCACCGTTGATATCTCCATATCCAAGATTGACTTGTTTTTAAGGGTTTCCACTAATACCTGTTTTGAGAGGTGTGCGAAGCTTGTGGATGCGATCTTGCTGAGTGCGTCCGCCTTCCTATTGTCACCTCTAGGTACTTGTTTTATTGTGAACCTGTCGAAGTTCTTGATCAAGGATTTTGTCTTTTCCAGGTATTGGACCATGTGGTCATCCTTGGCTTCGTATTCACTTAACACGTGGTTAGCAACTAGGCGCGAATCTACGTTTGCTTCTAGATTGCGTACACCCATTTGGATTGCAATGCGTAGTCCGGCTAGTAGGGCTTCATATTCTGCCTCATTGTTTGTGGTTGTGAATTCAAATCGCAGTGCGTAGGTGAATTCCATACCTTCTGGATTTGTAAGGATAAGGCCTGCGCCTGATCCATCTACGCATGAGGACCCATCTGTGAACAGGATCCAGGGTTCTTGTAAATCTGCTTTGGCTGCAGATGTCGGGCTGTCGTTATCTGGCTTCTCCATGATAAAATCGGCTAAGACTTGTCATTTGATTGCAGTGCGCGGCCTGTATGAGATATTGTACTCATTTAGCATTACACTCCATTTTTGTAAGCATCCTGATGCGTCCGGTTTAGAGATAACTTGTTTAATTGGCTGATCAGTGATTACCGCTATTGGATGTGCTTGGAAGTATCTGCGCAGCCTTTTAGCTGCAAACACTAGGGCCAAGACCAGCTTTTCCATAGTGCTGTAGTTAACCTCTGTTTTCTTTAGGGCTTTGCTTACGAAATATATGGGTGTCTGGACGGAGTCTCTGTCTGTCAATAGTACTACGCTAACTGCTCCATGGGTTGCTGATAAGTACATGATTAGTTCTTCCCCTGGTCGTGGTGCGACGAGTTTGGGAAGAGATGCCAGATGGTGTTTAAGTTGTTGGAAAGCTTCTTCTGCTTCGGTAGTCCAGCGAAAGTCTCCCTTTTTTGTGCACTTCGTGAGTGTTTTAAAGAGTGGAAGGGACTTGTCTGCTGACTTAGATAAGAAGCGATTCAGCCCTGCTAACTTTCCATTCAGTGACTGGACTTCTTTGAGTGTGCGCGGGGAGGGGAGATCAATAACAGCCTTTGTCTTCTCTGGGCACGGTTTGATTCCATCGGGTTCTATCAAATATCCGAGGAACATGCCTTCAGTTGCGCCAAAGGTGCACTTCTTGGGATTCAACTTCATGTTTATCCGCCCCAACGTTCGGAATGTTTCCTCGATGTCGCGCACCAATTCGTCCTCTGTATGGCTTTTGATGACAAGGTCATCAACATAGACTTCCAAGTTGTGGCCTACTTGTTTTTCGAAGGCTGTATCCACCAGTCGTTGGTATGTCGCGCCTGCATTTTTCAGGCCAAAAGGCATTTTTGTGTAGTAGTATACTCCTTGACTAGTGTGGAAAGCTGTTTTTTCTTCATCTTCCACTGCCATCTGGATCTGGTGATACCCTTTATATGCATCTAGGAAGCATTTGAAGGGGTATCCGCACAAGGATTTGACCTTCCAGTCTATCTCTGGCAGTGGGTAGCAGTCTTGTGGACATGCTTTGTTGAGGTCAGTGAAGTCCACGCACATCCTCCAACTGCCATCGCTCTTCTTTACCATAACTGGGTTAGAAAGCCAGTCATGATAGCATACTTCGCGCATGATGCCTGCATCCACTAGCTTGTGTACTTCTTCCAAAATAGCCTTTGCACGATCCGGGGCCTGGCCGCGCTTCTTTTGTCGTATTGGAGGGTATCCTTGTCGGATTTGTAACTTATGCTCTGTGATAGAGCGCGGTACTCCCGTCATATGCTTTGGTTCCCATGCAAAGATATCTAGGTTATTTTGCAAGAGTGCGCATACGGCTGCTTTACCTTTGTCAGATAAAGATCCTCCAATCGAAACTTGTTGTTCCGGATAATCTGGGTGAATAGCGACTTTTAAATTTGGCGTTTTTTCCGTGCGCTGTTCTGGAGTGGTCTCTGCTTCAGTTGTGGCCGCGATGTATTCTCTTGGTGGTACTGTGGTGTTATAGAGGGTGACAATTCCTCCTTCCACAGGGAATTTAAGCATTCTATGCGCTGTGGATGGTACTGCGCGCATGGATGATATTCCTGGCACTACAACAAAATGGAGTTAAGGCAACACCAATAAAGTGTTGTATTAAGTCTTTAAAATGTTGCATTATGCATAATGCGACACTTTATCAAGTGCTGTGTTATGTAACGTCGCCTTAGGTATATGCAACACTTATAGTGGAATATGCAACATTTATTAAATGTGTTGCCCATGTATAGCAACAGTGATACTTTATTGTGCGACACTTCTATATAAAAATGCAACACTTTTTACACTCAGCTACAACACTTATACACTCATATGCAACATTTTTAACACCCAAGCGCAACACTGTTAGATTCAAAAACAACACTTTTCTCATTGATATGCAGCGCTTCTTCATTTGCAACCACCAAATATGCAACACTTATATGTAGGAACTGCAACACTTTATGGTGTTTTTGTGGTGTTTTTGTGTTATATTTAGTGACACTTTTTCTAATGATTTGTAGCACTTTTATTTCGTGCAAAACAGATATTATAAATATTGCATTTTCATAATACACATTTTCTCAAGAAGTCTAATATATACATTGATATTTGCCTTCCATCAAAGAAATAATCAAATACAATAAAATGACCCATTTGGTCAATGTAACATAACTAACATACATCATTTGGCAGAAAGAAAAGTTATCTAATCAAAATTCTAAAAATCTTGACATCTGCTTTGGAACTCTCCACGGACAGGTTTTGCTAAGTACTCGAAAGCAACGTAGCCTGTTGCACAAGAAATTGATACACAGTTAGTTTTTTTCTTCATATTTGGAAATAAAACTCTAGCTACCATTAGTAATATTGTTATTATGTATAATCAATTAGAGAAAAGGAAAAACTCTTATAAGTCTATACAATATCATTTAAATAGCTTTCTAGAGAACACAATCCCTACAAAAATGAACCAGTAGTCCAGTAGACCTTATACGCACACATGCAGTTTCGGGTCTTAATGGGGATGAGGCGTGGTGAGATTTTTATCTTTTATTACCATATAACCATTTAAGACCCTCTATGTTTTATATTTCAGTTTACAATATTAATGTGAAAGTACGTTCAATAGATTTATAATTTATAGCCAGACTAGTAAATACATACCAAAGTCACTTATACTATTGCAACAAGTAGTGTCAATTACGAATTCATACCTTCTACCAAAGCATAGATAATAACTCATGCTAAGAAAACAGTCGCACAACTCCAGAAGACAATCTTTCTATATGATTTTGAATGGAATCTTTAAATAACTTGTCTCGCTGGTCAACTTCTTTGCGCCTGGAATCTAGTTCAAACTTATTTCTTTTGTGGCAATCCTCTTCTATCTGATTTCGATTCCAACCAACCGAGTGTTTTTAGCTTCTATAGTAGCCCAAAAGCTCCGTAGAATTATATTTGATGTCTCGTCGCCTTCCACTCTGCTTATCAACTTTTAGTAGTAACACCTCTACCTTGAAATCTGTAGTCCTTATTCATTATGTTCCAAAAAGGGTCTATCCTCTAAAGACTTGTAGTTCATCATTTGTTCCTGACTTCCTACATTATTACAAAAGATATAATTTCACCAAATCTACAAATAACTAATGGTATACTTAAGTACTACTATAACATGTTAATATTATCTTATAGTTATCCTTGTCATTTCATCACATATAGCAACATATACATGTCCTTTCCTGCCGTAATGTTAATGTAATATTAAGTTGTTTGGGTCTTTAACTTTCTGTATTCATAATAAGTTAAACAATAGGAGGAAAGTATCGATAGGGGACAACATGTAAAGGACATACGCTCAACAAAACAATGATAAACTATCTTTTAATTTCTTATGAACTTTCGCAAAACTTTTTGGACCAATCATATGAATATTTATTGAAACATTTGTAGATAACTTAACAACGCTTGTGTACACATATTAGTCGAATGTAGACACATTAAAAGAAATGTATTATTGATACCCAAAGATTATTAGTAAAAAGTTATCTATCAAATTAGAATCACTTCTTGATTACTCCAAGGGAAAGTCTTAAAGAAGTCTATAATTTTGTTTTGACCTCAGACATAGGTAAATACACCAATATCTATTTCTCACTGTGTTCTGATGTAAAACAAAAATTACAGATTGATTGTATATTAGCTATGATCAGTGGTTTAAAAAGCTAAATTTCAATGAAACTAGATGTTACTAAATGTCATCCTTTAGTTACTTGAATCATTAAAAGCATGTGGTATGGTGGCTTGAGTTGTTTTGTCACCTCAGCATTCCCATTTTCACATTCTCACACCAAAATACCAATCACTCATCACATAAGCCATATCACTCTTTTTGAGACCCACCGTACCCGATTAAAAAAAAAAAAAAAAAAATAGCATTATATTTAACCAGTTCCCTATTGGGATTTCCACTAATACTAATACCATGGACTTCTTAATAATCCTGTTAGTCAAGTACACTAAATTCTAAATTATACAATCATCGTATCTTCAATAAGCATGAAAAATCATTAAAAACTATAATTAAAACAAACTTTGTGAATTCATATGCAAATAAGATAAGTTATAATTTTACCTTACGCTTTGAAGACAAGGTGGAGAAAGGAACGGTTGATGGTTGTATATACCTGATGGTTTTTGGATGGATTTGAAAGGAACGGGAGGGGTGATGAATTGGTGATTATGTGATTTGGGTGGTTACATCAAGAAAAGGGAGATGCGGTTTTGTTCATACGGATTAGCTTTAATATATTTGCCAAAATTTATTTTTAAATCGACTTATCATACTGTAATTAGGGGTGCCAATTTCTGACCCAACACGAAATTCGATCTGAAATCGACACGAAAATTAACCGGTTCGGGTTGAGCTAAATACATTGTGGGTCAGGTTTGGGTCAACATATCTAACCCGTTTTTTAAACAGGTCAGGTTCGGGTTAGGAATAAAATAAACGGGTCGACCCGCCAACCCGTTTAAGTTTTTTTTCTTAGTTAGAAATTATTTAAATTTAATTATATGGGTTAAACGGATCGACCCACTAACCTGTTTAACCCATTTAACTCGTGTAATGTGCTAACTTTTATATATATAACGGATTAAATGGGTCAACTTGAAACCCGTTTAACATATTCAACTCATGTAACCTATTTAACATGTCAACCTAAGTATATATTCGGGTTAAATGGGTCAGATTCGGGTTACGTGTAAACAGGTTAGGGTTGACATAGCTGACCCGATTATTTAAATGGGTAGGTTCAGGTTGAGGTTTTCTGACCCAAAAACCTGACAACCCGAACCCGCTAACCCGAACCCGACCAGAATTGCCACCCTTAACTGTAATATATTAGAACACACGATCGTGTGTGTAGTTTTATAAGAAAAAAAAATGCTAACAACTCGGCAAATTTTTTTTATTTATATTATTTTCTTTTTAAACCATGGTTTCTGACCTTTTGAACGACTAATTCATGAGGTTTGAACCCACCATCACACAGACTCAAACCAGGTAAAGCTCTCATTTTTCAAAAGATTTTCGTCGTCACTTCAAAGTTGTTTGCACCTAGTAATAATGAATTTGAGACCCATACGCCATTTTACCACTAGGCCACCCTTGAGTGGTTAAAGGACACTCATAGGCCCCATAGTTTTTAATATTTTTATTTATTTAAATAAAACAACAAATTAAACTAAAATTAAAATTAAATTCGTAAAAAAAAACATAAAAATATATATAAAAAAATACATAAAAAAAGATATGAAAATAAATATACATAAACTAAACTAGTTTTGAGGATAACATTTGGCCCAAATTACTTTTTTGGCCTCCTCGATGATCGTTGCGACAATCAGATCCATCCAGTCGGTGTTGATTGTAAGTGTCCTCAAGTCCTCATCGTGTGTTCAAGATTTAAGAAATTCAACTCGTTGTCCAATCGCTCAATCTTCGCCTCATGGAATCAAGCAAATTGTTGTTGCATTATTTCCTGTAACATTTCTTGTTGTGAACTGGAAGTGACGGATGAGTTTGATGATCGTTGACTTTTAGACTTTCGTTCATTTTTTGGTGGACGCGGCAAAGAATCATCTCCAAAAAACTCGGGTTCTTCTTCAGTTGGCCGTACTCGGTTTCTTTTTGTTTGTGTCGAATCAAGATTTTTTTTTATTTAGGGTTGTTTTTCAAAAAAAATAAATAAATAAATAAAATAAAAAAAAAAAAAAAAAAAAACAAGCTTTTTTTTAGTAATTATTTTCACCTTTTGATGTCTTTATACAGAATTTCAAGCCACGTCATTATAACTTCATCATTTTCGCACCTAAGCCTCCTGATTTGTTCAACAATCGAGTTAAACTTCTCGACCTCTCAGTTCATCGGAGTCCATTTTTTCGACATCATGTTCTTGGTATGCTCTTTGTGCCCATTATGATTGGCTTGCGGATTGTATTGGTCAAGATTTTTGTACTAAAACGTGCCTAGTTTTAGTCGGAGCCGACATTCGGATCATCAGATACTTGTATGTAACATTCCACCAACATGAACTATTCGTTTTGGCTCCAAAACGTACGACTTGCGTCAATTTTCATTTCCCGATGTTTATTGCCTTTAGTCTTGCAAAGTTTTTTGCAAAATAAGTGTTAGCACTTCCAAAGCCAAAGTAAAAATGTAGGGGGAAATAGGATCTCCTTTTCAAGCCCTCGTTTTACTTTAAAGAAGCCATGGTAGAACCCCGTTAATGTTAAGAGAATACGTAATGTTGCTAATGTTGTTGCCGAGACAGCCTAGATCCGCAATTTACTTTTTGAGCTTCACTCGCCATTGTCCACGGCCACTTTGGTATATTGTAATAATGTTAGTGCGGTGTATCTCTCCTCCAACCATGTGTACCACCAACGGACGAAGCATATCTAGATTGATATTTATTTCGTTAGATATCAAGTTGCCGCAGGCCGTGTTCGTTTATAGCATGTACCATCGCATTATCAGTTTGAAGATATCTTCACTAAGAGGTTGCCTTATGTTCTATTTGATGATTTTTGGACCAGTCTCAACATCCGTCTATCTCCCGCTCCGACTGCGAGGGGCTGTTAGATGATATTAGCACTAAGCCCAACCAGTTCATTATTATCGGACTTAGCCCACATTGTTATCAATTTACGTGTATTTATACTTGGCATTGTACTCATAATGGATCATCGGGATAATATAATTCTACAAGCACATCATTTGTGTAGTTGCTATGTTTTTGAAAAATGGAATTTTTATCATGTTTTGTTGTTAAATAGCCGCTAAACTTGTATAACAAAAAAATTATTTCAACGACTTGATTTTTTGTGACGTTATTAGCCAATTACGATCGGCATGCGATTTGATTTAGAAATGGTTAAGACTATTCATAATGGAGATTGAATGATCAGTCAGCCCTGTAGGACGCGGCCCCTCCCCCTACGGTGACCCAACCCAATGCGTCCACGGTCCATCCCCATTTTGAGCTTGATTCAATCGGCCAGGAGACCGAACTTTTGCATATGTATTATTATTATTATTATTATTATTATTATTATTATTATTATTATTATTATTATTATTATTATTATTATTACTATTATTTAAGTTTTTTTTTCTTTGTTTAGGCTTTATCAACGAAGAATAAGATGCAGATGCTTTTTTTTTTCTTTTTTTTAAACAGATCTACAATTTATGCCCTTAAGGTTTGTTTTATTTGTCATTTTTGTTTATAAATAAAAAAGTTACATTTTAAGTGACATTTTTTGGTGTTTAAGTTTTTTATTTTATTGTAATATTTTTTATTTTATTTGAATTATTATGTACCTCTTTCGTCTCAAAAATATTATCCATATTTTCATTTTGGATGTCTCAAAATAATTGTTCATTTTCCCTTTAAGTAAAAACTAGAAATATAGTAGATGAATATTCTCTTTAAGTGGTTGAAAACTAAAGTGGCCCCACTTTTATTAAACTTTGTAATTTTTGTTTCTTGACAATCATTTTGAGACGGTGGGAGTAATGTCTTTTTAATTATTAAAGAAATTTTAATTTTAAACAAAAATGTTCGAGTCACCAGTAAGGTCATCATTACGGATATTTGATTATACGTTTGGTGTATGAGAGAGAAATTAATGTGGCAAAGTGTCATGGTCATAGGTTAAGGCTATGTTAAGCGTGGAGTTTTTTCGAGCTTTTTGAGGCACTGAGCGATAAACAATAAGCTTTCTTATTTTTATTTTTGTTTGGCAAGCTAGCGGTGAGCTTTGCTGTTTTTAAAAATACTCATTTTTCTAATGCTTTTTAACCATTGAGCGGTAAGTTGTAAGCTGTGGTTATTGATTATAGCTCACTGCTACTTTTATCAAATACATCCTAAGTTGATATTGATACTGCTCTTAGTAACTCATAAGATTATTCTATTTTATAAAATGTTTATTTTTATTTAACTTTTTAATGTCAATGTCTTAATTAATATACTTTTACTTGTAACATATAACTTCTCATTGATAGATTAAATTACCACACTAATAATTAAGTGCGAAGATGGAGGGAACGTGATAAATGTGGCGGCAAATCTCTCGGGTATATTTTGAGTTCCAGTTAATATATTATAAATAATGGAGGGAATGTACAATTTATTAATTGGCGCCAAATATTTTAACATTCAAGAGGAAGTTGTGGCATATTAAACAAAAGAACCAAAAATACAAAAAACTATAAAAGAGATGTCACAAAATACAAGTATCACAAACATTTATCATATCCTATGTGAGCCAATGTATATTAAATTTTGATTGTACTCACGTACTACTACCACATATACTACCCCAATATAAAACATATCACTTTAAATGAATCGTAATTCTTCATAATCTTGTACTTTAAAACATTTGCATACTTTTGGAAAAACTGCATCACTTTAACTCAAGTGTTGCCTTTAACGCTTACAAATGTAACACTATTAAAGTGTTGCAATCAGTTGTAAAATATGTGCGACACTTTTAAAAATATGTTGCAATAGATCTTCAAATGTAACACTTTTTTATAAACTGTTGCCTTATAAAAAAATTTACAAAGAAAGCAACACATTTTGGAAGTGTTGCTTCAAAAATGTTGCATTAGACATGTTTTCTTGTAGTGTGGTCTTCCTATGATACCATTGTATGGTGAGGGAGATTTTATTACCATAAAGTTTATCCATGCTGCGGTTGAGTGTTGTTCATCTCCTACGACCACCAACAAGCGTAGCTGCCCCATGGGCCAGATTTTTTCTCCTGTAAATCCTGTCAATGATGTCGTAGCTGGTGTCAATTGACTTTGAAGTTTAGGTCGCAGTCTTTTGAAACAGTGATCATACAGGATGTCCGCGGATGCTCCTCCATCAATATACATGCGGTGGATGTCGTGTCCCCCTGTATGTATTTCAATGGTTAGAGGCTCCACGACTGTGTTGTCCGCAGCTATGGTGGGGAAGGATATCTCTTTTTCTGGAGAGAATTTTTGGCTGATTTTTTGCTTTATCTTGCGCTGCCATGATTGTATCATGTATATAGTATCAGCCTTTTCCTTTGGGGGTTCTTTCTTGCCCCCATTTCTCTGTCTCTCTTTTCCTTCCTTGATGTTTTTTACGAGGTGGTCCATCCTTCCTTCTCTTACTAATTTTTCGATTAGTTGTTTTAGTTGGACGCACTCGTTGGTTGTATGGCCTTTTTGGCCGTGGTACTCGCAGTATCCACTACCTAAGCGCTTTTCTTCTACCGTGCGCATTGGTGGTGGCTTTGGGAAGTTCGCACCTTCTGTTACAAATATCTCCCTTGGAGTTTTAGTGAGAGGAGTATATTTGTCGTTGTCTCTTCCACTGCGGTAATTCCTGCTGCGGTTGTTGTTTTGGTCGTTGGATTGTTTCCGCGGCTGTTCTTGTTGCCTATAGTTTGAATATCCTTTCTTGCTTGTAACACCCCCAAAAAACCGCAGCGGAAGACTGTGTCATAGGGATGCTACTTCAGGGCACAAAGTACAAGATATAGAAAACGAACTCTAAATGAGACGTTTTTAAAAAGTTACCATTCGAATAGATAAAAGTCATAGCTTACAAACCAAAGGATCCCAAATTATAATAGTACATAAGTTTTTAAAAAGTATCGAATGGTAAAAGATAAAAGCGAAAGTCTTCAAAATGCATGCCCTAAGACTCTCCGCTCCACATACCTGCTATCGCCCTTCTAACCTGAGATAAACATGCTTAAAAGTGTCAACACAAAGGTTGGTGAGTTCATAGAGTTGTTTAATAAATAAAGTTTAAAGAAGAATGGTCACACAGCAAAGGCATCGTAAATCCACTCAGTTACAAGTCCCGCCATAAGAGACTTGTAACCTGTGTGTTCACAACCCACTGCTACAATATATAGTATGAGTAAAATATGTATAAGTTTATCACAACAGTTAAGCAATTAGTCGTGAGTCTACACTTCATCTCCGAAGACCTCACGTTTGTATGTATGTTTCAATGGTTGTGCCCAGCAACTTAATCTGGGGCCATTGGTAGTCTCAATGGTTGTGCCCAGCAACTCAATCTGGGGCCATTGGAAGTCTCAATGGTTGTGCCCAGCAACTTAATCTGGGGCCATTGGAAGTCTCAAGAATACACCATCACAGTTTAGTATAACACAGTTAAGTATAGCACAATCACGTATGTATGACATCAAGTATAAAACAATCAAGTATAAAGAAATCAAGTATAAATGTTTTGAGTATCAAGAAAGTATGTTTTGAATATTTGTACAAGTAAGTAAGTAGTTGAGCATGTATCTCCCCCAAAGAGTTAAAACAAGTATAAAGAATAAAAGTGGGGATATGACTCACCTGGAGTGAAGATACAAATATGCGTAATGATAAGGACAACAGGGAGCGAACACTATCCGCAACCTAAAATGAATGATAGTGATCTAATTTAGATCATGTCGTGATGTAATGAATGCACATGCACATGATACCAATACCACTCGTAATTTGGAAATACTAGTTATCGTCATAGTAAAATAGTTTCCATACTTAGGAAAAATAAGTCCATATATAGAAGTATATACTTGTCATATTAACTCGTACGAAAAAGTTAGCGTTATAATCCTCGTATCAAAACCTTAGAATGACGTCGTCATGTCGTATAAATATTCCCTCGGGTCGTACGTATTCATTTGTTAAGAAAATAGTCATTAGTAACGTTGCTAGAAAATATACCATTTAGTACGTACGTTATTATTTTTATTTGTGACTATATATATATATATATATATATATATATATAGTTTTGACGATGTTAAAACGGGTATAACTCGGTCGTTTTAGGCTCGTTTTCCTTGTTCTTTATGTCCACGGATTCGTTTTTGTGTATACTAGTATATTTTTGATAACTCGGCTTCTCTAAGTTACGTTTAATGCCTCTATTTGTGCGGCGAAATCTGCCAAACAGCAAGCAGTTTTTAATAAAATAGTTTTCGTCGTTAAATTTGCAAAAATCATATCTCCTTCGTTATAAACTCGTTTTAATCCGTTCTTTCGCCTAAAGTTTCATTTTTGAAAGTATTTTCTAAATCTTTGTTCAAAAATTAGCCATCAACCACTGATTTTCCCACGAAATCAAAATAGGGACAGTAGGTATTTTAAATGTTTCAAAAATTGTTTCTAGGGTTCTAATCTAGTTCCATCTTCATTCAAACCACTTTCAATCACCACAAAACTAATCTAATCCTACCATACACCTTCTTAGGGTGTCATGGGTTCCTAAACATCACAACCAAGTAGATCTAACAAGGATCTAACCAAAAATCATTCCTAGGGCTTAAAGGTTTAATATATACAAAATGGAGTGGTATAAGCCAATATATGCATGAGATCTTGCAAGAAAAATATATAATCATGGTAATAACTTGTAAAAATTATGAAATGAGTTTTGTAAACTTACTTTGAGATGTGGTGTGATTAGATGATAAAAACCTAACAATCCTTGAGTTTATATCTCAAAACTCTAACAAGGATACTATATAAACAATGTTACACTTGATCTTAAGAAAAATTCTTGGTCTTGCTCCTTTCTTTGTTGTGGCCGTGGTTCAAGAGGGCAAAGAGAGAAGAAGAAACTTTTTGAGCTAGTTGAAAATGAATGAAAATGGTAAAGTGTAGTTTTTATGTATTACTGGTATGTATATTATTTTATAAAGTTAGTAATAGGTATTTAATGAGAAGAGTGAGTTAGTGGTTTTTGTAAGTAAATGGTATGGGGGGGGGGGGGGCATAATGGAGGGGGGGGGGGGGGGTTGGAGTGTAAGACTTTTGTGACTTTGTATTATTTTGTGTATATTTGTAGTTTTTAAAATGTACCGGGTACCGGGTTAACTAAAAATAAATTTTAACGGAGTCAACCGGGTCATAATAAAGTTATAAAAATTATAAAAATAGGTTGGGTAAAATTATTGGGTGTTTAGATAATTATAGTTTAATTTCTACGAAAACCGTCGAAGTTTTAGTAAACTTAAGTTAATAATTGAAATAAACATCCAAAATACCAGGTAAATTAATATTATAATTTTTATATTATAATAATGAATATAAAAATATATTGGGATAATAGTCGGGAGTGTCGGACATGTTAGACACATTTATAGTTCGCGTATTAGTGTTTATTTAAAATAAACATACGTAAATCGTTAATTATACCAAAAGTATAAATTTAGTTATCCTACGAGTGGAATAGTATGCATGTGCCCTAATGATGATATGCGGACTATTCCTAGTCCATATGAAATGTCCCTGATAATAATGTATGAATTCGCTCCTAAACCAATACGGTTACGCGAATTTAAACACTCGTAAACTAAATTTACGATAATATGAGTAATGCACGTGAATAGTGGTTTCCTCTTGGAAATGAATAGTGTCAAGTGAATAGTAAAATTTCTGAATGTGTCTCGGAATGTCTAATTGACCTCAAAAACGATGAATAGTAAAACGATGAATAGTAAATGATGAATAGTAAATTGTCGAGGTTTGGAAAATGACCTAAAATTACAGGTTGTGACAGTCTCTACCCCTTACGGGAACTTCGTCCCGAAGTTCAGCTCATTCATTCCACATATGTTCCTAGTGTTCAGCTCATTCTTTCCCAAAGTCGTTAGAGTTGCTTACACCAATCAAATCATCTACTATCAATATAACTAGATTAATGATGCTAGGTCTCAGATTAGTCGGGGTTGTGTATAAGTTCTATACCAAGACTTAAGTGCTATGAAAATAATATAGTTGTTCAAGAGGATGTACCCGTTATGCTATCGTGAACATGTTGGGTGATAGGATTTCCTAGGAAGTAAGCTCTGCCACGCGCGGGTGGAATCTCAACGGCCTCATCTTGTGGCCCTTCAATTGCTGCTGCTAATTTTGGACGATTGCCTCCTTGGTTAAGATTCCTTTTCAACTTAGGACAGGTGCTCCGAAAGTGATCTGGGCTGTTACACTCATAGCATGTCTTTTGATTGTTCGTCATATTGCCCACATTCACTGGTTCTCTACACTGGTTTGCATAATGACCAGACTGTCTGCAATTAGCACACATACGGCAGGGCACAGTCTTTTGGTGATGAAAATTACACTTCGTACACTTAGGATGCTGGCCTAAATACTCTCTCTGACCAGAACTAGTCGCCGCAAAGGTCCTTGCCCTTTTGTTGTCAGCTATCGCGCCTATATGCTTGTTTGACTCGCTTGTTCCCTTCCTTTTATCACTGTTCTTCAAGCTTCCATTTCTAACCATCTCATCTGTCAGAGTCCCTGCTCTCAATATTGCACTCTGGATTGTAGAAGGCTCAGTTGCTTTCACAGTCCCACGAATTTCTTGGACAAGACCATATATGTACCTCTCGATCCTCTTGGACTCAGGGGTAACTAGGTGTGGAACTAGCCTGGCTAACTCATGGAATCGATCTGTATAGGCTGCATGTCCAGCCCCTATCATAGAGTGATGATAAAGTTCATCCTCCAGCTTCTGCATTTCATTGTCCGGGCAGTATTCCTCCTTCAGTAATGCCTTAAAATCATTCCATGTCATACCTACAGCTGCCTCTCTACCCCTAGCTTGAACCTGCGTATTCCACCATGTCAATGCCTTTCCTGACAGCAAGCATACGGAGTACTTCACCATTTGATGTGCTGCACAGTCACTAATGTCGATCACCGACTCCATCTTTTCAACCCATCGAGTATACCCTAACGCGCCTCCTACACCATCGAACTCAATTGGTTTACATGATGTAAATTCCTTATACGTACATCCAGTCCTAATGTTGTTGTTGCCATTACCATTCTGGCCTATACCATTGGTGTTGTTAATTCCGCTTTCGTGATTTGCCAAGTTATTCATATGATCGCCAACTTGAGTGACAATAGTGGGGAGAAAGTTTTCAAGTTGTCGAGCGATGATGGCTTCAAAATCAGTATTTCCACTGTTGTTGTTATCATTGTTTTCAACGCCGTGACCACCTCCTCTACCTCCACGTCCACCAGTTCTTCCACCATCGTTACTTGGGTTACTAGTGTCATGAGCAGCTCCTCTACCTCCTCTACCTCCACGTCCACCAGTCCTTCCACCCCTTGGTGTTGCGCCTCCTCGACCAGAGCTACGAGTCACTCTCTTTGGTGCCATGATTTCCTGAGAGGAAGGACATTTAGTGAACGTCAGAGTTGAGGGAAAACCGTTGATTAACCAAAGTCTATACTTAACATCCTCATATATAATACCGTGCCACCAATTGTCTCCTAAGTCGTGCCAACACCGATCTACATATGCATAGTCATATGTCCACGTGTGTCGTGAAGCACTTATAATTATGTTGGCCACCACAATTATAAATGTTTCCTTTCACAGGTGTACATATCACCAGGCACACATATCTCAGTGGTAGACGTTGCTTAAATGGGTATCTAGGGAATGTCACGCTCAGTACGAAGGAACAAAGGATTCTCCCTTAAGTGCTAAAGTCACTGGGTAGTCTAGTTTCTAACGGCTTCTAAAGAGTAATCTCAAGAGAACTCCCATCCTCGGGCAAATCATCAAATCTCTACAGCTAAGTAATAACCTTCATTTAACTTAGTCTCATGTCTCATCAAACAAGAACTGTCACAAGATTAAGTTAAATGATCAGTTATTACCGAGCTCCATGTTTCTGATAACTTGCCTAGATTTTGGGACTTCCCCATCGGTACCACAAAATACCTAATAGCGTAGGTCTAAGAAAATTATCAGCAAGCGTACGTGTATGAAAAATGCAAGGCGATAGGGAGGAGAGTCTAAATGTATGTAGTTATAGTCTAGACTCTAAAAACAACCTAGTTCTCTATAACCAAGGCTCTGGTACCAATCTGTAACACCCCCAAAAAACCGCAGCGGAAGACTGTGTCATAGGGATGCTACTTCAGGGCACAAAGTACAAGATATAGAAAACGAACTCTAAATGAGACGTTTTTAAAAAGTTACCATTCGAATAGATAAAAGTCATAGCTTACAAACCAAAGGATCCCAAATTATAATAGTACATAAGTTTTTAAAAAGTATCGAATGGTAAAAGATAAAAGCGAAAGTCTTCAAAATGCATGCCCTAAGACTCTCCGCTCCACATACCTGCTATCGCCCTTCTAACCTGAGATAAACATGCTTAAAAGTGTCAACACAAAGGTTGGTGAGTTCATAGAGTTGTTTAATAAATAAAGTTTAAAGAAGAATGGTCACACAGCAAAGGCATCGTAAATCCACTCAGTTACAAGTCCCGCCATAAGAGACTTGTAACCTGTGTGTTCACAACCCACTGCTACAATATATAGTATGAGTAAAATATGTATAAGTTTATCACAACAGTTAAGCAATTAGTCGTGAGTCTACACTTCATCTCCGAAGACCTCACGTTTGTATGTATGTTTCAATGGTTGTGCCCAGCAACTTAATCTGGGGCCATTGGTAGTCTCAATGGTTGTGCCCAGCAACTCAATCTGGGGCCATTGGAAGTCTCAATGGTTGTGCCCAGCAACTTAATCTGGGGCCATTGGAAGTCTCAAGAATACACCATCACAGTTTAGTATAACACAGTTAAGTATAGCACAATCACGTATGTATGACATCAAGTATAAAACAATCAAGTATAAAGAAATCAAGTATAAATGTTTTGAGTATCAAGAAAGTATGTTTTGAATATTTGTACAAGTAAGTAAGTAGTTGAGCATGTATCTCCCCCAAAGAGTTAAAACAAGTATAAAGAGTAAAAGTGGGGCTATGACTCACCTGGAGTGAAGATACAAATATGCGTAATGATAAGGACAACAGGGAGCGAACACTATCCGCAACCTAAAATGAATGATAGTGATCTAATTTAGATCATGTCGTGATGTAATGAATGCACATGCACATGATACCAATACCACTCGTAATTTGGAAATACTAGTTATCGTCATAGTAAAATAGTTTCCATACTTAGGAAAAATAAGTCCATATATAGAAGTATATACTTGTCATATTAACTCGTACGAAAAAGTTAGCGTTATAATCCTCGTATCAAAACCTTAGAATGACGTCGTCATGTCGTATAAATATTCCCTCGGGTCGTACGTATTCATTTGTTAAGAAAATAGTCATTAGTAACGTTGCTAGAAAATATACCATTTAGTACGTACGTTATTATTTTTATTTGTGACTATATATATATATATATATATATATATATATATATATATATATATATATATATATATATATATATATAGTTTTGACGATGTTAAAACGGGTATAACTCGGTCGTTTTAGGCTCGTTTTCCTTGTTCTTTATGTCCACGGATTCGTTTTTGTGTATACTAGTATATTTTTGATAACTCGGCTTCTCTAAGTTACGTTTAATGCCTCTATTTGTGCGGCGAAATCTGCCAAACAGCAAGCAGTTTTTAATAAAATAGTTTTCGTCGTTAAATTTGCAAAAATCATATCTCCTTCGTTATAAACTCGTTTTAATCCGTTCTTTCGCCTAAAGTTTCATTTTTGAAAGTATTTTCTAAATCTTTGTTCAAAAATTAGCCATCAACCACTGATTTTCCCACGAAATCAAAATAGGGACAGTAGGTATTTTAAATGTTTCAAAAATTGTTTCTAGGGTTCTAATCTAGTTCCATCTTCATTCAAACCACTTTCAATCACCACAAAACTAATCTAATCCTACCATACACCTTCTTAGGGTGTCATGGGTTCCTAAACATCACAACCAAGTAGATCTAACAAGGATCTAACCAAAAATCATTCCTAGGGCTTAAAGGTTTAATATATACAAAATGGAGTGGTATAAGCCAATATATGCATGAGATCTTGCAAGAAAAATATATAATCATGGTAATAACTTGTAAAAATTATGAAATGAGTTTTGTAAACTTACTTTGAGATGTGGTGTGATTAGATGATAAAAACCTAACAATCCTTGAGTTTATATCTCAAAACTCTAACAAGGATACTATATAAACAATGTTACACTTGATCTTAAGAAAAATTCTTGGTCTTGCTCCTTTCTTTGTTGTGGCCGTGGTTCAAGAGGGCAAAGAGAGAAGAAGAAACTTTTTGAGCTAGTTGAAAATGAATGAAAATGGTAAAGTGTAGTTTTTATGTATTATTGGTATGTATATTATTTTATAAAGTTAGTAATAGGTATTTAATGAGAAGAGTGAGTTAGTGGTTTTTGTAAGTAAATGGTATGGGGGGGGGGGGGGCATAATGGAGGGGGGGGGGGGGGTTGGAGTGTAAGACTTTTGTGACTTTGTATTATTTTGTGTATATTTGTAGTTTTTAAAATGTACCGGGTACCGGGTTAACTAAAAATAAATTTTAACGGAGTCAACCGGGTCATAATAAAGTTATAAAAATTATAAAAATAGGTTGGGTAAAATTATTGGGTGTTTAGATAATTATAGTTTAATTTCTACGAAAACCGTCGAAGTTTTAGTAAACTTAAGTTAATAATTGAAATAAACATCCAAAATACCAGGTAAATTAATATTATAATTTTTATATTATAATAATGAATATAAAAATATATTGGGATAATAGTCGGGAGTGTCGGACATGTTAGACACATTTATAGTTCGCGTATTAGTGTTTATTTAAAATAAACATACGTAAATCGTTAATTATACCAAAAGTATAAATTTAGTTATCCTACGAGTGGAATAGTATGCATGTGCCCTAATGATGATATGCGGACTATTCCTAGTCCATATGAAATGTCCCTGATAATAATGTATGAATTCGCTCCTAAACCAATACGGTTACGCGAATTTAAACACTCGTAAACTAAATTTACGATAATATGAGTAATGCACGTGAATAGTGGTTTCCTCTCGGAAATGAATAGTGTCAAGTGAATAGTAAAATTTCTGAATGTGTCTCGGAATGTCTAATTGACCTCAAAAACGATGAATAGTAAAACGATGAATAGTAAATGATGAATAGTAAATTGTCGAGGTTTGGAAAATGACCTAAAATTACAGGTTGTGACAGTCTCTACCCCTTACGGGAACTTCGTCCCGAAGTTCAGCTCATTCATTCCACATATGTTCCTAGTGTTCAGCTCATTCTTTCCCAAAGTCGTTAGAGTTGCTTACACCAATCAAATCATCTACTATCAATATAACTAGATTAATGATGCTAGGTCTCAGATTAGTCGGGGTTGTGTATAAGTTCTATACCAAGACTTAAGTGCTATGAAAATAATATAGTTGTTCAAGAGGATGTACCCGTTATGCTATCGTGAACATGTTGGGTGATAGGATTTCCTAGGAAGTAAGCTCTGCCACGCGCGGGTGGAATCTCAACGGCCTCATCTTGTGGCCCTTCAATTGCTGCTGCTAATTTTGGACGATTGCCTCCTTGGTTAAGATTCCTTTTCAACTTAGGACAGGTGCTCCGAAAGTGATCTGGGCTGTTACACTCATAGCATGTCTTTTGATTGTTCGTCATATTGCCCACATTCACTGGTTCTCTACACTGGTTTGCATAATGACCAGACTGTCTGCAATTAGCACACATACGGCAGGGCACAGTCTTTTGGTGATGAAAATTACACTTCGTACACTTAGGATGCTGGCCTAAATACTCTCTCTGACCAGAACTAGTCGCCGCAAAGGTCCTTGCCCTTTTGTTGTCAGCTATCGCGCCTATATGCTTGTTTGACTCGCTTGTTCCCTTCCTTTTATCACTGTTCTTCAAGCTTCCATTTCTAACCATCTCATCTGTCAGAGTCCCTGCTCTCAATATTGCACTCTGGATTGTAGAAGGCTCAGTTGCTTTCACAGTCCCACGAATTTCTTGGACAAGACCATATATGTACCTCTCGATCCTCTTGGACTCAGGGGTAACTAGGTGTGGAACTAGCCTGGCTAACTCATGGAATCGATCTGTATAGGCTGCATGTCCAGCCCCTATCATAGAGTGATGATAAAGTTCATCCTCCAGCTTCTGCATTTCATTGTCCGGGCAGTATTCCTCCTTCAGTAATGCCTTAAAATCATTCCATGTCATACCTACAGCTGCCTCTCTACCCCTAGCTTGAACCTGCGTATTCCACCATGTCAATGCCTTTCCTGACAGCAAGCATACGGAGTACTT
This sequence comes from Artemisia argyi, assembly GCA_030686995.1. Classification (NCBI taxonomy): domain Eukaryota; kingdom Viridiplantae; phylum Streptophyta; class Magnoliopsida; order Asterales; family Asteraceae; genus Artemisia; species Artemisia argyi. Next base: position 15,233,178 of record CM060689.1, on the reverse strand, counting down.
CACCATTTGATGTGCTGCACAGTCACTAATGTCGATCACCGACTCCATCTTTTCAACCCATCGAGTATACCCTAACGCGCCTCCTACACCATCGAACTCAATTGGTTTACATGATGTAAATTCCTTATACGTACATCCAGTCCTAATGTTGTTGTTGCCATTACCATTCTGGCCTATACCATTGGTGTTGTTAATTCCGCTTTCGTGATTTGCCAAGTTATTCATATGATCGCCAACTTGAGTGACAATAGTGGGGAGAAAGTTTTCAAGTTGTCGAGCGATGATGGCTTCAAAATCAGTATTTCCACTGTTGTTGTTATCATTGTTTTCAACGCCGTGACCACCTCCTCTACCTCCACGTCCACCAGTTCTTCCACCATCGTTACTTGGGTTACTAGTGTCATGAGCAGCTCCTCTACCTCCTCTACCTCCACGTCCACCAGTCCTTCCACCCCTTGGTGTTGCGCCTCCTCGACCAGAGCTACGAGTCACTCTCTTTGGTGCCATGATTTCCTGAGAGGAAGGACATTTAGTGAACGTCAGAGTTGAGGGAAAACCGTTGATTAACCAAAGTCTATACTTAACATCCTCATATATAATACCGTGCCACCAATTGTCTCCTAAGTCGTGCCAACACCGATCTACATATGCATAGTCATATGTCCACGTGTGTCGTGAAGCACTTATAATTATGTTGGCCACCACAATTATAAATGTTTCCTTTCACAGGTGTACATATCACCAGGCACACATATCTCAGTGGTAGACGTTGCTTAAATGGGTATCTAGGGAATGTCACGCTCAGTACGAAGGAACAAAGGATTCTCCCTTAAGTGCTAAAGTCACTGGGTAGTCTAGTTTCTAACGGCTTCTAAAGAGTAATCTCAAGAGAACTCCCATCCTCGGGCAAATCATCAAATCTCTACAGCTAAGTAATAACCTTCATTTAACTTAGTCTCATGTCTCATCAAACAAGAACTGTCACAAGATTAAGTTAAATGATCAGTTATTACCGAGCTCCATGTTTCTGATAACTTGCCTAGATTTTGGGACTTCCCCATCGGTACCACAAAATACCTAATAGCGTAGGTCTAAGAAAATTATCAGCAAGCGTACGTGTATGAAAAATGCAAGGCGATAGGGAGGAGAGTCTAAATGTATGTAGTTATAGTCTAGACTCTAAAAACAACCTAGTTCTCTATAACCAAGGCTCTGGTACCAATCTGTAACACCCCCAAAAAACCGCAGCGGAAGACTGTGTCATAGGGATGCTACTTCAGGGCACAAAGTACAAGATATAGAAAACGAACTCTAAATGAGACGTTTTTAAAAAGTTACCATTCGAATAGATAAAAGTCATAGCTTACAAACCAAAGGATCCCAAATTATAATAGTACATAAGTTTTTAAAAAGTATCGAATGGTAAAAGATAAAAGCGAAAGTCTTCAAAATGCATGCCCTAAGACTCTCCGCTCCACATACCTGCTATCGCCCTTCTAACCTGAGATAAACATGCTTAAAAGTGTCAACACAAAGGTTGGTGAGTTCATAGAGTTGTTTAATAAATAAAGTTTAAAGAAGAATGGTCACACAGCAAAGGCATCGTAAATCCACTCAGTTACAAGTCCCGCCATAAGAGACTTGTAACCTGTGTGTTCACAACCCACTGCTACAATATATAGTATGAGTAAAATATGTATAAGTTTATCACAACAGTTAAGCAATTAGTCGTGAGTCTACACTTCATCTCCGAAGACCTCACGTTTGTATGTATGTTTCAATGGTTGTGCCCAGCAACTTAATCTGGGGCCATTGGTAGTCTCAATGGTTGTGCCCAGCAACTCAATCTGGGGCCATTGGAAGTCTCAATGGTTGTGCCCAGCAACTTAATCTGGGGCCATTGGAAGTCTCAAGAATACACCATCACAGTTTAGTATAACACAGTTAAGTATAGCACAATCACGTATGTATGACATCAAGTATAAAACAATCAAGTATAAAGAAATCAAGTATAAATGTTTTGAGTATCAAGAAAGTATGTTTTGAATATTTGTACAAGTAAGTAAGTAGTTGAGCATGTATCTCCCCCAAAGAGTTAAAACAAGTATAAAGAGTAAAAGTGGGGCTATGACTCACCTGGAGTGAAGATACAAATATGCGTAATGATAAGGACAACAGGGAGCGAACACTATCCGCAACCTAAAATGAATGATAGTGATCTAATTTAGATCATGTCGTGATGTAATGAATGCACATGCACATGATACCAATACCACTCGTAATTTGGAAATACTAGTTATCGTCATAGTAAAATAGTTTCCATACTTAGGAAAAATAAGTCCATATATAGAAGTATATACTTGTCATATTAACTCGTACGAAAAAGTTAGCGTTATAATCCTCGTATCAAAACCTTAGAATGACGTCGTCATGTCGTATAAATATTCCCTCGGGTCGTACGTATTCATTTGTTAAGAAAATAGTCATTAGTAACGTTGCTAGAAAATATACCATTTAGTACGTACGTTATTATTTTTATTTGTGACTATATATATATATATATATATATATATATATATATATATATATATATATATATATATATATATATATATATATATATATATATATATAGTTTTGACGATGTTAAAACGGGTATAACTCGGTCGTTTTAGGCTCGTTTTCCTTGTTCTTTATGTCCACGGATTTGTTTTTGTGTATACTAGTATATTTTTGATAACTCGGCTTCTCTAAGTTACGTTTAATGCCTCTATTTGTGCGGCGAAATCTGCCAAACAGCAAGCAGTTTTTAATAAAATAGTTTTCGTCGTTAAATTTGCAAAAATCATATCTCCTTCGTTATAAACTCGTTTTAATCCGTTCTTTCGCCTAAAGTTTCATTTTTGAAAGTATTTTCTAAATCTTTGTTCAAAAATTAGCCATCAACCACTGATTTTCCCACGAAATCAAAATAGGGACAGTAGGTATTTTAAATGTTTCAAAAATTGTTTCTAGGGTTCTAATCTAGTTCCATCTTCATTCAAACCACTTTCAATCACCACAAAACTAATCTAATCCTACCATACACCTTCTTAGGGTGTCATGGGTTCCTAAACATCACAACCAAGTAGATCTAACAAGGATCTAACCAAAAATCATTCCTAGGGCTTAAAGGTTTAATATATACAAAATGGAGTGGTATAAGCCAATATATGCATGAGATCTTGCAAGAAAAATATATAATCATGGTAATAACTTGTAAAAATTATGAAATGAGTTTTGTAAACTTACTTTGAGATGTGGTGTGATTAGATGATAAAAACCTAACAATCCTTGAGTTTATATCTCAAAACTCTAACAAGGATACTATATAAACAATGTTACACTTGATCTTAAGAAAAATTCTTGGTCTTGCTCCTTTCTTTGTTGTGGCCGTGGTTCAAGAGGGCAAAGAGAGAAGAAGAAACTTTTTGAGCTAGTTGAAAATGAATGAAAATGGTAAAGTGTAGTTTTTATGTATTATTGGTATGTATATTATTTTATAAAGTTAGTAATAGGTATTTAATGAGAAGAGTGAGTTAGTGGTTTTTGTAAGTAAATGGTATAGGGGGGGGGGGCATAATGGAGGGGGGGGGGGGGTTGGAGTGTAAGACTTTTGTGACTTTGTATTATTTTGTGTATATTTGTAGTTTTTAAAATGTACCGGGTACCGGGTTAACTAAAAATAAATTTTAACAGAGTCAACCGGGTCATAATAAAGTTATAAAAATTATAAAAATAGGTTGGGTAAAATTATTGGGTGTTTAGATAATTATAGTTTAATTTCTACGAAAACCGTCGAAGTTTTAGAAAACTTAAGTTAATAATTGAAATAAACATCCAAAATACCAGGTAAATTAATATTATAATTTTTATATTATAATAATGAATATAAAAATATATTGGGATAATAGTCGGGAGTGTCGGACATGTTAGACACATTTATAGTTCGCGTATTAGTGTTTATTTAAAATAAACATACGTAAATCGTTAATTATACCAAAAGTATAAATTTAGTTATCCTACGAGTGGAATAGTATGCATGTGCCCTAATGATGATATGCGGACTATTCCTAGTCCATATGAAATGTCCCTGATAATAATGTATGAATTCGCTCCTAAACCAATACGGTTACGCGAATTTAAACACTCGTAAACTAAATTTACGATAATATGAGTAATGCACGTGAATAGTGGTTTCCTCTCGGAAATGAATAGTGTCAAGTGAATAGTAAAATTTCTGAATGTGTCTCGGAATGTCTAATTGACCTCAAAAACGATGAATAGTAAAATGATGAATAGTAAATGATGAATAGTAAATTGTCGAGGTTTGGAAAATGACCTAAAATTTCGGGTTGTGACATTGCTATCCGCAGCAGCTGCTTCTCCTTGTATAAAGGATCTGGTGCGCTTTGTTAGTTCATCAAAAGATTGTGGAACTCTGTCATTAAGCTTCCGGATGAGTTCTGGGTTATTGATTCCATTTATGAACCCTGAAATTTTAAGGATTTCAGGACATGCTTTGACCTGTATGCACTCATCTTTGAAACGTTCCATAAAAGCGCTGGTTGATTCCCCTTGACCATGCTTCACCCTTGCTAATTCCACGGGATTTTTAGCACACTTCTTTCGCTGGGTGAAGTTGAGGCGGAATGCTTTCCGTAATTCCTCAAAACCGCCTATACTCCTACGTGGGAGTTTGCTAAACCATGTGCGCGCGTTTCCTACCAACGTGGAATTAAACATGTGACACCACACAGGCTGTGGCCAATTTTCGATAGTTGCGGCTGACTCGAAAATTTTTAGGTGGTCGTCCGGATCACCTGTTCCATCATATGTTTTTACGTTGGCGGGCATGCGCCTGCGCTTGTGGTCTGAGTAATCACTTATGCGCCGCGTAAACGCATCAATTTTCTGGCGTCGCCATGGGAGAGACATATCTTCATTCTCTTCCTCGCGACGTCTTCCTTTTGACTTCTAGTGTCCTGTTTCTTTATCCTCGTTGTCCGAGGAATCGCTGGAAGAAGGATAGTCTCTTTTTCGGCGCTTGCGCCTGCTCCCTTCAGAAGAGGAGTCTGAGGGATCTCTGCTTAGGGATCTCCTTCTCCCCAATCTGTCTTGGATCCGCCTACTCCCAAGTTTGGAAGATCCTTGGCTTGGCGAATGTTGAGGCCCTAATCGATCATGTATTCCCCGACTGCCAAGTCTGGAATGGACATTGGTACGCCTACCGCTGTCTCCAGAATTTTGTGAATCAGATACCGCACCTAACCTATCATGGACAGTGGTACGTTCTGCGCATCTTCCTCGTGGGTGACGTGGTGGTGATGGTTCGCGTTCTGGACCAAAATTGAGTCGGGTTTGTAGGTCCGCGCCTGCTCTTCTTGCTGCTTCTTCTTGCATAAGGGCGGTTAGGGTTTCATAATTTTGGGACACAAAATTTCCCAAAGTTAGATCACGCGCGTCCTCAGTTGTTGCAAGAATTTCTGCCTTAGTATTAGGCGCTCTGTTACGTTCAGGTGCGCCTGGTATCGCAGTGTTGTTCACTGCGGGTATGGCCTGATGAGGAGTGATGAAGAGGTTGCGCTGGAGTTCCTCAATGCTTGGGGACACTGGTGTGACTGTGGTAGTCCTTACGGGCAGTTCTACTGCTAGACGAGGTGGGGTTGTTCCTGCCTCGTGGTGACCAGGTGCGCTGGTTGTTCCAGCAGCTTGTCTGGAGGTCGGATCTTGTTGATTCTTCCTCTGATGGTCACGCTTTTCTGACTGCGGAGTCCGCTGGCTTGAATTCTTATGCTTCGTCATTCTAGTTTTTAGTAGGGTCCCACGGATGGCGCCACTTGTTGATACAAAAGTTGGGCGTACCTGGTTATTGGGCTTTTGCTCTTATATCAATTCGCTTCTTAGCACTTTGTTACCTGCACGCTAAGAAAATAAAACAACACCGTTAGGCTTATCGAGGGATTGTCTCCCCCGATTAGACTCCGGCGTGAGAGTAAGTAATCGATTTAGGGTTTAGTTGAAGAGTTAGGGATTCTGTAAGTCGTACCTTGAATGAGAATCGTATGATTCTATATATAGGGGCTAAGAAACCGTGTTCCTTGCTCCTTACTCTTCGCAAGCGTGGTGCTTATCCGAGGTAAGGATATCTATTCCTTGAATAGATAATCTTTACCGTGTACCCGGTGGGTTAAATTGGGCCTTTGGGCTTCATGAGCCTAAAGCGTTTAACACTGCGGCCCATACCATTGTTATAGTAGCCCATTCGTGATGGGCTTAGGTGTAAGTAATGTCTATCATTTGGGCTTGTGGCCCAAATATAGGCTATACGTCATCAGCGACCATTAAGTCCCTCAAGTGTTTATATATATATATATATATATATATATATATATATATATATATATATATATATATATATATATATATATATATATATATATATATATATATATATTTGCGTTCTTGTGATGTACAAGCTTAAAATAGATAAAATAGACACACTTGTGAACCGTTGGATCAAACTTGATGAATCAAGATCCAATAAATTAGATGAATTAATTACATATTGTATTTAAGGGTATTCTAGTAAACTTACCTTTTTGCATAATCTGATTCTTTCAATTATAATCCCACCTTAAATGCCCCCTTCCCTACAAATTAGTTACTGTACGTTTAATCACAACTGAATTTCCACATATTCCATAAAACCCATATATCAAATTACAATCCTAGATGAGCAACACTTTAATCTATCAAGTGCAACACTTCGTGGTGTTTTCTAGCAACATTGTTGCAACACTTTTTTAATGATTTGTAACACTTTTTTACACAATACAAATGCTACATGTCATATTCTTACAAAAAGCCTAATACGTATAATGTTCCATTCCATTATAGTAAACAAAACCAAAAGACTCTTGAAACCTTGACCACTGTTATGAATAAGATACAAAAAGCCTAATACGTACAAAAATCACTATATTATGTCATGATAAGATTCCAAGTAAACAAAACCAAAAGACTCTTGAAACCTTGACCACTGTTATGAATGAGAACAAAATTCCAACACATGAAGAACCGTGAAGTCAACATCAGCCTCTAAAGAAATCCATATGTGACCCACTTTGGTTTATGATATAACGACCACAAAATCATGACCAAATGAATACTACAAATTGAACTAGCACATGCTGTGAATTGCTGCCATTTCAAGTGTCCAAATTGAATGACTTGAATATTACAATTTGAACTAATACATTAAACTAGTACATGCTGTGAATTGCTGCCATTTCAAGTGTCCAAATTGAATGACTTGAATATTACAATTTGAACTAATACATTAAACTAGTACATGCTGTGAATTGCTGGTCAAACGACACATCTTCTGCTCCTCTCCACCCGTGTTCATTTCGAACATTAATCCATGATGTATAACCATCCCGCCTTTAATCAAATCCCGTTATTAACCAGTGAGATCAATTCCGAACTACCTGACTCCAATACATCATCACCCTTTTTACTCGTTAACAGTTCAGACAGAAGAATAGACGAGTTAGGATCATTTTTAGGTACCAAAAACAAAAGCCCAATTGGAAGAATTCTCGCTAAGCTCCTAATAAAAATAGATACCCATAAATTATCGAATTGTGTTCTTGTAACATTCAACGCATGTAGCAAGATGCTTCCAGCCCATGATGATGTAAAGCATGCCAACATGATCAATAGGCATTAGTAAAGCAAAGAAAGTGCCTTCGATTCCCGATGGACATAGTTTGGAACTAATAACAAGAAGAGGCATCCATTTGAGACGTCCAATCATTTTAGAAACTAATTCGTCCATTACTACAAAGACGTAGTCTGGTAAACCAAATTTTAAGTTTAAACGTAACACCAGTACTAAATCTAGAAGACTTGAAGCACCATATAATAATTGGGTCGAAAAGAGCACGCTGTGAAAGGGGTGGTTTCTAAATACATTTTGGTATAGAAGAACACCCAAAAGGGATCCGACTGCACCGACTGAAAATATTGATCCAATAACCTCCTACATCAAATGAAATGTTGGTGTACTCTTTTAAGTATTTTATTCTAACAATTACGCAATTCACTTAATTATACAAAAGACATCTAAATAACTCTAACTATGATGGAAAGCGTTAACATACCTGGGAGAAAGATGGGCAGATTTTGCATCGGTGTACCAATAAAGCATTCCTTCATGAATGCTCACTCCCAATGCGAGTGATAGATACATATACAAACATGGTCTCCAAACATCCGGTGTTTTCAGGGCTGTAACCATGGTCTTGATAGCATCCAGAAACTTTTGACTTACCTACATAACAACCTATGGATCAAGTAAAACTACTTAAGGACGGAAAAAAAAAGAATGTCTCAGTTTAACCCATACACCTACAAATGGATCAAATGTAATCTTAAGTACTTTTAAATGCATAAAAGCTACTAACTTTATTATAACAATCCAGATTAGTAAACAAAAATTCTTTTCTAACCCATATCTGACACACTGAATCTTTATAATTTGAAGTGTTTGTGGGTCATCTCAATCCAACCAGTTCTGACCAGGATAAAATTATCACATTTTACCAGAGAATCCAGAACCAATGTCGCCTTTGACCCAATCCACCCATTCTGTCACCTTAAATCAAAAAAATATACCCAACTAAATTTGAAAAGAAACCTAACCCGCTTGTGAGAATAACTGTGAACACGAGGTTCTTGCAACATCATTCCAACCAAAATGACAAGCCCGGCAGGGATACTTGATTAATGAGGGCACAAGATCGTGAAACAAGCTCAATGTCATTTCCATCCAAAACAAGCTCGTCCTTAACCTTTTCGGATCTGACAACAGTGACACCATCAAGCAAATCAATCTTCCAAATAATTAAGATTAACCATTGTTAGCCAAACAAAATCCAAAAAGGGCTTAAGCGTATAATCAAGAGGAGCTCACATTGAGTTATACTCTGTAACATTTAAATGTCATAGGTCAGAACATGTTCATGTAAAAATTGGGCCGTACCATGTACAAATTTTTAAGATGGATCTTATAGATTCAGGTGAGGCGGGATGGTTTGTCCGACAGCTTCTTTTGTTTTCTTTTTCATTTCTTACTAACAAATGGTCCAACGTTACAAAATTAGCAGGCAACTACTTTCAATATATAAGTGAACATTAAAGATTTATTGATACTGCCACATCTAATCTTTAAGGTCAAAGTCAAACTAATGATACATATGGAAGTTACTTCAATTACTGCAACATGTAGTATTAGTATGAGTGAAGAATCCTTACCTATAGACAACTCCTTTTGATAACCCTTGAGCAACATGAAGAGGTAATTTTCTGGAGCTTAGCATCTTCAAATAAAATTTTTTGTGCATTGCCTCTATTTCAGCCTCATATATTGCCTGTTCTTGTGCTACCTCAAGCTTCTTAGGTGCTTGATCCTCTTTAATATACGTGATACTTTGCAACAATTTACAAAGTTATCAGGCATGGTTGCTCCATTATCATCTGCATAATTTTACAAATGTAACGATATCAAACCTTACAATTGAGACCCTGTAAAAAATAGTTGTCTATAATTCTATAAATCCTTGTCCTGAGTGAACAAACTTGGCAAAAATTATCCATTGTGTGAAGTACATATTGAAATATACGTAGTTGGCGGTACGAAATAGAAACGAATAATCACATGTGCACCAAGAAAAGCAAGATATTAACAGCTTAAAGCAAAATAAATATTAAACTCATCTCACTAGAGTAAGTGTATAAGCAAAATAAATATTACCGCCATTGTCTTCAAACACATCCGCTTCACAACCTACATCTTCATTTAGGTCTACAAAATCATACAAATTTACTTGCTAACTGACATACATATTTCCACACTAGTATATTTAATACACTCTTACCGCCATTGTCTTCAAGCACATCAACTTCAAAACCTACATCTTCATCCAGGTCTACACAATCATTAAAATTTACTTGCAACTAATGTACATGAATCCTTAACAACTAATACACATGAATGCAACTGATTCACATGGATCATACTCAAATAATACACATGAATCACTACCAACTAATACACATAAGTTTATTTCATCTAATACACATAATCAACTTATAGCTTATAAGTAGCTAATACACATTTATATCTAAGTAGCTAATACACATAATCAATTAATAGCTTATTTTTAAAATTCTAAATGTAGCTAATACACATAATCATTAACTAATACACATAATCATCTAATAGATTATTTTCAAAACATATGTGCAACTGATGGTTAGCTAAGTAACTTATACAACTCATTCAACTCATACACATAAGTTAGCTAAGTAGCTTATACAACTCATTTAAATCATACACAACAAGTAGCACATGAATCTCACTCAACTCATACACATAAGTTACTAGTTGCTAGTACACATAAATCAACTCACACACTACCCATGACTTAAAAAGTATGTTTTAAAGAAGAAATACACAACACCAACTAACACACACAATACCTTTTTCATCTTCACTATCTCCATCAATAGTTAGATCGCCTATAATTTGACAACCTTCCACGTCGTCGGACTGGCACAAGAAAAAAACAATAACTAAATTAACGAAAATCTATATTTACTGAATAAAAAACAATAAAAAAGACGAACAATGTATCAATTACCAAGCATTATTTCTTTTTCATTCCTGTTAGCGATCACTCGGTTTCAAAAATCGCCATAACTTGTTTATTATGATTGCAAATACACCCTCATGATATCTAACGGGAATTAGGGGATTTTTGATTTAAAGAAAAACCATAGAATGAAGATTTGGGGATTTTTGATTGCTTACTCGATTTTGGGGATTATGGTGTTAATTTTAAATTGCATGATATCCGGTAGAATTGTGTGGTGCGGAATTGTGGCTACCTATTTTTTTTTTAACTAATACCTTAATGATGATCAATACAAGATACAGAGTATATGTTGGTCTAATAAAATTGGTACAGAAATACCATTTGTGTTTCATTTAATTACAATTGTACCACTCATCTATTTAATATTTAATCTCATTTATAGTGCTTGATCCAACGGTCCATATGTGTGCCTATTTTATCTATTTTAAGCTTGTACATCACAATAACGCCCCCTATATATATATATATATATATATATATATATATATATATATATATACTAGCAGGGTACCCGCGCGTTGCAGCGGCGGGTACCCTGAAATTAAATTTTCCGGTGAATCATGTATTTTAGTTGATTATGTTCTTTTTGAAATCAAATTTACGGCTATCAAGAATTTCGTTTAGCCCGTGCTCGTTCGGGCTCGAGCCCGTTTGGCCCGCACCCGTTCGGGCTCAAGCCCATTTGGCCCGTTACCCGTTCGGGCTTGAATATTTGTATAATATGCTTTATTATTTGTATTAGTGACATTTAATGAAGGAATTGTGTTTAATTTGGTTGTACAATATGCTTGATAATTTGTATTTCTTATGTAAGGGGTGTTTTAATAACTGTATTAACTGTATTTATTGACCAGATAATTAATTGACTACATTAAATAACATTATTTTTTTTAATATGTGCATTAAAGTGGTGTACAATATGCTTTTTGTCTTGTAAGTCTGAACATTATGTGCATTAAAGTGGTGTACACTATGTTTCTTTTCTTATAAGTCTTAAAAAATTACAAGCATTGAAAGCTATACTTGTAACAACCAAGACTTTTTAAATACACTTAAATTTCTAGGCTTTTAATTATATGTGTATGCATCTTTCCTATTAAAGAAATGTTTTTGGTCTTAAACATTTTAAGACTTCTAAATATAGGTGTCCTAAATACATTATAAGGTAGTATAGATAGTGAAGCGTTCAAATGAGAAGCCTAAATTTTGTGAGAATGCGAGAAGCAATCCTAGCCACTCATTTTATCCTCCTTTAACTTTAATCTAATGGCTAATATTAGTTAATCAACTTTTTGAAAATTTCTTAAAATATTTTGAAAAATTTTTAAAAAAAAATCGAAAATATTCAAAAAATTTTCGAAAAAAAAAATTTTGAAAAAAAAATTTCCGAAAAAAAAAAATTTCGAAAAAAAATTTTTCGAAAAAAATTTTTTTCGAAAAAATTTTTTTTTCGAAATTTTTTTTTTTTTTTTTTTAATTTTTCGAATTTTTTTTTTCAAATTTTTTTTTCGAAAAATTATTTTCCAAAAAAAAAATTTCGAATTTTTTTTTTGAAAAATATTTTTTCGAAAAAAAAAATTTCGAAAAATTTTTTTTCGAAAAAAATTATTTCGAATTTTTTTTTTCCAAAATTTTTTTTTTCAATTTTTTTCCGAAAAAAATTTTTTCGAAAATTTTTTTTCCGAATTTTTTTTTTCCTGAAATTTTTTTTTGTCACATGTGAAAAAAAAATTTGAAATTTTTACGAAATTTTTTTTGTCACGTGTGAAAAAAAAAATTCGTCAAATGTGAAAAAAATTTCGACGCAAGTAATTTTTTTTTTTCGTCATATGTGAAAAAAAAATTCTGTCAGATGTGAAAAAAAAAATTTCGTCACATGTGAAAAAATTTGGAAATATTCACGAAATTTTTTTTGTCACGTGTGAAATAAAAATTCGTCACATGTGAAGAAAAAAAAATCCGTCACATGTGAAAAAAAAATTTCATCACATGTTAAAAAAAAAATTGAAATTTTCACGAAATATTTTTTGTCACGCGTGAAAAAAAAAATCGTCACATGTGAAAAAAAATTTCGTCGCATGTAAATTTTTTCTTTCTTTACATGTGAAAAAAAATTTCGAAAATTTTTCGAAAATTTTTTGAAAATTTTTCAAAAAAATTTTCAAAAAAAAAATTTAAAAATTTTTCAAAAAAAATTTCGAAAATTTTTGGAATTTTTTTGAAATTTTTCAAAAAAAATAGTTAGCTAATAATAGCCATTAGATCAAAGTTTAAGGAGGATAAAATGAGTGGCTATGATTAGTTCTCGTGTTCTCACAAAAATTAGATTTTTCACATGAATGGCCCCCTATATATATATATATATATATATATATATATATATATATATATATATATATATATATATATATATATATATATATATATATATATATATATATACACACGAAACATTTATCATATATATAATTAATATACTTTTATTCTCGTTTGTAATGTGTGCAATCCCGAGGTCTCGGGTTCGATACTAAACATTTACACATTAATAATTATATGTACATTTAACACAGGCACCATTTGGAATCAGCGTAGTTTGTGGAGAATACAACAACTAAGATTTTAGATTCATTGTTGGCTACTAACAGCTGGGGACCGATACTACAACCTCTTGGCAGGGAAGTATCGTGGAATACTTGGCGGATATGGCGTATAAGAGCTTGGTGGAAAACTGGAAATGCTTGTGAAGTTGTAGCGAGTATCCTCCCCCCTGAAACTGCGGAACACGTCATGATGAAAGTTTGTTGGATGGGTTCCATGAAATCACAAGAATATTTTGTTAACTGTATTGTTTTAATAGATGCATCAACTGAAAACTAAGATTTCATCATCAAGCAATTGAATTGCATGTCTCTTTGGTTACAGTTTCTTTGAGAATCCTTTGTAAGACGTAGTTTTTTTGAAACAAGATTCTTATTAATCGAATAGTCCATTGGAAACGTTCTTTACTCTTTACCAACGAACTAATGGCTTTTTTTACTTTTGACACCTCGATTTTTTGATATGTTTTATTCGTCAAAAATTAATGTACAAATCATGACTTTTTTGCTAACATGAGATATGATGAAAAAAAAAAAAAAAAAAAAAAAAAAAAAAACAAAAAAACAAAAAAAAACCCCAAACTTTTGCCAACATCAACAGGGGCCATTAATTGTATTTATTAGCCAGTTAATTAATTGTATTTAATGTTAGTATTTCTATTTTAATTAGTTGTACTTTGAGCTTAAGAACTTGTAAATGTTAGAAAATGTGTTTTAGTTACTTGTATTTTTAGCTTTATGACTTGTATTGCTTAATTTTCAAAGATTCCAATTTTAGTAGGCCTTAATGTTTTATAAGATAGTAAGAAAGATATCTTTCTTCGACACGGTTTGACTGAATGAAAACACGGTTTGTACTCAAATAGATGACACATATTGTGTCTAAAATTCTTAACGATAAGTAACCATAAGATTAGTATAGTAGTTGCCTCAACCATGATTTTCAATTTTATGAAATATCATTTATGGATTTGTTAATTCGAGTTTATTGAAAGGAAATTATAGATCAAATCATTTAACTTGTTTGAGTGCGTGTCCAAAACCAAAATTATTGGATACAAGCATATTTGGTACTCGATAGTAAGAAGAATGAAAACCAATTTGATCCATAAATAAACATACTTGTTACTAATATTGAAATGGTGTGTTATCTTGATCTCTCTCGCATGTTGTAAAAAAAAAAAAACGTTTTAAACACCTTTAAAAAAAAAGACTATTTTATGAATTATTTCCTATGTCTCACAAAGTTTATATTCCTACTAGCTTATAAACCCGTGGAATCCATGGGATTTTAGAGGATTTTTGCATCAAAAGTTAAATACGTGAATAAAGTAAGAAAGAACAACGAACGTAAAAGATATGAAATTTTCTTGTAACATAATAATAAGTTATAAGTGAATGATTGTATAAAATACAATGCTTGTGAATATCTATGCAATAAACGTTCATTACCTCATGATCTCCAATATGTTTGTCTTCATAAGTAAATGTATGTAGTGATAATTCTAACACTTCAACAAAAAGGTCGATTATGTGAACACCTAATAAGTTAAAAAAATATGTAAGTAAAGAAGTCTGTGATTTATAATAAGTGTAAATAAGAAAAATGTCACAAAACATGTAATGTGTATACTGTATATACCTGTTGACCGTTTGATTATAGACCTTGAAGAATTTCTTTATATATCATTTATGGTAATTTTTGATAATTGAATGTATAAGACAACTTTGGTTTACAACAATTACCTTTATATTGCATAACTTTAGAGATAATTATTTGAATATGTAATAACTAATAAGCAAAATCACCAATCTTCATTGAATAAAAATACTACCATCATTGAGAAGCTAACCACAAGTCTCCAAAACACTTTTAGCAAGAAGGAACCCACATTCAAAAGTACCACTTCTAGTACTATTTAATTAAGGAATATAAATTGCTTATAAAAAGGTCAAAATATAGGTGCATTTACTTCAAAAGAAAGCCAAACTAATCAATACATTTTCACACAACACATCAACCTACATTTGTCCCTTATGAGACATATGGTGCTATGCACACAATGCATAACAGCATATGTCTCATAAGACCAGGTGGCTTCGTTCTTGAAACGTCACGAACACGGCTCATTCATAGCAGTACTATGCATACAGCATCTCTCTGATTCACATGATTAAGGTTTACCCAACTTGGCAGACTGACGTAATCATGCTCAACTAATGCCTATCTCTTGAACATAACTTCAATTGATCATAAAAGCTAAGAATCCTAACAGTGAAGAAATGCACCTTCAATATTTATATATTCTTCTTCAAATCCTGACAAAATAATAATAATAATAATAATAATAATAATAATAATAATAATAATAAATCCATGATATTTACTATCAATAAAAGGAAATGCCACTTTACCGTGAATGACATAACATGTAAAATAAGAATAATTTGACCACACATATATGAAATGACCTGAGTTTAATGCATGAACCATTATTGAATTCTTGTACCTTATATGTATTCTTTAAAAAATAGCCACTAATGAACCAAATTTAAACTATTCTAGCTTTCAAGTTCTTTAGAAAATATTCCTGAAGTTGTCATCGTATGGACCCGTTTACCCTTAACCGTGTTTATCAGAAACGTTAAACGGGTTGGGTGGCACCCGTAACTAATTGAGACTCCTTAATTAGTTTAAAAAACTTCAACATGATATAATTGGATCATATAAAACAAACTACAAATATGCAACTTAAAACACCATTTTAATATAATAAGATATAACAAAAGATAAAGATAACAGTTACTCCGTATATTTGTGTTGGAGTTTATGGATATATATTAATAAACGTATGTCTAGAATCGAACTCGAGACCTCGGGATTGCACACGTTACGAATGAGTATCAAGAAATAAATAATTAATGTATATTAAATGTTATGTATATATATTTATTATTTGGACACAAGATAAGGACTAATGATCGTTAGTTGTTAACGGTATGGACTAACTATCATTAAATATAAAGGGAAAGGACTAGATTGTAAATAAGATGACGAGAAGGTTCCGAAACACCTCTTGAAGGTGTATGGCCGGTCGATCACAAGGGTAGGGATACCCTTACCTTAACTTGTCCTCCAAGATTACTTCTAGTATAAATATAAACACAAGGGGTCATTGTTTTTACTAGCTTTTGTACACACATTATCCCTAAGTGTTTTCTTCTCTTTTCTCTTGTCCCTAAACGATCGACCATAATCCCTAGGGATCTTGGATCGATTTTTTGAGCATCAAAATCCTTCTTGTGTTTTTACTAGCATAAACTTGATATGGTTTAATTCGTGTGTACAAGAACGAGGTAACAACACACTATTGTTGTTATCAAGGGATCGATTAACAAAACGGTAAGGGGTTAATCATTGATCCATATAAACCCTAATTAGGGTTCTTCATATTGTTAAAGACAATTGCTTTTGATTCTTATTCGGGCTAGAATCACCACGGTACGTTCCTATTTATGTTTTAGTTAATCTTTGTATGTGTTATTCTTGATCCATAGCTTCCGCATACGTGTGCACTTTGATTTATATGATTGTCATATTATTTAAATTCTAACAGTGGCATCACGAGCCATGGATAACATGTAATTGATTACTAAAACTTAATTAAAATCGGATCTTTAAGTGTTTTAGGTACATGTTTTGTCCTAGGGTTTTTCTTTTTATTTTTTTTTGAAAAATTTGAAACCCTAACCCTAATTTTTTTTGGGGGGGGTCGTTTTTCCATGAAACCCTAATTAGGGTTTTGTGGTTTTCTTGGATTATGTGTAATCACTAGAAACCCTAGGTCATTAACCCGTTAAGTGAACGTATCTTGTGACCTATGTGCTAATTGTTAGGTTTAATCCGTGACGAAACATGCATGTTAGTCATGGATCTTGTTGTTTTTTTTATTTATCACATGTTTTAGATAGATCTAATATTGGGGAAGACCCATAATTATTAAAATCAATTATGTGCTATGTGGTATGTGATTAGCTTTGGCCTACGCAATTGACTTGTCAATGTATGTGGCTCACTTCCATTAAGAGGTGAAGGCCCTAGTTAATTATATGCATATATAAAAACCTAGAATTGATTATGTTAGGATCTTTTCTAAAAAGATTGCATGTGGCTAATTGTTTCACCTTTATAATTGTTATGTTATTAGTTGTTTTGATTTGCCTTTATTACTTATTTTATTGTTTAATTATTGGACACGTTTGTAAGCAATAAAAGGGTAAATTTTATAAAGAAAATAATATGGACTAATAATGGTGAAACTTTAAGTGATAAAGATTGAATCTTGCAAGGTCTTAAGTGCCGCTAGTGGTCCGATTCGCACGGTAATCAGCTCTCAGGCGAGACTAGCAAAATTCATACTTTATTACATGATTTTGAGATTAAATCCATAAACTTTTGCTTGATTGATGTTTTGTACAAATATGCTTTTAAAATTAAGTCCTTTAAGATGATATTCATAACCATGATTTGAAGGCTTAGAAAAGAGCCTTAGAGTCTGCCTTAGTTATCACAATCTTGAATATGTCTTAAACGAATTACTTTTAAAATCATAATTGTAGAAAGTCATCTTAGGGTTTATTAAACCTCAAGTAAAACTTTGTGTATTAATTTCACGAATTGGTAATAAAAAGGTTTTGAAAACTTATGTTATAAAGATGAGTGCATGCATCTTCATACATGTTTTGATTTTCACATCAAAAATTTATACCCTAAAATTTAAGTTACATGCCATCTAACTATAAGAAACACTTGAAGTTATTATTTAGTAAACGTGAGACGCATGATAAATTTTAATGACAAGGTAAATTTCCGAGTGTGCGTGAGACCACACATGGAGAATTTGCAGTTTCTAAGTTAGACGACTTAATTAAGTTGATGCGTGAGACCTAGAACTTAAGGCATGAGATGGGATGAAACATGCTTACATGACAAATTGATGAATCAATTTGATGTAAATTCCATAATGATCTAGGAATTGGAAAAGTGTTTGCCAATTATTGTTCGACAGATTACCATCTTTTATACTTTCACCACTAGCAGATCAACTGATGTGATGAAATCTATGTAAAGTTGGATCCTAGATTTTCAAGAAAATATGTTGGGTATATGAATATATCCTTGGAAATATAAATTATCGAAAATACTAAAATTGAATTTTGTAAATTCTTTAAATGTATTAATGCAACTTAAAACCGTAAACGTAAGTTATTCTTTTAATTGATCTACACCCGTTAGGGTTTTTTGGTTAGAGTCAATGTTACAAAAAGAATAAATATAGTCTTCTTTCCATTAGGAGAAGTGTGAGACTTAATCCTAATCCTTTTTATGAATGAGAAAGGTATAATAGGATGATTAGAATTGTCTAAAATTCTAAATACATAACTCATAGCAAAATTTAATAGTAAGATTATTTGCACTTTATGAGTTATTTAATTAGAAGCTAGACTGATTACTGCACAATGGTAAAAGACGAATTAGATTATTTTATTTAGTTGTTTTGATTAGACCATTTAAAGATACTACATACAATTGTTGGAATGGTATATCTATACAGGAAGAAATTGCATACCCAGTTTTTTCAAGTTAATAGTTTGAAATGTGATGAATCACATTTAAGTAGTAGATTACATTCTTTTATAACCTATATAATTGTTTGAATGAGTTTTCTTAAAAGATGTAGGAAAGTATACAAGCACACTATTTACTTTTACTGATAATGACACATTTGCAATGTTGTAAAATTCAGTGGGAGTATTGTGTTCTTATGGCTAAATAAGGGATTATTGTTATGTTCTCTAATTCAGTGGGAGTTATAAGACTTATTGTCTTAATTGTAACTCAGATTATCTTTTGAATATCTCAAGATAATTACTTTCCAAATATAGACACTAATATTTTCAAGGATAGTCATGTGCGTTTCCTTGATTGATTGAGTAAACTCTATATCTACTAGTTATGCTAATGACACAAATCATATTGTTCACATTAATGAACGCGTGCGTGTTGTTTATGTGGTACATGGTGTTGTACCATGCACAAGTGGGAGAAATCTTCATTATGTGCAAAGTACAACACATAAGAATATGATTTAAAGAATTCTCTTAACTGCAAAGTAAGAGATTATAATTCTAATTAGATTAATACATCTAATCTTAAAAACACTTGGTGTTAAAATTTAGCAAACGTGAGACGCAGACTAAATATTAAATAAATCAATTAGATTAAAATGAAGTATATTGCATACCATTCGAGATGTTACTTAGTGGTGGTCTTCCCCTTGGTCTAGGAAGCAAATCTGTATTAAATGTAGTTTAAACATATACATGAAGTGCGCAACAACTATTTCAGCACGACGACAAATAGAAAATTGCAAGTTGTATAAAAATGGATCACTCTTAATTGTTCTTTTAAGTATGCAAGAAGTACTTGAGCACACATGTCCAAAGTCTCACCAATTGGTGAATGGATATCATAAATTTGTCACCATTTGTGAACATGTTCTTTTCCATATTTATCTGTACTTTCTTGCTTATCTAGGGCTTGTAGTTCCCCATACCTAAAGAAAAAAGAAAAGAATAGAAAAAACCACATGAGAAAGGAAAGTTTCAAAATATGATGTAAATGACTCACTTGAAAGAAGTATCGCATACATTCTTTTATTTACTTGCCTAGCTGTAACAACAGGTATACAGTGCTTTCAAAGGAATTTGAGTCCAAGCCTTTGCTTGTTCACTTTCATCATGCATCACAATAGGAACCTAAACACCGGTTGATGAACATCATGTGTGAGTGTAATAAAATTAACAGATTACTTCAATATATAAATAAATTATAGTAGCATTTCATCGAATAGTTAACGTGCAAATACCAAAATCTTTGCAAAATAAAGTAACCTCCTTGGAATCAATTCATAAAAGAACCCCAACATAATTTATCTTAGTTAAAATCAACTCATAAAAGGAAATACAATAACTTGCTTCAAATGAAGATGGAAAAAGGTAGAGTATTTAACTCACCCGTTGTTTGGTCGTATACTCATACAGATGTTTAATCTCCTTTGCATATCATCATATCATATCCTGAAACAAAATAGAAAAATAAAAAAAAGGTGAATAGATAAACTCCTATAAACATCAAACCTTTTTCAGTTTCTGAAAACCATAAACCAATTTGATCAAATAGCCATCAATACAAACTTGAATATGAACAATCCTATATAGTAACATATTAAAACAAACAAATGAAAAATGTATTATAATTGAATCGAAACACAAAAAAAAACACATTACTTGCCAATTAGTAAAATCTCACAATTCTTTTCCTACGGTTCTTTTTCTAGGGTTCTTTCATGTTGACAGCTTAGAAATGATTTTTATTGTAGGTGACTGAATGAAAGACATAAAGACGGGTCAAATATATGATTTCAATTCAAAAATCTTAACTTATTTTTGGAGATGATTGTTTGAATGTGTCAACATTAATTGCTGAATTGAAACCGGCGTATAGAGGAAGATTAAACTGAATATTGCATACCAATTTACAAAGGAGGGTTTACATAAAAATCAATTAGCTTATGACTAATATTTGATCAAAACAATCTTACTTGAAGATATGCCGACGTAACCACATGTCTCTTCCTCGCAATCATATTCATCCTTTCATCAACATCAACTTTCTCAAGCAATTTTTTGTCTCTCTAATGTAATGCCTATATCACAACCAAACAATATATGTAAACTCAATACACATAACAGACAAATTATAAAATGTAATCCGTCAATGTAATTTCCCCCAAATTTTTTCAAGGGTTCTGGTAAAACACAATTAAATTGAACATAATCAATGAAAGAGATATTTAAATTGAATCAAAACAAAATAATTATAATATGAAACTAATAATTTGAAACCCTAAATATATTATAATTAAATTGGTTATTAACAATTCTTCCATGTTGACAGCATAAGGAACACTGATGTCAAGACCATAGAGCTTTGTATGTTATTTTGATTTAGGGTTAATGATATGGTTGGATCTCAGAGGTTAGTTTTGAATGCATTTTTTTGAATCGGTGGTGCTTTTTTGAAGGGATAATGGTATTGAATCAGTGATTTGAATGCATATACATTCAGTTACAAAGGTTTGAATGCGTTAATTAGTTACCAAATATGAGCATTTAATTATTACCAAGCGTTTTTTATCAAAAGTGTTGAAAAGAGAATGGCAATGGTGTGTTGTACGTAATAAATGACTGACCAATCACATGAGAGACACATCAGATAATTGAATGCATTGCATGCTTCATAGGCTTGTAAATTATTCTGGTTTATTAGTATAGATAGAAGTGTCATATTGCAAAAGTAAGAAAAAGAAAGAAGTAATTATATTTTTTTTAGTTTTAGACAGTGAGAGTACTTGTGTGTTTGTTTGTTGATTGTGTTTGTTTGTACCCACAAAAATGACCAAAGGTGCCATACTTAGTGGAAACTGGAAAAAACTGCACCTTTATCATCTGAGTTATAGTTGAGCTTTAGTTTTTATCAGTGTGATCGGAAGGAGACTGGTGCACATGATTATTTAGATAAAATTCCTGTTTTTAATGGCTTCCATTGATCGGAGCTGATGCTCCCGATCACCTCTATCATCTGGCAGCGAATGTCTTTTTTGTGAACGATATACTCACTGAGATGCATGAATTATTTACGCTTTTTGATAAGAAGCGCAGTGTCTATTTTTTTTCTTCTGAAAAGTCGAGTTTTGATAGATATAGTAGCTTGCAAGCTTGGTGTCTCTGAATTATGCAACTGACTTTGAGCAAGTTCCGCATTTGTCTTTTTCTTTTTCGTTATTTAAACATGGGAAGTCTAGAATTTGATGAATATATAGGACACTGGAGTTTGTTTACATGCTATTTGATGGTATGACTTTATGTAGAAAAAGTGATGATGGTGTATAAGTTCAAAACTAGAAAGGAGTAATATTATTACAGTACTTTAATGCATCTCTATCTAATCAGGTATTTTTACTGTTTTACTTGGTAACTTTTGCACAGTAAAAAGGTTAAATTCATAACTAATGAATCCTTGTTTTTACGTACATTATCGCCTATACGTAAAACCTTTTGGTTCTATAAATTGGGCTTTTGGTTTGGCAGATAAGCACAAATAAATTCACTATATTATGTCTAAAGTTGTTTAGTCTTATAAGCAACCCTCTCGTTTTTTTTTGTGCATCGCCGAAACTCAGATTTTTTTTATACGTGTGTGTAATCCAATCGCAGGTTACAGATCTGAGCCGATTGGTTTGATCTGTGCAGCTTTAGTTCCTTCTGATCGATTCTTTGTGACGCGTGAGTGTTTAAGTAAGCATTTCATCTCCGTCTTTCTTTTTTTCAAGTGATACATTTATGGTTTACTCTAAAGATTAGACGGCCGCCATATATGGCTTGGGTTGATCTCATCGCAAACTTCTTTTGTGTATGTGATTGAAATATGGTTTCTTTTAATGAAAGGGAGCCGCTGCTCCTCACATATCGCTTTATAACGTTTGCTTATGTTATTCTTTGAACCTCATGGTTTAATTATCTTTATTGACTCATTATAAATTCGATCAGGAATAGAATGTAGATCTGGATGTGTCCATGTAATCTAACTCCGTCTTCAAATTAATGTATCTACGTCTTTGTTAGATTTCGTATTTCTGTAAACGACGACGTTTGATTTCTGCAACAAGTTTTTGCAGCATGTACGCTTTGTAAAATTTTTTTTTTTGCAACATCTATAACAATGAATAGCTCTATGATGTTGATGCTTTACATATATTTCTCGAATTTCTAATTCGACTGACACGTTCTGGTATGATACTTAGATTATCCACTATGGTTCTGAAGTTATATAACAAAAACTTAAACTTAAATTATTTCTAAAAAAAGAAGTATGTCATTTGGCTGATATTCACATACCTTGTTGTACATAATATATGTATAAGTTTTTAAATCTTATGCATATGATTGTACTTTTATCTTGTGACTAATATGTTCTTAAAAGTTTTTTTAGTTAGCCGTTTGCGAGTTTGTAGCAGCTTCTGAGTCAGCTAGTCTTGATATATATTCACAGGTAGCTGTTGCTTAATTTTAACCATGAGTCGATGGTTGGTCGGAAAGAAGATGACTTCTGGAGCAAGCACAAGTGCTTCACAAAGTAAATTTAAAGTTTTATGTATTTCATATATATGTATGCGTTTTAAATTATCTTGTTACTTTACTGAAAATGTACTTGTATTTTGTTATAGATGTTGTAAGAAGGAGAAGGAGACAAAGTTACCGAATGTTGTATGATATATTGAAGGATCCAGCAGCTTCTGCTATGCTGGGGACAGCTGGTTCTGTACAAAGAAGTATCACAGACGGTACTCATTCGGATGATGAGGTGAGCATGGTCGCAAGGCTGTTGATTGACATCGCTAATGGAAGTTCTGAGACACGATCATCATCGGGTATTGTACCCGAAGATCGGGCATTGGCTGAGACTGTTGGGAGGAGCTCAATCACGTATATGACAACAAGTGTTGCTAATGGGTTGGGCCATCACAACCGAGAGCCAGTAGGCCGAAGCAACAGGCCCAAAAGAAATGGCAGGAAACCAATATGGATGAAAGACTACATGGGAGACACCGAAGAAGAATCACAATAGATATAATGAGTTTAGTATGGTATCATTCAGTTTGCATGTTCTTTTTTCAAATTATGTACTTTAACTTCAATAATGTAGGATTCATAATAAGTTCGACCTAGATGAATCTTTTTTTATGGGAAAATGAAAATGCTAATACAGGTGATCTCAATTGGAGAAGCAAGAAACATGTTTTCTAAAATGAAGCCCCAATTCTGTTCTTCTCTCTCAGTTTTTCTATAAAACTGATCCCCTCTTCAGAGAAAATGATATTACTAATATGTCCCTCGATTTTATCTAGAGCCTTGGAGGGTAGAATGTTTAGTTTACGTTTGGTAACACTACTACAGATCACGGAAATTGTGATAGAAATTTGCAAGGGCAAGTTTCAATCACAGATATGTGCAACGGATTTGTGACAAAATGAAAAACGATCATTTATCCGTCACACATATTAAAAACGGAGGTGGACTTTGTGTTGGAATTATAATATCATGACATGCATATAAATAAACCATTAACATCAAGTAAGCATATGCGGAAGCGTTATAACAAGATCATATAACATGTAATTAATTAATCAATAATAAATAGTAAACATACCTTTGTGATTCTAGCCCGAACAAGAATCAATATGCAATCTTCAAGTTATGAGCCCTAATTAGGGTTTATGTGGATTGTAAGAATTACCCCTTACCTATTTTGTAATTCAATCCAAGATACAATCAATAGTGTGATTGTATCACGTCCTTGTACACACGTACTAAAACAAGTTAAAGTAATGCTAGTTTTTAGAACACAAAATTAAACCAAAACCTTTTGTTTAATAAAGAAAATCAATCAACCCTTTAAGGGTGTTTGTTTGATCGACTACAAGAAAACAAGGAGAGGAAAACAAGTTTAGGGTTTGTGTGTGTGCACAAGAGATACAAACCTTTAACCCTTAGCCTTGTATATATAGTGTATGAAACTTGGAGCTCAAGAAAAGGAATGGGATAACCCATTCCTTATTGCGGATCGGTCATAAGCCCATGGGGGGGGGGGGGGGGGGGGGGCTTCCAGATGCTTCTTGACTTACCAATTAATCATACACATTACTTTCCTTATATTCGTCTAACGGTCGTTAGTCATTATCCATTAAATACTAACAGTCTTTATATATATTTGTGTAATAAATAATTAAATATAAACTTTTACATTTAATTATTAAACTTTAACTCTCATACGTAAAGTGTGCAATCCCGTGATCTCGAGTTCGATCCTAACATACGACTACTAAAATAATGTCCATAAACTAACAGCTCCCACTTGGACATATTTTAATAGTGTAATCACATAGGTTAGCGTCTAGCAACACGCCGATGCCTCTAGTACGATCTCGAGTAAGGCTCCTGGAAAAACCTTTTAATGATTTCTCATTATTATTATCATTTTGTTTCTAATACCACGTTAATAAGGATATGGATTAAAGTCATTCCTTAATTAACCATTCTGTTTCTCGTTGTTTGCGATTGATTAAGATTACCAAATCTTCTGAACATATTCATGGGAGATCTTGGGTGCGGCCACAAATACATCTTACCAACCCTACGAGGGGCCCAGCAGTATTAAACTCCAAAAATAAATTTGAAGGAACAAATTCTATCTTGACTACAAGCAAAACCCACAAACTTTGTAACACTTTCGAAAACAACCCTTATGACTACCAGTTACGTATAGCGTTAAGTTGTTCCACAAAAATGTATTACATTCATGACACTTATCTTGCATCTCAACTCTAAGGATAACTTCTCATGATTTACTTAATGACAAGATCCATAAAGTAACATCATGTAGTTGGGATAAGTCCTATATTCGGTATCATTGAATATCATCTGAAATGGCATGACTACGCATCAATATACTTTAAGTATATTATACCAACCTTCAGATTTGTCTTGATTTAATAATATTCCCATATTATTAACTGACAACGGACAATTTAGAATAACATTTATTCATGGATTAAACATACAAATATAGGATACAATATATTATAAATTAAACATACCATGTATTTAAATTTATTATAATAATTGTTTAACATCCCTTATCTAAATACTAAATAGATCAATGCATGATAACTCTTGTTGATGAATTATGTCTCAAGTAATGACATTCATACTTGTTGACAAGGTATAAATCATCCAACTTTGATCTATTGGAATTTTAAGAATACTTATTTCAAGAATTCAACTATTGAGGTTCTTATATGTGCATACTCAATTATTTTGATAATGCCATATAATATTTCATAAATGTGTGACATCATTAACCACTAATTTATGTTAATCAAACTTCCAAACATTTTAAAGTTTGAAGTATTCTTATTTTTTTAATGTATAATGCAACTATGCTCTTATTAAGCACAACTAGTTCTAGCCAAGGATGAAATCCTTACCATAACTAGTATTGAGTGTCATCTCAATTTCATTAGCATCATTTTATACAAACAACAATATGCTCTTAAAACCTTCCCGTAAACATTAATATCTATTGTGTAATGTTTGATGCCCTTCAAACTTTCAAGTTTGTTGGCTATGATAATTTTTACAACAATTGAAAAATTGTTCATCTATAGAATTTGGAAGCTGTTCCAGATTTAGGATGTGATTCTATAATCAAACATATTCATTTAGAATATTACACAAGTTATCTAATAACCTTTTAATTAGATATTAATATTGCCAAATCATCTTGTAATCAAGCATGATACATCAAAACATGATGTGCATGAAAAATCTTTGAGTCATACTTAGATTTTATTCATGTTATACATATCTATTTAGACTTTCTAAATAATATATCATGTTATATTAGATTCATTTACCGCACATGTTTCAACAATAAACATTCATTCCACGGTTGTATGTCTTATTTCCTAAATCTTTCAAGTAAAGTTTCATTCCAAACTAAAACTTAACTTTTAACTTATATGGAATGTTACTTTTTATATATTTTACAACATATATGATTTAGAAATTAAACATAATACTCCCACTAGCTTTTAGGAATACTTAGAAATTATCTTATTTCAATTATAAATCAAAACATGAATTTAATAATTAAACATAAGAGTAATCTTCTAGATGCATGCATTTATCCATCCATGGATTATTGCACCTTGTACACTTTCAAAAATTTATTTGAATTCATAAACTCCTTTTGATTACTTATCGTCTTCGCTCAAGTAATCACTCAAGAAAGAGTTTTGATATTCCATTGTTAATTTCATAAATATGACAATCATAATCTTTATATATCTAATGTATTTAGAAAAAAATATTCAATCACAATTAATTGCTTAAGTGTGATTAATAATCATGTCATAAAACATGCATTAAATACGTGCACAATATTTTTCATATGATTTATATACAAAGATTTAAACCACAAAGGTTACCTTATCTTTGAAGAAACTCATCTTTATTTTTTAGTCTAACTATTAAGATAAAACAAGTTTCTCAAAATTGATTATCTTTATGGACAGCATCTTAATCATTCATATCATGTATACTTTACCCAATTTCATATTTGGTAATGTATCATAATGATTATCAGGTTTACAATAATCCTGTAAATCATAGCCCTCAGCATATTAATCAAATATCTGAGATATTTTGCTATTCTATGAATGAAAATTCCATCATCTTGAGATTTAACATTTAAATGTCAAACTTTATTATCATCTTGAGATTTAACATTCAAATGTCAAACTTCATCATGATATTTGCTAGTGTATTTTAGAAGATTATGTATCTTGTAATTTTATCTTTTAAAGATCAAAACTCCCACTTGCTTTTAGTAATTTAAAAACTATCTTTAAATACTTAGCAATTAAAGCAATAATACAATGTTCTTTTTTGGGATATTACAAATACATATTGACAGTTCCTGACTTTACTTTATTAATAACCTCTTCATAAGCAGTTAAACAAATTTAGAACTTCAATTTAAGACTTAATGTAATTTATCACATTCCATCATATGATGATGTCTTATTAATCTTCTAGATTTGAGTTTTATTAAATATGTCCAAGCCATACTCAATATTCTAACCTTGATAACTTTTGGAAGAAAAGAAATCATAGTTATCTTTAATCAAATAATATAACAAGAGTTTGATTTTCCTAACTGAACATACCATAAACATTTGGTATTTCATTAGTATTAATATTGTAAGACAATCTAACAATATTTAAGATAACCATATTCGTTTTGACTTGTCTATTTACCAACTAATCAATTTAATGGTATAATAATTTTTTTCAAGCCAATTACATGCTTTATAACACAAGCACTTTTAACAAAGTCACTTCATGTCCATGTCTTTACAAGAAAACATAAACTGTTATAATCCACTATACGTTATAAGTCATTTAATAATTTAATAACTTCATGTATATGGCTTAATTAAAAAACGTAACAATATAACATCTTACTTTATTATAAGTCTTGTAACAATTAAAAGACTTTATGTTTATATCTTTACAATGAAACATAAACATGTTTAACTAAAGTAATTATGAACACCATCTTTTGGTTTCAATAGTAATTTCAAGTTAATTTATTACTTAACAATAATGTAAATAACATTATTTCTATATTTATTTATGTCATTCTAAGAACACATAAATATTCAGATTGAAGCAGCATTAGATTACTTTATTAATTTATGTCATTCCATGAATTCATAAATATACAAATTAAAGTAGTCTTGATATTATATTGACACATATTCTAATAGTTATCTAATTTAGAAAGTGTAAATTCTCATAGTTCAATTACATCAGTTGATCTGCTGGTAATGAAAATATGAAATTCACCTTGTTGTTGCAATCTAGCTAAGCTCTCACATAACATAAATTGTAACACCAAGTGTTTCTTGAATTAGATTAGTATAATTCATATTAGAACGTTATTCTCTTACCTTGCAGTCAAGAGAATCTATTAAATCATATCTTTATGAGTTGTTTTTTGCACACATTAAAGATAACATTTCTCCCACTTGTGCATGGAACAACCTCATATAGTTGATAAACAACACGCCATGCATTTGTTTATGTAATCAATATGATTGTGTCATAGATTTTAGCATAACAAGTAGTTATAGAACAACAATGTCTAGTAAGGAAACGCACAAGACTATCATTAAAAGTATGAGTGTCTACAGTTGGAAAATAATTATCTTTAGCTACCAAGATGTCAAAGCTTGTAACTCCCACTGAATTAAACATCATTACAATAATTCCTTATTCAGTAATAAGTACACAATACTCCCACTGAATTTGACAATATTGTAAATGTTTCATATCCAGTGAAAGAAAATAGTGTGCTTTTAACTTTCCTCCACCTTTGAATATACATATGTAACAATTACTTATGCACTAAAGAGTGTATTTTACTACGTAAATGATGGACTATCCATCAAATGCTATTAACTTAAAAAATTGGGCATGCAATTTCTTCCTTAACAGGTATACCATCCTACAATGTATGTAGCACCTTTTAAATAGTCAAAACAACTAGTTTGTCTTTAAACATTTTGCGGTAATTAGTCTAGATTCTAATTTATAATAACTCATAAAATGTCATACATAATTTTCTGTTAACCAAATATCATATTTGTTACTAAGAATTTAATTACCGAATGAGGATGATAAAATCCCTATGAAAAATATTCACAATTATCTTAACTATTAAAAAATTTGCTATGAGTTAAATTAGAATTTAGACATATCTAATATTCCTATTATCCTTTCTCATTCATGAAAGGAATAGGATTGTGTCTTACTCTTCTTTCTTAGAAAGGAGACTTATTATGTCTTTTAAGTAAATTATTCTTAATCAAACATTTGTTTGAAAACAAAACGAAATCAATTTACCAAAGCTCAAAGTGCGTTTACGGTTTGAACGTTGCATTAATACATTAAAACGAATTACAAAATTCAATTTCAGTATTTTTGATAATTAGATCTTTAAGAAAATAAAATACCCATTGGTAAATATTCATATAAACCATAGTATTTTCTTAAAGCTAGGATCCTGATTGACATAGTACCATTACATCAGTTGATCTGCTAGTAATGATAGTATTCAATAAAGTAATTGTCGAACAATAATTGCCAATATCATATTGCAATTCCTAGATTATTATGGGATTTACATTCACAAAACCTTTGTAATGTAAGCATGTTTCATCCCCATCTTAATGCCTTGAGTCCAAGCTCTCACTTCCTACTCAATTTAAGTCATCTAACTTAAAAACTACAAACTCATAAATCCATTATATCAGTTGATCTGCTAGCAATGAAATTATGAAATTTACCTCTCCATTGCAATCTAGCCAAGCTCTCACATGATGTAAACTACAACTTCAAGTGTTCTTAATTATATGGCATTCGACTTAATTTTATAAGGGTATTAATTTTGACGTGTAATCAAAATAATGTATGAAGAAGCATGCATACAACTTCATAACATTGGTTTTATAAAACATTTTTATTACCAATTCACTAAGAGTAAAATAGCAAAGTTTTAATTGAGGTATCGGGTTCACCAATTAAAGAATTACCAATAATTATTGTCCACTATATCGTACTTTTGCATAAGCCCTAAAGCTTAGTGTTTCGGATAATCATTATGGAATTGTGGTCAATTCACCCTTAAGATGACAGTGTACATGTAATGGTTGTTCGGTAAGTCTAATTTACACACAAACGATTGGAAAGACAGAGTGTTGTCTCTCTAAGGCCACAATTTAATGCGAAACCAACCTTATACCCATCTTGTAGTGTGTAAACTTCGGTCGAGCCTAGTTAACCATTACGTACAAAAACATCAATCAATAAACCTTTGAAATTTTGACTCTTAAAACCAAAACAATTTCGTCATTTATTTAGTCCATATTATTTTTCTATTCAAAAATTACCCTTTTTCATTTGGGAAGTGGTACTTACACCACTTTTTTTGATGCACACACCACAATGTTACATCATTAATACATATGTTACAACATGCTATATGCATAATTGTGGTGTGTGCATAAAAAAAAGTGGTGTAAGTATCACTTCCCTTTTCATTTATAAACATGTCTCACATAATAATAAACAAAAAACAAGTAATACATAATAAAAAATAAACAACCAAATAAACATATACATAACATAACAATTAAATATGTATAAACATGTAGCCACATGCAAATTTTATTCAATAGTCCTATTAATAATCAACTCTAGGTGTATAATGCATTTATTCAATTAAGGCTTTCTTCTTCAAAGGAAAAAGAGCAACATACATCGATAAATCGATTGCTGATGAGGCGAAAAATGATCCGTTTTTAGGGGGTCATTTAAGCCCGAATTCGAATTTATTTGATCAAATATTGCCCTAAATCGTTCCTTTTGTGCTTTTAGGTACTTTGGGAGTGAAATCTGGAAAAGGAAGCAATTCGGACGTTTTTTGAGCATAAAAGTGAAGAAAACGCCAAAGTCTTAATTTTCCATGCTGGGAACAGTAGGTGACGGCGTCAAGAGCAACTCCTTGACGGCGTCAAGAGCAAAATTTCATGACGGTCCAGTAGAGATTTGACGGCGTCATGAAGGTAGGGTGTCAAGAGTAAAAAGTCATGATGGCCTGGAAACGATTAATACTTGACGGCGTCAAATGTAAATCAAGGCAGTCTGAGAAGAGTTTTGGCGGCGAGGTGACGGCGTCACCAAATTGGTCTTGACACCGTCAGACCCATTTTTCTATATATAGTTTTCTAATTTTTCACATTTGAAGAGAAAAGTTTTGGGAGAAACCCTAAGTACGATTTTGGTGTAACTTTACAGGTTTTTCAAGGGTTCCAACCCCTTGATACCTTGCATGTTTGATCAAGATAAGTGTTCCTTTAATTCAATCAATATGTCTATGTGTTGGTTGTCTATATCTTGTTCTTATCTTAATTCCATCATGCTAGGCTAGATCTATCTTGTGTTTGCTTAGATCTAATGAAACCTAGATGTTGATTATGTGTTGATTACTTGTTTATTCTTGTCTTGGATGAATGATTTATATGTTAGGCTTAAGAAAACTGGCAGATCTCCAATTGGTAACATGCTTGAACGTCTTAAGAAACATGAACCGACGCGCACTAGGTCTTTATTGGTTGTATTTAATGCATGAGCCACTGTTTACAATCCCTATAGTTGTGCTGGGCATGGTGTAGGAGGAGATAAGAGCTCATAGAATTGGGGAGTTAAGTGTGCCACCCCATGAATGGTATTAAGGAATACGATCCGTCATCCATACAATTATAACAAGTAATTAACGTGTAAAAGATGTCTAGGGAGTAGTGAAATCTAAGTAAACACATTTTCTCCAATTACTGCTCACAACTTTAGTATAATTTAGTTTATTTTCATTTTTAGTATTTTATTTTGATTGCATCTTAGTATTGGGTTAGTTGATTAGCAACTAATTCCGCCCAAATCCTTCAAACCCGAGAATTTTAAATTGCTTTCTAAAAAATATAAAAATACAAAAAGAATCTTCCCTCATCTTTAGAACTAGTATTTAGGTTTTCTAATCCTAGCGACACTATTCCTAGCTGAACGATCAATCCCCCGGTACTTGTCACTATACTATACTACAACGATCAGGTACACTGCCTGGTGGGGGTTGTAAGCTTCTCAAGATCCCTTGAGAGGTAAAGCCTGGTGCGATTCCCACGTATCAAGTTTTTGGCGCCGTTGCCGGGGAATAGTTATTGTCTAGGTTAGAATTTCTTTGTACTAGGTCTACTTGCTAGATTCCTTTCTAGTAAGATTTTATTTTTATTTTTAGGTTTTCTTTAGTCTATCTTATTTCTTTGTGCCTTTGTTCGTAACCACCCAACATCATGGACAACGGGAACATCTTTGAACCCGTCATCCCACCACAACAAAACCCACCATTAGAACCCCTTAGGCCCCGAACCTTAGGAGAGTATTCCCGACCTAGCCACCAAGGCTACCGAAACACCATTGAGCTCACCGGAGCCAATGTGACCCCCTTGCGATCCGACACCATCTGGTTGGTGCAAAGCGGATGTGCATTCCATGGACTTCGTTCCGAAGATCCAAACCAACATCTTAAGGACTTCCTCAAAATCGTAGATTCCATAGACCTAGATGTTGCAACTAGAGAGACTACCCGTTTACGCCTATTCCAATTCTCTCTACGGGATCAAGCTAGTCAATGGCTTGAGCGTTTACCCGCGGGATCCATCACCACATGAGATGATCTCACCACTCGTTTCCTTGCTCAATTTTTCCCACCGGGGAGAACTACTAAGCTTAGAAATGACATCTTGATGTTCCAACAACGTCAAAATGAATCTCTTTATGAAGCATGGACTCGTTTCAAGGACTTACTCCAAAAAGTCCCTCATCATGGCATAGATCTTTGGCTCCAAGTCCAAATCTTTTATGACCATATCGATCTCTCCACGAGGCGAGCCATTGACCAATCGGCCGGTGGTAAGCTACGTGATCTAAGTGCAGAACAATCATGGGAACTCATAGAAGATCTTGCTCTCTATGACAACAAAAGTTGGAATGATCCCCGTGACTTGAACAAAACGGTCAAGGCAATATCTTTGCCTTCGAACAATTCTAGCACTCCCGACCGTAGGATCATGGAACTTGAGGACCAAGTCAAGTTTCTCATGAAATCTTACGAAGCTCCTAAGCCTTCAAGCCAAGTGAACAAAATCACTTCTTCATGCGAATTATGTAGTGGCCCCCATGACACTCGTGATTGTGTGGAACTCCCCGGAACAGCTTTTGCGGATTACGCATCCACGCGTACCGACGAAGCGGGAGATAAGTGGTACACTTTCAAGCCCGAGACAAACACTTACGGTGATTCATACAACCCCTCTTGGAAAAATCACCCAAACCTTAGGTGGAAACAAAATCAACCCAATTCTTCCAATCCGCCTACTCATTACCAACCAAACGGTCCACCATCCAACCGTACTTTCAACAACAATCCTTCTAACAACTATGGTAGTACCAACAATCTTGCAGGGTTGATGTCAAAGTTCATGGCATCTCAAGAAGCTCGCATAGCTAGGTTCAAAACCGAATTCAACCAACAACAAACGGAGATGACCAACAAGATTGACAACTTGTTGAAAGCCCTCAACAACCAAGCATTAATCACACCTAGGAAGGACACTAGGGACACCAATAGTGGAATCCAAATTAAGGACCCCTCATCATCCAAACATGTCCACTTTGTCAATGTTGTCACCATTAAGCCGATAGATAAGGAGATAGAGGAGAGTGACAAGGATGAAGTTAGAGTAGAAGCCAAAATTAAGGATGAGAGTAGGGAAGTTGAGGTTAACAAGGAAGAGGAATTAGAGGAGGTAGAGCCTATAGAAAAATACTTTGATAAGTTGCCCACCGAGGAAGAACGGGAGTACCATAAGGATTTATTTGATAGTCCCGAGAGACCATATATCTTCGGCACACCCCTTATCAAAATGGGAGACCCCTCTAACATTAACATCCCATGCAATATCGGGCACATGCATATATGGAAAGCTTACATCGACCCTAGATCCCCCGTTAACATCATGACTAGGACTTATTACAATTGGGTGATGAAGAAGCAGCTTGATTTTAGGATGATGCCCGGTAAGAATCTGATAAGTAATTTTGCAGGAAGAGTGAAGGGACTGCATGTGATTATAGGGAATCTCACCTATGAGATCGATTTCATGATAGTGGAAGACATTCGTCCGGTGATAGATGCTTGCCTAAGCCAAATAATATTCGGAAAACCATTTGTTGAGGCCACTAGGATGAGTTATGATCCGACCTTAGGGATAGTTAGATTTAAGGAAGAGAATAATGAGGTTGCCTATCAAATGCCCTACAAGATTGAGCAATACCGCCTTCTCTCTAATTTCAAAAAAGAACACAAGCAAGCGGCTTATTATAGGAATGAGGAGGATAGACGTAGAGGAGTAGAATATGTAAAGAATAGAATGCTTGGTTTCTACAAAGAATGCTTGCAACTAGGTCCGGAATACAAAACTGGTTTAGAAGACGACCTAGAGAGTGGAACCAATGATGAGGTCACGTAGTAACACATGACCTTGAGTCTAGCTACAAGACTCGTAAATAAAGAAAAGCGCTTCTTGGGAGGCAACCCATGTTTTGTGTGATTTTATTTTTGTTTGTTTGTTATTTGCTTCCGTATGCATGCTTAATTTTTATTGTTGGTAGATCATGTTTCTAAACTTAATAGTGGAAATACTTTACTTTGTTGTTTTGGCCTAGTCTTAACTCCACCTAAAAGTATTTTTGCAAAAGATAAGTGTAAGGGGAAACCCCAAATATGTTTTTAAGAAACAAACCGATCATGATTCTCCACAATATTAAATGAACATGTATATTCGTATTTGTTAGAGTCAAATGCTTGTATTGAGTCATAATGAAGTTTTGCAAGATTTTCCAGGAAGTAGAACCAAGTTTTTCCAGAAATTTTCCGGAAACTTAACATAAGAATTTCTGCAGGTCAATTCTGACGGCGTCAGGAGTTTACTCTTGACGGCGTCAGGTGTAAAAATCTGGAAATTTTACCAGTTTTGTTTTTCTAACGGAGTCTTATGGTTTTTGTGAATTATTAAGTTTTATAATCTCCAGGAAATCTGCAAACTTCATTCCACAAAGCATTATATCTTATCTTGTTTTCTAGGATTTAGTAACTTATATAGGATGCCGCCGATTTTACGCGAGGTTGTCTTGTCTATTTTGTCAGGTTTTACAGGTTACGTATGACAAGAAGATGATTTATATTCTGGAAGGGAAGCTTTGATTGTTCATTTTCTTGGAGGAAGATTTAACCGGGCCACCTATTATCCATACCGAGCGAATCAGGGAAGTATTTGATTTCATTCTCTTTACTTTTTCACTTTTACATTCTTTACTTGAACATTGGGGACAATGTTCATCTTAAGTGTAAGGGGAGGGTAAAAAGATGATACCTTACATATGCACTTTCGCTTGAGTTTGTTTTGTTTAATGATAGATGTGTAATAAAACTATGAGAAATACTTGTTAGTGTAATTTTAGCACCAAATTTAAAATTTTTTTACAACATTTAGGAGTGAAACTTTAGCCATAGCAAGCGTCTCATGGATAGGAGATTGTATGACTAGCACATAACCGTATATTCAGAAAAATTTTCCACCCAAATATGTGAGGTTCGCCTTTAGATTTGATAGGAAAAGCATTTATTATTAGTGCTTATGAGTGTACCGGTAGCATTTAGATTCTAGAACTTGCGTTAGTGATGCATCCCGAGACCGCTAGTGAGACTACATTCGTGTAGTAGGATTTACTACATGATAAGAGGCATTAGGATCACCCTTGTGTTAAACCCGTATCATAATTACTTGACCATTTAAGTCATATTACTTGGCTAGTTAAGTCAACTAATTTTTCCCACACCCTTAGTGTTGTACTCATTTTTAGTACACGAAACCCCTAGTACACCCCTCCGAGCCTATCTTTTCGTTTCTAACTTTAAGCATTTTACTTAAAGGAAGAATTTGTTACACCCCACTTAAATGTACAACCAAATCGCCTTAGCCTTCCGTGTATGCACTCATTTTTAGTGCATTATTGTTATTTGTTAAACCCTAAGTTAACTATCTAATTGATTACATGGTTGCTAAGTCGAGTCATATCCTTGTACATATTGTTTTGGGACGATTGGGACTCATGGGTAAGTACTTATTTTATGGAGTAATGGGGAAGAACATAATATTATTACCCCCATATGTACGTTAATCTTAAAAGTGCTCCAAGTGTTTTGATTCTCTTAATTCGAGTCATTAGATTAGTAAATTGTAAAGTATGTAAAGATTCAAGTGTAAGGGGAGTGTTCATTCCCTATGATGTATTATTTTGGATGGTAGGGTAAAAGTGTATGCAAAAAAAAAAAAAAAAAAAAAAAAAAAAAAAAAAAAAAAAAAACGGACTACCATCCCGTTTTTACTCTATGTTCATTTTATGTTTTTGTTATTTTTCATTTCTTAGCTTAAGTCGAGTCTAATCTTGGCTTAGCAACGCCATATTGTACATGTAATTAACCAAGATTGTTAACTCGCCACCAGTAAAAACTTCCTTTATCCAACAAAACCGTGTATTTCATATCCCTACACCTAACGTTACAACCCTTTAAAAGACCTCTTTGATAGTTTATCCTAGGTGCTTACGCCATGTGGTGGAGGTTTGATCCTTTCCCAAGCCTATGGTAATCTATTTTGCTATGACAGGTAGTGAGAGATGTTTTCCATTTCCATATTGTAATTTACACTTTATTACACCCGAGAGATGTGAGTATCTAAACACTATTTGTGAGGTGCTTATGTATAACCTCCGTGCTTGTCTATTGGTCTTTAGTGGAACGATTATTTGTTGTAATTACTTTTAGATTAGTGTTAAATGACCCCTAACTTGTATTTTGAGTAGAATAAAAGCGCATTTGCTTGAGGACAAGCAAATCTCAAGTGTAAGGGTATATGATGAGGCGAAAAATGATCCGTTTTTAGGGGGTCATTTAAGCCCGAATTCGAATTTATTTGATCAAATATTGCCCTAAATCGTTCCTTTTGTGATTTTAGGTACTTTGGGAGTGAAATCTGGAAAAGGAAGCAATTCGGACGTTTTTGGAGCATAAAAGTGAAGAAAACGCCAAAGTCTTAATTTTCCATGCTGGGAAGAGTAGGTGACGGCGTCAAGAGCAACTCCTTGACGGCGTCAAGAGCAAAATTTCATGACGGTCCAGTAGAGATTTGACGGCGTCATGAAGGTAGGGCGTCAAGAGTAAAAAGTCATGACGGCCTGGAAACGATTAATACTTGACGGCGTCAAATGTAGATCAAGGCAGTCCAAGAAGAGTTTTGGCGGCGAGGTGACGGCGTCACCAAATTGGTCTTGACGCCGTCAGACCCATTTTTCTATATATAGTTTTCTAATTTTTCACATTTGAAGAGAAAAGTTTTGGGAGAAACCCTAAGTACGATTTTGGTGGAACTTTACAGGTTTTTCAAGGGTTCCAACCCATTGATACCTTGCATGTTTAATCAAGATAAGTGTTCCTTTAATTCAATCAATATGTCTATGTGTTGGTTGTCTATATCTTGTTCTTATCTTAATTCCATCATGCTAGGCTAGATCTATCTTGTGTTTGCTTGGATCTAATGAAACCTAAATGTTGATTATGTGTTGATTACTTGTTTATTCTTGTCTTGGATGAATGATTTATATGTTAGGCTTAAGAAAACTGGCAGATCTCCAATTGGTAACATGCTTGAACGTCTTAAGAAACATGAACCGACGCGCACTAGGTCTTTATTAGTTGTATTTAATGCATGAGCCACTGTTTACAATTCCTATAGTTGTGATGGGCATGGTGTAGGAGGAGATAAGAGCTCATAGAATTGGGGAGTTAAGTGTGCCACCCCATGAATGGTATTAAGGAATACGATCCGTCATCCATACAATTATAACAAGTAATTAACGTGTAAAAGATGTCTAGGGAGTAGTGAAATCTAAGTAAACACATTTTCTCCAATTACTGCTCACAACTTTAGTATAATTTAGTTTATTTTCATTTTTAGTATTTTATTTTGATTGCATCTTAGTATTGGGTTAGTTGATTAGCAACTAATTCCGCCCAAATCCTTCAAACCCGAGAATTTTAAATTGCTTTCTAAAAAATATAAAAATACAAAAAGAATCTTCCTTCATCTTTAGAACTAGTATTTAGGTTTTCTAATCCTAGCGACACTATTCCTAGCTGAACGATCAATCCCCCGGTACTTGTCACTATACTATACTACAACGATCAGGTACACTGCCTGGTGGGGGTTGTAAGCTTCTCAAGATCCCTTGAGAGGTAAAGCCTGGTGCGATTCCCACGTATCAATTGCGTAAGCCAAAACTAAACAAACACCACATAGCACGTAATTGATTACTTAATATTGAAGTCTTCCCCAATTCGACATCTATTAATAAATGTTGACATAAATAATGTCTAAAAACATTGTTAGCATATTAACAATATCTCTATGTTTTGATAATTACAAAGCATAAACTCATTAATTTAAACTTATGACGTAAACAAGTTTTTAGTGCTTAATATTTGTCTTTGCATCCATATCACTTAAGGTATGAATAAACAAAGTGTTTATTGCATTTCATGATCAAAGGAAATTTTTTAATCACTAGAATTTTTTTAAAATGTATTAAACATTCTATATCTTTTACAAAATTACTTTTGGAATTAAAAGAATATGTTTAATTCATTATAAATACATGATTTCAAATTTCCAACAAAAAATGGCAAATTTTATCCAGAAAAATCTTCCCTACTAGATGACAAGAAAATCTAACGTTCTGAAGGGGCGGCCCCCTTAATTCCTTAGGCGGCCCCCTTAATCATTAAGGGGACCGGCCTCTAATTAAGGGGACCGGCCACGCTCCAGAACAGTAAATTTTCTCCCTATAAATACTGGTTCATCCCACAGAATTTTCTTACCTTTTGTACTCCTAAACTTTCTGTTTTAGATCCCCATTTCTATTCTCTTAATCCTTTGATCATAAATACATAATTCTTTGTTTCAAAGTGATTCAAACATCATCCTCTCAAGTGCAAGAGAAGAATACTTCTATCCTCCAAGACAAGAAGTATTACAACTTGTTGTGATCTACACATCCAAGTTGTTGGTGCATCATCAAGATTATTTACATAATTCTTTGTGAAGATTGTTGTGAATATTTGATTGTAGATAGTTGTGCTAGGTATATTGATTGTGTGATTAGTTAGTTGTTTGGTGTGAAGAAGAAAAGTTAGGAATTAGATTGTAGTGAAGAAGCTAGGTGTGAAGTTGTTAGTTGTGAAGAAAATTGGTGTGAAGAAGATAGGCGTGAAATAGTTAGTTGTGAAGTAGATTGGTGTGAAGAAGTTGTGTAGAAGTTGTGATTTAGTTGTGAAGAAGTTGTGGTGTGTAAATTGGTGTGTAAGGTTTTCTCCGCCATAAGGGAGCTTGTTGATATAGTGAAGAAAACTCTCGAGTTAGGTGCTCGGGGAGTGGAGTAGGGCAAGGAAGGTGTCCTTGTAGCCGAACCACTATAAATCTCTTGTCTCGCGGTTCGATCTTTCCATCTCTCATTTATTTCTTTACTTATCATTGCTATATCTTACTTATGGATAGTTGTTTATATTGTGCAAGACTTGAGATCATATATTATCGAATCTAAATTTTAAAAACTAAGAAAACACTATAACTATCTTTTATAACGAATTAAAAAGACGTAAAACTATTCAACCCCCCTTCTAGTTTTCCACAATTGGTATCAAGAGCCACGTCTAGCAAGATTTTTTAATATATATTGTATTTTAAAACTTGTACCGATCTATGGAATCTTTAAAATACTTAGATGGGCAATCTATGCAAAGACCACCACTATTTGAAAGTGATGGATTTTTATATTGGAAAAATAGATTCGAAACTTATGTGAAATCAAAAGATCTTGATCTTTGGCATATTATTACCTTTGGTGATTTTCCCCCTATTCAATATAATGTTGAAACTAAAATGGATGAAATTGTATATTTTGAAAAACAAAATGATGATTTGAAAAAGAAACTAGCAAAAAATAATGAGGCTAAAATGGTCATTTATAATGCGTTACCACGCAAAGAATATGAAAGAATTTTTATGTGTAAAACTGCAAAAGAAATTTGGGATTCTTTACTAATTACTCACCAAGGTAATAGTCAAGTTAAAGATAACAAAATAGATCTTCTTGTACAACAATATGAACAATTTACGATTCCGAAAGAGGAATCAATTGATAGTGCTTTTGCTAAATTTAACACTATCATCACAAGTTTAAAAGCACCTGATGAGACATTTTCTAGTAAAAATTGTGTTAGGAAATTTCTTAGGGCATTGCATCCGAAATGGCGAGCTAAGGTCACGGCAATTGAAGAATCAAAGAACTTGATGACGTTATCACTAGATGAACTCATTGGCAACTTGAAAGTCCATGAAGAAATTATAAGAAGAGATTCGGAAACTGTCAAAGTCAAGAAAGAACAAACCAAATCCATTGCTTTAAAAGCCAAAAAGGAACTTAGTGATGATGATGATTCAAGTGACGAAAGTGAAGACGAAGAATATGCAATGGCCGTAAGAGAATTCAAGAAATTCTTCAAGAGACGAGGATGATTCATTAGATCATCACGAGACGAAAGAAAACCGTTCCAAAGAAATAGAAGCGACAACTACGGGAAAAGAAAGTGCTTTAGATGTGGAAGTCCAAATCATCTCATTGGCGAATGTCTAAAGCCGCCGGGTTATGAAAATCAAGGCGCATTTGTTAGTGGAACATGGAGTGATAGTGACAAAGAAGAAGTAGAAAAACCAAGAGATGAAAAGTGTTTTATGGCAAAAGGAACCGACGAAATATGTTTGGGAATTGACTTGGAGCCTGACGAATGGATCAAGGATAGCGGATGTTCGAGGCACATGATAGGGAACCGCAAGCTATTCTCTACATACAAGGCATATAATGGAGGTAACGTTATTTTCGGTAGTGACTTACGTGGAAAAATCATTGGCAAAGGTACGATTTCTCAAGACTCACTTACTATTGAAAATGTAGAGCATGTAGATAATTTAACATATAACTTACTTAGTATAGGACAAATATGTGACAATAAATGTAGAGTCACCTTTACCGAAGAGGATAACGAAATAGTTAAGAATGGAAAAATTATAGGTAGAGGAATTAGGAAAGGAGGCTTATATGTTATGAAACTAGGAAACAAGCCTAAGGATAGAATATGCCTAACGACCCTAGATGAAAACTCCACATTGTCGCATAGGAGATTAGGACATGCTAACATGCAACAAATACAATCTTTAGCCTCTAAGGAATTAGTTGGAAATTTGCCTAATCTAAAATATGACAAGCATTTTTGTGATGCATGTAAAATTGGAAAACAAGTTCATGCTAGTCACAAAGCTAAAAATATAGTATCCACTACTAGGTGCCTAGAATTATTACATATGGATCTCTTTGGTCCATCCGCTGTGCGGAGCTATGGAGGAAACAAATATACCTTAGTAATTGTAGATGACTACTCACGATACACGTGGACTAGATTTTTAAGTGACAAGACCCAAGCCTTTGAAAAATTTGAAATATTTAGTAAAATGATTCAAAACAAGTTAGGATGCACGATAGTAGCCATTAGGACGGACCATGGTAGGGAATTTGACAATGAAGTACAATTCGGAAAATATTGAGATTTAAATGGAATATCACACAATTTCTCCGCTCCTCGTACTCCTCAATCAAATGGCGTAGTAGAAAGAAAAAATAGGTCACTACAAGAAATGAGTAGAACAATGTTAAATGAACAATCCATCCCACAAAAATTTTGGTGTCACGCCGTAGATACTTCAACATATATTATTAATAGGGTATCAATTAGAAGAATTCTAGGAAAAACTCCTTATGAGTTACTAAGAGGTAGAAAACCAAACTTAAGCTACTTTAGGGTATTTGGAAGTAAATGCTATATTCTAAACACTAAGGATTACCTCACTAAGTTTGATCCAAAATCATATGAAGGAATATTTTTAGGATACTCACAAAATAGTAAAGCATATATAATACTTAACAAACACACCATGAAAGTAGAAGAATCACTAAATGTAACATTTGATGAAACACCACCACCTCCTAAAACTTTGCCTTTAGAAGATGATGACTTAGTTGAAGAAGAAGCTATTGAGGTTAGTAAAACAAAACCCATAGGAAATGATAATGAAGACATTAACTTAGGAAATAACGAAATTGTAAATGTTAAAGAATCTAGGTCACATCCACTAAATAATATAATAGGACATCTTAACCAAAGAACCCTTAGGTCACAAGCTCAAGATAAAAATAATTTATTTTGTTTCCTCTCAGCAATAGAACCTAAGAATATTAATGAGGCTTTAAAAGATGAAAGTTGGGTTATAGCTATGCAAGAAGAATTAAATCAATTTAAGGCAAATGATGTTTGGGAATTAGTCCCAAATCCAATGAATATGACCATCACAGGAACTAAATGGGTATATAGGAATAAATTAGATGAAAATGGAGTAGTTATTAGGAATAAAGCTAGGTTAGTTGTCCAAGGTTATAATCAACAAGAAGGAATTGATTATGAAGAAACTTATGCCCCTGTAGCTAGATTAGAATCAATTAGGATACTACTTGCCTATGCATGCGCCCTAGATTTTAAGTTATTCCAAATGGACGTGAAAAGTGCATTCCTTAACGGTTTTATCAATGAGGAGGTATATGTGGCACAACCTCCAGGATTCATTGATTTCGCAAAACCTGATTATTTTTATAAGTTAAAGAAAGCTTTGTATGGACTCAAACAAGCTCCCAAAGCTTGGTATGATCGATTAAAAGCTTTCCTTATTAAACATGATTATTCCATGGGAATGGTAGATAACACTCTTTTCACTAAAAGGAAAGACCCAAATCTCATCATTGTTCAAATATATGTTGATGACATTATATTTGGATCGACTTGTCAAGACATGTGTGATGAATTTGCCAAAATCATGCATGATGAGTTTGCGATGAGTATGATGGGTGAACTTAACTTCTTCCTAGGATTACAAATAAAACAATTAGAAGATGGAATATTCTTTAACCAATCTAAATACATTAAGTAAATGCTTAAGAAATTTGGTCTAGAAGACTCAAAACCCATGAAAACTCCCATGTCTACGGAAGTAAAGCTCACAAAGGATGATGAAGGTGAATCCGTAGATAACACCAAGTATAGAGGAATGATAGGTAGTTTACTATACTTGACGGCAAGTAGACCCAATATCATGTTTAGTGTCTGCCTTTGTGCCCGTTTTCAAGAGGATCCCAAAACCTCTCACCTAGAAGCGGTTAAGCGTATCTTCCTATACATTAAAGGCACTATACACTTAGGATT
Organism: Artemisia argyi; assembly: GCA_030686995.1. Taxonomy (NCBI): domain Eukaryota; kingdom Viridiplantae; phylum Streptophyta; class Magnoliopsida; order Asterales; family Asteraceae; genus Artemisia; species Artemisia argyi. The sequence continues at coordinate 15,188,974 of CM060689.1, read as the reverse complement.
ATGGTATCCTAAGGGATCCGGCATAGAAACCATCGTCTATGCGGATTCGGATCATGCGGGAGACTACGTAGATAGAAAAAGCACTAGCGGTATTTGCACATTTATGGGATGTTGTCTAACTTCTTGGTTTTCGAAGAAGCAAACCGCTCTTGCTATTTCTACCACCGAAGACGAATATGTAAGCGCTGGAAAGGCATCTCAACAAGCACTATGGATGAAACAAGCTCTTATAGACTATGGCATTAGGTTAGAAAACGTTCCCATTATGTGCGATAACAAAGGTGCGATAGATTTAAGTAAAAATCCGGTGCAACACTCTAGGACTAAACATATAGAAATACGCCACCACTTTCTTAGGGATAATGTACAAAAAGGGAACATATCTATAGAAAATGTTGCATCGGAAGATAACATAGCGGATATATTCACTAAACCCCTTAGCGTGAATTATTCAATCACTTGCGTTTAGGATTAGGAATGATGGAACAAGTTGACTAAATTTTATTGCATTTAGACAAAAAAAATTTAGATTTTCTTTTCTTCCACTTCTCCATTTCTGAGTCTAGGAATCTATTTCGCACAAAATTAAAGATTGGGAAAGTTTATTTTTTTTGCATAAACTCTTTTGTAAAACCCAATCAATTTTCTTTAAAAATTATTCTCACATCTAGGAATCACATGAACATCATTTTCCTTGCATAAACATTGTCTTCCAAAATCATGCTGAAAACATTGTCTTCCAAAATCATGCATAAACTCTCACATAAATTTTCAAGGTATATAATCTAATATATATCTTTGACATTCATGATCGAGCAAAAATCGAACCAAGGAGATTTTGGATTGTTTCTTAAGAATTTCCTTTTCATTTAGAAGTCGAAACAATCATAACTCCACATTTGTTGCATATAGGCACACACTAGGACATAATCACTCATAACATTGTCATCTTGTTTCATCACTAGATGCTTGACTCACTAGTTGCCTTTGCCTTTGATCTAAGATAGGTGCCTTAGGAAGTTTAAGTGCTCTTGCCTTTACTTGTCTCCTTTTGCTTATTATGTGTTGCTTATTTGCTCTTTTGCTTATGTGTTTTTGCATGCATGCTATATCTTGATTAGATTAGATGCTATATTGCCTAAAGGAATTGAACTTGCTTGAATCCAAATCCAAAAACACAACCTTTCTGCAAATTTTCTGCCAAAAACCCTTTTCTGGCAATCTGGAAACCATCAGATGGGCGGCTCCCTTAATTATACTAGGCGGCCCCCTTAAACATTAAGGGGACCGCCCCCTAATTAAGGGGACCGGCCATCTGCTGGACGGATTTACAGAATCTTTTATGCTTTCTAGCCCATTTCAACCTACATTTCCCATTTTTCACCAACATATTTTGTCCTAATCTCCCAGACAAACTTTATCCATCCATAAACACACAAATCTTACACTATAAATATCCCCAATCTTCCACCCTCTCCATTCATCCCTTCATGACTTCTCCAAACAAACCAAAACCAAAAGCCTCAAGGCTTGCAAGAATGACGGAAAAACCCATTTGGCCAAGAAAAAACCCTCGTAACAAATCCATCATAACAAATGAAGTTGGAAATCTCTCAACACCTCCAACCACTTACTTCCCAAACTTTACACCAAATTCACAAGGACATTCATTTGATCCTCTTTACAAACCATACGACATTGGCCAAACATCTTCCTTTATGCCAAACCACTCATCTCATCCTCCAATCATTTATAATGATCCATACAAGTTTGATCAACCATCCAACTACAATTCCAACTACACAAACCCAATTCATCCATATCAACACAATGACTCTCTCCGCATTGCCACGGAAAAGCAAAAGTTCTGTAATGAAATATCTCAAATCCATGATCTTAGTGATCTTAATGCCATGCATCTTGCACAACGCAACAAAGGGCAACCTCCATCATCACCCTACAACAATTGCCTACCTCACTTTCTCAACTTGGATCAAGTTACAAACCACACTCACTATTGCCCTTGTTGCATCTTCCTTCAAAAACAAATCCTATACTTGAGTGAAGATATTTCTTGGATTGAATATCTCCTCACTCGTCCTCATCCCATACCACCCTTAACACGATACAACATCGTAAGATCCACCTCTTCCGCTCCATACCCCACTCCATATCTCTCTCAATCAAACATCTAAGCTCTACTCTTATGTTACCCTCAAGCAAATAAAACACTCAACCATGGGTTGCAAGCAAGTTCAAATGCTCTCTTCGGCAATTTAGAACTATGTAGTTTATTTTGTTTTATTATAATCAATATGCTTCAAGCATATTGAATGTTGTAATGATGACCATCTTTATGATCATCTAATGCTTGAATGAATCTATTTATATTTGCATAAATGTTGTTTTGCATATATATATATATATATATATATATATATATATATATATATATATATATATATATATATATATATATATATATATATATATATATGTCTTGTTCTCCTCACATATTTTTTGTAGCCAAGATTTCCATAGCTCGTTTCCTTGGTGCTCTCAAATGAGGGGGAGCATACATCAAGGGGGAGCTCTCTACCCGTTTAACTTATTTTATGAAGTTTAAACGGCCTAACCTTTTTGACTTTACAAAAAGGGGGAGAAGAGAATTTTAAACTCTAATAATACTTGTCTAAAAATTAATTTTTAGACCTAATGAGTTTAAGGTTTTGTAATCATCAAAAAGGGGGAGATTGTTGACATAAATAATGTCTAAAAACATTGTTAGCATATTAACAATATCTCTATGTTTTGATAATTACAAAGCATAAACTCATTAATCTAAAAATTATGACGTAAACAAGTTTTTAGTGCTTAATATTTGTCTTTGCATCCATATCACTTAAGGTATGAATAAACAAAGTGTTTATTGCATTTCATGATCAAAGGAAATTTTTTAATCACTAGAATTTTTATAAAATGTATTAAACATTCTATATCTTTTACAAAATTACTTTTGGAATTAAAAGAATATGTTTAATTCATTATAAATATATGATTTCATCCAACAAAAAATGGCAAATTTTATCCAGAAAAATCTTCCCCACTAGATGACAAGAAAATCCAACGTTCTGAAGGGGCGGCCCCCTTAATTCCTTAGGCGGCCCCCTTAATCATTAAGGGGACCGGCCTCTAATTAAGGGGACCGGCCACGCTCCAGAACAGTAAATTTTCTCCCTATAAATACTGGTTCATCCCACAGAATTTTCTTACCTTTTGCACTCCTAAACTTTATGTTCTAGATCCCCATTTCTATTCTCTTAATCCTTTGATCATAAATACATAATTCTTTGTTTCAAAGTGATTCAAACATCATCCTCTCAAGTGCAAGAGAAGAATACTTCTATCCTCCAAGACAAGAAGTATTACAACTTGTTGTGATCTCCACATCCAAGTTGTTGGTGCATCATCAAGATTATTTACATAATTTTTTGTGAAGATTGTTGTGAATATTTGATTGTAGATAGTTGTGCTAGGTATATTGATTGTGTGATTAGTTAGTTGTTTGGTGTGAAGAAGAAAAGTTAGGAATTAGATTGTAGTGAAGAAGCTAGGTGTGAAGTTGTTAGTTGTGAAGAAAATTGGTGTGAAGCAGATAGGCGTGAAATAGTTAGTTGTGAAGTAGATTGGTGTGAAGAAGTTGTGTAGAAGTTGTGATTTAGTTGTGAAGAAGTTGTGGTGTGTAAATTGGTGTGTAAGGTTTTCTCCGCCATAAGGGAGCTTGTTGATATAGTGAAGAAAACTCTCGAGTTAGGTGCTCGGGGAGTGGAGTAGGGCAAGGAAGGTGTCCTTGTAGCCGAACCACTATAAATCTCTTGTCTCGCGGTTCGATCTTTCCATCTCTCATTTATTTCTTTACTTATCATTGCTATATCTTACTTATGGATAGTTGTTTATATTGTGCAAGACTTGAGATCATATATTATCGAATCTAAATTTTAAAAACTAAGAAAACACTAAAACTATCTTTAATAACGAATTAAAAAGACGTAAAACTATTCAACCCCCCCCCCCCCTCTAGTTTTCCACAATAAATTTACATGTTTCGATATAACTTAACATTTAATTAATATATACAATTTAAACCATTTAAATCAACACACAATAAAATCCATGCAAATATGCACTTTTCATGGATTATGTTTAACAATTAAAATATTGCACTAAGATCGTTTACTAAAACGTATAACCAATTACATGACATCCTAGGGTTTCTAATCATATTAAAAAATCAAAACCAAAACCCTAACAAACTAATAGGTCAATCGACCCAAATAAAAAAATTAGGGTTAGGAATCGAAAAACCCTAAAAACATGTAATTAAACGAATCAAAATTCAATTTTTATGCGTTTCGATAATTAATTACACATTATAACGGCTCATGATGCCACTGTTGGAATTATAATATCATGACATGCATATAAATAAACCAATAACATCAAGTAAGCATATGTGAAAGCGTTATAACAAGATCATATAACATGTAATTAATTAATCAATAATAAATAGTAAACATACCTTTGTGATTCTAGCCCGAACAAGAATCAATATGCAATCTTCAACTTATGAACCCTAATTAGGGTTTATGTGGATTGTAAGAATTACCCCTTACTTATTTTGTAATTCAACCCAAAATACAATCAATAGTGTGATTGTATCACGTTCTTGTACACACGTACTAAAACAAGTTAAAGTAATGCTAGTTTTTAGAACACAAAATTAAACCAAAACCTTTTGTTTAATAAAGAAAATCAATCAACCCTTTAAGGGTGTTTGTTTGATCGACTACAAGAAAACAAGGAGAGGAAAACAAGTTTAGGGTTTGTGTGTGTGCACAAGAGATACAAACCTTTAACCCTTAGCCTTGTATATATAGTGTATGAAACTTGGAGCTCAAGAAAAGGAATGGGATAACCTATTCCTTATTGCCGATCGGTCATAAGCCCAGGGGGGGGGGGGGGGGGGGGGGGGGCTTCCGGATGCTTCTTGCCTTACCAATTAATCATACACATTACTTTCATTATATTCGTCTAACGGTCATTAGTCATTATCCATTAAATACTAACGGTCGTTATATATATTTGTGTAATAAATAATTAAATATAAACTTTTACATTTAATTATTAAACTTTAACTCTCATACGTAAAGTGTGCAATCCCGTGATCTCGAGTTCGATCCTAACATACGACTACTAAAATAATGTCCATAAACTAACACTTTGAAACATGAGTTTAAATCATTTTCAAAATTTTTGAAATTTGGTCAACTTTGGACCAAGTTTTGAGAAATAGCATATTAGTTTAGTGCGCCAAATCGATAGCTTGGCTTCAAACCATTGTGTTGGTTTGATTTGTGACTGTTGGTAGAACACCTATTCAGAAAAATATATATAAGAACAAATATATATTTGTTTGGCTTGTTTCAACTTGTTCACATGGTTGTTGAATATGGTCCTTTATAACTGTCAAGATTGTTCATATATATGAGTTTTAGTGAACTGAGGTGTTAATAACTTAATACAGAACTCTACTACGCTGCTTCACTGGAAGTGATTAGCCACAAAACCTAAAACACACAGAATGCAATTTAAAAAAGTAGCTAGCAGCGAAAAAGGTGTAAAATCATAAACCAAGGAACACAAGTCTTTTGTAACCGACAAATTTCATTAGAAACTGTAGGAAGCATGACTTAGAATGTCCTAGATGTGCTTTTGGAGGTGTTCCCATCAGTAAATGAAGGAAATAGGTTAAGAGGGCCATCCCACATCAGTGGATGGTGGAAACCTTAGGTCATCTTCAAGACTGCATATAAGGATCCCCTTGACAGCATTATTCTCATCCCATTCTGGTATTCTCCTTCTACTTTGTACAGAACACATAATATAAGAGGTCTCGTTTTCCCGTGGACGTAATTTGATCACCCCGATTGGCTGGTATATAATGTTCTTTTGGTTGCTTTTAATTGGTTAATATGCATTTCCGCAAGTCTCTTCCTCTTGTGAGCTGATAGATAGACCCTAACCGAAACTCTAGCAAGTAGCTAGAGTAACACAAGAAGATTAACACCTCAAAATACAACATCTAAGAAACCAAAACACCTGACACACATGTTGTATCACCTCTAAATTCGAATAGCTTGAAGGTTAGAGATCACCGTCTTACAACAATGGATAGTAGATTACGTTTTTTTGGATGTATTTACATTAACTGTTATCTAGAACCCTTAACTGATAATCTTTGAGGTTTTATTCATTTCAAATGCTGAAAAAAAAAAAAAAAAAAAAAAAAAAAAAAAAAAAAAAAAAAAAAGAAAAAGAAAAAAAAAGAAAGAAAAAAAAATCAGCTAGCTCAGCTCCTTGAACTATATTAAGAGACGAGGAATGCCAAACATGTCTTATCTTGATAAAATGAAATGGTGTCACATGTTTCCAGATGGTGACTATGGAGGACATAGAGTTTGTAATGTCACTCTGTTGTTTTATTTCTTCTCTACTTAATTCATAAAAGCTGGCCCAACCAAGGAACTTCAAGTTACAATGCATTTTAAAAGACTGAAAGAATGGAAAGAAACTACTTAAGAGGAGGAGGAGGAGGAAAAAAAATTGCGGTAAATTATAGAGGGCATAAGAAGAAAATGATGTGATCTGAAACTAATAAAAATACAGTAATACGATAAGGGGAGCATTAGTAGAGATAATCGCCTGCAGAGATGGACCCAGGATATTTGAGAGGGTGTTGCAAATTTTTTTTAATGATTATGAGTACTAAAGTTGTCCTATACATAATTTATTAGGTAAAATTTGGGGTTGCACATGTCAAAAAAGACATATTTTATAAAAAATTTACATTTCGTTATCTAAAGCCCAACTCCCATTTGAGTCCGTCCCTGATCGCCTGTAGGCATTTTGATTGAGCTTGGGAAAATAAGTGTCTTTTCTCCGGTGAACAAGTCAATGAAGTCAATTGTATATGTTTGTAGATTTATTTTTGTGAAGTGTTTGTGGATATATTACTTCTCTTAAACTAGCAAGTTACTCAAAAGTCAATAACGCACGATAACGAGCCCTCCAAAAAAAATGGCAAAACCTTAAAACCTCAAGGACCAAAATTAAAAACTTTGTTCTTAAATTAAACAAAGGATCATTTCAAAGCTAGACACAAATACACAATCACAATTTGAAGATCATAAAATTGTAGTCCAATAAACACACTATTTCAAACTCAACAATCTTAACACAATTTATAACTACATAAAGGTAACATTTTTTATATATAATCATTACCCTTATTGTAATGTTCATTTCTGTATTTTTCTTGTTTTGTATCGTGATTAAAAACTGATTTTCAAAATGGGTATGTGTGAAATTACACATATGTTTGATTCTCGATAAAGGGTATTGGAAAGTTTAAATCTTTATGTAATTTGGTGTTGTTTTGTGAAGGAAATTGGTTGCACACCAAGTGTTTGATGAAATGTTTCAATGAAATTTGTTGATTTTTTTTTTTTTGGTTAGGTGTGGGAGTTTTGTTTGAAGGATGGAGAATGAAGAGGATCCGGTGAAGAAGCAGCAGATTATCGATGCGAGGGCGAGGAATATTAGTCATAATGTGAGATGTTTAGAGTGCGGTAGTCAGTCGATTGAAGAGTCCCAAGCTGATATTGCTGTTCTCCTCAGGAAGGTGACTTTTCTTTATAAAATATTTGCTATTCCGTGTTTACCCTTTTGCTGTGTACATGCTTATGCATGAAGTATTTGAGTGGCAAAAGTAGAACTAGCTTCCTAATCGTAATTGATAGCACGGGCTACCCTTTAGAGTTTGATGCATTTCCATTTCCATAGATATTTATAAGAGACAAGAGTACCTGGTGGCATAGTGAGATCATTATCGCTTACTATGATTATCAGTGCTATAGTTGTTTGAACTTTAGGTAGTCAAATTTAAGGTTGCTATTCGGGTTTCTGAATCTGTTAATGAATATTTGAACTGGTACCCATGTGTCAATAGGCTGATCCATGTAACTTTTCATAATTTACTATGGCTCAATCTTTTCATCTTTATATGTGTCGAGGGATTTAATGATTTATATAAACTTAAATCCATTTATAATATGAACCTCCAGCCCTGATTCTGCTTAGGCAAGGAGGATCAACATAACTTTATGACACAATTCAAACGGTAGAAAGCAAATATGACCATATAGTTATAAGAGAAGGAACCAGCTATTGTATATGTCCTATGCTGCTACTTGTTCTTAAAACACTTACTTATTTTTCTATGCTCATTGTGGTTGCTTTCTGTTGTAGCTTATTCGTGATGAAATACGATCTGGAAAAAGTGACAAAGATATTTATAATAAGCTTGAAGAGGATTATGGAGAGACAATCCTTTATGCCCCAAAGTTTGATTGGCAGACTGCAGGATTGTGGCTATCGCCGGTCAGTTTAAGAGCACCTTCCAAAACTGTAATTCATTTATTATTATATGTTGGAGATTATCTGAATCAGATGATGTCTTTGAACAGCTTATAGTTGCTGGTGCTGCTGGAGGAATATGGGCATACGGTAGGCACAGGCAAAGGACTAACGTCCACTTACTTGCTTTGAACCTGACCAGAGGAATCCCATTTACCCCTAAAGAGAAGGCAACTATGATAGAGATCCTTACCCCTCCACCTCAAGGAATTCTTTCTTCATCCCCTTGGTGGAAACAATGGCTTCCGAGATGAACTACTTGTATTATCCCTTTTGTTTCATATCTTGTTGCAAGAGTAGATGTACTTATGTTATAACTTATAAGTTAAGCTCTAAAGGGGAAAAGAACACGCTAATAAATTTAATCACCGTCTGTAGGATGATCTTGGTGATTATCTCATATTCTCAGTAATGAAAGTTTGATGTATTTGTTGTGCTTTGCACACTTTATAAGTGTGATGCAGTTGAGAGTTTTATTGCTTGTTTAGATAGATGCCTTCATCTGGATCGTGATTCCTGCACAACGGGACTTTATAGGAATAGTTTGGTTAAGATTCTACCAACCAAAACTACACTGTCATTGTTTGTTCTTCAATGTGTGATTTATTAGGTGACATACTAATGTGCAGTTGTACATAGTCTAGGGCTGAGCATCGGGCCGGATCCCGACCCGTCCCGACTAATCCTGACCTCAAAAGTCACCTAAATCGTAAACCGAATACCGACCCGAAAGTAGTCGGTTTTTTGGCCCGGCCCGTCCTGACCTGTCCCGAAAGTAGTTGGTTTTTGCTTGTATTTTGTCGGTTTTTGGCCCGTCCTGAATCCCGAAAATGCTAAAAATCCATCCCGACTCCCGACCCGAGAAGCTATTATTTGATTTCGGGACTATCGGTTTATGTCGGGATCGGATCGGTTGTCCGGACTCGGGCGGTTTTGCTCACCCCTAGTACATACGCAAAGGGTTATGTCACAAAGTATTGTATAGCTTTACTTATGGAGGGCCACTGTGTGGTCACGGGAAAGGCAAGGGAAACCATGCCGTGCATCGACAAAGGTCCTACAACAATTTGGATTTAAGTTGAACATACGTAAATAGTGAGCTCGGTTGGCAACCATTACAAAAATAAAAAGAGTAAATCACATGAATAGTCCTTGTGGTTTGTCCAAAATTGCATCTGTAGTTTCTAAAACTTTTTTTTTTTGCACAGACGGCCCTTAAGTCGGAAAAGAATAACACCTTTAGTCCTTTGTTTTAACTTCCGTTAAATCCCTCACATGCCTTGCACATGAGGATGTAATTGTCTTTTTACTTTTCTTTCTTATTAGCTCCACACAGACAAAAAAATTGTTCTCTCTCACCAGCACCATAAAGGAACACACCACTATGTGAGAGAAAAAAAGAAACAAGCGAGCATAATAAATAAGAACTTTACCTTAGCATTTCGAGTGACTGGATCTATGGTAGAAAGGATAACAACATGAAGAACTTTACCTTTGCATTTGGATATGGGCATTTACCATCTCAACTATTTTTGTGATGGAATGGTAGGAGTTAGGAATGTAATATGCATTTTTCTATGAGGGCCTTTTATGTCCGGTTATTGTTATGTAGCAAGTATTTTTGTTTTTTTTTTTTTTTGAACGGCGAATTTTATTAAACTAGCAAGATGCTAGAAGAAAATTACAAAGTAATTAAATGGGGATTTTTTAACCAATTCTCCCAAGAGAAGCTCCTATTACAACGACTAGAACACCAATTAAAAGCGTGAAGCACAATGTCATCAAAAATAACCGATCGTCTTGGATGAGTCTCCTGAAAGATGATCCGATTCCTAAAAGACCAAATAGCCCACCAAGCAACGTAGAAAACACCTTCTAACAAATTCTTAACCTTTGAAGTGAGCCGAACCGAGGAAAACCAACTTTGCCACTCAACGAATGACGTCCAGGTATGCGGAGTTAAATCCCACCATCTACAAATGCGTTGCAACACAATCTGGGCCAAGTCACATTGGAAAAGAATATGTTGAGTATCCTCCTCACAAGAGCGACATATCGGGCAAGTACTAGACTCAATATTTACCCCTCTACGTACCAAGTTAACCCTTGTAGGTAAGCAATCTCGATGTGCCCTCCAAACGAAGATATTGATCTTAATAGGAACACACTTCACCCATCTCGTAGAATCAAAAGAAGGAAGGAAAAGATCGCCAATGAAATTACGAACCTCTTTAACCCGGAACTCACCATCACCCATCAAATCACAAAACCAACGATCCTGAGAATTAAAAAGAGTGATCGGATCCAACTTAGCCTTTAACTCCGTCATCTGCTGAAATTCAATGCCATCGCGAACACATCTACGAAAAGAGTGATCCAAAGAAATATTTAATTTAATAGCCACTGAGATATCTTTATTCTGTTCCAAAGCAAACAAACGAGGGAATTGGATATGAAGAGGAACAAATAATAAAAAATAATTTCTGACAGTAAATTGTTACAAAAGAGCAAGTATTTTTGTTTGGTTGTATAGCATTGGTTTTAGTCAAAGAAATTGTTACAGTTCATAAAAAATAATTTCTGACAGTAAGATGAGCAAATAATAAAAAATAGTAGGGCTGAGCAAAACCGACACAAACCGACCGATACTCGGACCAGGACACAGTTTGAATTTTCCATGATGTCGGGACTCGGGTCGGGTGAGCATTAACCGAGAAAAACGACTGAAACCGACTCGTCCCGAACCGACCAGAGTAAAACCGAGTAATTTCGGGTCGGGATTCGGTTTGTCTTTTCCAGGATGTCAGTTTTTGGATGGGTCGGTTTCGGGTCGGGACGGATCGGTTTCGGCCCGCTGCTCACCCTTAAAAAATAGTATATGATAATTACTACTTGTTTAGAATATATAAATCTATGATGAAAATTAAACATGTTATGGTTTTTTATTTTCATTTTATTAACTCTTCTAATTTAGTAATTGAGAAAAGTTCAATACGAAACAACATTTATCTAAAGTACAAATTACAAGATCTCAACCATCCATCATTCTTCCATCCAATGGTTTAGATTAAAATAAACAAATATACTAAGAGGTCATTTTAGTCATTTCATACTTTCTACCTAACACATTAAAAACACACACTATACACACACTCGTCTCTCTCATCTCTCTCTCAAATCCTCAGATCCCCAAACCACCCTGCAAGCCTTGCAAATAATTCTTATAATGATTCTCAATCAATTGTTTAGCAGCAGCTGCTTTCTGTCTCGTCACCGGTGACGACACCGCCACATCAGCAGCAACATCCATACCGATTCTTTTACCATAAAGCGAAAGAAAACAATTCTTTTACCATTGATTACACATGATAAGTAACAAGGAGCTTCAGCCTATCTGCTCTCCATGTCCTCGTCCTTGTACTGTAACAATGGTGATCTTTGTATCGAGGATGATTCTGAATTTATAACATCATATTTTGTTGTATCCTCTTTCGCTTTACCCCACATCACAGTGTAGAATCCAATTGATATTATTGCTGCTCCGATCACACTACAAAAAATATTTAAGTTAATTCACATTAAAAAAGACAGCAAATTTGAGTGTGTCATTGATGATTATGGTGTTTGATTTTTTAATTAGCAAAATATGTTCGATTCTTATACTATAAAGCGAAAGAAAACAATTCTTTTTTCTTTAATATATATACCCATCAAAATTAATAACCACAAAAAGGTGAGACGGCAACACCTTTGTGAATCACAAATCTTGTAGAGGAATCTTGTTTTTCGAACTATGTAGGTATTGATGTTGGTTTAAAAACAAAATCTTGAATCTTAATGCTCGAATCTCGTTTTGCTTTATATTAAACTAGAAAGGTGCCCGCGCGATGCGGGGGCGGATTGTTGAGGTGAAGAGGAAGGACGTGGGGTGGTGGAAAGTGGTTGTTGGGGTGGTTATAAATTGTTGGGGTGGTTGTTGAGGTGGTTATAAATTGTTGGAGGTGGTTGTTGAAGTGGTTATAAATTGTTGGAGGTGGTTGTTGAAGTGGTTATAAATTGTTGTGGTGTTTGTTTCCATAATTAGTAAGTAAAAGTCTGAATTTTTAAGCCTTTCTAATTATAGAATAGTCCCAAATACATTATATAGTAGTATAGATAGATAAAAAGGTTTTTAATTAGATTTAAAGATATTTACATGTAAAATGGTTGAATTTATGGGTTTGTAATTTAGAGATGAATAGTGTTAGTTGAGTTTTTGGGAATGATGAGATGAATGGAGTAAGGTGGGTGGTTGAGGATGATGAGATGAATGGTGTTAGTTGTGTGGGTGTGTTTTTAGTTATAAAGAATGAATGGAGGAGGGTACTTTTGTTCTTTCTTGGATCCTTTATTTTTTAATTATCTTGTTAACTGAGGAGGGATGTCATATATTGTATTTAGTCTAGTGATTCTTTTGAAGAATTTCATGGGATTTATACAGAATCCCATGAGATTATACAGAATCTTATGGGATTTAGACAGATTACTCATGTGATCAAACAGAATATAAGTAACAAACATTATATATTCAAAGTAAACACGATATATTCAAAGTGAACAAGAATTTTTCATTACATTACACAACAAAAATAGAATCTCAAGTGATTTTGTACTCCATTTTATATAAAGCAAAATGAAAATCCCATTGGATTTATACAGAATCCTATGGGATTTATACAGAATCCCATGTGATTCTCTGTGATCTCTTGTAATTCATATAGAATCTCATGTGATTCTCTCTGATCCCTTGTGATTCATATTGAATCCCATGTGATCCATACAGAATACCATGAGATTCACAATGAATCCCATGGGATTTACAATGAATCCCTTGTGATGGTGTATCTATAGAAAGAGGATTTAATTCTCGTCGCGATGGTGTATTTTCTGGACAGAAATTTTGAAAAAAAATTCGTCTTTTTACAAATCGCATGGGATTTTTTTACGAATCCCGTGGGATTTTTCTGGACGGAAATTTTGAAAAAAAAATCGTCTTTTTACGAATCCCATGAGATTTCTTTACGAATCCCGTGGGATTTTTCTGGACGGAAATTTTGAAAAAAAAATCGTTTTTTTACGAATCCCGTGGGATTTTCCTATACGAAAATTTTGAAAAAAAAAAGTTCGTCGAAAGTATATAACAATGCATATCTATAGAAAGAGGATTTAATTCTCGTCGCGATAGTGTAATTTCTGGACAGAAATTTTGAAAAAAAAATCGTCTTTTTACGAATCCCATGGGATTTTTACGAATCCTGTGGGATTTTTCTGGACGGAAATTTTGAAGAAAAAAAAAAACCGTCTTTTTACGAATCCTATTGGATTTTTACGAATCCCATGGGATTTTTACGAATCCTGTGGGATTTTTCTGGACAGAAATTTTGAAAAAAAAAAATCATCTTTTTACAAATCCCATGGGATTTTTCTGGACGAAAATTTTGAAAAAAAAAAACCATCTTTTTACGAATCCTGTGGGATTTCTTTACGAATCCCGTGGGATTTTTCTGGACGGAAATTTTGCAAAAAAAAGAAAAAAAAGTCTTTTTACGAATCCCATGGGATTTTTACGAAACCCATGGGATTTTTACGAATTCCATGGGATTTTTACGAATCCCGTGGGATTTTTCTGGACGGAAATTTTGAAAAAAAAAAATCGTCTTTTTACGAATCCCATGGGATTTTTTACAAATCCCATCGGATTTTTACGAATCCCATGGGATTTTTACGAATACCATGGGATTCGTAAAAAAAAAAAAAAAAAAAAAAAAAAACGACTTTTTACGAATCCCGTTGGATTTTTATGAATACCATGGGATTCGTAAAAAAAAAAAAAAAAAAAAAAAAAAAAAAAAAAAAAAAAACGTCTTTTTACGAATCCCGTGGGATTTTTACGAAACCCATGGGATTATTACGAATTCCATGGGATTTTTACGAATCCCGTGGGATTTTTCTGGACGGAAATTTTGAAAAAAAAAATCGTCTTTTTACGAATCCCATGGGATTTTTTACGAATCCCATGGGATTTTTACGAATCCCATGGGATTTTTACGAATCCCGTGGGATTTTTCTGGACGGAAATTTTGAAAAAAAACCGTCTTTTAACGAATCCCATGGGATTCGTAAAAAAAAAAAAAAAAAAAAAAAAAAAAAAAAAAAAAAAAAAAAAGTCTTATTACGAATCCCATGGGATTTTTACGAATTCCATGGGATTTTTACGAATCCCGTGAGATTTTTCTGGACGGAAATTTTGAAAAAAAAATCATCTTTTTACGAATCTCATGGGATTTTTTACGAATCCAGTGGGATTTTTCTGGATGAAAATTTTGAAAAAAAAAATCGTCTTTTTACGAATCACATGGGATTTTTACGAATCGCGTGGGATTTTTCTTGACGGAAATTTTGAAAAAAAAAATCGTATTTTTACGAATCCCATGGGATTTTTTACGAATCCCATGGGATTTTTCTGGACAAAAATTTGAAAAAAAAATTTCGTCGAAAGTATATAACAATGCATATCTATAGAAAGATAATTTTTTTCTCGTCGCAATGGTATATTTTTCGTAGCTTGAAGATTTACCGTTTGCAAGATATGTTATTTTTAAAAAAAATGTGGAAAGTGAGTTTTTATATTAAATGAGCTAAAATGTCAATTTTGTCCTCCCTTTGTTATTTTTTGATTTGATCTTAGCCATTAGATGAAAGGTGGATGGATGGTTGAGATTGGCTTATTTGTTTTTTAAGTGATACTTATTTTGCATAGATCTCACCTCTTTAGTAATTAAACCAGTCAGATTTTTAGTAACTTAACAATTATACCCTCATGTGCAAAGCACGTGAGAGATTTAACAAAAGTTAAAACAAAAAGGCTTTGACTAACTCCTTCTAGGGTGTAATTCCAAGCCCTAACTAGAAATCTCTTAAGAAAAGACGAGAAATAGTTTGGATTCGAGGCGAAAGCCTTCCCCGCCGTTACGGGGTTATTCTGCTCTAATCTCCGAAATCGAAGGACTTCATACGGACTGAGGACTTAGTATTGATTCATGCAAAGATGCTCCTCTAAAGCTGGAATAAGGGATTGTCCACTTCACCGCCCCGAAGAGCAGTGGCTTTGTTGTTTTGCACGCCTACGGGGAGAGACTCAAAAAGTACCGATGCTCAATCGAAAGAAAGAGAAATCCACTGTATGCTTAACTCATGCCCCAGGAAGACTAAAAGTGTTTATTCTTTTCCAACCTAAGGACCATCCGCGCGACAAAAAAACCACAAGGACGAACCATGAAACATTGGCAATGGTTGATCTCCCGTATCTAATTTCTTAAAAACTTGTCTCTGTTTTTGTCTCTTCCGATGAAATGAAAATGAAAGAAACGTGTCAAAATCATCTTTGGTAACTAAATTAAATTGGGTCAACAGGTATAAATACAACACCGCTAATAGCGATGAACAACAAATGCTCATCCACATTTATCACAACCATCTTCCATCATCATACCCATAACTACTACAAAAACAGATTCAACTACTTATTCACCCACTTCAGTTCTGCCATCTTCTCTCAATCTCGTCACTTTTCTTGTAAGCTTCACCCCTTTTTTTGATCTAAATGTTGTTAAAGATCATTGCTTTTTTATGGTTATTGTGTTGGTTTAAGAATTTTGGTGGTTGGTATTGGGATAATGTTGTTTTGATGTTACATT
Source organism: Artemisia argyi (assembly GCA_030686995.1). NCBI lineage: Eukaryota > Viridiplantae > Streptophyta > Magnoliopsida > Asterales > Asteraceae > Artemisia > Artemisia argyi. Next base: position 15,172,703 of record CM060689.1, on the reverse strand, counting down.
TGTGGTAGTTGCATTCCATCTGTTTGTTGAAATGCTTGTTTTTATGAAAGGTTTCATATACAAATATGTCACTAAACTTTCCGAAAAAGTGATCTTAAGGTAACGAACTTTCATTTTGTTCATTTGGGTTACTGAACTTATAATTTAGATTGTCTTTACATATTTTCAGGGTTACTGAACGCATATTTTTTTGGATAGTTAAGTAGCATAAATGTCGTGTTTTTACGAGTTCAGTGATGTTTATGTGTATTTTTATAAGTTGAGTGACCCAAAATGTGATATTTCATAAGTTCAGTAACAAAAATGAACAAAATGAAAATTCGTTACTTTATGCGCATTGATCTAGATTATAAATGTACATGATCAGCGATTTTTTAAGTAATACACTAAAAATGTATAAAAATATGTATAGTTTCCGTATATGCTCCATGATGATTTTTTATAGAATGTAGACACTCATGTAGTCATGTGTGCTTAGTATGTTTCAATAGCAGGACTTATGGAGTTATACACATGCAATTTGACAAGTTATGAGTAACGCCTCTTGGAATATTATAATAGAATTTGAAATTGACATGGATGTTGAATTATGGTGACTTTTGTATAAAGAAAATGTGAATGTGTGTTCTGTACCAATGTATAGCTCAATACAGGGAATTAACAATTGCTTTGAGTTTGATTCTAAGTAGCATTATGATTTTGTATGATATTCTGAGGTTTTCTTATTTGACTTTTTAGTACATGTTATTAGTACATGTAGATCTCTCGGATTAAGATTTAGGACTCTGATGAAAACCTTTAGCATTCAACAATGTCAATCAAACACATAAGAAATCTGTCTAACACGGCCGCTTTTGTTATGACCCGAGCAAATATTTTGACCATTAATAGGCTTATTGAGTATTAACAAGGCCTGGTCATGATAGTGAATTCGAGTGTAATGTTGCAAGTTCGTGCTTGTGGTCGGGAACTGGTAAATTCCTCTTCTCTAAAACTTGATTAACCTGACCCGACTAACTCTTATCCGGATCAGGTTAACCTGATTAACAGTGCTAGTGGTCGCGGCAAAGAAAAGGGGACAATGCCATGTCATCGGCATATCTCCTAGAAAGTTGCCTGATGAATGAGATGGACTTTAGGGAAGACGCTTTTTGTCCAAAAGTCAAATTTGTAGACCAGTGTTAGCCTGTTAGGCACACGCAAAAGCCCATTCGAAATGAGCTCCCCCCTGCGTATCTATTCCAACTTGTCTCTCTGTTTTGTCTCTTCCACCGATGAAATGAATTGAAAGAAATGTGGCGAAATCATCTTTGGTAACTCAAATCAAATAGTAATTAATTAATTGCCAGTTAGTTGGCAGCTATAAATATAACACCACTAATAGCAATGAAGAAATGCTCCACATTTATTACCACCATACTTGTTCATCATAGCAATAACTGCTATAAATACAGATTCAACTACTTGTTCACCCACTTCAATTCTAGCACTTCCTCTCAATCTCTTCACTCTTCTTGTAAGTTTCATCAGTTTTTTTTAGTCATAATTTTGTTAATGCCCGTTCCTTTTTATGTTTCTTGAATGATTTTATTGGTTGTTGGAAGTGTAGTTTGTTAAAATTTTGTAGAGTGAATTGCATAAATCGTCCTTAAAGTTTGGCCAAATTGCATGTTTCGTCCCAGATGTTACGAAAGTGCAAGGATCGTCCCTGTGCGGAAACCTTTGGTGCAAGTAGCGTCCTCACAGGGACGATACTTGCACCAAAAGTTTCCCCAAAAAGGACGATACTTGCACTAAAGGTTTCCCCACAGGGACGATTCTTGCACTTTCGTAACATCTGGGACGAAACATGCAATTTGGCCAAACTTTAAGGACGATTTATGCAATTTACTCAATTTTGTAAAACGTTGTTTATATGTGACACTGTTACATTTGTAGTAGTTGCAGTCCATGCTTGTTCTTTGATCATGACTTTTTGATAAAGATCGTTACTTTTTATGTTTCTTGTGTTTGTTTAACGATTTAACCGTTTCTGGAAATGTAATCTGTTAGTGATTTGAGTCTAGGTGTTTGTTGAAATGCTTGGTTTATGGAGTGAAATTATGAGTGTTTGGATGATTGTGTAGTTTGAACTAGGTGTGATCAATGGATTGGATGTTGTTTTCTTTGAGGATGAGTGATTGTATGTTAATAATCATGCGTGTTTTTGTATGTTTGAATGGCGACATTTATGGAAGAAGCAAATGATCACTCACTTTTAAAGTAGTATTAAACTATAATTTTAAAATTGACATATACATCAACATTAACATACCCAATCCTGCCGAAGCGGGGTATTACCTGAGGGTAAAGGGACTGCTTCGGGAAGACCTCCGGCAATTCTCATGTTGATTATTGAATCACATAAATTTGCTGGTGATTTTAGTGAAAGGACAATGTGAATGTGTTCTGTACCAATATTTAGTTTGATTCACGGAATAAACGATTAGTTTGATGTTTAATACTATATAAGATTAAGCTTTTGTATGATACTTTAAGGTTCTTTTTGTTTACTTTTTAATAAGATGATCTCCAATCAAGACTCTAATGGAGACCTTGACCGTTACACAATGTGAAGCACATAATAAGTCTGTTCAACAAGGCCTCTTTTTTTGACCATTACGAGGCTTATGAGCACTAACAAGGCCTGGTCATGATAGTCAATTGGAATATTGTAATAGTTGCATGATCCGAATACACACTTGCAAACTGTATATAACAAAATTTTGTGACCTCGATGCCATAGAAATATATGCATTTCTTATTATACTTTCTTCTATTTAACTTTGGTGTAACTTCACAGCTTCAGGTTGTAAAACATTCATGGAGGTCGTGAAAGCGATAGCAAGTCATGGTTCTGCATCCCATGAGAGTGTTGCTCTCAAAGCTGATGACAAAAGATATGGCTACAAACATCTAGTTTCTTCTGCTTCGAAAATATCACTTCTGTTATCGAGTCATGACCATAAAACCGTAAGTTAAGCATGCATTGGTAATCTCATCACGTATGTAAATACTTATAAAATGTAAACCATCTTTTACTGCTATCTAAGCAACCATGAATTATCGGTTTTGTAGGTTAACGGGACCACGGATAACAAGAGTCTGAATGGTGCTAGAATAGGTGTCGTTGCTAAACCATCGGCTGAATTTGTAGCCAGTGTACTTGCAATATGGTTAAGTGGAGGTGTAGCAGTTCCACTTGCACTCAGTTATCCAGAAGCTGAGCTATTACATGTCATGACTGATGCGGTACCTTCCTGTTGTTTTCTGGTTTCCTACCTTATATCTTGTGACAATTTCTTTCTTCATTTTATAATTAATATCCTGTTTATAGGATGTATCGATGATTTTAAGTACTGAAGATCACAGTGAGCTTTTGCAAGACATTGCAGCCAAAACTGCAGCTGGATTTTCTCTGATACCTGATGTTCCTAGTGGTGATGTTAACGATGGTGTACATTTGAAAGAGATTCAGTTCTTGAATAAAGTTGAAGGTGTTTATTCATTCTATCATATATAAGTAACTCCTTACATTATATACTACCAGGGTATCGAGTTCATGTATCTGTTGTTTTTGTCACACAGATTATGACCCAGCATTGATTTTGTATACTAGTGGTACAACTGGGAAACCTAAAGGAGTTGTTCACACACATAGTAGCATTTTAGCACAGGTAATTTCGTGTCGGCTGTACCATTGAGAGGGAAAAAAGAATGCTGAGGGTTTTCACATTGCTGTTTTTTTGTCTAAACTTCAGGTGAAAACGTTATCAACAGCTTGGGGATACACATCATGCGATCGTTTTCTGCATTGCCTGCCTTTACACCATATCCAGCACACTAAATGTTAAAATATTTTGTTCTTTATGCTGTTTTTATTACGTATGAAGTTAGAATGTCTCACATTTCTGTGTTGATCCTTAACTTCTTCGATACATGTTCACGGGTTCTTCAATGCATTGTTTGCTCCTCTTTATGCGGGTTCCATGGTTAGTGACTGCGTTTACATTATTGACTGTTGAATCAAGTTCTATTTGCAACCAAAGTTCTAAGGTTTTATATTTATGTTATTGAAGGTTGAATTCATGCCAAAGTTTAGTGTGAGGGGTATCTGGCAAAGATGGCGTGAATCATATCCAAAAGATGGGACTAAGCTTGATGATGCAATAACCGTATTCACTGGGGTATGATACTTAAATAAACTCCGAAATTTTAGAATTCAAGTTTTGTGTCCTTATAGTATCTGATATTCTTGTCTCATTTTTTTTAGGTTCCGACCATGTATACCAGGCTGATACAAGGCTATGAAGCTATGGATCCAGACTTACAAGCAGCTTCTGCTTCAGCTGGAAGACAACTGCGTCTAATGGTGATTATCAAAAACCTTTTGTCGTTACATGCTTTAAAATACACAGTATATAGATAAGAACCTATTCTCACCCATGTTATTAGTTTGACTTCTTGATTTCTAATATATGAATTGTTTATACTTCCAGATGTGTGGATCATCGGCTCTACCGTTGCCAGTCATGCAACAATGGGAAGCGATTACAGGACATCGACTATTGGAACGATACGGCATGACAGAGGTAGTAAAAAATTCTAAAAATCTTCCAACATGAATAGCTACATGTGGGTCATCTTTCTAATGATTGTTCATTTTTTTAGTTTGTCATGGCAATTTCAAATCCGTTAAATGGATTACGAAAAGGAGGTACTGTTGGCAAACCCTTTCCAGGCGTGCAGGTTAGCAAAGAATTTCTATCTCAGAACACAAAGTGACAATATGTTTCTTTGATCATTTGTAGTCTGGAACTTGACTCTAATTTTTATTGTTGGTTATAGGTCAAGATTCTTGCAGATGACGATAGTAATGAGGGGGTTGGTGAGCTTTGTGTCAAAAGCCCTTCAATGTTTAAGGAATACTGGAAACGTCCTGAGGTACTTATATATATTGTTCTAACAGATTTGTTCTATGTAGATGACGTAAGTTTGATATCATGTCACGTATTTTGTTGTCTAATATTGAATCATAAAAAACTGTTAGGTAACCAAGGATTCGTTTATAGAGGGTGGCTATTTCAAGACTGGTGATGCTGTTAAAGTGGATGAAGATGGATACTATGTAATTTTGGGACGTAAGATTCAATTACTCTTCTTTTGTAATATTTTTTGCCATTGACCAGTCGAAACATATTGACACTTGTATGTCCTGCAATCAGGTACTAATGCTGATATAATGAAGGTCGGGGGATACAAGTTGTCAGCATTAGAAATCGAGGCAATTCTTTTAGAGGCAAGTTTTCTTTTGTATCCGTTAAATAGGTGATTAAAATTGGAAATGCATTTACATAATAAATCAATATGCTCGATCATTGTACAGCATCCAGCCGTTTCAGAATGTTGTGTGTTGGGGTTACCAGATAAAACTTATGGAGAAGCAGTGACTGCAATAGTTGTGCCCGACGTAGAGATTAAAAAGGCTCGTGACAATGAATTGAAGCCTGCTTTAACTCTCGATGAACTCTGCTCAATGGCTAAACAGAAACTCGCACCATACAAGGTCGCCCTTTATAAAGTTGATCTTCATATTAATTTATCAACAATTGATACTCTATGTGATGAACACCACTCGTCTATAATTCATCTTAGATGAGATTTTTTCTCATTATTACGAGCATATATAAAGTTACTGATCTTGTGTTTACTGTTTTCAGCTACCAACCCGCTTATTTATATGGGAGTCACTGCCTCGTAATGCCATGGGAAAGGTAATAACAGATTTTATTAACAAGGAATTTCATATTCCTCGTCATAGAGTCATAGCTACTAACAGATTGGAGATTGTTTGGATCAATTCTGTGAATTATAACCTTTCTTTCATCTACAGCGGAAACTTAATGAATCAACTTCTGTGTAAATTCAGGTGAACAAAAAGGAGTTGAAGACGAAGTTGGCTGCTGAAGGACAATAAACCAAGTGCTTCATTGTTTACAAGATGCCGCATAGCTGTTCGTATTCTATTATCAGCAAACTTTGTGATTTTGTCCATGGTATAGAGTATATCTATCCTCCCGACTACCAGTATCATCAGTCATTATGGGTAGTGCAGCCGGGTATAAATTTACAAGTATAATTTATATTTTTAAGTTGTAAAAGGTAATAATAACAGTAAAATGGTTTTAGAATTTCATTTTTACCAAAAGTGAACCATCTTAATAACACCAAGCTAGAGAGTATTTGCACTGTTTTTATATGTAGTTCATATTAGAATTATGAGAAACTATTAGCTCGACTCAACATATGCCTACCTAAAGAAACATGACATTAATGTATGACTTTGCGACTACACAGGGGCGGACCGAGGGGGGTTCCTGGAGGTGCATGGGAACCCCATGGATTTTTCTTGCGTAATGTAAAATTATGTCAAATACATCGATTTTTCTAAAATGAACCCAGTACTTAATTTTTGGGTTACGAATGTCAGTACTTTTTATAAAATGAACCTGATGATTGTCTGAGACTACACGACCTCTTTTCTCAGCACTAGAATGTCGTATGTTTATAAATATATTTGGGCGGCATGTAATGTGCTTATTAAAAATATATATTTTGATATTGTGATCATCATTTGATCTGTATTAAACTGTTTTTTCCTTTGTTTATGAGAATCCAAGCTTTTACCCTTTCTGCGTTAGAACATGGTACCTTTTATTCTATATGTTTTTGTTGCTTTTATAAGTTGACTATATAATATTTTGCGCGAAAACAGTTTGTGGAATATATAATGACTTCGACTCCATGTGGTATATTAGTCTAGTTCTCTAACGTTCACTCCATGTGTCAAAACTATCTGGTTAACAGTTGTTTAAATGATATATTAAAGGGTGCACTTATGCTTTAAATACAATGATCATACAAAGTGTATGTCCTGTAATATCATATGAACAGATGATTCACCTTAAAGTTTCCTAACTTTTGTCAAACTTTTTTATGTAACGAAAACAAAGAAAACTATATGTTTTATACGCATTCGACTATGGTGAAGCTGTTGAAGTGTTTCGAACTTTAAATCACATGTGGCTCTTAGCTCGTTTAAAAAGCTACCGAAAAGAAAATAAACTAAAAAAACATTCTTGTATCAAATGTATACGTCTAAATGAGTTCTTACAAAACATACTTCATGATTCCAACTTTTGCTTAACTTTTTCATATAAGAACTATTTAGTGAAGTAGTTGAAGTGTTTAGAATTTTGGCCATTTAGAGGCTTTAAATCACATGTGACTCTTAGCTCGTCTAAGAAGATAAGAAAAAAGAAAGAAAAAAAAATCATCCTTTTTTTCAAGTGTGGCACATTAAACTTATGAATGTATTTTTGTTGTTATTTGAGACAAGAAGAAAGTGGGATTAAAGTATTCCTCATATTAGGGGAATTATTCACAATTATTATCATGGCATAAAATGGATTTTAGCCTCTACTCATTATTTCAGTTACCAGTTGATATCAGCTTTATTTTTAGCTAGCTCATTATATAATTTCAGTTGTATCTGTATAGAAAGATTTCAGGTATTTTACACAATAAAGCCAAGGGCTCAATGATATTTCATGTCATGTGAAAGGGTACCCAACCCAGGCATAGACGGACCTTCAACTATTTTGTGGAGGCGGCCGAAACGTTTATGATCAATTTTTAAGAGGGCCAAACTACTAAAACAAAAGCTTAGCACTAATTTATTAAACAAAATACATTAAGGACAAAATTTTTGAAGGGGCATGGACCTCCCTAGCCTTCAAGAAGGTCCATCTATGAACCCCGGGATGGAAAAGGGGTTCTCGCGGGTTAACGAGAACCCCATAGATTTTTTCGATGTAGTATTAACTTTTGAAAAAAAAAACATATGTTTTTTCTAAATGCATCTTAAATGCATTCGGTCTATCGAAATGTGTTTCTAGGATCCCTGATTAGAAGGTAATATGTTCATTTATTTATTGTTTATAATGAATTCTTCTTTTTTATTCACTTTTTACCTTCATTATATTACGGTTCAAAAAAATTTATGCACGGGTCATATTTAATGTGAGATACTTTAAAATAATAACACTCTTTTCGCAACTAAATTTCACTACAAGAAGTACTTTATCATATGGGTAGCAAAAAATGGAGATAAAAAATTGGTGTGTATACAAATACAATGGAGTAAATCTTAAGCTAAGGTAAATTCATCACACCAATCAAATATCTAACTTAACACTATACAATCCCTTTGCAAAATCAATAATTAAAGAACATGAATTCAGTGTATAAAGACCAACATTAAAACCCAAAGGCTATGAACAGTTGTTAAATCCTAAATTTAGGGGGAACAATTTTAGCTTGATGCACTGTCTTTCACATAAAGAGCCATGCCTCTCTGTCAAACCCACAATTTTTGGACATGGTTTGGATCATTGTTTTTGTTTCTGTTCAATATTTTATGGTTTTTTGTATACCTTAAAAATTATTACAAACCAATTATTATGTCTCTTTTCATCAAAAGAAAAAACTATTATATTTATTCCAACATATTTTGTGTTTTTGTTTACTGTCTCTGAATCTCTAAATAAATGTCTTGTTTTAACTTTTTGAAGTTAATATTTTTCAAATTTGATCTTAACTATTTTCTTTGTTTATATAATATATTTTTTAATGCAGATTATATAAATAGATTGGATATAAAACAAACAAAATTATTTAAAGTTAAAGTCAAAGTCAAAAATAAAATAAAATAAAATAAAAATAAATAAATAAAAATAAAAAATTTCAATACCGGTCACCGGACATTTATTTAAAGATGGAAAAAGTATTCTTTATTAATAAGATACTATGATTAAGGATACAACTACTACTATATTTGCAACTTCAAACATTATGAATAAGGAACAAATAAAAAGCTTAAACACACTTGATATTTATGTTACAAGTATATATTCAAGTTCACATCCATAATACAAAACTAGACGAAAACCTAATCTATCGACACAAACGATTGTTCTTCTCGTCTATCATCACACATCAAACCAAACCGAACTAAACAACACCCCACGTCGAGCCATTGGATCAGTTTTTTGATTCACCAACGCTCGTTTTTTTCTTTTTTCATTTGGGTCTTACATTGAGCATTTTCAAATTAGAGATATCTCATATTCGAATAATAATATGTGAACCTGTTCTTAAATAACATCTAATATTTGCAAGAAGTTGATTATGATGGCAAACTAGAGAAAAGACTTGTTCTTTCATCAGCCACAGATCGCGCTCTTCTTAACTCTTCACTCGGGTCTTTACTACTACTAGTCTTAGTGTCGTTTTTCACCATTTCGTCAGCACAAGGGCCATAAGCCCAACTACAGAACAGATAGTAAAACAAGTTCACAAAGCTCATTATAGCAAGAACCCAATAGTAACTATCGTACCGCCCTTGGTTAATGTTAGTAGCGATCCAACCTTCTTTATTGCCATGTTTAGTGACGTTTTCAACCGTGCTTAGTATAAGACTAGCCAATAGATTAGCGAAAGCCATGCCCAACAAGAAGAGAGATGCTGCAATGCTTGACATGCTTTTAGGGAACTCTGAGTAGTAAAACTCATTTTGCCCAATTGCACTAAACGCTTCGGCTAGTCCATGTAAGCAGTATTGTGGGATCAACCACATTGCAGACATTGCAACCACCGCTTGCGGATTGTTTACTAGCCCTTGTCGGATAGCTTGTTTTCTTCTAGCGTGTTCTACGATAGCGGAAACAACCACTGCCATAGTGGAGATAACAAGACCAATTCCCATTCTTAACTTAACACCAATGTGGACTGGCTTTCCCCTAATCTTTGATGCAAATGGGATTATCACACGGTCATATAGAACGACCCAAAGAGCTAGAACCGCGATTGTGAAGAAAGCAAAAGACCCTGCTGGAATTTGGAAGCTTGGTCCCATGTGTCTATCCATGGTGCTTGCTTGAATTACTGGGAATGAAGATTGACTAACATTTATTGACATCATGATTCCTGAAGACCACAATGGTAGTACTCGGATTAGTGCTTTTAGTTCTTCGACTTGTTCTACTGTGCATAAACTCCACGGGTCGGTAGCGATTCCATCTGAGGTTAAATCTTTTTGGTTTTGAATGATGCAAGCTTTGTTCAAGAACCTACATAAGGAATTAGAGATCAAATCTTTGACAAAAACATTCATAAGTGCAATGAAGGTGGCAATTTGACCCATTTACGTATAAATGGGTCGATTCGGGTTAAGTTCTTTACCTACGGTCAAACGGGCCAAATAAAATTTTATAATTTTCAAGTTGTTTACCCATATTTGGCAAAGTTTTTTTTATCATAAAAAATATAAAGTGTTTGGGCAAAAAAATGTTTTTTTTCAACCCAACCCGTTTTGACCCATACATATTTCGCCCATTTTGCCACCTCACTTGTAATCTACTAAGGATTAAAGTGGCTAATAACGAAAGAAAAAAGATACCTTAATCTCTTGGTGGGCAAGGAGTCTAGGGAATCCTTGTGATAATACCACCCATCAGCATTCGGAGACTTGGTAGGAAGTTTCCTATTCTTATAAGCAACCACAATCACTTGTAAAAAGCTAGTGAATAAGCTCTTTTTAACTTTCATTTTCACGTAAAGTTTAGAAGCCACAAAGAACAACAATGTTGACAAGAGCATAAGTATAGCAGGAATCCCAAAACCAATCCTCCATCCAGCATGATCTTGAATATAAACTATACCCGTGAAAGCAATCAACACCGCAGTTGCACCCGCAGCATAATACCACCCGAAAAAGCTTTCTAAGGCTCTATCATTGTTCACATTGTTTTTATTGTCTATTTGTTCAGCACCAAAAGCTAAAGAACACGGTCTTACGCCACCCGATCCCATGGAGATGAATATGAAGGCAAAGATCAAGAAAGCGAACTGAGAGTGTGAGGCTTGTTCGCAGGTTTCGGTATATGGATTACAAGGACGTGGCTTTAGGTGTGGAACCATTGTTGTTAGCCATAGCAAGAACATCCCCTATCATCACAAAAATTTGAAATTAATACAAGCAATCAATTCTAAGAAAATGGAGAAGACATGCATTTCTTTTGACATTAGTTGACTAACTGAACAAGACATGTGTTTATGTGACACAAAATTTGGCGCGACCATGTTCATTTCAGAGAAATCGAAATTCTTAACGAGAATTCACACTAGGCGTCAAACATCCATCGGGTTCCCGTGAACACATGAAACCCCCCCTAGGTCCACCCTTGGCCAAAAAAAGGTCTTGACTATAGTAATCATGCAAAAATTACATCATTTTGGGCTCTAGTCTATTTTTTTTTTTTTTACTAATTTCAAGATTTTGGCATAATAGTGTACTTTTTTAAAGCAAAATTTGAACTCCAAGCATCTCTTAAAAATAACTTTTTATACCACAGAAGATACTTTTATAAGCCTAGAAAGCATTTTCTGAATCATAATTTTTCCTAAAGCACTATCTATTCCTTACAAAATTCTACTTCAGGTCTAGTTCAATTGACACACAACATCTCAAAGGTAGGGGCTGGGGCATCTATCAAGAATAATGAAAGTAGGACATGTGGACCAAAGCTGAAAAAAGCATTTGTGATGTTCACTGAATGTTTGTGAACAAATTAATTAACTGCCATCCTGGCCTTTCTCATTCAGCAACCTAGTCCAGCATGTTCTTTTTGTAAGTCAATGTCACAAAACACTGTTCAAAATCAAAAAGCAACACTAACATAGGATTCACTTATTATTAATACAGGCTTTTATTTCATTATGCTAAAATGACATCACCCTAAAAGTAACCAATTAATTATATAGCTATATCACATGATAATGTGTACTAAAAGTTGCAAAATTTAATGATAAAGTTATTTAAAATGGAATGAGGAAATTAGCATATTACTAATACTATTAGTTTCCAAAAGTGGAAAGTTTTTTAAACATGGTAATACAATTAAAATGTACACTATAGTTTTGATACAAAAGGAGTACTACTTAGTTACCTTTTTATCCGGATTTCATAAATCTTAACTTTTAAACTCACAACCACTTAGATTTTATCATTTTAAAAGCTCTGAGGTCAAGAATCTTTACTAAGAACTCAGATTTAAATAAAAAGCTAAAAGTAATAAAAAATGAAAAAAGTTACCAGGAGTGAAAAGAGTGAACCAAACCCAATGGTAAGAAACCTTCCCAAATATGAATCTGAAAGAAATGCACCCAAGACAGGTGCAAAGTTAGAAGCTGCAGTCCAAAGAAACAATATATTTGTTCCTTTAGCAACACTAATCTTGTAGTCACTCATCAAATAAAGTATCATATTAGGCACCAATCCATAACTAGCCACCTTCTCAAAAGCCTCATTTGCTGCAAAAAAAAAGATCCAACTTTTAAACAAAATTACACTAACCCCAGATCAAATCCAGCTCAAAAAACCAAGATTCAACATACCCATGTTCCAAAATCACAAAAAGATCCAAGATTCAACTTGAAAATGTAAACTTTCTATTTATAGAAAAAATGTACCTATGATAAAAGGCATGGTGACTAGACCACCTTTCTTCCTTGTTTCTTGATTCATTTCTTCCATTATGTGTGTTGTATGTGTGTGTGTTTTTGTCACAGTTTTAAGACAAAGAATGTGTATGTGTTTATATATATAGTGGTGATAGTTATGGGTTAATAAAGAAGGTGATGATATCATAATATTATAAATAGTTAAATACTACTGTTTTGTATTTTATTTTTTATTTTTTTTAAATTTGGATATATGAAATTTGATTAATAATGGTGAGTCAGCATGGTGAATAATAGTATTAAAAAGATGAAAACACATGGGATGATTGAGTTGAGTTGGGATAGTTTGTGGTTTCAACCAAAGGTCTAATCTACTATATACTGCTGCTATTTCTCTCAAAGTTAGTGACTGATATGAAAGGTCAAAGGGAAACATTCAATTTGGGTTAAGGCGAAAATTTTGTTTCATTCATTTACCTTTACATGTATTTAGTATTTACCATTGAAAAAAAAAAAAAAAAAAAATACATGTATTTATGTTCCCAAGTTTTAATTTTGTAAAATAGCTAATGTGGTTACTTATTAGTTTTATAAACTCTAGAACATAATAACTTTCGGTTACATTCGATAATGTTGGATTTGGTTGTAATCGTGTATAATAAGTGATGAAACGTCTTACTTTGTAAATTTGTTTAAACATTTCGAATGTGTCTAAATCATACTAACTTTTGTGTTACATTTTAGGGTTTTATACGTGAATTTGAGGATCTACATAAATTTTTGGAATTATGGAGTGTTCGGATTGCTTATTTCTTCCCGTCTTTTTTATTCCTTAGCTTATAATTTCAGTTTTCTAAATAGTAAAAAGCTATGAAAGGCCGTCAATCGTATTAAATTTATTTTTAACCATCATATTTAACTCAATATATTTTTCAATAAATTTGAGTGAATTTTTAAAAACTAACTCAAATATATTAATTGCATTTTCTTAATAACATTAAAAAGTAAATTTAAACACTCTATCATGAAACATTTATATTTAAAATGATCAACTCTCTTTTTCTTTAAAGTTTTCACTTGTAAATACTAATTTTAATTTTAAGCTGAAGATAAATAGAAGTGTGTTAATGAAATGTAAATAGAAAAAACATAAGCTAATTTTTTTTAATTTGGCTCTTTCTCATTCAATAATACAATAACTATAGGAATAATAGTATAAATATATTTGTATTTCCGGTAAAGGAGCTGAATTTTACTATGGTGGGGTTGCATATGGGCTTGAATCCATGTGCATGTACGTAGACTTCAGTCCCCACCAACTCATGCCTCGAACTCAAACAAACATTTTTATTTAAATACTACGGAGTACTATTATTTTACTTTTATTTTCTGCTATTTGTACTTAAACTAATGTATTTTTTAATCTTGAAATATAATAACAGTTATTTCAGGTTTTAGATTAAAACTTACTTGTTTTATTATGTTTGTTAGTAGACTCTTAAATTTCAGACTTAATAATCTATTTTTATGTACTCTTTTCCAAATATGCCCTTCTTCAAGCTTTTGGGATTCGAGTTTTCTTATGCATCAAAGTTAGGACAAAATCTTGCTTCTAATCCATTTTTATCCTTTTCAAGATTTTAACAGTTTTTTAACAAGATTTGCCACCAAAATATGCATTCATTTTGTGTTTCAAATTATTGAACTTTACATAAAATAGACAAATGTAAAAGCTAAGGAAAAGACAATGGATTTGTTGATGATAAGCTTTAAATCGAACGTCGTCGATCATTTTTAGATATTTGATTAGACGACCCTATACAATTGGTTCGATAATTGTTGACAACTTGATTTATGTCTAAAGATATTTCTTTAATACAATGTTGTTATTGAAAAGGACATCTATCGATACTCATAATAACATTAAGCAGTTTACGATATTATTTATTTTTTAAACAATGTTTATAAATATATTTGTGTCATATAGACACTTGAGACATTTCATCCATGGATTTTGGGATGAGTAGAACTTATGGTGCCTTAGAAATTGCCTTTTTCATCTTCCAATATTGATTTTACTAGTATTAATTTCATCACTTTAAGTCCTAAAGCATTGTTGTTACTTAATAACATGCAAAAAAAGAAGGCAATTTGGTAAGAAGCATTTACATATATATCTTTTCAGAAATTCAAAATTACATGTACGAATCCCTTACACTTCAAGTCATATTGAACAACCAATATTATGATGAAATCGGGTTAAAACGGTTGTTTTTGTTTCCTTATATCGCATCATCCAACTTGATCACTAGCTTCAGCAAGCGTCGTTTCCTTGTACTTGTTTCTTCTCATACAACCATGCACGTTTTCGCCATCAAACAAATATAGTTGTATAACTTGTATTTATTCAAATCTTACTAGAGCTAAATGTATGTTCTCAATGGTATCTGATTAAACTAAAATTCAGATTACCAAAAAAAAAAAAAAAATGATTATTAAACTAACTTAAAGCATATACAAGTACAAAGTCACTTAAATTTTGATAACAAAAAACTCACAAATTAATATAGTGAGTTTTGAAAACTGGTAAAGAGGTCAACGCTTGTTAAATGCAATCATTAATAAAAACTATGATATAATTAATCTGCAGGTAATATTATTGATAAATGCTTTGGTCTTTGCCCTCCTTCTCATTGTCACATTGGACACCAAAATCAAGAAATGTATTGTGGGTACTCCCAAGATGCAAGCACATTTGGTGTTTTTTTAATTATTTGACTTACAATCCTCGTAAGATAACATGTCATGTCCCTATATACATAACCTCTTTGATTAGTCCTTAGTTAACTATAGATTTGGATCTTTAAGTATGGATTAAGGCCCAAATATAGTATGGATTTAAGCCCTTTTTGGTGTTTCATATCAAGCAGCCTGAGTCATGCTTACACACCATAGTCAACAAAAATTTCTTAGGTCAATGTTTTCGTCTTTGTTCCTTTTAAGAAACTTGTATTTCTTTTAATGTTTCCTTTTAAGGTTTCCCACTTTCTTCTATAAGACTTTTGGTAGTACAACACTACAACATTTTCAGAAGTAGAAAATGTAAGGTGAGTCTTGAATTGGCTGGTTATGTTATGAACATAAGTTAAAGACAAGTCAAAACCATTAAACGAATATTATGGGTATTTTTGGCAAGGGACTTATTAGGGCTTATAGGAGTT
The DNA here is from genome assembly GCA_030686995.1 of Artemisia argyi. Lineage (NCBI taxonomy): Eukaryota > Viridiplantae > Streptophyta > Magnoliopsida > Asterales > Asteraceae > Artemisia > Artemisia argyi. The sequence continues at coordinate 15,156,861 of CM060689.1, read as the reverse complement.
TGGGTTTTAAAATAAACCGGCTTATAAATAAGTCTCGTTTGTCGCATAAACTTATGGAGGCTTATGACTTATAAAATAAGTCATAAGCTTCAATAAGCCCAAGCCCATAGAAAGAGGCTTATAGGGCTCATGACTAGTTAAATTACTTAAATACCTTTAAAAATATAATGAATATCACGTAAAAGTTGAAAATATTTGTGATTTAATTTGATATATTTTTAAATAATTTTACATTAATAAGCTTCAGCTCTAACTAATTCGTCAAACAACTTTATAAAAATATAAGCTTCAAGTTTCGGCTTATAATATAAGTCTCAGCCCCAGCTTTAAACTCAGCTCTAGCCCCAGTCCCAGCTCATTGCGCCAAAATACCGTTAATGTATAGGGTAAAATAGTTAAAAGCAAAAAAAAAGAATGAAGGGAAGTTACATTATGGAAAGGACAATTGAAATGTCACAAAGTTGCCAAAAAGAAATAAAGCAAAGACAGAACAATGAAAAAGGAAACCTAACACATGGATACAAATGCTAAAATACTAAGATAAGGTAAAATGTCACTTCATATATTATATATGGGCTGATGATATATTGACCCTTCCATAGGGAGGGTTTGCAATGATTGGACGCATCGGAGGGTTGTACGGTGTGCTTCACGGGTTGCACGGTTTGATCAAAAGGCTATGATGTGATGGGGTAAGGAGGGTCCGGTTAAGGTATCCCTTATATATGGAGTGTGTTACGGCTCTTTGAGGTCAATTCTTGCATTATTGTGACCTCGCCAATCCTTGGATGAAAGGAATTGAATTCATATCATTTTCTATGGATCCCACTTACTTTAGTGTCATTTGTTGGTTTGCACCTCGTTGGTTCGAGAACAATGGCACAAAATGATAACTAGTGTAACACCAAAACACACTCGTGTGCATGCTTTTGCACGTACAATGACATCGTTAAGGTTAGGTGATGGGTCGAGATTGCTTGTATTCGTTGAGGTATATTGAAATAGACGTGTTTAAGTGACTGAGAGCCTAACGACAAAAACTATATTCAATCCTGCCGACGCCAGATATGGGGATGTAGAATAAAAATACTGGATCCTAACTATACACATAATGCATAATGGAAATTAAACGTTCTAGAGCATGGATACATTACAAAATTGAGAGATGTCTATCGGGCGAGGCTTTATCAGGCAACAATTAATCAATCTAGGTTACGAAACAATATGTTATTTTCTCTATAAACATGTGTTTTACTTGCGTGCTTTCATCGTCCGTTCAAACAAACTAGAATTATAGTTACTAACAATTAAAACTTTCTATCATCATTCTAGTTTTCTTGAGCCTTGTAGATCCACTTAGCGTTTAGCGTATGAAATGTTACAAATAACACTGTGATGTATAATAACTGTGATGTATAATAAACGTACATCAGTTGAGCAACAGTACTTTATCATTGTGATGTATACTAGTATTTTATAGCAACAAGCGAAAATTACTGCAGTAGCCTTGCAGAAGTGGGTGTGTCTCAATCTAGCCCTACTTTTTGCCATTTTCCAATATAGCCCAACATCTCAAGTTTATTTTTACGCGACATGTTTGAGATTACGTGTCGTTCATATGTTACTTCTTGAATCCGAAAAAAAAAAAAAAAAAAAAAAATCTACATGTCGCGTAGATTTCTACATCTCAAGTAATTTGGTACGCTACATGTGATGTCATGTAATAGTTAGTCAAAAACCCATTTTTACGCGACATGTTATCATCTTCTTTATTTAGCAACTGACATTCCAAACTTATAATTTTAGTAAACAAATTTTTTGAATAGTTTAAATAATATAAATGACTTTTATTTTTGTTCAAGTTAAATACAAAGTAATTTTGTAGTTTCACATTAGCCATCCATTTAAGGTAATTTAGAGCGTAGGTAATTTTTGTGCTGTTGAGTTGGTTAACTAAAATAAAACAAATCATACACAATATTAATTAAAATATATTACATAACGTGAGGCGTACTTAAAAGCTAAACAGGATCGGAGAAACCATCAAGCAGAATGGCGATGGAGAATGGGATTAGACCGTGTGCCATCGAGTGAGGACGATTCGAGTAACGACGATTCAACTGAAGAGGGCTATGGCACAGACTGAATCATTTTCTTGATTCGTAGTTTAATATTTTTATCGTAGGTTAATAGTACATTATGTAATATATTTGAATTCCATGTATTGTGTGTTTTTTAATATAATGGAGCTTGTTTTAATTAATATTGTGTATGATTTGTTTTATTTTAGTTAACCAACTCAACCGCACAAAAATTACCTACGCTCTAAATTACCTTAAATGGATGGCTAATGTGAAACTACAAAATTACTTTGTATTTAACTTGAACAAAAATAAAAGTCATTTATATTATTTAAACTATTAAAAAATTTGTTTACTAAAATTATAAGTTTGGAATGTCAGTTGCTAAATAAAGAAGATGATAACATGTCGCGTAAAAATGAGCTTTTTGACTAACTATTACATGACATCACATGTAGCGTACTAAATTACTTGAGATGTAGAAATCTACGCGACATGTAGATAAGGGGTTTTTTTTTTTTTTTTTTAAATTTCGGATTCAAGAAGTAACATATGAACGACACGTAATCTCGAACATGTCGCGTAAAAATAAACTTGAGATGTTGGGCTATATTGAAAAACGGCAAAAAGTAGGGCTAGATTGAAACACACCCACTTCTGCAGGGCTACTGCAGTAATTTTCGCTAGCAACAAACCGGTTGCTTACATTGCTTCATGCCTTCATCATTTCATTCCGGCTAATCAAACAAACCCTAATAAATGAATGACAGAGAATCGCAGCAGCGACGGAATCGAAGCAATGCTAGTTGGATTCCATGTTGAAGAGGACCCAACGACACACGTGAAATGTTATGAGAATGACTCCATTATTATCGTTATCTCTATGCTTTTCTATTGTATTTGAAAGTATAATAAGTTGTTGAAATAATTGTGTAGTCAAAGATCATTGATTATGATTTGTGAACAAACAAATATGCTCAAAGTGACTCATGGGGTCCTCGTAGGCCAATTACTCCAATCCCAATATGTGTAGATCCTTTCAATTAAAAAGCAACAGCCTTAACTTTTTGCAAAAGAACATATATACGGAGTACTAATTTGTATCAAAGTTAAATGAGCCACTGATTAATGTACTAGAACACTGCTTAGCCGAAAAAGACATAACAAAAGTGATTAATTAATAATTAGATTCTCAAGCTTATATATATAAAAGTTGAAAGTGAGCTAATACAATTTAGCCAAGATACCCAACCCTACAACATTTGGAGTCCTTCTGAAAACTTGTCAAGGTTAACATCTTCATTGAAGTGAGATTAAGAGATTATCGATAATGACGTATCTTTGATTAATTCAAACGTTATTAACGACAAACTCGTTTATACTAACTAATTTTCATCAAAAAGGGACGTTTCAATAATTTGATGTGTACCTTGTAATTGATTATATATGATATTGCAACATTAAAATCTAATGATAATTTAGGAATTACATAATTATATCTAAATAATTAGTATTGTATGTACTTTCTCATGATTTTTCGTTTAACTTTTAAATTTGACACATGTCTCAGGCTTGTTGTTAGACATAATTTCAGGCACAAGAGTTAAACATAAAAATCATTTCACCGCTTGTTTCACAGAAATGTATATATGATCATTTCATCTACTATATCGATTGAGAATCCGCAATTAATATACACTCAAACAACGCATGATTTTATTATCGTAACCTTATAGCAAATGAACTACAAAACTAGTATTTATTTTGTCACACAATAATCACTTGTAACAGCTTAACACTCCCGACATGGAACGGAAAATTGTAGAAGGTAAGCTTGTGTTCGTGGATGATGATGGGGTTCTATTACCTCTGAATGATGGGATTTCTGTCATTAGTACTGATGTTAATGTTGATGTTAATGTTAATGATATGGTGAATGAACCTCAAGTGGCGACGAAGTTTACTAATGAACATGTGGTTGCTCCTAATGTTGAACAATTATTGTTAAGTGCCCGTAAGAATTTCGATGCTACTATGAATCAAGTTCAACGGGAGATTGCTGCTAATAAGGGTACTAATTCGGATTCTAACACTTTAGATGGTTTGGATCAGCAACCTAATACGAGTGGTACGGGAGTGAAGTCGGTCTCTTATGCGGGTGCTACTTCTATCAATCCTAAGAAATATATGTCTAATTTTCGTAGGTTGGAATGCAGCAACAAGAAGACTAAAGTTGATCTTTGTGTCCCGATTAAAGTAGTGGAAGAGGTAAATCTCATATTTGAGAATACTCTTTATGGGTATTTCCTTGGTAAGCGTCTTGCTTTTCCTGTTGTCGATTACTATGTACGCAATGCGTGGGCTAAGTATGGTATACAAAAGGTGATGATGAATGCAAAGGGGTTCTTTTTCTTTAAATTCAATTCGAGTAAAGGTGTTGATGATGTTCTTGAAAATGGTCCTTGGTTGTTTAGAAATATTCCTATTATTCTCAAACCATGGACTTTGAACACTAACCTACTTAAAGAGAATTTGACTAACATCCCGGTATGGGTTAAATTCCATGATGTGCCTCTTGCTATGTTTTCTGATGATGGTCTCAGTCTTCTTGCCACATTGATTGGTACGCCCAAAAGTTTAGACGCTTATACTAGCCAAATGTGCAAGGAATCATGGGGCCATAGTAGTTTTGCTAGATGCATGATTGAAGTGAAGTCGGATGAGGTGCTTAGAGATAGCCTCACTGTTGAGATACCGTTACTTGATGGTTCGGGGTCTACTATTGAGAAGATTCGGGTTGAATACGAGTGAAAACCTCCGCGTTGTGATAAGTGTAAGATTTTTGGTCATACTCTTATTGAATGTCCTAAAGTTGTGTTACCTCCTACCCAACCTACTATGAATGTTAATGATGGTTCCAAGACTGTCAATAATAAGAAGAAAGGGAAACAAGGTGGTTCTACTATTCCTGGTCAAGGAGGGGTTGCTAATCCTGTTGTGGGTAAGAAGTTTCAGTATCGACCAAAAAAGACTCCTCCTGAACCTAAGAAGGTGGATGACAATAAGATGAATACTCCTAATGTGGCTAGTTCGAGTGGAACGAAAATCTCTACATCTAACCGGTTTGATGCTCTTTATATGGAAGATACAGATGCTTTCGGCATTCCTACAAATTACACCAACATGGAGGGGGATTCTGGTCGTACAATGAAAGTTAATGAAGATGAGTCTACTAAGACAGGTAATGTTTCACAAGAACCTCTTGTGAGCGATTTGAAAGAGAAGGAGTCGGTTATGGCTCCTAAAACTATTGTTTCTTGTACTCCGCCCGCCTCTTCTACTAAGAGAGTTAACCCTTTCTCTAATGTGGGAGAGATTGAGGTTTCTGATTCTGAAAATGAGTTGGTTTCTAACCCTTTTGATGAGTCTGCTAATCTATTCGGTGGTGGCCAAGAGTTTGAAGATGATTATGATGACTATGACTATGATTACTATGCAAAACAGGTTTACGATCTTCCAGAGAATTTGGATGCTTTTAATGCCATTTATGGCACCAAGCTTCAAGGTCTTAGGAAGTAATTTTATTTCGTTTTGTCTTATGTTATCATTTGAGTAGTGGTTTGTTTTCTTGTTTAGAAAATAGGAAATATCTTGTTCTTTAAGTTGTTTGCCTATGTAACGGGCTGAGATATGGGACTTCACCCATATCCTTTGTACTTAAACGTTTTGGTTATTATATTTACCAGGGTGCAAGATTACTCCCCTTTACCCAAAAAACTTAACACTCCCAAAGTCCTAGTGAAAATCTATCAAAACTTAACTTAACTGCCACATTCCTTCCAAAACTTATCATGGCCCTTGTTGACCGGACCCTCCCCTATATTTTAAACTAACCCTCCCTATTTGGGAGGTTGTACCTTCAAAGGTACAATTTTGTACCTTTTGTGATTTTTTTTTTTTTTTTTTTTTTTTTCTTGTAGTGTAAGGGAGTTTTTTTATTTTTATTTTATTTTTGTAATGTTTAGGTATTGTATTGTAATATTATTTGTTGTGTATATAGCCTATGTTACGTTATAAAAAAACATAACGTTATAAAAAAAGATGACGTTAACTCATTTACACCTAAACTTAAATTATTTAAAAACAACAACTATTATTATAAAATTAAACATCAACGTTAACATATTATTTAAAAACAACAATATCTACGACATATGAAGATTATTCATTTCGGTTAAAAGATCATGGAGCCGGGCACTTGACTGACAAGCGTGATCCTCAGGATTCCTTGTCATTTCTAACTCCATTTCCAGCGCCTTTATTCTTTGCTTCAACAACTTGATCTCATTTTTTGTAGCAACGCAGTTTGAGCAATGCGTTGAAGAAGAAGCTTGACTAAAGTGTTGTGCTTCAAATTCATCTTTCCACGCGAAGTATCGACACCCATAGTCTTTTGTACCTGGCTGTTACATGTTCAGGAAATAATAAGAAATGTATTTTTAACAAACAAATTATTTACATAACTAAGCAAACGTATGATTATTTACCACTGAAAGAGGACATGCATAAAACAGTCGCCCACGACTACCGTTTTGCCAGGATGTCCGTTCTACAAAAAATCCTCTATTACATCGGCACCAGAAAGGATTTCTTTGGCTCATCTGACCAAAGAATTTGCATAATCAATCAATAATGTTATTTACTAATATAAATAAATATTTAATCAATTACTATATAATACAAACAGTTATTTACAACATAAATCAATAATCATTTACAATGTTTTGTCTGTAAAATTATTTACAACATAAATCAATAATTATTTACAACATAAATCAATAATTATTTACAATGTTTTTTCTGTATAATATTTACGTCAATAGTCGATGTTGATATAAACTTATCCATTGTTCTGCAATTGGCTGTCGGAAAAACCTCCATTGTGGGTGGTTACGCGGAAGTGGAAAAGTTGGGTCTAGCGTCGGTATAATGTAATGAGCACATGAGTCCTCCCCCACACGGGCAATCACAAGGGGGTCGATTCCTTGTGTGTTGTTTGGCCCGGAAAAAAGCGTAAAAAATGTGTTATAACCACGCACGGATAGAAATACAATCGGTCGATTTAGCATTGAAGCGATAACTAGACCCGTCATTGGCATCACCATCCAGTAACCGTCAGGTGCACCCCCGTTGAACCAGTGTATTGTATTCCAAAGAAAGATAAAGTCTTGTTCCCCCCACATATCTATGTAAGTACTCCTATGGTAATCTAACTCTTGCAACAACCTATGTCTGGCTTCGGCCCACCTATGTTGGTTTTGAAAAATAAAGTGAGCAACGCACCGAAACCCGCAATTCCCATCACCCGCAACATTACGTATACTTATTACGTATGGATGGTAAATCAGTGGAATTTCCCGAATAAAACCATTGCTCACAGTATCTCCAACATATAATCTGTGCCGTGGACTAGCACCCGTGTACGAACTGTGTCTTTGAGGCTCTTTCGGCAAGTTCGGGACTTTCGTAGATCTTGTATTTGTACTTCTTCGGTGATCTACGATTGGTACTTCATTTAAGTCCGAAACTTTTGTAGCCTTGGACTTTTTGTTCTTTGCACTCGGACGTCCACGGGTATTTTCCTGAACAACAGGCTGACGTGCGTCCACAGATTCAGGTTGGTATATCCCTCTTAACTTGTTCAACATATTCTTCTTGACAAACGACGTCGCTTTGCCAAAAGCATTCTTGAATTGTCGAACGTCATTTTCAAACTCTCTTGTATCATCATCATCATCATCAAGCACAAGGTTACCGACAACGGGCCACGGTACAGACAGGGTTCTCCGAAATATATCAATGCTTTCCAATTGAATTGGCACACCTGCATTTATCAAAAGTGACTTATGTAAAACCATTTCGTGGAAGCATTCCGTGAAAGCATTCATTAATATTAACTTTAATATACTTACCATGAATTCGATACCCCATCATTTGACAAAAGCACGACAATCCATAAATTGATCGCAACTGATGGTTACAATCTTCTGCGGCGAAATTCGATTGAAGGAGTTCTTTGTGCATGAGTGTAAAAGCATGTTTGGAAATGTTATACCACAACTCTGAAAATATTGGTATATCATATTTATTCATTTTCTCATTTTTGCTCCTGTTAAAATTCTCTTGTATCGCGCTCTTTTGAGAAATAAGAATCTTATCAATCGAAATCAACAACGTGTTTAAGTTGGATTGTGCTGTGCCCAAATATAATTTCAACAATGCATGCTGAGCCTCAACTCTACACGTTGTTGACTGCCGTAGCTTTGATATTCATCGGTAACACACGAGACAAACATGTGCCCATACTCTCGGAGCCAGTTATCCAGATACTGGGCAATATCTGAAAAACGATGAATTAATACAAGGTCAATCGGGTGCATATTTGTTAAATAATAAAAAACACTAAATTAATAATTAAGTGCCCGGTTTGTTGACCAATTTTTGTTGTAGTCGTCGATAATGTTGCTCGAATAAGGCGCGTGATTGAGCTTTAACCATCCAATCCCATGTGCGTTTGATGGACTCGTACTCATCACTCGACTCACATCTACCTCTGCAATTAATAAGTATATTTTGGGAAATATGTCATCGACATAGTACTTTGTGAACACCAGGGAATTCTGCTCTGCATGCCCCAAGCAAGGCTAAATCCCTGTCGGTGACGATAACACGTGGATAGTACCTTTCCTCTATCACCAGCTTTACACGTTGCAATACCCATTTAAAATTAGGCCCTTTTTCACTGTTTAAAAAACTAAACGCCATCGAATATGTTTTATTTGTTGATGTTACTCCGACAATTTCCAAAAATGGCAATTTAAACAGTGTGGTATTGTACGTGGAGTCTATTAGCATGATTTCAGGGAACGTACACCATAAAGCGTACGACGTAGGGTGAACAAAAAATAGTTCATCAAGCTCATTATTAGCACTTACCCTATCGTAATATGTGTACCCTGATTGCTGCAGGTGTGAGTAAAGGACTTGAATTGGAGTTAGATTACCCATTTTGGCTTTCCGGATCTTAACTTGTGCGTTATATATAGTTCTAACGCTAGACACGTTATCCGGATTACGACCCTGTATTGTCGAGAGTATTTTACGTGGTTGTACGGTATACTCTGTCAATTCTTTAACCAACTCGAACTCATCATCATTTAAGCGCATTGCATATGGCACACCATGCAACGACTCTAACATAGGATGATTATGACTATCATCCTTCACTTTCAAAATCCAACATGATCTTCTTTTAAGATATTTCGCCACCAATTTGAATGGGCATTCGGTTTTAGAGGTACTTGTATTCCGTTTTCCAGTTCCTTCGGGTGAATAAATCCACCCTTTGTACACCTATAATTGATTTCGTTCAAAATACCGTATTCTGATTTAGTTCTTCTTTTAACAATCACAAAACCGAGTCCCCGAGCTATGTTTTGCACCCAATCCGTTAATTGCTCATGAGAACCGAACCCCTGAAAAAACATTACGAATTCACAATACTTTTTTTTTATATAAACAATACTTTTTTTTATAAACAATATATTTTTTTTACAATAATTTTTTTTATAAACAATACTTTATAAACAATATATTTTTTTTATAAACAAAATATTTTTTTATAATACTTTTTTTTATAAACAATACTTTTTTTATAAACAATATATTTTTTTTATAATACTTTTTTTTATAAACAATTCTTTTTTTTATAAACAATACTTTTTTATATAAACAATATATTTTTTTTATAAACAAAATATTTTTTTATAATACTTTTTTTTATAAACAATAACTTTTTTATAACAAATAACTTTTTTTTTACAAATTTTACAAATTTTAACAAATAACTTTTTTTTTTTTTTACAAATTTCACAAATTTTACAAAAAAATATTAAAAGGGTACGTGGGTGACAGCTGTCTCACACCCACGTACTATTATCATCGGTTTGTCTCGCACACACCACACACTCACAAGTCTCTCTCTCTCTCTTCGCTCTCTTTTCCTCTCTCTAGTTTTAGATCTAAAAACGTTTTTAGATCTAAAATCATTAATAGATCTTAAATCACTTATGTTTGTGATTTCTGAGAGAGTTTGTGAGTGTGTGGTGATGTTGTTGGTGAGTGTGTGGTGATGTTGTTGGTGATCTGTGTTGGGGGTTTCTCCCTGTTGGTGATCTGTGTTGGGTGATCTGTGGTAATCTAACTCTTAATTCTTTGATATAGATGTTAATTTATCAGATCTACAATTTTTTTTAAAAACCCTAATTTTTTAAAATTAATTAGTTTCGTTGTGGGGGGTTTCTGTGGGTGGGGGGTTTCTGTGGTGGTGGTTCTGTGGTTATGTGGTGTTTTATTGTTATTTTATGCTTGTTAATTGTTATTACAAAAATTAGGGTTTCAAAAATTTTGGGGGTTTTTTCAATTTGTGTTGATTTAGTTAATAAAAACTTGTTAATTGAAAGATTTAGAAGTTAATTTATCAGATCTACAATTTTTTTTAAAAACCCTAATTTTTTAAAATTAATTAGTTTCGTTGTGGGGGGTTTCTGTGGGTGGGGGGTTTCTGTGGTGGTAGTTCTGTGGTTATGTGGTGTTTTATTGTTATTTTATGCTTGTTAATTGTTATTACAAAAATTAGGGTTTCAAAAATTTTGGGGTTTTTTTCAATTTGTGTTGATTTAGTTAATAAAAACTTGTTAATTGAAAGATATAGAAGTTAATTTTTCTGTGGTGGTTGTTCTGGGGTTCTGTGATGGTTAATTGGGGGATTTGGTGGTGGTTCTGTGGTGGTGGTTCTGTGATGGTTAATTGTCTGTTCTTATGTGGTTTGTGTAGGTTAACACCTTAGGGGAGAGTCCGGTCAACATTGGCCTTTATCATGTGATTTGTGTGTGAGACAACTGTGGTGATCATAGTACTGGTTCTGTGGTGCTGGTTCTTATGTGATTTTGTGGCTGTGGGTAGGTTAACACCTTGATCTGCCACCTTTTGAGTGGTATGAATACCTGCTCTGGCCTACCCCCAGTCCACAGGCTCTAGCTATAAGCATAATGAAACTGCTTAAGCAGTTTGTGATGAAACTTTATAATCAGTTTGTTGTTTTAAAAGGATATTTGAAACTTGGTTTTTTTTATAAAAAAACCGATATACGGCAATGATGATTTAAAAAAATTGATTTTGGCGTGGCATTTCCAAATGGACGGCAATAAAAACTTTGCAACATTTGAAGTTGCAGCCATATCTATTATGTCAAACTGCTTATAATCTGAGCCAATTGATATCTTTATGTAATATTGAAAATGCGTAAAGCTTATTAGTACCTCTTGTGTGTAGAATGGTGAACTAGACATTTCGGCAATGTTGACCGGACCCTCCCCTATTTTTTAAACAAACCCTCCCTAAATGGGATGGTGTACCTTCAAGGTACAATTTTTGTGATACTCTGCTCCAATATGGTTACCTTGTGATACTCTGCTTCTTTTGTGAGACTTGTGTAGCTCAGAATTGGTTATGTGGTTGGTGGTTATGTGGTATAGTTTCTTTGGTTATGTGGTATACTGGTTGTGTTTGCTGTAATGGTTGTGGTTATGTGGTATACTGGTTGTGTTTGCTGTAATGGTTGTGTAGCTCAGAACTGGTTGTGGTTATGTGGTATAGTTTCTTTGGTGGTTGTGTTTGCTGTAATGGTTATGTGGTATACTGGTTGGTTGATTCCCTTGTTTATAGTCCACCAAAGCTGCAATTTGTGGAATCTTACTGTTGAGCTTTGCAGTTGGAATCCTTACTGTTTGGGCTTGTGACATGCCTGTTTCTGGTGTTACTTTTGAACTGTTGAGCTTTGCAGATGGAATCCTTACTATCGTGGAATCTGCAGACCTTGTGACATTCCTGTTGAGCTTGTGACATTCCTGTTCTAGTGGTATTGTGGTTTTTAAAACCAAAGGCGATGACGAATGGTTTTTAAAACCGAATGGTATGGCGGAGTGATATTTTTATCACTTTCGCAACCTTCACATCCGAGCCTTCTAAAAATCTGAGCCTATAAGGCGATGACGAATCTGCAGTTGTGTTAGTTTGTGTGTTGTGTGGTGTTTGTTTGTGTTTGCAGTTTTGTGTTAGTTTGGACTTGAATCATTTTGGACAAAAAAAAGGTCTTGGGCGATGACGAGAACCATTATCCGAGCCTGCAGTTTGTGTTAGTTTGTGTTTGTGTTAGTTTGTTTGTGTTTGTGTTTGCAGTTTTGGTTAGGTTGTGTTTGCAGTTTTGGACTTGTAAAAAAAAAGGACTTGTGGACAAAAAGGATAATTTGGTTAGTTTGGACTTGTAAAAAAAAAAAGACTTGGACCAAAAGGACTTGTGGACAAGACGAAAAAAAAAAAAAAAAAAAAAATTGTACCATGTGGGCCCCACCACTATGGGGGTTTGCAGACCTACGGGGGTAGACCCCGTCCGGTCAACATATCCCCTTTATCATAGCATTGTTAAACCAAAAGTAAACTGTGAAAGTAGAAAATAGGAAGGTTGTCCACACACTAAAGATAGAGGGTACAAAAAGAGTAAAGTAGAAGTTAATTTCCTAGTTTTCACACTGTCACAGATTTTCCAATTTTTCAAGAAATTGCCCCTATTCTATTCTTTCTGTCAGAGTTTACACCCTCGGATTCAAATGTCTTCTGACACAAATCTCTTATTGGTAATTAGCTCAGGGTTTTCGTACACGCTTTTTGTAGGGTTCTACACCACTCTTTCACCAACTCAATTTAATATAACCCTAAAAAAAGCTAGAGAAAACTTTAGGCATAGTAATTTATTTGTGGTATAACATTTAAAAAGAAACACTTGTGAACCAAATATTTTGGTTTTGAAATGCACATGCAAAATCTGTTTGCTTTATATATGTGAATGCTATATTATACACCGACCTTTTGGATTAATAAATCTTAAGGTTTTTAAATTATGGTATTGTTGTAAAATATTCAACCTAATTTAATGGTATTGTTTTAGAATATTCAACCAAATTTAATGCATCTTGAAATATAACACACAATATGGACCACTTGGCCGTTAGTCAAATGATATCAGTAGCTTCTTACACAAATATACCGGTTATATTTTAGACCGGGTGTAATAATTACCTCAGACGATCTTCATCTCTTATGTCATTTCAGTTTTTTCTCTTCTAAACTATTTTATGACCAACTTAACTTGGTTTAATAAGACGACACATACCACAAAAAACTTACCTAACATAAATACATTTTAAATAAAAAATCACACACACAAACATGCTTAAAAGTAGGTCGTCTACCCGACCCACATCTTTATTTTGATGAGACGGCTGACATGGAGACCGAGATGGTATAATAAGGGGGACAGACTGGGACTAATCTCTGGATAAAACCAACCGACATTTTGAAGCTTATTACGCCCAGCCTTATAAATACGGGCAGACCTTTTTTTAGTCGAAGAATACGTACGTGCATAGCCGTAAAGCCCTATTTATAGTGTAAAAGGAAGTTTGATTGAAAATTTTGAAGTTTAACATTAAATGCATATATTGCCGTTCAAAAAATACACTAAATGCATTTCCCTTTCACAAAATCTACATCTACAAATGTTCATTGCCACTCATGCTGACTAGCAGGATCTTTGCGCGATGCGGCTGCGATTACTCTGTAAATTAATTTTTTTAGATAATAATTTATTTTATTTGTACGTTTTTTGGCAATATCTTTACTGATTAGTTTATTCGTTTAGGTACTAAATAATGGCAAAAGTTTGGTGAAACTTCACTTAGTTTGTATTATTTCTTTGTTTATTTTTTGTGTTTAGTATCTTGCTTGATTTGTACAATGTGTTATTTTAATTGTATTTTTTCTTGAAAGTGGGATTTTAAAATATCTTTAATTAGCATCTTGCAAAACTTGTACTATGTATTTAATACTTGTATTTATCATTAAATGGGTGTTTTAAGAATATATATTAATTATGTATCAGTGAATTGTAAGTATTGCATAAATACTTGTATTGTTGAAATTAAGTTTTCTAACATATTTAATGTTAGAAAAATGTGTTTAAATTAGTTGTACATTTATCTTATATAGTTTTATTTGTGAATTTTAAAGCATTAAATATCTCGAATGGACTAAATATTTTATAAGACAAATTAAAGTTAATATTAGCAAAACTGGTAAAGTAGTTTTGCTAACCGTACGCCATAGCTATGATTAAGGGTAATGGAATCTTACAATAATCACAAAACATATTCTCGTAAACACTAAATTTTATATGATTAACAGCAAATTCTATATTAACAGTCACTCCTAACAATTTTATGACAAACGGTGTTTTCTTATATGGAAACTTTGTTGCTCCAGTTATTTACTTGTTTATAATTTAATTAAATATTACTAGTAGCATGTCCGTGATATACAAAAATAAGTTTTGATGACAAATTTAAATAGAAAAATAAATAAAAGTAGGGTTTTAGGAGGGACATGCCCATGCCCTATAATGATGTATCATCTTTTTTTCTGTTTGACCTTCTCCCCACGTTACCTTTTTTATCCGAGTTTAGCTAGCTAGGTGCATTCTAAGCCTACGTTTCTCTACATCACCCTATCGTCTTTCCCTATTTCTTTTCTTTAATACTACTATTATATTTCTCATTATTTTCATGCGTTTTGCCTCACCAACAACTATGCAAATCTAACGTACTACTTATGTATATTCTCGAGATAGATTTCATCTCGCCAAATTTATAAGGGATTTTCTAACTTGTGTCATGGTGGCACAAGCTTTAAGACATTAATCAAAGAAAAATTACCATATTTGCATGATAGTTGATATTAATAGTTTCTTTAATTAACGGTATTTGCTAAATTTGTTATTGTTTTATAAAGAAATAAAGTTTTTTTTAGGAAATACATGAGTTTATTTAATGCTTTAAACTTGTGCCACCATGACACAAGTTAGAAAAAACCCTATTTATAATGATTAAGATTAAACAATACAATGATTTTTACTTGATGATTACTGTGATTTCTTTTCATTTTAGATCGATTCCAAGCTTAGTGCCAGAGCTTCGACACACGTGAAGCCAATTTTTGAGACCACTACGCGTGAAGATTGTTATGTGCTCCACTAACCACTCGTGAAAGTAACAATGGCGGAAGGTGATTGAAAGATGATGATACGATGTTGACGTGAAAATCGTAAAACCGCATATATCGACATTTTTTTGCCATTACGTTTGTTCTTAAACATCGTAACATTAAAAGGTCAAACTTCTATTTTTTCGTCTAGTCAAAAGTCACGTGAACTTAGACTTAAATAGCCATTTTTTATAAAAACCTAGACTTAATTTTCAGTTTTTCACATGCATTTAAAAATACGAATTGTTAACAATGATTAATAAGAAAGAGGTGGGTCCAAGAGGCCATTCTGCCAGTTAAAAAGATGTTAAACTTTGCTTTAAAATGATTTTGAGATTATATTTTGGCTTTGTGCACATGGTGGGACGATATAAAACTCTTTGCTACCAAAAGCGATGGCAACCGCGATGATGACTTATCACACTATCATGGACCCCAAACACCACCATCGCCACCTTCTCACCGCCGTCATCCACCACCCGCCACCTCGATTATGGTTTGGATTTTAATCATGCATACAATTAGTAATGTCGACTCAAACTTTTATCCATACATGCATTAAATAAAGGGAGAAAAAAGAAAAAGAAAACAAGACCCTACTTTTCAATGGTTCATGACCACAAGTATATTCAAACACGTTGTCCTACCTTTTGACATATACGATTGCAATGAGATATTATCTAGTTAGAGTTATTTCAAATTTGAATCGAGTTTATGTAGTGAGTTGAATTTTAACAATGAGCTCAAAACCAATCACATGCAAGTGTTAGTATGTATGCGAAAAAAAAATATAAGAACTAGTACTATCTTGTTATTGGGAACTAGAACTTAACACAAGCTTGATCAAGTTGAGCAATAGTTCTAGTATATTTCAAAGTTATCGATTCTTTCGAGTTGAGACTACACCATGAATGCTCGCCTACCGTAAAATGAATATAACTAAACTCTAGTTGAGCTCGAGCTTGTCTTGGATGCACCGTTAGTCCTTGTGGCTTATATATTTTTGGTATCTTTAATATTTCTTTTGAACATGCAAGTTCATACTCGTATTAATAGGAGTCTTTTTAATACAATCACTATTTCTAAACAGTTACCAAGTTTTCTTGTTTGTTTACATAGTTTCGCCAAAGAATAATAAATGAAGGTGTGACCAGCATATGAATAAAGTCTTGATGATCATGAAGACATGAATCCTACTTTTTAATAGGAGTCTTTTTAATACAATCACTATTTCTAAACAGTTACCAAGTTTTCTTGTTTGTTTACATAGTTTCGCCAAAGAATAATAAATGAAGGTGTGACCAGCATATGAATAAAGTCTTGATGATCATGAAGACATGAATCCTACTTTTGTGTGGAAAAACATGGTTGTTAAGCCTTGACTTTCAGATGTCGATGTAAATTGTTTTGCAAGTTGCTTTTTACTTGTTTTTCCTACTTGGATGTACATATTAATTATGGTTGAGCATGAAGTATCGTTCGTGCCAAAACACCAAAATCCACTACAACACCAAAACACCACCATGAGATACCATCTGGCAAGGAATATAATGGCAGTGGGGCGGGTTTAAGGCGGGACGGCCATTCTCATCCCCAAACCCGATTAGCAAACAATGCCCCAAACTCGCCCTAATCCCAATTGATGATCTTATCGGGGCGCCCCATTGGGGCGAGATGGCCCCCCAAACCCGCTCTGATCCCCGTTGGAGGTCTTATTAGGACGCCTTTTCGAGCGCAATGCTCCACTAAATACACATTTTTCTCCGATTATTGTTATTATTTTACTCCATATTATAGCAATATGTTTATATGCAATAACGTGAAGAGTTAAAAACCCAGTAATGATATAAAAAATACTAGCCTTGTTAAGTTTTCAACAAAATTAAAATAAAAAATGATAAACCATCCTGTAAAAGATCAAAACTTCTTTTAAAAATATTAACAAAAAAAAAAATGTTTTTAGTCAAAATTAATCTTGTAATGATACAAAACTATAAAAATACGAGAACCATGTTCTTATTACTACGTAAATACTAATATATGAATATAATAGATCTATATGTATTTATATGTTTCGGGGCAGGGCGGGTTGGGGATGTTGTGCCCCGCTCCTGGCCCCCGAACTCGATAAAAATCCCCGTTAATGCCCCGCAACCCGCCCCGTAACCTGATAAGCATGCCTCGCCCCGCCCCAAAAACTTCGGGTTTCGGGTTTCCCCATCGGATTTGGGTTTTTTTTGCCATCCCTACCTCTTGCCCACATATAACCCATTAAAACATAAATACAACATACACACAAAAAAATAATAATAAAAAAAATCATATCACTCGACTGGTAGTGATGGCGCTAAACGCGAAAATGCGAGTTGTGGTATGGTCTTGACGCCATCCCGTGGCGTATTCTCGATAGCGCGGGTGGTCGGGTTACCGTACTGGCTGCTCTAGAAATCCATCAACACTCACTTTCTTTTTTCCTTTAAAGTTTTTTTTTTTTTTTTTTTTTTTTTTTTTTTTTTTTTTTTTTTGTGTGTGTTTTTTTTGTTTGTTTTGGTAAAGGGTTTCCCTGGTAAAAATTATTACGTCAAAAAACAATTAACTTCAACGAATGTGGGTAAATCCCTCATCTCAACCAATAAACAGGCAAAAACAAACATATTGTGCTTCGAACCTAACATAAGAATGACATGTGAAACTTATGTGACCTACAAACTTTATCTAAGTTGACCACGAAGACTAATACCATAATCATTAGTGAACTTTTTTAGATCATTAGGCAGGACACAATCATCAAAGTTATCATCATAAAGGTCTTCATCATAATCCTCCTTCTAGTTTTCATACAAACTCTTATGTACCCCTAACCCCCTTCAACTTTTAGCAACTTTTGAACTCATAGACGCCATAAAGCTAGCAGTTTCACCAATGACCTCCTCAACCTAATCATCATTATCACTATCCGTATTATCCGGATCAACAACCTTTATAGAACTAGGCAGCGTTGATTTACAAGGTTTTAGCGGCTTCCCATCATCACCCACTAGCAAAAGCTTCCCATCAAGCATCTGACTTTCCAGTTCATTAATCCTTACAACCAAAGGTGTAGTACTTGGTCTACCAGATGCCGTACCAAACAAAGGTGTAAGGACATTACCACTAGGTTCTATATTAGCATTAGAAGCCTCATCCAATTTACATAGAACAACAAATGCATTAGAAGTACTTACCACTTCAGCATCCACTTTCGGTTGACTAGACGTAGAAGCCTCATTTGTGTTATCTTTTGGACTAGAAGCCTTGGTATTTTTTGGTGCAATAGGCCTATACTCAAACTTGTTCATTGGAACACCATTAGACTTCTATGGATTAGCTTTTTTCCGCTTCAAAACCGTAAACCCATCTTTAGAACCTGAACTCTGACCCTTGCCTTTATCTATCCCATTCACCAGACGTTTCTATCTGAAAAACTATAATACAAGAAATATGAAACTCAATTTATATCTAGCTAATTAGATACTCATTAGTTGTTTGTCTAAGAGTTGAAGTGTGTGCTCCGATCACTATTACATTACCCTTGTCATGTATCCTTGCTACTCAAATTTCTCATTTGCTAATATAAAGTACTTACACGCACGCACAACACACACAAAAAGAAAAGGAACGCGAGATGGAGACCTCGCGTGAGTGGAATTGACGAGACTAGAAGAGGGGTGGGGTGTTCCGCAACACACCACACACCATCACATGCCATACCCCATAGTCACCCAAAACCAATATGTCCGGCCTAAGCATGATTACTCTGATTTAACACTACTATAACTAATTTTGCTCAAACAATCAAATTGGGGCAAACACACGCTGAGAAACCCCGTAAGTGCATGTTAACATGTGAGTCAACACATGTTTAGTTAGCACTTTAAAAATATGTTTCTAAAAGAAGAGATTGTGTCCGCTAAATACAGCTTACAAACACTAAAAAAAAATAGTTGATTCCTAACACTTTTATTTCCACACTTTTTAAAAGTGTGTAAAATTTTATTACTTTATTAACACTTAAGAATGTGTTAAAATTGATTACATTAATAAGTGTGAAAAAATTGTCAAGCAATAGATGTTCCTCATTCATAATTGAGTCAAAAAAAAAGTTCACACTTTTAAGTGTGAAGAATTAAAAGATTTCTCCACACTTTTATTTGTAATACCTAAATTCTTCACACTTTGAGGAAGTGTGGAGATTTTAATTCTCCACACTTTGAGCAAGTGTAGAGAATTTGGGTGTTACAAAATAACCTCCACACATATAAGTGTGGACATTTTTTAGATTTCTCCACACTTAAAAGTGTGAACTTTAATTTTTTTAAACAACTATAAGTGTGAAAAATCTATTGTTTTACAATTTTTTACTACACTTATTAATGTAACAAATATTTACACATTATTAAGTGTTAATAAACTAATTAAATTTTACACACTTTTTAAAAGTGTGAACATTAAATGTGAAAAAATGAACTTTTTTTTTGTAGTGAAAGTCTTAATAGTTTCAAAAAAAGGTAGAGTGATTGATAAATAAAGAGGAGTTAATAGCTCATCTTAACATATTTCGATCATGATGTAATTATTAGATGTTAGTTGAGTTAATTATTGTTTACGTGCACTACCTAACTAGGTACAAATAATACTATTACTTAAAGGAAATAAACACAGTTGATTTGCAAAATTCATTTAGTAATCATTCGAGTTGCATGGAGATTATTCTATTTATGTCATTTATAGGCTTCTTTTCAACTTAACATCATCAATCAATTGTTGAATTTTAATTAGCTTCTATTTTAAGTCATATCATGGGGGTAGTTAACTTCTAATCATTATATAAACGAACCCGAAAGTGGTTACAAATGTGACGGGGGAAAATGTCGAGGATGATTCTCTTGCTTATATGTGACAAAAATGTTATTATTATTATTATTATTTTTTTAATTATATATCCGAAGTCATTATGACGTATTATAATGGTGATCATCATGATATTTCTTACATTAAACTAGTTAGCGTTAGTGTATCATCGCTCTCTTTGGAACCGAGTTACATAAAAAAGGAATGTGATAATTTGAAGCCTTCTTGCTAGTTTTTAATTGAAGTCTTTCTATTTGACGTTCAAACAAAAAAATGTGTTTGATCAAGCATGCATTCTATTGAAATGTTATCTTTGCATAGGAAGAAATTTTGAACGAGAACATTGGGAGACACCAAGATTGATCAAGGATGTAGTAAGCGTTGTATTTGTGGATGAGAACCTTGAGAGACACCAAAATTGCAACTTCATATCGCTGCCACACTGGCTGTAAGAAGACGAACAACTTCATGTTGTTCAGTGACCATCAAAGACGCCTAAAATGTGGCACATATACAACTAAGGTGTTCAAGAAACTCTAAATAGGGGTCGAGATTTGTCCAATAACAGACATTGCACAACGAGGAGTTGGAGTGTTGGACCATTATTAGGTTTTATGGACCAGTGATCTTTTTAACATTCATGTATGTATGCACAAAAATGATTATAGTGGGGGTTGTCTCCATGAATCATCGCATGTGATCAGTTGAAACTTAACTATAAGTTCGTGCCGGATAAACAGTACTGATATGATTTCTTAACCAATGTTTTCAATTCTATACAACCAAAAGTTTTTTCTTTATAAATCATGTTAAAGGATTTATCTTTTTCCTTCCAAACGTTGGTAACTTGCAAACTTTTTTTATTTTCTTCTGGCTCGAATTAGCTATAGATGTGAAACTGTGTAACGGTTTTGAGTTCCTTCATAAAACTAGAAAATAATACTAACATCTTACATTCTTTTCTTTGATTAGCGGCATCGACCTCAAAGGACCATGGACCATTTTTTGGGTTTTGGACCTAACCTTTCATACAAATTAAGTATGCGCACGATATATATGCAACATGTATAATGCCTCTCTTGTTTTTAATATCACAGTATAATGATAGGCAAAAGCTTTAGGCAATGCAACATGAAGTATGCATTACGACATATTTTACATGTAATTAGGTCTAAGGGCTAAGGCTACCATAATATAAAAACCAAATGATAGATATGATCTATGAAGGGTCACTATGTGATAGAGTTGGGCCTTTAGTTTCTAATGGGCTGATTAGCTGCTAAGATCAGGCCCATATCCTGAAACTGAGCTGAACAATATGTTTATAGGACGATGGGCTACATAAAATATGCTATGATTCTACCTTTATTATAGAGTGAAACTTACGTTCTCGTTTTTAATTTATTTGAATATATAGAGAGGCGGATTTGGGAAATCCTAACAAATTTTCAGACAAAATTAGATTAGATTGATTTTGTATAAAAGTGCACACGTAGACACGTAGTTTGGTAGTTCATTTCTTTTGATTTTGCATTTATTTTTTTGGGTAACCATGATTTTTTTATTTTTTGCCGACGAATCTAAGGAGTTTGAACCGGGTAAATCTTTCCTTTTTTATTTTATTGGCACGACCACTTCAAAGTTGTTTGCATCTAGCAAAAAATGAACTTGGTACTTCACACATTTTCTTTTGCATTTAAACGTCAAAGTAACATTATTTTCTTATTATCAACATAATTTTAGTTAAGTCCAAAACTAGTAAAAATGAATTAGTCTGTATTCAATTTTGTGTAATTAAATGTAGAATTCTCACTATACACATGTTTTTTTAACAATACTTCAGGTGTTTAAATCTTTTAAAATAAATTGCTTTAATTGTTATTATTAAATTATATTGATTGTGTTAACAAAAACCTCGTATATCCATGCGTTAAGGGCATTGATACACCTACCCAGTGGGTTGTTTATCCAGATGAGGTGTCACTGATTCATTGGAAGAGAAGGAATAATATTCTTCTATTTCCTCCAACAAATTATTAATTGTATTTTAATTGTGTTTTAATTCTTTATGGGTAAACTACCCTCTTGGTAGCTTAAGTTTTCTCCTGTAGTTATTAATGTCAAAATGAGAACGAGTTTTGAATTAATATGTTCTTAGTAGGGGTGCAATCAATCCAAGCTTTTATCAAGCAACTCGAGCTCGAGCTTGAGCTTGACTCGATCGAGTCGAGCTTTTATTGAGCTCAAGCCCGAGCTCGAGCCTAATCAACAAGCTCGAAACACCTAATGAGCCGAGCTCAAGCTTTTAATAGCTCGAGCTCGAGTTTTTATCGAGCTTTTCAAGCTTTCAAAAACATATAAATTTTTAGTATACATATTTATATAAACATCTTAAAATTAACGTGAATATTAGTATAATAATTAAATACTTGTAGGAGGACCATTTAAACCCTAATTCTCCCGATTTTTTTTTTTTTTTTTTTTTTTTTTAGTAAATTCTTTCCTCTCAAGTTCATCGCGTATTTTTTTGAATTTATTGATGAGTTTGACTATCAAATTTAATGTTTATATGTAAATTCAAGCTTTTCGAGCCGAGCTCGAGCCTTACACGAGCCGACTTGATGATTAAAGCTTGTCAAGCTATCAAGCCAAGCTCAAGCCCTGTCAAGCTCGAACTCTGCTTGATTCGATTACACCCCTAGTTCTTAGTACGATCTTTTTATCTTTGGAATGAGATAGTAGGTTGTAATAATTTCAAAATATTTAGCAAGTAGATACAAATATAAATCAAGAACGCATGGAGTAGTTTTGGGCTTGTTCGTACTATGATGAATGCGAAAGGCATTTTCTTCTTTAAATTCAGGTTAAACACGGGTATGGAAGCAATGCTTGAAATTGGACCATGGTTGATTCGTAATGTGTCATTGATTCTTCATAAATAGACTCCTATGGCGAATGTTTCTAAGGAAGACTTAAAGAGTGTCCCGGTTTGGGTTAAACTCCATGATGTAAGTTATTAGACTCCTATTGCTACAAAACTTAGCACCCTTTTGATGTTAGATATGTATACTGCCTCTATGTGGATGGAATCATGGGGTCGGTCCAGTTTCGCGAGAGCCATGATTGATCTTCGTGCCGATATTGAGCTGAAAGACATTCTTATTGTGGCGGTGCCTAAAATTGAACGTGGTGAATATATCTTGCATTCTATTCACGTGGCGTATGAGTGGAAACCAACTATATGTCCAACGTGCTTGTTTTTTGGACAATCTTTGGGCCAATGTCCGAAGAGCCCTAAAGTTGTTCCTATTACGTCCATGAATCGGGTTGAGGTTCAAATTTTTGCTTTCCAAGGAATTAAGAAGTTGAACTGAAGCAATATTGGAAATGGTGGCAATAAACAAGCTGGAGGAAATTATTTTTTTAATACCAAATCTAAATTTGTTTGCAAACCTTTCTCGAAAATGTCATCACCAAGTAAGCAAATGGAAGCAAGTAATTCAAATAATATTGATAATGGGGTCGCTAAAACTCATACTCCGTTTTCAATTCTTGACACGGAGGATCGGGATATGGAGGGAAATGATTATGCTAAGACTCAAGGGACGAATTCTTCTACTAATGTTGGTGCAACAAATCAAGTGTCTACATCTACATCTAATGTGGCATCTAATGAGGCATCTACATCTAAGGGTACAAACACGAATCTTAAGACTGATACTGTTGTTGATATTGGTAAATCTGATGATCGTGTTGACGAGGATAGTGGAAGTGATGTGGAACATGTATATGACGAAACAAAGAGTTTCGTGGATCCTATGAGCGGAGGAGGCGTTGAAAGTAAGAGTTTATATGAGTGTTGAAAAGAGGATAATGAGGATGATCTATATGATGATGATGATGATGTGTACGCTGATTTAAGATAAGATCAACGTGCATTCTGTGACGCTCTTGATATAAGTCTTCGTGGTCATAATAGACGTTAGATTATATTTGTTTCTTTGTTGAGTTAAATGCAATCTAGTGGTTAATTTGTTTTCCTTCTAATAGGAGGTAGCAATCTTTTTGTTGTGGAAGACTTACCACGTATGTAACGGGCTGAAACTCACTCAAATTCTATGTACTTAAATGTTTTTTGAAAATATATATTCATTCGGGTGTAAAAATAAATGACCACGGTTTTATAAAGCATGTACACTCGAAAGCTTATATCATATGTGTAAAACTAGCCTTTCATGTTGATCACATTTTTACTCTTTTTGATTTCGTGTTTAATTTTTTTATCGTTTAGACTTTTTAAACAACATAACCATGATTTAAGTGACCAAATTCACACAAAACGGTACTTTCATACCTTTAAACTAACAACATAAACAACAAGGGTACTGTGTTCATTTTTGTTGACAAAAGTTCACATATTTCACAAAATGTTGAAATATTTCATAATCAGGCTAGCATCCATGTACCAGATATAGTCTTTGCTTTTCCCTAAACTCACCAATGCCCGAAAACAAAAGAAAGAGTAATCAACGACGACATACCGACCACAAACCTGTAGTCGCATGAATGTTCCTTTCTTTTTCGTTTCTTTTCGGGCACTTTGAATTTCGTAAGCAACGCTAGAGCATGCATCAACCAAATGAAAATAGCGTGTCTATACGTCGGTTCATCTTAAGGAACGCACCCTTAGTCATTACAGTCCACCGCCAAGTGCTGGTGTCCAAAATTCTGTGCCATTGTTGGTCATATTCGAAGTGTCAATATGATCTATTATGCAATCCACCGGAACCAGGCATAGTCCTCTACTAATGAGACTCCTTGGCAATGCATTCCCATCCTACACAGAAACATTTCATTGTTTTTTTTTTTTCTTTAGAAAAGTATACTCCACAAATAATAATTAACAAGCTTCTTAGTGCTTTAAAGCTCCCTTAATTCTGTTGATGTAATGATGATTAGTGAAGAACAAGCTCAAAATCAGGATTAACTAATTAAGCAATAATTAACAACCTTTTAGCTGCAATCCCGAGGAAACTTAGTAAACCTCACAATTGATTAATTATTGCATAGAATTAATAAAGTTGAGAATCATGTCTCCCACTATTATATGTTGATCGAATTATTGTTTGTATGAGCTAATAAGTGATGGATCCAATAAAGTAATATATATAAATATAGACATAGCTACTTTCCCATTTTTAGAGCATATATATCGAGCTGCTAGTAGATATAGATAAATATATGGATGTGTGGTGGTATGGTAAAATGAATAGACAACTTAGCTTAAAATGACAATAAAATTTTGTTCAACTAAAGTTACAAAAAAGTCGCATCTCCACGAAAAGCACACATCGTGCTTGACGTCATACCAAATGCTCTACGATGGTCTGGCCAAAAGTCGTTCATCTAGGCTTTTTGAAATCGACTTTTTGGTCTTTTGTAATTAAAGAAAAATCGCTTGAGAAAATATCAACACCGTTGTTGATATGAAGTTCTTATTAGGCGTGGTTAAAAAACTGTCTTAGTTGTTTACTTTCACAATGTGTCATAAGCCAATGAATTAGTTGAAAAAATGGGTATTAGATAAAAGGGAAATGAAGCATGGGCAACTTACAGAAGAATGTTGGTGTCTCGTGGCTCCTGAGACATTATTGGCTAAGTTCATGTACGGTGAGGTAAGTGTCTGCATTATAATTTGCATCAGTTAAAGAATGTTGAAAAAAGTAACAACTTTTAAGTGCACGCTCGTCACTAAATGGTGTCAGTAAATAAAGAAAAAATGTCACCTCAATTTGACCCTCAAGGTGTCTGATCTGAGCTGTGGCCTCAAACAATACAGAAGCTGTGTCAGTCTGCAAAAAGTCCCACAAACATACATCTCTTTTTCAGGTTCGAATCTTTGAACATTTATGCTTGCACTTTATGATCCTCATTTTATATCATCTTTTTTATGATTTTATGTTACTCCATATAAAAATAAGAGATACTAATTTTAGTGGACTAGAACTGTACGTGCAGAATATATACTAAAATAGTTTGTCTATCGACAAAGAAAAGTCTTGTAAATCAAGTAGCTAGAAAATAAACTGCTAAGTAGAGTAGTTTGGAAGAGTTAACTAACCTTTCCGAATGGCGAAACAAGTTGGTGCAAAGCCGATATCCTGTCACCCAATTTTTCTTTTCTAACCTGCTTATTTATACGTATTGTCAATAATATTTAATCACCGAGCATAAGTCTAAAATACGTAAAACCATATATAATCACTAAGACATATATACATATATTTTCCTTTTATAGATATAGAAATATTATTGTAAATAAATCAAGTAGCTCCCATAAATTCATTTTTCTTTGTAAAGGCGGAAATTTTTATTGGAAGCTGGCAAGAAGTTTGATAAATATAGAGCAATTTAATCTATAACATACTATAACAAGCCGTATTTTCCTACTATGGTTCACAATCTGTAATGAAAAAAGCATTTTGATTTCGTCCCAAAAAGTGTCTTTCTTAGGAGTTGTTGGTGATTTTACATCATCAATATGATTTAAGTGTAATGGCTTCACTTAGGTGACAAATGTGTAATCATGATAAATGTTCAACAAGTCGGGTTGTGCGGAGTTCACGCTTGTATGACGTTATTGTGATTATCGGCCCGTATCACGGGGGTCCGGGGGCAGCGCCCCCGGTAGCGGGGTTCCAGGGGCGGCAGTCCCTGGTAGCAGGGTCCAAGGGGCGGCAGCCCCTGGCAGGGGTCGAATTAACCATTTTTTATTTGGTATAAAGTGCTATGTTAAAAACGCACTTAAAAATAAAATTCCCGGTATTTTTGGACATTAATTTTACCCATCAAATTAACCATTTCGGTAGTTAAATAACTGCCTTGGCAGTTACAACCGTTTTTGGTTTTATTGGTCACAGATTTGATCATTTTCTGGTTCAGTTTTCATAACATCAAAACATATTCTCTGTTCAAAATCTGAGTTTTATCCGATTAAAGATTTCGATAGAACCATCGAAATACTTCGATCTGAAAGTGTTTACACGACTCTCAGATTACTGTGATCCCAATCATTCTAACAGGAGTTTCATGGACCGCACTTGTATTTGCAGGTTAAATATATAGAAACATGTGACTGTTAATTGATCTAACCTCAAGTATACTTATGATTCTTTAGTGCCAAAGTTGTGATTATTGTTTTACCATAAATGACAAGTATATGTATGTGGAATAGTTGAAATCGCAAGGTGTTCATGGATAAGTCTCAATCTTGCATCAATTTTTTCAAGGAGATTCAATAATTATCCTACAATTGGGTTAATGATCCTATAATTGCTTGGATATACTCTATCAGTTAGGCTCCTGTATCTAGTTTTTTCTCTTCTTGTATATAAAATTCGCCGTTCAAAATAAATAAAATTAAAATAAGTATATGTTCTTAGAAATTAGAAAGAAAGGTGTCACCTTTAGAGGCGTTTGGGTTGTAGAATGTTGAGCCCTAGGTCTTTTTGAAGTTCCACTTGTAAATGTGTCATTACACTGTTTTCATGGCAAGAGAAAATTTGGAAATCAATTAGCTTTGCTATTATTTGTAGTAAGCACAAGTTAAGAAAAAAAAAAAACCAATTTACCTTTCTAGGGAAAAAGTAAAAATTACGTGTTCTAATATACTTACCATAGGAGAAGCTTGTGTTGAAGAAGATTGAAATCTTGGCTTTTTAGATGCCCCACTGCTAGTAGATGTATCATCATACTTTGATGTAGAAAGAAGAAGGATTCCATGACAAACGAATATAAATAAATCAATCCCCAATGTTAAGAGCAAAAGTTAAAATCTTTTGGTTAAATTATGCTTGACTAGTTACCTGAGATGAATATTGAGTAGTGTGTTGGTTCCGGCTATCCATCTTACTTGAGAAATCAAACATAGTGGTGGTGCTTAAACTCATGGTAGATGATGAACCAACAGATGGAACCGGATTGAGCTGCGATGACCATGTAGAGCTACAACCTTGTTGATCATCTTCCATACTATTGTTTTGATCATGATGATCAGTTTTATGACTATAAAAAGGTTTTCTGCTTTGTTGATTATCCAAATATCCATGCTTTACTTCACCGACATGTCCAGCAACCAAGTTGTGTTGTTCTTGCTCATTAGCTAATCCAGTCCTGGATACATATGCATGTCAATGATTAAATTATCATAACCTATAAACATGTTTCTTTAAAGTTTGGATTTTGGTCATTAGATGTGTCACATATAAATGATATTTACATTTTTGACTACAGAAGAGATTTCAATAAGCAACTAGCGTGAAGCTAGAAAATACAAGCTAAGGCACCAAAAATATTACGTGTGCGAGAGAAAAAAAGATGGTAAAATAAAAAGAAAGAAAGAAAGAGGAGTGTTACATGAGTAGTTGGCTCCATGAGACAGGGAAATCTTGGTTTTCATGTTGATGATGGTCAGCCAAAACGTTAGGGTTTGAACCAGACACTAGTAGAGAAGATCCAAAGAGATATGGTGGGTTCAAAATGGAAGATGGTGGTGTTATCGGTAGCGGTAACGGTAGTGACAACGGTGGTGTTGATAAGAAAGTAGGGTAAGCTTGTTGAGAGGGTGGTGGCTGCAGCTTCCCATTCAAGCTCCACCAATAGTTAGGGTTTTCTCCCATCATCTCCAAACAATAGAACTCTTGGCTCTTTATGTATGTTTTTCTTTCAATGATTAGAAGTGAATAACCATAACAGATTTAACTCATGCTTTGTCCAAAAAAACAAAACTTCTTTAAAGGTCTCTTTTGCTTTAGAGAAAAAACTTTTGTCATAAAATCTTTAATAATTTCCTTGTTTAAGCATCAAAACAAGCCTTGGTAGGTGCTCTCAGGGTTTGTGTACTGTTTTGCTTTCTAGTCATCATACATATCAGATTAGATGAAATAATAATTTATCACTACTATACCCCACACCCCTGATCAAAAAAATTATGTCACTATCAAACCTTCTTTAGGTGTAACGTCTGCGTATTGGCTTGGCTTAAGGGTGGAGGGTGTGGCTTACCGACGTCCACTTCAACACCACATCAGCGTACTTTTGTTTTGTATATTGCTAGAAAAGTTTGCAACAACTTCTCTTTCCTCCCTTAAACTTTTCACGTTTATAAAATACCGTCAATACACACAACAAACCATAATATATTTTTTTTAAATGTGTGTTTTGGTTGTTTGCCGCTAAGCAAAGGAAATAGCGACAAAACAAAGGGGTGTTCAACATATTTGCCGCTGGCAGAGCATCAAAATTGCTTGACTTGCCGCTGAAATTGAGTCCACGCCCTCCACTCTAAGTCCTTAACAAGCTCATGTCTAAAAGACTAAACTTCTCAGTCTCGTCCCACTCGATTAGAGGCACGCTTTTTTATTTCAATGGATTACGCCTACCTTTTGAAAGAGAAAAAGTGTCATGTTTATATTGAGTTAGCGTTTGCATAAATTCCGGGTATTAATGAGACTCTTATTGTAGATTCTAACTAGTACGGTACCAAAAAAATGTCTCTATCAACAAAGTAAATTTTGGAATCGTGGGGTTGAGATGTTTATCTAATACAGTCTCTACCATTTTCCATCTTTTCTCTAGCTAATAATATATTTATTTCCTGTCTTAAAAAAAATAATTGTTCTTTAGCTTTTAGCTGTATTACAAAAAAAGTGGGGCACAACAAAAGGTGGTGGGCGATGGTTTTAGGTACAAAACAATCGCCATTTTGGAGGGTTCCTTAATTTGGGGGTGTTTAAACTAGCTAGGATATGTATTTCAGTCTAGTATTAGGGTTAGGGTTAGGGTTAGCCTCAAAATGATATATGCTTTATCGAACTAGATTGCTACTTGTTCCATATAAATTGACCTATATTCTAGCTCTATTTTCTAAAGAGTACTCTTATTTAACGACTTAAGACACAGCTCTTTAATCTAACTTACTCTACATCTTTCAATCCTATTGTCCATGTTAGGACTTGAGACCATAATCTTTGTATTAATGGGTAACCTGAGTACCACAATCTAAGTGAAATTTTGTTGGTGAAGCAATATGTTAGAGCCTTTTTTTTTAACAGTGAATTTATTAAAGGTCTCTACCAAGTTCTAGTTACAAAAGAGAGAATTACAAAGTAGGAATACAAGCCCTTTTTTTTTTTTTTTTTTTTTTTTTTTTTTTTTTTTTTTTTTTTTTTTAATTTGATCAAGAAGCCAAACAGTTCATAATGAACATAAATTCCAACTTTTATTGCCGATCCATAATGTGTTATCTCCATCTCCATAATGTGTTACAAACATTTACAGTAATTTTTACAAAAATTTATATACTTTGTAATAAAGATCACAAAATTTCTTAATACTACTTCATTTTCAATATGAGAAATGATTGGCGATCCATAATGTGTTACAAACATTTACAGTAATTTTTACAAAAATTTATATATTTTGTAATAAAGATCACAAAATTTCTAAATGCTACTTCATTTTCAATATGAGAAATGATTGGCATAGCTAAAATTATGATTAAACTATTTCTAAGTGTAATTAAACTGTTGGTGCTAAAGTTGAAGCTCACTTTCTCATAAACAAATAGATTAGTGACATTATTATTAGACCACCCGTAATAGGCAATCTAGAACGCATCTTTCTCTCTTATGTGGCAAATTAGACGTGTCTTCCGTTGTTAAGGTAACCCATGTCATATGGTGTCTTGAGGAAAAAAAACGAAGATTCGGTTGTGCAGACGATAGAGTTAGGAGGTTTGTTATATGTGTTTTTATTCTAACACAAACAATTCTCAAATAGGATCTAATGATACCAAATCTCTCTGCATCAACTATTTTATCAAGTGCATCATTTGTCAACCATGTTATCCGTACTATAGCCTAGTGCATTGTCATTATATATATATATATATATATATATATATATATATATATATATATATATATATATATATATATATATAGGGGCTTTATTTTCAGAACCCTGTTAAGTGCGAGAACTCCAATTTTACATTAAAAAACATGCATGTTCATATAAAACATGTATGTTTTTTTACATACACCTTAATACACATGTCTGCGTATTAATATGCATGTAAGAAAACATACATGTTTTATATGAACATGCATGTTTTCTAATACATAATTGGAGTTCTCGCAGTTCCCGCATTTAACAGGGTTCTAAAAATAAAACCATTTTGGATTGATCTATTGCACTTAACAGGTTTTTATATAAACATGTATTATGTGTATTAAGGTGTATGTAAGAAAACATACATATTTTATATGAAAATGCATTTTTCTAATGCAAAATTGGAGTTCTCGCAGTTCCCGCACTTAACAGGGTTCTGAAAATAAAGATACACTATATATATATATATATATATATATATATATATATATATATATATATATATATATATATATATATAAGGTGAGGATCCGGTATATTTTTGGATTTTAGTGCGGATGTACGGACGAATCTCAGCCTTCCATCTAGTCAACCATATAAAAAAGGCGGAGTGGCAAAATCGTAAATATCTCGTCTTTTTTTAAAAACGTTAATATCGCAGTAGTTTTTTTTCTTGAAAAAAAATTCAAAAAAATCTGAAAAAATTAAAAAAAGAAAGAGGATAACAAATAATTAAGAATCGCTGAAAAAATTTTCAAAAAAAAAAAATCGTTTTCATCGTTAAAGGTATTGTGATATTAGCGTTTAATTTTGACTTTTTTACAAAAGTTAATATCAGATCTTGACTTTTGTAAAAAAATCAAAATCAGATTTTGATATCACGTAAACCTTTTTTTTTAATAAAAATTTTAATATCATAATAACTTTCTTGATATCATAGAATATTTTTTTAATATCACGCTTCATTTACATGGAAAAAAAATTAGTATCACGGTTGGTTTATAATATCACCGTTTTATAAATATCACCGTATCATAATATTGTTAATATCACCGTAATTATCATGTTATCTTAATATCAAAGTTAAAAATTTTAAATATCAGCCTAAATTTTCTTAATATCGCAATAAAAAAAAGTGATATTAAGCTTTTTACTAATATCAAAGTAACTTTTTAAGTAAAATATCGTTAGTATCATAGTAGGACTCATAAATATCCTTAATATCACGGTACTACTCATAATCACAAAACAAAAATTGCTCAGGAAAATATAAAAAAATAAAAAAAGTAAAGAAAACAACAATAATAAGGAGCGCTTAAAAGGAAAAAAATTTTAAAAATCATTTGCATGGTTAATTTGTACCGTGAAGATAGCGCTAGATCTTGACTTTTTTACAAAAGTCAAGATCAGATCTGAAATGGGTGGTCCAGATTTATCCGTACGTCCGCACTAAAAAAAGTTATCCGCACATGATCCTCACTCTATATATATATATATATATATATATATATATATATATATATATATATATATATATATATATATATATATATATATATATATATATATATCACACTCTCAAAATTTATTAGGACTCTCAATTGTATGCTATAGATAGTTGTACATTAAGTATAACTTGCTTTAACTCTTGTACAATGGAGTGTCCAATAAGATTTGGGAGTGTGTCAATCACCTCCCTATATATGGAAGTTGATTATGTGCTACCAGATGATCCTGTAAAAGTAATAGAGATGCTCGTTATTGTCAGAGGGCTCGGTATAGGGTGTTATAGACACTCGCGCCGACCTATAAAGCCAACGGGTAATGCGAACATCACACTTCGAGTCGCACCATAGACCCTCACGCCGTGATGACCGGCCAGCGCCATACGTATTTAAAAAAAATGCAACGGCTAGTTAACGTTTAAAAAACTGGACGTTCGAGGCTTGTTTTTAGCCATTATTTTGCATAAAAACCCAACTTTTCTTAAGTTTTTACCCTTTAAAATCCTATAAATACCCCTTAAATTTTCTAAAATATTTTTTTGGTAAAGGGTATTCCGCCCGGTAAAATATATTACTCCAAAAAAACGTTTAAGTACAATGAAATGTCGCTGAAGTATCATATTAACCGCAAGCAATCACTTGACACAACCACAAATCATTTATGATAGACCATAAATGACAACTAGCTACAACCAATCAGACTACTAAACCAAAACCAGCATAAAATAATATACATCAGAAAATTTTATGCAAAAAATATAAAACAAACTTGTTAAGACAAAAATCTTGAATTCCAGCAGCCTTTAATTATGCAGGAGAGAGGCCAAAATCATCATCATCAAAATCTTCATCTTCTAATTTCAACACACACTTCTCAACAATCTTCTTTTCTTATTTCTACCTCTTCTTTTATTTCTTGCCAATCTGTAACACCCCTATTTTCACAGATCGCAGCGGATTTAGATCTGGGGTATTACCTTATGGAATCATAGTTGCAGTAATAGAAAACGTTCGAAAAGAGAAGTTTTTATAAAATGAGTTATCATTCATTAAACAGAGTTTTATTAAGAAGAGGTCCCGTGAATCTAAGTGTGTAAACAGTATTTTGAATGATAACAGGGTTAAAAATCCTCCAAGTTCAGTGCCGCCTTGTGCCATAGATCTGTAACAGCTATATACCTATGATACATGCTTAAAAGTCAACACTAGGTGTTGAGTGAGAGTCATAGGTTTAAGTGTTAGTGTGAATACAAGTTTCCCTAGGGTTCAGATGTTAAACCCTTCAAATAAAAATGTAGGGTTTTTGATAATTGCAATGCATATACAATTATCATGAGAAAAGAGTTATTGCACTAAGCTCATGAAACCGTACGTTAACAGTCCAGATCATGGGGCACTGCAGACCCTTGCATGATGGGACAGAGATAAGGATAACTTGCCAAAGTTAATCCTTTAGAGGTTTCAAGTATAGTACTTATTGGTACCCGGCTAGGGCAAACCAACGGGAGTTGTCAAACTCTAATAGATCTATCAACTATACTCGAGTTCACTTGGCTACCCCCACAAGTGATTATGGTTCATGAATTTTAGTTATGTAATGGTGGCAGAAAGTAACACTCGTGCAATACCCAAAGAAAAAGACTTGTATTCGATTTAAAGAAAAAGTAAGCATGTAACCCCCTCACAGGGTTTATAAAGCATTTAGAAAGAGTGAGGCTATGAACTCACGAAATTTAAAAAGTGTGAGGCTACGAACTCACCTGGGCTTAAGGATGATGTGATTGATGTGAAAAGTGACTCAGAAACTAGATTGCCTTACTTACGTGTCCTGAGAGTTTTGTAGGTGTGTTTGTGTGGTTAAGTTATTTAGTTGTTTTTTCTTAAGTAATTACTCCTAGGGTTTCTATGTTTATAACATAACACCGTTCGGGCCATCGTAATCCAGAAGTATAACTCCTCACATGAAGCTCCCTACTATTGTATTATGCTGCCAACATAATACCGTTCGGGCCATCATAATTCAGAAGTATATAACTCCTCACACGAATCTCCCTACTATTGAGTTAAGTATTTTAGATTAAGTTATAACATAACACCGTTTAGGCCATCATAATTCAGAGGTCATGTAGTATACGTTTGAGGAGCCAGGGCAATTTAACTTGTAAACCCAACAAACTCGTCAAAACGAATACCCAAATGAAACCCCTCACATGAAGCTCCCTACTATTATGTTATGCTTTTGTTTTTAGGGTAATACTTTACTTAATAACCTTTAGTTTCACATATTTATACTTTCTACCCTAAACTTATATACTTCATGTTATTTAGATTTCTAACTATCTAGACTTTACACAATTAGCTCCTATACTTATATATTTTATGAAAATGATAGAAATGACCCTTAGACTTATTAGTTTTCAAAATTACCATTTATACCCTTGTCTTACTAATATTTGCAAAACTAGTCCTTATAGGTTTATAACTATTATAACTTTTATCCTAAGGTTATATAACTTTGCAAAAAGGGACCTTATACCTAATACTTCTAAGAAATTTCAAAATAGTCCCTAGACTTAGTATTTTTAGAAAGTTACCATATATACCCCTATGCATGGAAACTTTTGCAAAACTAGTCCTAATTCTATGCAAACTATATTTTTATAAAACAAAAGAGTTTCCTAGCTTATGGTTTACTAATATTTGCTTATCTAAGTTGTCTAAACTAACTTATAGCTTAAGTTAAGGTATTATAGCATGTATTTAGCAACTTGACTCAAATTAGGGTTTCAAAATGAAAACTAGCAAATGAAAGTGATCAAGGATCAAGAAAGGGTTCCTAGGCATCATATAACTATACTAGTACTCTAATAAAGCAATTAGAATAAAAAATAAAGCTTACTTGGTCAAGGGTAGGGTTAACGTGAGAATTAGGGTTTTCTAGGCTAGAAATGGAACTCGACAAGGACCTAGGGCTTAGTTACTCAGCTTCTATGCCTTCAAAGGCTCATGTACTACTACTAACTATAGAAATTTTAAGGTGGAAAGGAGTGGTGGTGTGATTTGAAAGGGTGGAGGGTATGGAGCTATTTGTAGGGCTCGTTTGGAGTGGAAATGAAGAAAGGGGAGGCTAGGTGTCATGATGGGGGGGGGGGGGGGGGGAGGTGACTCTTACCAGCTAAACATGACTAATACAAGCTACCATGGTGACAAGGAGAAGCTATAGGGAAACTTAGGGGTGTTTGTGGTGTAGTTTTGGCCGCGGCACAAGGTGGTGACAAGGAGGTGATCCACCACCTTATTTGCTAGCTTGGGAGGTGCTAGGGAGGGTGCTTAGGGTGACCAAGGTGCTAGGCTACTTGGTTGAGGTGCTTATGTTTAGGTTTAGTTTAGACCTAGTTTTGTTTAGTATGAGATTAGGGTTTTGCCTAAGGCTTGGTGCCTAGATTAGGTTCCTATGGGTGCTTGGTGACTAAGATTAAGTCCTAAGAAGCTTATACTAAGTTATGGTAAAGGTTTGGGAAGGTTTAACCTAGCTTTGGGACTTATAAGACCTAGTTAGGGTTTTGTGCTTAAGGGACTTGTACCTAAGCTTCTAGAGGGTTCTACTAAGGTTTAGGGAGTCTACGATAGCCTAAAGTTCCTAATGTAACTCCTACATAAGCCTTGAGTACTTTCAAACTAGTTTAGATAAGCAATTAGTGTTTTGTAAACACATAGGGCTCAATTAGGGTTTGATTAGGGTTTGTTTTGGTATTGTCATAGATTTAGTGTATTGTGATGATAGTTTACTTATTGTGGTGTTGTAATGATCTTAGATTAGGAGTTCATGTGTTATGGTTGTAAGGTTATTTGGCTTAAGAGGATACGTGAGTAGGTCTAGTGAGTCATTACATGCATGCAAAGAAAAGAAAAGCAAAAATTTACCTGGGAGAATACCTACTATTGGTATTGATGTTGATGGAATTTTATAGGTGGTTACAGTCTTACCCCCTTAGAGAAAATCTCGTCCCGAGATTTAGGTTGCGTTTCTTTTTGACTTAATTGTCTTTTTATATATAATACTGAATGCAACTTGACAAACTTTTAGTTTCTTTTTAACTTATTCTAAAGTTACTTCCTAGATGCAAATGGGAGGGAAATTTGCCGCCTTTTCTATTCAGGATACAAGTACAAACTCCTTTTGTCTAATTTACCCTCTCTCTTTCATTATTTATCTTTCTCTTACAAGTCACTATCTACAAAAGTAGATCTACATTATCTTCTCTCCTCTACGCCATCTCTAGTTGTTTAAGAAGGTATTTCAAATTTATCTCCTATGTTCTCAAATAATAGTATATACAATAATTATGAAAAGTCTATACTAAATTCTATTATTCGAGTTTGCACCTTGTTTATCTTGAGCTTTGTGTAAATATTCATGAATATTTGTCATATATTTAGTTATGGAAGATAGCCCAGAGGATAACCATGATGACAACCTTAAACAGAAAAAAGTAGAGTAGGCTGGAAAAGCATAAGTGTAGTAAAAACATTTCTGGAAGCTTGCATTCATGCTATTGCTCTCGACGGTCGAGAAGGTGTTAGCCTTAAAGTACTTTCATGGAAGAAAGTTGCAAAAGCCCTCAAAGATAACCATAATTTTGAAGTTGACATGAAGCAAATGAGAAATCATTTTGATTTTATGAAAACCAAGTATGGGGCATGGTTATCTTTAAAAAACAGGACAGGAAATATTTATGATGAGTCCACCAACACGTTTAATCTAACAGAAGAAGAATGGGACCTTGAAATTTTGGTTAGTTAATTACTCTTTCATAGCTTAACTTGTTTTGTGGATGATTCTGGTTATTTTCTCTAATCATTTATATACTATCATGTTTGTTTTGTGTAGAAAAATAAAAATGTAAAACCACTCAAAAGCACGACCCTTCATTTTCCCGAACTTTGTGCACAACTTTTTGATGGTACTATGGCCACTGGTATTAAAAGCGGTGGAACGAGGTCACATGAGCCTACGCGAGTTGTCAAGCCCCATGTAATTGAAGACGGTGAAGATATTAGTGTCTCGGCTACCACGTCTCAAAAACCTCACTCAAAAGTTCCTTGTGCCGCTAAAAACAAAAGAAAGCGTACACAATAGATGGAAGGAGTTGAAACAGAAATTTTAGGGGTTCTAAAAGTAATAGCCGATAAGATCATCGAGCCCGAACAACCTCCAAAACCTACTCTTGAAGATTGCCAAAATAAGTTGAAGACGATTGGGTGGGCTGAAGATGATCCTTTGTACGAGGTCGCACTTGCTATTTTTTGTGAGCCAAACGATCGTTATAGGGAACGTTGGATGCAGTTAAAAGCGGAAAGGTGTGTTGGATGGGTTAAAATGATCAGACGTAGCAAAGGGTTCATGTAGCAATTCCATCATTTTGCTCCTATCTTTAATGATATTTTTGGGGAACATGTAGTAAAGGGGAACATGTGCATCTTTTTTGTGGTTTGATATGTAATGTTCACTCTGTTAATGATAATCTGATGGTATTTTATTCGTACTTGTATGCCATTTGATGTTTTGTAGTTTGATATGTAATGTTCACGGTGTTAATTTGTATGCATATTGCTGGTCTTGAATTTGGGTAAAATAGTCATTTACATTTGTTTAGTAGACTTGTCAAGCATGAAAAGAAACACCATTTACTAATATGATCCTTATTCCATGTAACTTACTGCTATCTAGACAGAAACTTTTTCCAAACAGGAAAAAAAAAAAGAAAGGAAACACCACCTTAGTTAAGTATAAGAGTAGAGGCAGAGAAGAAAGAACAAATGAGTGAAAGAAAGGAATTGTTTTGTACAAACGGATTGAGAAATGTTTGTACAATTGCCAAATACTTAGACTCATTTGTTTATATATCATTGCTTACAAGTAAAGGCGTCCCAATTCTTGTAGACAATGATTTATAAACTCATGGTCTAGTGATTTATAACTTTCTTTTCAAATGAAAAAGCATCCTGATTCATTTTAATAAGATGACTATAAATCATCCTCGGGTAGTATTGGCAGAAAAGTAGAGAGTGTTGACCGTACTAAGGAAGTATGGTACGGAAGTGTTTTGGGGAAAGAGTGGACAAGGGTTTTAACTTAGAATTGAAAGTGAGAGACTCCATGAGATTAACTCACTAGGTTTAGGAAAACATTATGGAATTTACAATGTTTAGTTTAGAAACCCGCAAGGTATGTGCTTACTGGTTGGACAGAGAGTTTACCGGTATTTTAGTCATGCTGGGAGTTCAAGTTTTCTAGTTCTACAGTCATTCTGTCAGCAACTAGTTACTTGGTTGCACCCCGAGTCATGACTGGAGTAAGGAATGTTGACGATCTCAATCTTGCAACTTTTGCACGACAAGATGATTTAATATCATAGTCGAACATAATGAGGATTAAAGTTCGATATATGTATTCTTACAAGTTCTAACTAATAGAAACTTGTGAAACGATGAGAATTTAGGAAATACAAGTTCTAACTCTTAGAACATTGTAGGAAGACGGAGGAAAAGAGTATATGGGTAGGGTAAGAGAGGGTGGAGAATGACAAAAGAACGGAATGGAGAGATAGAAAAGAATAGAAGAGAACAGAGGAATGATAGGGAAGAATAGAAAAGGACGGAGGAGTAGAAAGGAATGGAGGAGTGGAAGAGTAGGAAAAGACGGAAGAGTAGGATTTAAACGGTAGAATGAGAAAGGACGGAACAATAAGATTTAACGGTAGAGTGGGGAGAGACGGGAGAATAGGATTAAGTGGTAGAGTGAGAGAAGACGAAGGAATAGGATACCTAGAAGGATGGTATCCCGAGAAGGATAAGATTTACTAGATTCCTTTGAAGTTAGTTTCCCTCCTAAAGGTTTCGGTATAATTCATAATGAATTATCTAGTTTCCTATAGACTTATAATCTAGGGGTGAAGTTAGTTTCCCATTTGCCAACCAATTTACACCCGAGCAACTTCAACTATTAAACAATTTGAACAAACCCAAATTTCTCAACAACAATTTCAACAACCCCAACGATTATACCAACCATAATTTTCCCAACAAACCCAACAACAATCCTCACAACCCCAACAATATGAAGCCACAGGGCCGTCGTCACCTATCTAAACAATTAAGAAGGGTTAAACACATAACATAATAGATGTGGGCTAATACGATTTGGGTGTAATAATTTTTTTAAAGAGTGTAAACAAAATGAAAAGATAGGCTCATTAAGGTGTACTAATGTATCTTGCACTAAAGATGGGTACAACAAAAGAGTAGGGGAAAATTAAATGACCAATGAAGTTAAATAATTATAACGAACGCAGGTTAAAAACATGGGTTAATACTAATGTTTCTTATTACTTAGTAAATTTTAATCACACGAATGTGATCTCACTAGCGGTATCTGGATATATCACTAATGCAAGTTCTAGAATTTATGATATTACAAGCACACTCAATGAAACAACAACATTAAAAATGAATGCTATAATCGAAAAGGTTAATGCTCCTCACATTTTTTTGGTGATATTTGAATAATAGGATAA
The DNA here is from genome assembly GCA_030686995.1 of Artemisia argyi. Classification (NCBI taxonomy): domain Eukaryota; kingdom Viridiplantae; phylum Streptophyta; class Magnoliopsida; order Asterales; family Asteraceae; genus Artemisia; species Artemisia argyi. The sequence continues at coordinate 15,116,643 of CM060689.1, read as the reverse complement.
TTATGCTAGCTTATAAATCCAATCTATAAGACGCTTGAAACTAGTGTCACAAGTTAAACCATTTTTTTTAATGATGCTAAAATTACTTAAAGAGACTAAGTTTCAGAATATTGCAGATCTTTTTAAAGACAAGACAAATGCTAATGCTAGAATAACTTCTATGGTTTCTAATATCCTACCTACACTTAAGATAAACATTATCCCCAATATTCTAATAAGCACCCAAAAATAGGTAAAAGAAAAGTATAGAAGACGAAAAAAACTAGTACCCCTCTGGTTTGTTCAGTATGAACGAAGAATGACAATTAAGGGTTAAATCTTCATCCATGAATCGTAAAAAGATTTTCCTTATCCAATGAAACAAAGAATTAAAAATTAAAAAAATAATAATAAAAAATAAGAAATTGTAGACCCGAACATAAAATCAGACGGGAGATAACATATAACTTGCTATGATTCATAAAACAAAACATAAAATAAAGCAAATAAGGGATGGATAAAATACTTGTTAAATGACATGCAATATATTAGAAAATTTGGACTTAAAAATCTGAAAATTATGAAAATAGATTTTTGAAAATTAAACAAAATCTGGAAAATTACTGTTCACATGGTGACGCGTCACTCTTTAGTAGTTGACGATGTTAGACATGTCTAACAAATTTTCTTTGTATTGTTTATAGGAAAATTTTTGAAAAATTCTGCTCTTTTAACATCCAAATTTCATGTAGAAACTCATAAAAACATTCCACAATAATTGACATACAAAAATAAATAAAATAAACAAAAGTATGCATTGAAATCATCACAAATCATCACATAACCGAATAATGGTTCTCAACAACCAAATTTGCATTTCCTAACACTTATTTGATGTAAAATACCTTTAATTACCAATGAGAAGATGTCAAAAGCAAAATAAAGCATAATTACATAACAATCAATCATGTAACAATTCACGATTAATATCATGCAAACAAACTAAGAAACTAAAAAGCAATGCATAAAAGTAAAGGATAAGCATGGAGTAGCCTCTCATGAAGTGTTTTTCTTTATTAACGAGTCTTGTAGCTAGAATTAAAGTCAATCAATCACGTTATATCATCCTCAGTCACACACTCTCCTCCATTTTTTTGAACTTTTCATCATAAACACAAAAATTGTGTCCATCAAAATTTCTTCATAAAACACTCCATTCTTTCAACTTTTAAATTGTATCTCACTTTCTTTGCATTTTCTTATTCTTTCTTCTCACTCTAAAATCTTTTGACTCACATAATTAACCAGAAATAATGGTTCTTTAGTCTTTTTCATTTTTTTAATGTCTTTGGATGTTATAGTGATTTCATAAACCTAACTTTGTACGTTTCAGATTTTAGCAACATGGTTCCCTCGTGACATTTTATATTTGTACTAGTTGTGGCAAAAAGTTGCCTTCCTAGAATCAAAGGCATATAATCATCCATTTTTATGCCCATAATCACAAAATTTACATAGGAAAAAAATTGCTACCTCAACCAACACATCTTTAGCTACTCCTGCAGGATACACATAAGAATAGTTTGCTAAGGAAAGTAGAATATTTGTTTTATATAGATTTTCACTACTTAATTTGTTATAGAAAGTTAAAAGCATTATATATATTCATATCGGATCCAAGATTAGCTAATGCATTCATGTACCTTAATTCCTCTAGACTATTTGAAACTACAAAGTTACAACTACCGATTTGTTTCTTAACAACTCTCTTTCTTAGAATCAAATTATTTAAAGGACCTATGTGCAAAGACTAATATGTATCATAATTTCTTCTATGAAAGCTTTTCTCAATGAATTATTGTACTTATTATGTTATTTATGATATGATCAATTATTTTCTTGTTTTCATGTTTTAAATAGTATCTTATGGAATGAGATTTTGGCATTTTTATCATTTTATCTGCATAATTTTCCATCCAGTAGGGATGATAACATCATCTCCATCTGATCCTTCTTCAATGACCTTCTTGTCCTCCACAACATCATTGTCATCACTGACTCGATCTTCCATCTCTTAGCCCTCTTCTTCAACAACAGAAATGGTGTTTACGTGCTTGATAATGTGTGCATCTTTCTCTTCTCTCACTAGTACTTTCATCGGGGCCTTTCCTTTCATATATTCGTTTACCATCTTCATCATTCCCCATATTACTATTTAACTCCTCCATTTTATTGTAAATGCTTTTTCAAACTTTTCCATCCTTTTTGAATAACCTGACATATAGCTTTATATTTGACTTTTGAAGCTTGGTTCAAGTTCATGTAATTGTGGCTCTGGGTACGCACGATTTTCAAAGACGAATTTGTTGTTACTCCTTTTGGTGTTGCTCTAAATAAGATAATTGGTTTTGTTTTGAAGAAGTGAAATTAACACATGCTTGATTGGAGTTTGTTGTAAAACCTTAAGATGGTTTAGATGGTTTTGAGGTTTTTTGGGGTTCTCATCAAGTAATCCAACATGATTCCAGCTGTAGTTATTGGCCATTAGGTCGGTCAAACTGTCCATGTAGCTAAAGTCAAGGCAATTGTTTGAGTTTGCGTTCTCGTTCAGATGTGAGCCAACTGTTAGAAGCGCTAGAGATGTCATAGATTTCTTTGACCGTTTCACCGATGAGTTCACGTGAGTCACTCCAACTTTTGTTGTCATAAATAGCTAAGTCCTCTACAATGGCCCATGATTCCTCGGCAGTCTTGTCACGAAGCTTACCACCTTCCGCATGATCGATAGCTCGCTTAGTCAAATAATTGACATGGTTATAGAATATTTGGATTTAAAAACAAAGATCGATACCGTGATAAGAGACTTTTTAGAGTAAGTCCTTGAAACGAGTTCACGCATCGTAGAGAGATTAATCATAATCGGAACATCAAGATGTCAGTTTGAACTTTTGTAGTTCTTCCCAGTGGGAAAAACTAAGTGAGGAAACAGGTTGTGAGATCAACCCAAGATGAGATGGATCTTGCAGGTAAATGCTCAAGCCAATTGCTAGCGTGAATTGATATAAATGAAAGCACCGTTAAAGTCAATGGAATCAACAATTTTAAGATAGTTCTAAGGTGTTGGTTTGGGTCTTTGGACCTAAGTCCGTGGCATGTACATACGTTTTGCACCAACTTATGGTGTCGGATCACAAGTGGCTTACTTTAGCCACTTCATGTAGCTAAATGGTGTTACGATAGCCCTTATGGCTGGGACAAGAATACTCACCTAAAGTGTGGGCCCTAGGTTATATGGCTGGTAGAACAGGCGGTGGATTCACATCCCCATGATGGTGAATGGAATAATTAATGAGAAAATGAACAAAGGCGGAAAGAAAAGAAAGACGAATCGAAACTAAGAAAATAGAAAAACGAAGACACTCACTTGATAGAAATCTTGTGAGTACCAAAAGAAACAGAATACGAAACATAGATTATTCCCCAACAACGGTGCCAAAAACTTGATGCATAGGTTGCAAACACCAAAGTTTTACAACCCCCTAGGAAATGTACCTAATTGTTGTAGTGTGGTAATGGTAAGACTGTGAGATTGTTCATTCTCTAAAGGAATAGTGAGGTGGGCTCGTAAAGTATGACGAGTTGATCTAAGACACGGAGAGGATTCTTTTTGGTATTTTTATTGATTCAATAAAGAAAGTAAATAATCGGGGTTTTGAATATTTTGATTTTACGACTAATATTAACCTAAAGAGACAAATAAAATAAATGAAAAGGAAAAGTAAATTGGTGAAACCTTCTATGATATGAAAGCGTATTTACTTAGGTGCACTACTCTCTAATATTACTTAGTTGTCTCTATATATAAAATTTGTCACACCTTAATTAGTGATTATCGAAGATATGTCTATATTAGTGTAATGCCTTGATCCTGCTCTTACATACTATAATAACTAGCTTAGTGCCTTGGTCCAACTCCTATAACTAATTATTATACAGGCAACTATCCAACTTGTTAATGTCTTGCAATCCAACTATGTTGGCACATAAACTACAAAGAACCCTAGGTGACTCAGCTAGAGAAATAACCTAAGCAACTTCTAAGGCTTACGTGGTTCTTAGTCCGAATATAAACAGTTATTGCACGTTATCACTATTGAAAATTTAATCAATTCGGAAACAATAAATAATCACAAGAACAACTCAATAACAATAGATTTCATGCAATACTAACTAAACACAAAGAGGTTTAGCCTAGCACAGCATACAAAGAACAAGTAGTAGACATAATCAAGCAACAAATGATAAATATAATTGAATGATTAGTGAATAAACTTATCTTGATAATACAGTTGAGCACATATGATAGAAGCACTGAAAACATCCTTAAACTGGTCAGGGTTTGTTCCTCAAAAGTTCCACATGAATTATGAAAACAAAGCAAATATATATAGAAAACATGGTGTGACGGCGTCATCAGCTTATGGTTGTGGTGTCGTCACCTCGCCGTCATCGATTTAGGGTTTTTTTTCCACCGACTTCATGTGACGGCCTTAGTCTTTGAAGTGTAACAACATCACCCTAGGGTTGAGACGGTGTCACCATGCCTATCTCCGCACACAGGATGGTCACGAAAATGTCAAAAAGCCACTTTCTGGACACTTCTAGCAACAGCGTCAGGCTTGCCGATCACACTTCGAAACTTCTGTTTTTTCTTTCAAACTTCGTCAAAATGGGGCCAAAATTTGTAAGGCCTAAAAACCCAATATGAATGATTTTAAGCAATAATAAGGGTAACATGACATAAAGTGCACGAAATAATGTGGTAAATGACCCTAAAATCGGTACAAATTTGCACCTCATCGTTACTAGTGGATTGCAATTTCACACGAAGTGAACAAGTAGTTTTCGAAAAGTAAAAAAATAAAAATAAAAATAAAATAAATAAAATAAAATAAAAAATAATAAAAATCGAACTTCTTACTAGCCATGATAAATTGTCAAAATATCAAAGGGCAAATTATTAAAAAAAGTATTATACTTGCCACTGTTTCATCTTCTGGGTGACGAACTATTTTTTTTCATTTTGAGGGAATTTTCTTTCAAATTCATCATCTTTAGGGTATTTTGCGAAATTTTTGGACATTTTTGCCCCTCGTAGCTAATACAAAATTTTTTTTCCCGAAGGGCAAAAATGTCACATATTACCCTAAAGATGATGAATTAGAAAGAATATTACCCTCAAAATGAGAAAAAAAATAGTTCGCTACCCAGAAGATGAAACAGTGGCAAGTATAATACATTTTTTAATAATTCGCCTAATATCAAAAGCCACAACAGTTGGGAAAATAAATTCTTATAAACATTTTACTATTATTCGTGAATAAAATATTCCTTATTTGTATGAAACATGACGCTTTTGTAAACACAATACTACAAAGAGAACTTAGAACACATCAATGCTTCTTTTTTTCTTTTTATGTGTATCAATATTATGACCACTAATTATAAATTCTTATCATAGAAGAATAAAAAAAAGTTGATTTTTCCTTTTATATCCGATTATCGGATATAAAAGTTGGGCCTATTTTTAATCATAAAGAGTTGGGTTATGCAAGGTTGGCCTAGCTATGATCAATTGCTTTTCTCCAACACCCTCAATATAGTAATAAAAGTTATCACATCAAAAATCCAGAAAGCTTCAAAATGAGAACCAATGTTATATATCACACAAACTATTGAAAATGAACTAACAAATGACCAAAAAAAAGTAGCCATTTAAATGTAATTGTTCATTTATTTCTGTTAATATAAGTTTCACAATAATGGTGAAAAGCGTATTGCATTGATCATTAAGCATAAACATCGTCATCAAAAAAGAATTGAACAAATCGTTATCAAGCTTTATCAGATAAAAAAATCTCAAAAGATGTAAATAAAAGTATTGAGAAAAGAGACATGCTCTTTTGAAAAACTAGAATACTATATATGAATGCTTTATCTTTTGTGTGTGTAGTATTATATTGTGATGAAAAACACATCAATCATTCATCTATCTCATCTATAGCTAAATGTATATCATATATCTGTGTATGTTGTATAAAGATATTCCGTGTTATTTACAACACATAATATGAAGTCCTACAAGCCCTAGATTTTCAAAGCAAATGAAATCATGACAAGAAGCTGGTTGCTAAGTGTCTTACCAAACATCTATGCACATATCACAAGAATGGTTCCATGAGACAGACAGAAGTTAGATACATTACTGCAAAACAATTGATATAATTTGGTCCTGAAGGTGTGCCAAATTAAGGTAAATAGCGCATTTGAGTAGGTGCAAGTGTAACCGAGACCTTTCCATTAGTTGGCTTGTATTCACAGCATTCTTCCCCTCGTTCAAAAGTTATATATGGTTGATTGAACTTGACGTAATTTTCTTGTTTTCAATGTTACGTATACAATCAACCAACTGCTGTATATGTTCGATCAGAATCTACACAAAGGGGCATAACAAAGAGATCCCGAAATTGTTTAAACTGTCCCGCTCATCTTCAACAAGTGGAAGGTGGTGTCCATATCTAGAAAAGATAGTGCACTTAAATCTGTTTATATATAAATAATTCAACTTGAGGAGGGTGAGCAAATAAAGCAACAAAAAAGCCAAAATATAAAAAACCATCACTCTCCCACTCCTACCTATCACATCATACACAAGCAAAGAGGCAAAAAGGAAAAGGGAAACATTTCAAGGCTGCTACTCTTGAGCCATAAAAACTCTAGCATTCCCAAATGTCTACCACAAGTGTTTTACCCCAAACTAGTTAAATGTATGCTAAGACTATTTACTGATCAAATATAACCTGAGTCAACAGATACATAAATAAATGAGTCGGAGTTGGCATGTCAATCTTATGTTAGATTAGGTGTTAAGCACAGTAGGAGCGTTTGTTTTGCCTTTTTAGGCTGTCGGACTCACTCATATCCATTGTACTTATTTGTTTTTTAGCGTAATAAAATTTATCCGGGGTATTGTATCCCTTTACAAGGGGCATTGAATCCTTAATAAAATTTACCAGGGGTATTGAATCCTTTTACCCTAAAAACTTGCAACCTCTCACGAAAAACATATTCTCGTAAATTTGTGGCTAGTAGTATCGCAGAAGATAAAACTTAACTGATGCTCTCAGACACGTCTAATTGGCCTCTAATTGACCTATACCAATCCGCACAAATTGCTGAAAAAGATAAAGTCTTTACACTTTCTTTTTGCTCCTTTTATATTAAAAAGAAAGAGGGAGTTTGACTTCCACAAGTAACAAGTAGTCCTATTATTGAATTCATTTGGGCACATTTTGTAAAATATTAATCATGACCGCACTAGATGAATAAGAATAAATTGCTTTTTTCCTAAAGGAATATGTCTTGCTTTCTTAAAATTAAATATTAGGCCACTTTGTGGCACTGTCTGTCTGTCTGTCTCTTTTGTTGTTAATTTTATTGAAAGCTGCAACTGTAGTGTCTAGTATGGAGTATTTACCTTTCTTTTTTCAATTCATGGTTTCCTTCCATGTAGAATGTTGATGTTTGTTGTTAATTTGATCTTTTTGCAAGGCAAGAATTGCAAACTGGTGCACTTCATATGTAGCACAACGATGAATGAAACGCGGTTTCATCATCTGGTAATTTCATCTTTCAGATTATTTACTAGAGCTCTTGCTGTTGCATTAAGGTCACTTCTGCAACTCTCACTATCTGTTTAAACATAGATAGCTAACGAAATTGAGTACCTTCCTATTTTCCTTATTATATTTCCAATAATCCCAAATATATGCAATCCCATAATTTTTTTTATTTTTTTTTTTGAAGGGCTATGCAATCCCATAAATACTCTTATACTTAAATGGATGAAGAGAATCGTCATTGGGGGGGGGGGGACTCGAAAGAGAAAACCTAAAACAGTACCTGGTACGATGTCAAAATAAGAGACGGCCAACCACACGAAGTGGCATATGAATATATGATAAGGTTTTTAAGACTGAATTGTTTTAGCCTTTGCATGAGAATCATAAAGGATAGTAAGATTAGATGGATCTCCCAATCAAAATGTTTAATCTCTAGTAACTATTGTATTAATCCATATTAAAAACAAATTGTATGAATAATGGACAAAGAAATTTTGATTGTAACTGATGAGAGTACTGGATGGAACTCCATCATTCCAAGGAAAATTAATCCACGCGTAGCTGCTAAAGTTGGATCGTCTGCCTACATGCTACTCTTTGGATCTTCGTGGAATTGATCTAAACTCGACTCGATGTCTGGTATGTAATGACAACATCGAATCCTCCCATCATTGTTCGTTGATTGCAATATTGCAAATGATCTTTGGGTTATGATTAAAATTGGTGGGGTTTTGATGACTATCCCAAAACTTTTCCGAATTAAATAATCTCTTTGGCCGACTCATCCAACCTCAAGGAGCTACTGAAAGCTTGTTTCGATGGGTTGTGCAATTCCAATTTTTGGATTATTTGGCATTTTAGAAACAAAGTTTCTTTTGATTTAAAGCCGCCTCGTAAATACATGTTGTGTGAGGATATCAGAATATGCTTTCTTCTCTTGGATTGTTAATAGGAATAACAAAATACGTCTTGTGTGGATTGACTGAATCCGTGATCCAAACTACGCTTGTAATCCGTTGTTGTAACATCGTAAAGTGCCTCTAGTTTCTTGCTAGAGCTCTATATATAGTTTTTAACAGTAAAAGTTCTGCCGTTAAAAATTATATGAATAATATGATAAAGTTACAAACGATTCGATATATTCTAAACACCATAACAATAAGAAAGTTGACACAGCTCATAAGAACTTGGATTACTAAATTAGGTTATTTTGGATTTAGATTTTAGGGCTCTGATCAATAGAGTATCAATCCACTTTGGATTGAATGGATCTATGTGATGGGTTTTCTATTCCCTAACTAGATTAATACGCAGGGGAAATAATAATAATCTAGGGCAAGAAGGGAACTAAACCATAAAAGATCTAAACCTAATTAACTAAAAGCAACTTAAAATAAATAAATAATTAAATAAGTAATAAGAAAATTACTAACCTTTGAGAAAATCGAATTTCTCACGCGGACCACCTTAGTCGAACTTGGAGGCAAGTACCCAAACGAGAGTACCTCTAATAGCTCACACCCACGAACCAAAGAGAAACAATTCTTTCGAACTCCTAAGGTCCCGATATATGAAAGACTCTTATAAGGAGTAGGAATTAGAATGAGGAGATGAGTAGTAATAACTTTGGCATGCTCCCTCTATATATAAGGCATTAGAGGGAGTTGGTTTACCCCTTTCGGGCGATGTGGGATAACCACAAAAAATACCCATGCCTTGTTACCTATTCTTCGAATAGATTTTCTCTTTTACGGTTCATCGAGGGCGACCAAAAAAGGACTCTACTTTTGACGATAGTCTCACCAATTAGTTATGAACTTGGACATAATTCCAACAGTCTCCCACTTGGACAATTCATCAACTATAATTGGTCTAAGCCTATTCCGATCAACTAAGCAGAGAGTGCCATCCAATGCAACTGCCGAACTCTGAATCATATCTTAGAGGCAGCCCTTAGATAAGCGATCACCTATTTCTTTGTTCTACTGATATCGTATGAACCTGAGACATGGATTTTAATCAATCTCCAGGTTCAATATTATGTTTCTCGATTTCCGATTATTTGACTATATGAGACTACTGAATTGAACATATCAATTTAGTCCCGGCTAGGCCTAGTACATTTAAGTCAACATTTAATCATCGATGGGCCCATTATTATCGCTTTCCCTTTTAGGCTAAAGGAACAAATAAACTTTGAATACATAGAACTAGTCAACTTATCATGTCATACCTAGCATGCCCTTTATAACTGGCATTTACGCACAGCGTTTGAATAAACTAAAGTATAACATACTTGAAAACTAGATACTCGATGTATCTCCATTTTAAGAATAGAGGATGTTATCATCTTAGAATTACTCGTGATCTCAATCCATGAAGTAATCTCTCTAAGTACGGGTTTGTCCTATACTTAATTCCCATTAAGTACTCATGAGTGTTGCAGCATTCTCTATGCTATGTCTAATCTTTATAGACAATCTACTAACACTCCATGACAGTCTTAAATCAAAACTTACTTCCAGTAGTTTGAACGACTGAGGAGGTTTGAGTAAGCTAAGTACTCAGGAAGTGGATTCTAAACATGCAAAAATGAAACACAATGATAAACAATAGTAAATGGTAGCACACTTGCAAATAAACAAATCTCCATTATTTAATCACCAAATCTATTACAATTTCAATCATTGTTTATAATGTTTCAAACTCAAACTAACAACTAAAACTTTATTTTATCTTTCAATCCTATGCACCATGCATGTTCATCGTGTTTGGACTTAACCAATGCCTTTGTGAATGGATCAGCTAGATTATCCTCTGATCGTATGTCTTTCACAATCACGTGTCCTTCTTCTACCTTTCTTCGAACAAAATGGTATTTCCTTTTAATGTGTTTTGACTTTCCGTGATCCTTGGGTTCTTTAGTCAAGGCGACTGCACTCTCATTATCACAGAATATTTCAATAGGGTCTTGTACGGTTGGAACAACTCCAAGATCTCAAATGAAATTCTTCATCCAAATAGCTTCCTTTGAAGCCTCACAAGCTGCAATATACTCAGACTCGCATGTGGAGTCTGCCACTGTATCTTGCTTTGAACTTTTCCACGTCACTGCTCCCCCATTTAGCAAAAATACCCAACCAGACTGTGAACGACTATCATCTTTATCTGTTTGGAAACTTGCATCACTATAACCAGTCACTCTGATTTCTTCTTCTCCACCATAAACTAAGAACCTGTCTTTAGTATTTCTTAAATACTTAAGAATGTTCTTTACAGCTGTCCAATGACCTTCACCAGGATTCTGCTGATGTCGACTCACCATGCTCAAAGCAAAGGAGACATCAGGCCTTGTACACGTCATGGCATACATGATCGATCCTATAGCCGAGGCATATGGGACTCGACTCATTCTGTCCAGTTCTTCATTAGTTTTCGGACATAGATCCTTACTAATCTTTATGCCATGATGTAAGGGTAGATTCCCTTTCTTAGAATTCTCCATTTTGAATCTTTTAAAAATTTTATCTAAGTACGTGTCCTGGCTAAGTCCTATAAGACGCTTTGACCTATCTCTGTAAATCTTTATACCGAGAATATATGCTGCATCTCCCAAATCTTTCATAGAGAAACATTTCCCCAACCATTCTTTTACACTTTGTAATGTTGGGATATCGTTTCCTATGAGCAGTATATCATCCACATATAATACCAGGAAGACTACTATACTCCCACTGACTTTGATATATATACAGGACTCATCTTCGCTTCTAGAAAATCCAAACTAGAGATTCCAGCTACGAGATGCCTGTTTAATTCCATAAATGGCCTTTTGAAGCTTGCACACTCTTTTAGGATACTTTGCATTTTCAGAACCTTCTGGTTGTGCCATAAACACATTCTCTGTTAGTTTTCCGTTAAGGAAAGCGGTCTTGACATCCATCTGCCATATTTCATAATCATGAAATGCAGCTATGGCAAGCATTATCCTAATTGACTTTATTTTAGCTACTGGTGAGAAGGTTTCCTTATAATCAATCCCGTGGGTTTGAGTATAACCCTTCGCTACCAACCTAGCTTTATAAGTGTATACATTCCCATCCATGTCTGTCTTCTTCTTGAAGATCCACTTACATCCCACAATCTTAAGACCGTGTGTAGTGTCAATCAAATTCCAAACTTGGTTGTCATACATAGACTGAATCTCACTTTTCATAGCTTCCTTCCATTTAGCAGCCTCAGGGCTTGCTATCGCTTCCTTGTAGTTGGCAGGCTCATTCAAATCAATTAGTGTACTATCACTAATCTTATCCTCTTCAATATGGAAACCATAATAGAATTGAGGATCCTGAGAAGGCTTGCATACTCTACTACTTGTTCTGCGAATGGGTAAGGATATATCATCAGGTTCAACAGGTGTCACCACCTCTTGTTGAGTGTCAGTGTTTACTATAGGTTCTTCATCGGCAGAATCTTGAATTTCTTCAAGGTCTATTTTACTCCCACTGTCCTCTTTGGATATCATTTCTCTCTCGAGGAACGTTCCTCTTCGAGCTACAAACACCACATTATCCTTGGGTCTGTAAAACAAATATCCAAATGACTCTTTAGGATAACCGACGAAAAGACACTTTTCGGATCTGGCTTCTAGTTTGTCCTGAGCTTCTCATCTAACGAAAACCTCACAACCCCAGATTTTGATGTGCCCAAGGGAAGGACGTTTTCCCTTCCACATCTCAAAAGGTGTCTTCGAAACCTTCTTAGTGGGTACAAGATTTAAAATATGGGCGGCTGTTTCTAATGCGTAACCCCAGAAGCTTATTGGAAGTGTTGCTTGACACATCATAGATCAAACCATGTCTAACAAGGTTCTATTTCTACTCTCCGTAACTTCATTTAGTTGTGGTGTTCTAAGAGGAGTTAACTGTGAAACTATACCACAATTTTTAAGATGATCGAAAAATTCGATACTAAGGTATTCTCCTCCCCTATCGGATCGGAGTACCTTTATCTTTCTGCCCAGTTGGTTCTCTACTTCATTTTGAAACCTTTTGAATACTTCAAAAGTATCCGACTTATGTTTAATCAGATAAACATATCCATATCTACTGAAATCATCAGTAAATGTAACGTAGTAGCTGTTTCCATCTTTTGTGGTTGATCGGAATGGTCCACACACATCCGTGTGTACTAAGTCCAATAATCCTTCACCTCTTTCACATGTTCCTGTGAATGGTGATTTAGTCATCTTTCCCAATAAGCAAGACTCGCATACATCATCCGATTTGAAGTCGAATGATTCCAACACTCCATCTTTTTGGAGTTGGGCGATGCGTTTCTTGTTTATGTGCCCAAGACGAGAATGCCATAATTTTGATTTATCAAGCTCATTAGACGAACCAACATTTAAAATCACATTGCCATTATCACTAATACATTCAACAGTTTCATATATGCCTTTGCAAGGAGAAGCTTTTAATATAAAACAACCATTTGAATAAACCAAAATATCTCCATTCTCATTGTCAAATAAAAATTGATAACCATCCTTAAACAAAAAATGAAATGAAATAATGTTTCTTGTCATTTCTGACGAATAACAACAATTATTTAAATTTATCCTAACTCCAGACTTTAGCATGAGCTCATACTTTCCAATCTTCGTCACAGGTGTGATTTTCCTGTTCCCCATGACTAAGTTGAGCTCTCCATGCTTCAACTTCTTACTTTCCTTTAGACCCTGCAATACAGTGCAAATGTGAGTACCACACCCTGTATCCAAGACCCACAAATCAGAAGTTGTAGTATTGTGGAGTTCGATCATAAATATACCTGAGTGACTACCTTTTTCGACCTTTCCGTCTTCGAGGTCCTTCAGATATTTTAGGCAGCTACGCTTCCAATGTCCCTTTGTGTTGCAGTAGAAGCACACTGCTTCCTTTGGATCACTTGTCGGTGCAATATCAGTTTCAGACTTTCTCTTAGACCCATGATTGGACTTTCCTTTTGTGGCCTTTCCTTTCCAGTTGGAATGAGAAGTCTTTCTTTTCTTTGCATTATGACCAACTGATGAGGCGAAAAATGAACCACTTTTAGGGGGTCATTTAAGCCCGGAATTGAATTTATTTGATCAAATATTACCCTAAATCATTCCTTTTGTGATTTTAGGTACTTTGAGAGTGAAATCTGGAAAAGAAAGCAATTCGGACGTTTTTGGAGCATAAAAGTGAAGAAAACGCCAAAGACTTAATTTTCCATGCTGAGAACAGTGTTTGACGGCGTCAAGAGGAAGTATTTGACGGCGTCAAGAGTAAAGTCCATGACGACCCAGTACAAACCTGAAGGCGTCACATGAAGAGCGTCAAGAGTTAAAGTCATGACGGCCTGCATAAGGAGTACACATGACGGCGTCAGACCCAGATCTAGGCAGTCCGAGGAACTATTTGGCGGCGAGATGACGGCGTCACACATTTGTTCTTGACGTCGTCACCTTCCAAAATCTATATATAGTTTTCTAATTTTCATTCATTAAAAGAGGAAGAAGTTTGGAGAAACCCTAAGGCCGAACCTTGTACGAATTTTACAGCTTTTCCAAGGGTTTTCAGCCCTTGAACCCTTACATGTGTAATTGAGATAAGTCTTCTCTTAATTCAATCAATATGTCTATGTGTTGGTTGTCTATATCTTGTACTTGTCTTGATTCCACCATGTTAGGCTAGATCTATCTTGTGTTTGCTTAGATCTAATGAAACCTAGATGTTAATTATGTGTTGATTACTTGTTTATGGTTGTATTGGATGAATGATTTCAATGTTAGGCTTAAGAAAACTGGCAGATCTCCAATTGGTAACATGCTTGAACGTCTTAGGAAACATGAACCGATGTGTACTAGGTTTTATTGGTTGTATTTAATGCATGAGTAAATTCTAATGATCCCATGTTAGGAGCTTCTTAGCCGGCTCGACATAGGAGTGAAGTAGGCACTCATAGGATTGGGGAGTTAAGTACGCCACCCCATGAATGGTATTAAGGAATACAATCCGTCATCCACGCAACTATAACAAGTAATTAACGTGTAAAAGATATCTAGGGAGTAGTGAAATCTAAGTAAACACATTTCTCCCACTTATTGCTCGCAACTTTAGTATAATTTAGTTTATTTTCATTTTAGTATTTTATTTTGATTGCATCTTAGTATTGGGTTAGTTGACTAGCAACTAATTCAGCCCAAATCCTTCAACCCGAGATTTTTAATTTGCTTTCTAAAAAATATAAAAATACAAAAAGAATCATCCCTCATCTCTAGACTTAATCTTTAGGTTTTCTAATCCTAGCGACACTATTCCTAGTTGAACGATCAATCCTCTGGTACTTGTCACTATACTATACTACATCGATCAGGTACACTGCCTGGTGGGGGTTGTAAGCTTCTCAAGATCCCTTGAGAGGTAAAGCCTGGTGCAAACCCCACGTACCAAGTTTTTGGCGTCGTTGCCGGGGAAATAGTTATTGTCTAGGTTAGAATCTCTTTTTATTAGGTCTACTTGCTAGATTCCTTTCTAGTAAGATTTTATTTTTATTTTTAGGTTATCTTTAGTCTATCTTAATTCTTCGTGTTTTTGTTCGTAACTCTTCACCACCCGACATCATGGACGATGGGAACATCTTTGAACCCGTCATCCCACCTCAACAAAACCCACCACTAGAACCTCTTAGGCCCCGAACCTTAGGAGAGTATTCCTGACCTAGCCACCAAGGCTACCGAAACACCATTGAGCTCACCGGAGCCAATGTGACCTCCTTGCGATCCGACACCATCCGGTTGGTGCAAAGCGGATGTGCATTCCATGGACTTCGTTCCGAAGATCCAAATCAACATCTCAAGGACTTCCTTAAAATCGTAGATTCCATAGACCTAGATGTTGCAACTAGAGAGACAACCCGATTACGCCTATTCCAATTCTCTCTACGTGATCAAGCTAGTCAATGGCTTGAGCGTTTACCCGCGGGATCAATCACCACATGGGATGATCTCACCACTCGTTTCCTTGCTCAATTTTTCCCACCGGGGAGAAGTACTAAGCTTAGAAATGACATCTTGATGTTCCAACAACGTCAAAATGAATCTCTTTATGAAGCATGGACTCGTTTCAAGGACTTGCTTCAAAAAGTCCCTCATCATGGCATAGATCTTTGGCTCCAAGTCCAAATCTTTTATGACCATATCGATCTCTCCACGAGGCGAGCCATTGACCAATCGGGCGGTGGTAAGCTAAGTGATCTAAGTGCGGAACAATCATGGGAACTCATAGAAGATCTTTCTCTCTATGACAACGAAAGTTGGAATGATCCCCGTGATTTGAACAAAACTGTCAAGGCAATATCTTTGCCTTCGAATAACTCTAGCACTCCCGACTATAGGATCATGGAACTTGAGGACCAAGTCAATTTTCTCATGAAATCTTACAAAGCTCCTAAGCCTTCAAGCCAAGTGAACAAGATCACTTCTTCATGCAAATTATGTAGTGGTCCCCATGACACTCGTGATTATGTGGAACTCCCCGGAACAGCTTTTGAGGACTACGCATCCTCGCGTACCGACGAAGCGGGAGATAAGTGGTACACTTTCAAACCCGAGCAAACCTTTACGGTGATTCATACAATCCCTCTTGGAAAAATCACCCAAACCTTAGGTGGAAACAAAATCAAGCCAATTCCTCCAATCCGCCTAATCGTTATCAACCAAACGGTCCACCCTCCAACCGTACTTTCAACAACAATCCTTCTAACAACTATGGTAGTACCAACAATCTTGAAGGATTGATGTCTAAGTTCATGGCATCTCAAGAAGCTCGCATAGCTAGGTTTGAAACCGAATTCAACCAACAACAAACGGAGATGACCAACAAGATAGACAACTTGTTGAAAGCCCTCAACAACCAAGCGTTAACCACACCTAGGAAGGACACTAGGGTACCAACAATGGAATCCAAATTAAGGACCCCTCATCATCCAAACATGTCCACTTTGTCAATGTTGTCACCATTAAGCCAATAGATAAGGAGATAGAAGAAAGTGACAAGGATGAAGTTGGAGTAGAAACCGAGACTAGGAATGAAAGTAGGGAGATTGAGGTTAATAAAGGAGAAGAGTTGGAGGAAGTAGAAACTATAGAAAGGCACTTTGATAAGTTCCCACCAAGGAAGAACGGGTATACCATAAGGATTTATTCGATAGTCCCGAGAGACCATATATCATTGGCACACCCCTTATCAAAATGGGAGACCCCTCTAACATCAACATACCATGCAACATCGGGCATATGCATATATGGAAAGCTTACATCGATCCTAGATCTCCTGTAAATATCATGACTAGGACTTATTACAATTGGGTGATGAAGAAACAACTTGACTATAGAATGATGCCCAATAAGAATTTGATAAGTAATTTTGTAGGAAGAGTGAAGGGATTGCATGTGATTATAGGTAATTTCACTTATGAGATCGATTTTATGATAGTAGAAGACACTCGTCCGGTGATAGATGATTGCCTAAGCCAAATAATATTCGGAAAACCATTTGTTGAGGCCACTAGGATGAGTTATGATCCGACTTTAGGGATAGTTAGATTCAAGGAAGAGAATGATGAGATTGCCTACCAAATGCCCTACAAGATTGAGCAATACCGCCTCCTCTCTAATTTAGAAAAGGAACGCAAACAAGCAGCTTACTATAGGAATGATGAGGATAGACGTAGAGGAGTAGAGTATGTGAAGAATAGGATGCTTGGTTTCTACAAAGAATGCTTGCAACTAGGTCCGGAATACAAAACTGGTTTAGAAGACGACCTAGAGAATGAAACCAATGATGAGGTCACGTAGTAACCCATGACCTTGAGTCTAGCTACAAGACTCGTAAATAAAGAAAAGCGCTTCTTGGGAGGTGATGAGGCGAAAAATGAACCACTTTTAGGGGGTCATTTAAGCCCGGAATTGAATTTATTTGATCAAATATTGCCCTAAATCGTTCCTTTTGTGATTTTAGGTTCTTTGGGAGAGAAATCTGGAAAAGGAAGCAATTCGGACGTTTTTGGAGCATAAAAGTGAAGAAAACGCCAAAGTCTTAATTTTCCTTGCTGGGACCAGTGGGTGACGGCGTCAAGAAGGAATTTCTGACGGCGTCAAGAGTAATTTCCATGACGACCCAGTACAGATTTGACGGCGTCACGAAGTAGGGCGTCAAGAGTAAAATTCATGACGGTCTGGAAATGCATAACACATGACGGCGTCAAAAGTAGATCAAGGCAGTCCAAGAAGTATTTTGGTGGTGAGGTGACGGCGTCACAAGATTTGTCTTGACGCCGTCAGACCCTATTTCCTATATATAGTTTTCTAATTTTCACATTAAAAAAAGAGAAGTTTTGGAGAAACCCTAAGTACGAACTCGGTGCGAATTTTACAGGTTTTTCAAGGGTTCTAAGCCCTTGATACCTTTCATGTGTAATTGAGATAAGTATTCTTTTAATCCAATCAATATGTCTATGTGTTGGTTGTCTATATCTTGTTCTTGTCTTAATTCCATCATGCTAGGCTAGATCTATCTTGTGTTTGCTTGGATCTAATGAAACCTAGATGTTAATTATGTGTTGATTACTTGTTTATAATTGTATTGGATGAATGAATTCGATGTTAGGCTTAAGAAAACTGGCAGATCTCCAAATGGTAACATGCTTGAACGTCTTAGGAAACATGAACTGATGTGCACTAGGTTTTTATTGGTTGTATTTAATGCATGAGCCACTGTTTATAATCCTTATGGTTGTGCTGGGCATGGCATAGGAGGAGATAAGAGCTCATAGGATTGGGGAGTTAAGTGCGCCACCCCATGAATGGTTTTAAGGAATACAATTTGTCATCCACGCAACTATAACAAGTAATTAACGTGTAAAAGATATCTAGGGAGTAGTGAAATCTAAGTAAACACATTTTCTCCACTTATTGCTCACAACCTTAGTATAATTTAGTTTATTTTCATTTTTAGTATTTTATTTTGATTGCATCTTTAGTATTGGGTTAGTTGACTAGCAACTAATTCCGCCCAAATCCTTCAAACCCGAGATTTTTACTTGCTTTCTAAAAAATATAAAAATACAAAAATAATCATCCCTCACCTTTAGAACTAGTATTTAGGTTTTCTAATCCTAGCGACACTATTCCTAGCTGAACGATCAATCCCCCGGTACTTGTCACTATACTATACTACAACGATCAGGTACACTGCCTAGTGGGGGTTGTAAGCTTCTCAAGATCCCTTGAGAGGTAAAGCCTGGTGCGATTCCCACGTATCAAGTTTTTGGCGCCGCAGCCGGGGAATATTTATTGTCTAGGTTAGAATCTCTTTTTATTAGGTCTACTTGCTAGATTCCTTTCTAGTAAGATTTTATTTTTATTTTTAGGTTTTCTTTAGTCTATCTTATTTCTTTGTGTTTTTGTTCGTAAAAAGTGTGTCATTATGGATACTAAAAGCCGACGTTTGAAATTGAAAAAAGATTTTTACTACGCAACCGAATGGAAAGAGAAATTAAGGGGTTTAATGAGCTTAATGAGTTAATTAAAAAAGAAAGGGAGCTGAAAATAGACCATTGTGAAAATAACACCGTCTTTTACAACAACAAAACAATGGAGTCTAGGGATGATTTAGAAGTATTTCAAAACTCTTCACCAATTCTTGAAGCATTAAGTCACCATAAGTTTCTTTTGAAATATCCTTGTCCCGCTAAACATCGAAAGAACCCACGGATTAAAAGGGGGGGCTATTTTAATGTGAAGGTTCCATGCATGATTGGTCATATGTTTAGGGAGCATACCTATGTTGACTTGCAAGCCCCAATGAATGTTATGTCTAGGCCCTATTATAATTGGATCATGAGCAATGAGCTGAAACCTAGACAAGACCCCTATAACCCCAATCGACTATTCAATTTCATAGGTATTGCTAGAGGTTTACACGTTTTTATTGGGGATTTCGTTTATCAATGTGATTTCATGATCTTAGAAGATGTGAAGGGAATTATAGATCAGCATTTAGGAGAAATAGTTCTGGGAAAACCCTTCATCAATACATCCAACATGATTTATGATAAGGATGAAGGCACCGTTACATTTTCCAATGAAACTGGGTGTGTTAAGTACATGATGCCTTATAAGTTCGAAAAGTTCAAGGGTATTGATGGTCTAGATGTCGACAACATTCCAACATTTGAGGTTAGTAATGTCAACCAGAGAGGAAACAAAATTAAGTATTCGGGATGTTTGGCTTTAGGCCCGGAATACAAGTGGGATGGAAGAGTGATTAGAAGTTTCAAAACCGCATTTCTATTGCGGAATAAGGTCACGTAGTAACCCATGACCTTGAGTCTAGCTACAAGACTCGTAAATAAAGAAAAGCGCTTCTTGGGAGGCAACCCATGTTTTGTGTGATTTTATTTTGTTTGTTTGTTATTTGCTTCCGTATGCATGCTTTATTTTTATTGATTGGTTGATCATGTTTCTAAACTAAATAGTGGAAATACTTTACTTTGTTGTTTTGGCCTAGTCTTAACTCCACCTAAAAGTATTTTTGCAAAAGATAAGTGTAAGGGGAAACCCCAAATATGTTTTTAAGAAACAAACCGATCATGATTCTCCATAATATTAAATGAACATGTATATTCATATTTGTTAGAGTCAAATGCTTGTATTGAGTCATAATTAAGTTTTGCAGGATTTTCTAGGAAGTAGGACCAAGTTTTTCCAGAAATTTTCTGGAAACTTAACATAAGAATTTCTGCAGGTCACTTCTGACGGCGTCATGAATTAATTCTTGGCGGCATCACGTGTAAAAATCTGGAAATTTTACCAGTTTTGTTTTTCTAACGGAGTCTTATGGTTTTTGTGAATTATTAAGTTTTATAATCTCCAGGAAATCTGCAAACTTCATTCCACAAGCATTATATCTTATCTTGTTTTCTAGGATTTAGTAACTTATATAGGATGCCGCCGATTTTACGCGAGGTTGTTTTTGTCTATTTTCTCTTGATTTACAGGTTATGTATGACAAGAAGATGATTTATATTCTGGAAGGGAAGCTTTGATTGTTCATTTTCTTGGAGGAAGATTTAACCTGGCCACCTAATTATCCATACCGAGCGAATCAGGGGAGTATTTGATTTTATTCTTTTTACTTTTTCACTTTTACATTCTTTACTTGAACATTGGGGACAATGTTCATCTTAAGTGTAAGGGGAGGGTAAAAAGATGATGCCTTACATATGCACTTTCGCTTGAGTTTGTTTTGTTTGATAGTAGATGTGTAATAAAACTATGAGAAATACTTGTTAGTGCAATTTTAGCGCCAAATTTAAATTTTTTTACAACATTTAGGAGTGAAACTTTAGCCATAGCAAGCGTCTCATGGATAGGAGATCGTATGACTAGCACATAACCGTATATTCAGAAAAATTTTTCACCCAAATATGTGAGGTTCGCCTTTAGATTTGATAGGAAAAGCATTTATTATTAGTGCTTATGAGTGTACCGGTAGCATTTAGATTCTAGAACTTGCGTTAGTGATACATCCCGAGACCGCTAGTGAGACTACATTTGTGTAGTAGGATTTACTACATGATAAGAGGCATTAGGATCACCCTTGTGTTAAACCCGTATTATAATTACTTGACCATTTAAGTCATATTACTTGGCTAGTTAAGTCAATTAATTTTTCCCACACCCTTAGCGTTGTACTCATTTTTAGTACACGAAACCCCTAGTACACCCCTCCGAGCCTATCTTTTCATTTCTAACTTTAAGCATTTTACTTAAAGGAAGAATTTGTTACACCCCACTTAAATGTACACCCAAATCGCCTTAGCCTTCCGTGTATGCGCTCATCTTTAGTGCATTATTGTTATTTGTTAAACCATAAGTTAACTATCTAATTGATTACATGATTGCTAAGTCGAGTCATATCCTTGTACATATTGTTTTGGGACGATTGGGACTCATGGGTAAAGTACTTATTTTATGGAGTAGTGGGGAAGAACATCTTATATTACCCTAGTATGTGCGTTAATCTTAAAAGTGCTCCAAGTGTTTTGATTATCTTAATTCGAATCATTAGATTAGTTTATTGTAAAGTATGTAAAAATTCAAGTGTAAGGGAAATGTTTATTCCCTATAATGTATTATTTTGGATGGTAGGGTAAGAGTGTATGCACAAAAAAAAAATAATAATAAATGTCACACCCTCGCCGAAGGCGGAAACACGAGGTGCAACGAATCAATATACATCACCAAAGAGAAATAAAACAATACCATAATTTACATTAAGGAAAAGTATAACATTACAACATTGTTATTGCCGACATTGGCAATTTAAGACATAAGTTTAGTTTCCAAAAGATGGTATTTTAGTACATAATGAATAGTAGTGACATGTGAAAACTTCATTATGCAAGACCTTGATGACAAGCTTACTGACGATCACCTGAAATGCATGAGAGAAAACGGGTCAACTATGAAAATAGTTGGTGAGCACACACGTTTTATATAATATGAGAAACCATTAGAGAAAGTTCACAAGCCAAAGGCGTTGTCAAGTATTATGTCTTGTAGTCAAGCACCCGCGGTCATAATAAGTCACAATATAAGCACCACGTATATATAATAATGTATGCCAGGCAAAGCCCCTAATTAAATAATATGCGTCCCGTAACATAGTGAACGAGAGGTTGGCCGACCTCTAATAGCGCTATCCATACTACTAATAGGTGTCGAACAATGCGAATGTACGAACAATACATCATACAACTATTATATACGATTAAGAACGCTCCAAACGTGGGAGACTTAGCACGCTCCACCAATAAGGTGAGACTTTAGGGTTAAGAACGCTCCACCAAAAATGGCGAGACTTTAGGTCATAGCACGTACAGTACATTAAGTTCAAGTTGAGTTCAAGAGTTCTAAACAAGTTATAAGGTCAAGACAAGTCAAAAAAGTTCATAATAATCAAGGGTTCAAAACAATGTTCAAAGTGTTCAAGTAATAATTCATGCATCCACCCCAAAGCGATTAAAATAGTTAGAAAAAGGGGTTCGTGAATACTCACCTGATATAAGCAAATATGATGACAAAATGTATGAACTGAAATAAGGCGCGAACTCTAGCCGCAACCTAATATGAATGATATGATCTAAGGTAAGCAATGATACAATGCTATACATGCAAGTACGTATGTTTATCGATACCACTCGTTAGTTTTGAAAATAACGCTTATCGTCGAAAAATACGTTTTTGACGTCTCGTAAGGTTAATAAACACTTTCCATGAAAATAGGTTGAAACGGTTCTCCACGATCCTCGTTTGGTGTTCTATCGGCAAATATAAGGTTTTCGACGTAAAATAACACTTTTCATAACTTGAAAATATGACCAAAATGGTCTCGTAAAACTAGTCGCGAATTAGTGAATATTGAGAGATAGGAAAGAAGCTCAGTAGTTTTAGGAAGATTTTCACCTTATCTAAAAAGTCATAGAACTGAAGTTTGTCCATACAGGTCTCGATCATAAAGATAAATAGCCATGAAGTGAGGTGTTTGGGCTGTTTCGGCAGATTCTGGGCAGTTTTCGGGAAAGTTTGGAAGGCCATAAGTTATTCGTTATAAATCCTTTTGACAAACGGTTAGATGTTTGGGAAACTAGGCTGGATGAACTAACTATTTGTCGAAGATATAATTTTTCCAGAAATGGGTGTATCAATAAGATAAACGGCTCTCAACATGATGTATCACAAAAGTAGTTTTTCTATACTTAGAATTATTTTGCTAAAAAGCTGATGGAAATAAATAGAGTTTCGTCGATTTTAAAACGTGTATATCTTGGTCATTATAAGCTTGTTTTCTACGTTCTTTATATCCCCGGAATCGTGGGACAACATACTAATATATTTTTGATAAGTCGGGATGGCTAGATCAAGTTTTACACCTCAGATTTGCCCTTGAAAATCGTGGGACAGCAAGTACAATTTTCAGAAAATAGTTTTCGTCGTTAAACTTGCAAAAATCATATATCCTTCGTTATAAACTCGTTTTAATCCGTTCTTTCGCCCACGGCTTCGTTTTTGAAAGTATTTTCTAAATCCTTAGCCCAAAGTTACCCGAAAACCCCTGAGTTTTCTGTATTTTACAAAATGGGACAGCAACTATTTATATTGTGAGAAAAATAGATTTTCTAGTTTAATACTTGTCCAAATCCACTCCAATCAACTTCAAAACAACTCTTAACCTACCATACACCTTCTTAGGGTGTCATGGGGTCCTAAACATCACCAATCCTTGGTGGGTTTCATGGGAATAATCATAGGATAATCAAAAACTCATTATAATTATAAAATATATAAAAAGTGGTATGACAACCTATGTATACTTGCATAAATCTATATGACAATTGTAATGGATCAAAAATACATGTATGAAAGTGATGAAAATAATATGTAAGCTTACTTGAAGTGTTATGTGAAAAAGATGATGAAAACCTTGTAATAACTTCAAGATTATTAACCCAAAACCCCTTTGTAACACACTAGGATCGAGCTAGGATCATAAGGTTTACTTCTAATGGATGAAATGGCCAAGAATCAAGATCCAAATGGTGTATGTTGCTGTTTTGGGTCGTGGGTTTTGAGCAAGAGAGAAGAAAGATTGATTTTTGTGATAAAAATGAATTATTAGCTAGTTATTTCCTTATATAGTCCAAGGGTAGTTTGGTAATTTCAACAAAAAGGTATGATTGTAATTTCAATGTCAAGTTAAGTATCTAGATATTTGTTAGATATTTAGGATGAGTATGAAGGAAGTTTGATAATATCTCGTTCACGGACTCAGTTTTGGTTCCGATAATCGCTAACCGTAAAGTGTTCAATCGCGAAACGTAAATCCGGGTATCGTAAAAATATGAAACATGAAAGAATGACTAAACTTGTCAAAATACTCCATAATAAAATGTAAAATGAATGGTAAGTTCCATCGGGTTGCTTAAATGCTGTTAAAACTGGAAACGCGGGTCTAAAACGCGCAATTCGCGTAAAACGCTGAACTGGAAAACGTAAAATTCCAAAACTTTTAGAATTGTCGTAAAATGAGAGAAAATCATATTTTTATCGTTTATAGTGTTTTATGGACATATCGGAATGCTGGAATGACGTTTAAACCTAAAAGTAAATCTCGGACACGGCTTCGTGATTTTTGCAGAAATTATCCGACGAGCGTCAAACTCTCGGATTATCGTTAAAATAGTTTAACTTACGAGAATATGAAATAAAAATTTCGGAGATGAATAGTGAAATGATGAATAGTAATCGGTGAATAGTAAATTGTCGAAGTTTGGAAATAACTGAAGACGTGAAAAATTACGGGGTGTTACAAAAAAAAAATAAAAATAAAAAAAAAATCGAAAAAATCAAGGAAAAGAAAAAAAAATAGAAAAAGAAAAGAAAAAAAAACATACGGATTACCATCCCTTTTTATTCTATGTTCATTTTTATGTTTTTGTTAATTTTCATTTATTAGCTTAAGTCGAGTCTAGTCTTGGCTTAGCAACGCCATATTGTACATGTAATTAACCAAGATTGTTAACTCGCCAGCAGTAAAAACTTCCTTTATCCAACAAAACCGTGTATTTCATATCCCTACACCTAACGTTACAACCCTTTAAAAGACCTCTTTGATAGTTTATCCTAGGTGCTTATGCCATGTGGTGGAGGTTTGATCCTTTCCCAAGCCTATGGTAATCTATTTTGCTATGACAGGTAGTGAGAGATATCTTCCGTTTCCATATTGTAATTTATACTTTATTACACCCGAGAGATGTGAGTATCTAAACACTATTTGTGAGGTGCTTGTGTATGACCTCCGTGCTTGTCTATTGGTCTTTAGTGGAATGATTATTTGTTGTAATTACTTTTATATTAGTGTTAAATGACCCCTATGGTTGTGCTAGGCATGGCATAGGAGGAGATAAGAGCTCATAGGATTGGGGAGTTAAGTGCGCCACCCCATGAATGGTTTTAAGGAATACAATCCGTCATCCACGCAACTATAACAAGTAATTAACGTGTAAAAGATATCTAGGGAGTAGTGAAATCTAAGTAAACACATTTTCCCCACTTATTGCTCACAACCTTAGTATAATTTAGTTTATTTTCATTTTTAGTATTTTATTTTGATTGCATCTTTAGTATTGGGTTAGTTGACTAGCAACTAATTCCGCCCAAATCCTTCAAACCCGAGATTTTTACTTGCTTTCTAAAAAATATAAAAATACAAAAATAATCATCCCTCACCTTTAGAACTAGTATTTAGGTTTTCTAATCCTAGCGACACTATTCCTAGCTGAACGATCAATCCCCCGGTACTTGTCACTATACTATACTACAACGATTAGGTACACTGCCTGGTGGGGGTTGTAAGCTTCTCAAGATCCCTTGAGAGGTAAAGCCTGGTGCGATTCCCACGTATCAAGTTTTTGGCGCCGCAGCCCGGGGAATATTTATTGTCTAGGTTAGAATCTCTTTTTATTAGGTCTACTTGCTAGATTCCTTTCTAGTAAGATTTTATTTTTATTTTTAGGTTTTCTTTAGTCTATCTTATTTCTTTGTGTTTTTGTTCGTAAAAAGTGTGTCATTATGGATACTAAAAGCCGACGTTTGAAATTGAAAAAAGATTTTTACTACGCAACCGAATGGAAAGAGAAATTAAGGGGTTTAATGAGCTTAATGAGTTAATTAAAAAAGAAAGGGAGCTGAAAATAGACCATTGTGAAAATAACACCGTCTTTTACAACAACAAAACAATGGAGTCTAGGGATGATTTAGAAGTATTTCAAAACTCTTCACCAATTCTTGAAGCATTAAGTCACCATAAGTTTCTTTTGAAATATCCTTGTCCCGCTAAACATCGAAAGAACCCATGGATTAAAAGGGGGGGCTATTTTAATGTGAAGGTTCCATGCATGATTGGTCATATGTTTAGGGAGCATACCTATGTTGACTTGCAAGCCCCAATGAATGTTATGTCTAGGCTCTATTATAATTGGATCATGAGCAATGAGCTGAAACCTAGACAAGACCCCTATAACCCCAATCGACTATTCAATTTCATAGGTATTGCTAGAGGTTTACACGTTTTTATTGGGGATTTCGTTTATCAATGTGATTTCATGATCTTAGAAGATGTGAAGGGAATTATAGATCAGCATTTAGGAGAAATAGTTCTGGGAAAACCCTTCATCAATACATCCAACATGATTTATGATAAGGATGAAGGCACCGTTACATTTTCCAATGAAACTGGGTGTGTTAAGTACATGATGCCTTATAAGTTCGAAAAGTTCAAGGGTATTGATGGTCTAGATGTCGACAACATTCCAACATTTGAGGTTAGTAATGTCAACCAGAGAGGAAATAAAATTAAGTATTCGGGATGTTTGGCTTTAGGCCCGGAATACAAGTGGGATGGAAGAGTGATTAGAAGTTTCAAAACCGCATTTCTATTGCGGAATAAGGTCACGTAGTAACCCATGACCTTGAGTCTAGCTACAAGACTCGTAAATAAAGAAAAGCGCTTCTTGGGAGGCAACTCATGTTTTGTGTGATTTTATTTTGTTTGTTTGTTATTTGCTTCCGTATGCATGCTTTATTTTTATTGATTGGTTGATCATGTTTCTAAACTAAATAGTGGAAATACTTTACTTTGTTGTTTTGGCCTAGTCTTAACTCCACCTAAAAGTATTTTTGCAAAAGATAAGTGTAAGGGGAAACCCAAATATATTTTTAAGAAACAAACCGATCATGATTCTCCACAATATTAAATGAACATGTATATTCGTATTTGTTAGAGTCAAATGCTTGTATTGAGTCATAATGAAGTTTTGCAGGATTTTCCAGGAAGTAGGACCAAGTTTTTCCAGAAATTTTCTGGAAACTTAACATAAGAATTTCTGCAGGTCACTTCTGACGGCGTCATGAATTAATTCTTGACGGCGTCACGTGTAAAAATCTGGAAATTTTACCAATTTTGTTTTTCTAACGGAGTCTTATGGTTTTTGTGAATTATTAAGTTTTATAATCTCCAGGAAATCTGCAAACTTCATTCCACAAGCATTATATCTTATCTTGTTTTTGTCTATTTTCTCAGGATTTAGAGGTTATGTATGACAAGAAGATGATTTATATTCTGGAAGGGAAGCTTTGATTGTTCTTTTTCTTGGAGGAAGATTTAACCTGGCCACCTAATTATCCATACCGAGCGAATCAGGGGAGTATTTGATTTCATTCTTTTTACTTTTTCACTTTTACATTCTTTACTTGAACATTGGGGACAATGTTCATCTTAAGTGTAAGGGGAGGGTAAAAAGATGATGCCTTACATATGCACTTTCGTTTGAGTTTGTTTTGTTTGATAGTAGATGTGTAATAAAACTATGAGAAATACTTGTTAGTGCAATTTTAGCGCCAAATTTAAAAATTTTTACAACATTTAGGAGTGAAACTTTAGCCATAGCAAGCGTCTCATGGATAGGAGATCGTATGACTAGCACATAACCGTATATTCAGAAAAATTTTCCACCCAAATATGTGAGGTTCGCCTTTAGATTTGATAGGAAAAGCATTTATTATTAGTGCTTATGAGTGTACCGGTAGCATTTAGATTCTAGAACTTGCGTTAGTGATGCATCCCGAGACCGCTAGTGAGACTACATTTGTATAGTAGGATTTACTACATGATAAGAGGCATTAGGATCACCCTTGTGTTAAACCCGTATTATAATTACTTGACCATTTAAGTCATATTACTTGGCTAGTTAAGTCAATTAATTTTTCCCACACCCTTAGCGTTGTACTCATTTTTAGTACACGAAACCCCTAGTACACCCCTCCGAGCCTATCTTTTCGTTTCTAACTTTAAGCATTTTACTTAAAGGAAGAATTTGTTACACCCCACTTAAATGTACACCCAAATCGCCTTAGCCTTCCGTGTATGCGCTCATCTTTAGTGCATTATTGTTATTTGTTAAACCATAAGTTAACTATCTAATTGATTACATGGTTGCTAAGTCGAGTCATATCCTTGTACATATTGTTTTGGGACGATTGAGACTCATGGGTAAAGTACTTATTTTATGGAGTAGTGGGGAAGAACATCTTATATTACCCCCGTATGTGCGTTAATCTTAAAAGTGCTCCAAGTGTTTTGATTATCTTAATTCGAGTCATTAGATTAGTTTATTGTAAAGTATGTAAAAATTTAAGTGTAAGGGAAATGTTTATTCCCTATAATGTATTATTTTGGATGGTAGGGTAAGAGTGTATGTGAAAAAAAAA
Organism: Artemisia argyi; assembly: GCA_030686995.1. Lineage (NCBI taxonomy): Eukaryota > Viridiplantae > Streptophyta > Magnoliopsida > Asterales > Asteraceae > Artemisia > Artemisia argyi. Next base: position 15,087,564 of record CM060689.1, on the reverse strand, counting down.
AAAAAAAAAAAAAAAAAAAAAAAAAAAAAAAAAAACCGAAAAAATCAATGAAAAGAAGAAAAAAATAGAAAAAGAAAAGAAAAAAAAAACATACGGACTACCATCCCTTTTTATTCTATGTTCATTTTTATGTTTTTGTTAATTTTCATTTATTAGCTTAAGTCGAGTCTAGTCTTGGCTTAGCAACGCCATATTGTACATGTAATTAACCAAGATTGTTAACTCGCCAGCAGTAAAAACTTCCTTTATCCAACAAAACCGTGTATTTCATATCCCTACACCTAACGTTACAACCCTTTAAAAGACCTCTTTGATAGTTTATCCTAGGTGCTTACGCCATGTGGTGGAGGTTTGATCCTTTCCCAAGCCTATGGTAATCTATTTTGCTATGACAGGTAGTGAGAGATATCTTCCGTTTCCATATTGTAATTTATACTTTATTACACCCGAGGGATGTGAGTATCTAAACACTATTTGTGAGGTGCTTGTGTATGACCTCCGTGCTTGTCTATTGGTCTTTAGTGGAACGATTATTTGTTGTAATTACTTTTATATTAGTGTTAAATGACCCCTAACTTGTATTTTGAGTAGAATAAAAGCGCATTTGCTTGAGGACAAGCAAATTTCAAGTGTAAGGGTATATGATGAGGCGAAAAATGAACCACTTTTAGGGGGTCATTTAAGCCCGAAATTGAATTTATTTGATCAAATATTGCCCTAAATCGTTCCTTTTGTAATTTTAGGTACTTTGGGAGAGAAATCTGGAAAAGGAAGCAATTCGGACATTTTTGGAGCATAAAAGTAAAGAAAACGCCAAAGTCTTAATTTTCCTTGCTGGGAACAGTAGGTGACGGCGTCAAGAAGGAATTTCTGACGGCGTCAAGAGTAATTTCCATGACGACCCAGTACAGATTTGACGGCGTCACGAAGTAGGGCGTCAAGAGTAAAATTCATGACGGCCTGAAAATGCATAACACATGACGGCGTCAAAAGTAGATCAAGGCAGTCCGAGAAGTATTTTGGCGGCGAGGTGACGGCGTCACAAGATTTGTCTTGACGCCGTCAGACCCTATTTCCTATATATAGTTTTCTAATTTTCACATTATAAAAAGAGAAGTTTTGGAGAAACCCTAAGTACGAACTTGGTGCGAATTTTACAGGTTTTTCAAGGGTTCTATGCCCTTGATACATTTCATGTGTAATTGAGATAAGTATTCTTTTAATTCAATCAATATGTCTATGTGTTGGTTGTCTATATCTTGTTCTTGTCTTAATTCCATCATGTTAGGCTAGATCTATCTTGTGTTTGCTTGGATCTAATGAAACCTGGATGTTAATTATGTGTTGATTACTTGTTTATAATTGTATTGGATGAATGAATTCGATGTTAGGCTTAAGAAAACTGGCAGATCTCCAAATGGTAACATGCTTGAACGTCTTAGGAAACATGAACTGATGTGCACTAGGTTTTTATTGGTTGTATTTAATGCATGAGCCACTATTTATAATCCCTATGGTTATGCTGGGCATGGCATAGGAGGAGATAAGAGCTCATAGGATTGGGGAGTTAAGTGCGCCACCCCATGAATGGTATTAAGGAATACAATCCGTCATCCACGCAACTATAACAAGTAATTAACGTCTAAAAGATATCTAGGGAGTAGTGAAATCTAAGTAAACACATTTTCTCCACTTATTGCTCACAACCTTAGTATAATTTAGTTTATTTTCATTTTTAGTATTTTATTTTGATTGCATCTTTAGTATTAGGTTAGTTGACTAGCAACTAATTCCGCCCAAATCCTTCAAACCCGAGATTTTTACTTGCTTTCTAAAAAATATAAAAATACAAAAATAATCATCCCTCACCTTTAGAACTAGTATTTAGGTTTTCTAATCCTAGCGACACTATTCCTATCTGAACGATCAATCCCCCGGTACTTGTCACTATAATATACTACAACGATCAGGTACACTGCCTGGTGGGGGTTGTAAGCTTCTCAAGATCCCTTGAGAGGTAAAGCCTGGTGCGATTCCCACGTATCAGGAGGCAACCCATGATTTTGTGTGATTTTATTTTGTTTGTTTGTTATTTGCTTCCGTATGCATGCTTTATTTTTATTGTTGGTAGTCATGCTTCTAAACTAAAAAGTGGAAATACTTTACTTTGTTGTTTTGGCCTAGTCTTAACTTCACCAAAAGGTATTTTTGCGAAAGATAAGTGTAAGGGGAAACCCCAAATATGTTTTTAAGAAACAAACCGATCATGATTCTCCACAATATTAAGTGAACATGTATATTCGTAATTGTTAAAGTCAAATGCTTGTATCGAGTCATAATGAAGTTTTGCAGGATTTTCCAGGAAGTAGGACCAAGTTTTTCCAGAAATTTTCCGGAAACTTAACATAAGAATTTCTGCAGGTCACTTCTGACGGCGTCACGAGTTTACTCTTGACGGCGTCACGTGTAAAAATCTGGAAATTTTACCGGTTTTGTTTTTCTAACAGAGTCCTAAAGTTTTTGTTGAATTATTAAGTTTTATAATCTCCAGGAAATCTGCAAACTTCATTCCACAAGCATTATATCTTACTTTGTTTTCTAGGATTTAGTAACTTATGTAGATTGCCGCCGATTTTATGCGAGGTTGCCTTGTCTATTTTCTCAGGATTTACAGGTTATGTATGACAAGAAGATGATTATTTTTCTGGAAGGGAAGCTTTGATTGTTCATTTTCTTGGAGGAAGATTTAACCTGGCCAACTTATTATCCATACCGAGCAAATCAGGGGAGTATTTGATTTCATTCTTTTTACTTATTTCACTTTTACATTCTTTACTTGAACATTGGGGACAATGTTCATCTTAAGTGTAAGGGGAGGGTAAAATGATGATACCTTACAGATACACTTTCGCTTGAGTTTGTTTGTTTGATAGTAGATGTGTAATAAAATTATGAGAAATATTTGTTAGTGTAATTTTAGCGCCAAATTTAAAATTTTTTACAACATTTAGGAGTGAAACTTTAGCCATAGCAAGCGTCTCACGGATAGGAGATTGTATGACTAGCACATAACCGTATCATTCAGAAAAATTTTCCACCCAAATATGTGAGGTTCGCCTTTAGATTTGATAGGAAAAGCATTCACTATTAGTGCTTATGAGTGTACCGGTAGCATTTAGATTCTAGAACTTGCGTTAGTGATGCATCCCGAGACCGCTAGTGAGACTACATTCGTGTAGTAGGATTTACTACATGATAAGAGGCATTAGGATCACCCTTGTGTTAAACCCGATCATAATTACTTGACTATTTAAGTCATATTACTTGGCTAGTTAAGTCAATTAATTTTTCCCACACCCTTAGCGTTGTACTCATTTTTAGTACACGAAACCCCTAGTACACCCCTCCGAGCCTATCTTTTCGTTTCTAACTTTAAGCATTTTACTTAAAGGAAGAATTTGTTACACCCCACTTAAATGTACACCCAAATCGCCTTAGCCTTCCGTGTATGCACTCATCTTTAGTGCATTATTGTTATTTGTTAAACCCTAAGTTAATTATCTAATTGATTACATGGTTGCTAAGTCGAGTCATATCCTTGTACATATTGTTTTGGGACGATTGGGACTCATGGGTAAAGTACTTATTTATGGAGTAATGGGGAAGAACATAATATTATTACCCCCATATGTACGTTAATCTTAAAAGTACTCCAAATGTTTTGATTATCTTAATTCGAGTCATTAGATTAGTTTATTGTAAAGTATGTAAAAATTCAAGTGTAAGGGGAATTTTCATTCCCTATGATGTATTATTTTGGATGGTAGGGTAAGAGTGTATGCAAAATAAATAAATAAATAAATAAATAAATAAAAATCGAAAAATCAAGAAAAAGAAAAAAAAAAATAGAAAAAGAAAAAGAGAAAAAACATACGGACTACCATCCTTTTTATTTTATGTTTTTGTTCTTTTTAATTTATTAGCTTATGTCGAGTCTAATCTTGGCTTAGCAACGCCATATTGTACATGTAATTAACCAAGATTGTTAACTCGCCACCAATAAAGACTGCCTATATCCAACAAAACCGTGTATTTCATATCCCTACACCTAACGTTACAACCCTTTAAAAGACCTCTTTGGTATGTTATCCTAGGTGCTTACGCCATGTGGTGGAGGTTTGATCCTTTCCCAAGCCTATGGTAATCTATTTTGCTATGACAGGTAGTGAGAGATATCTTCCGTTTCCATATTGTAATTTATACTTTATTACACCCGAGAGATGTGAGTATCTAAACACTATTTGTGAGGTGCTAGTGTATGACCTCCGTGCTTGTCTTTGGTCTTTAGTGAACGATTATTTGTTGTAATTACTTTTATATTAGTGTTAAATGACCCCTAACTTGTATTTTGATTAGAATAAAAGCACATTTGTTTGAGGACAAGCAAATCTCAAGTGTAAGGGTATATGATGAGGCGCGAAAAATGAACCACTTTTAGGGGGTCATTTAAGCCCGGAATTGAATTTATTTGATCAAATATTACCCTAAATCGTTCCTTTTGTGATTTTAGGTACTTTGGGAGTGAAATCTGGAAAAGTAAGCAATTCGGACGTTTTTGGAGCATAAAAGTGAAGAAAACGCCAAAGATTTAATTTTTCATGCTGAGAATAGTGTTTGACGGCGTCAAGAGGAAGTATTTGACGGCGTCAAGTGTAAAGTCCATGACGACCCAGTACAAACCTGAAGGCGTCACATGAAGAGCGTCAAGAGTTAAAGTCATGACGGCCTGCATAAGGAGTACACATGACGGCGTCAGACCCAGATCTAGGCAGTCCGAGGAACTATTTGGCGGCGAGATGACGGCGTCACACATTTGTTCTTGACGCCGTCACCTTCCAAAATCTATATATAGTTTTCTAATTTTCATTCATTAAAAGAGGAAGAAGTTTGGAGAAACCCTAAGGCCGAACCTTGTACGAATTTTACAGCTTTTTCAAGGGTTTTCAGCCCTTGAACCCTTACATGTGTAATTGAGATAAGTCTTCTCTTAATTCAATCAATATGTCTATGTGTTGGTTGTCTATATCTTGTGCTTGTCTTGATTCCACCATGTTAGGCTAGATCTATCTTGTGTTTGCTTAGATCTAATGAAACCTAGATGTTAATTATGTGTTGATTACTTGTTTATGGTTGTATTGGATGAATGATTTCAATGTTAGGCTTAAGAAAACTGGCAGATCTCCAATTGGTAACATGCTTGAACGTCTTAGGAAACATGAACCGATGTGTACTAGGTTTTATTGGTTGTATTTAATGCATGAGTAAATTCTAATGATCCCATGTTAGGAGCTTCTTAGCCGGCTCGACATAGGAGTGAAGTAGGCACACATACGATTGGGGAGTTAAGTACGCCACCCCATGAATGGTATTAAGGAATACAATCCGTCATCCACGCAACTATAACAAGTAATTAACGTGTAAAAGATATCTAGGGAGTAGTGAAATCTAAGTAAACACATTTCTCCCACTTATTACTCGCAACTTTAGTATAATTTAGTGTATTTTCATTTTAGTATTTTATTTTGATTGCATCTTAGTATTGGGTTAGTTGACTAGCAACTAATTCCGCCCAAATCCTTCAACTCGAGATTTTTAATTTGCTTTCTAAAAAATATAAAAATACAAAAATAATCATCCCTCATCTCTAGACTTAATCTTTAGCTTTTCTAATCCTAGCAACACTATTCCTAGCTGAACGATCAATCCCCCGGTACTTGTCACTATACTATACTACATCGATCAGGTACGCTGCCTGGTAGGGGTTGTAAGCTTCTCAAGATCCCTTGAGAGGTAAAGCCTGGTGCAAACCCCACGCATCACCAACAGTCAACACAGGAGCCGCTGAAGTAGAGGGCATATCAATCTTCTTGATCCCTTGCTCAGCGGTTGCAACAAGCTATGGAGTTCCATTATTGAGGTCTCTTTCCCGTTCAGTTGATACAAGAGCACAAACTGATTGTAATCAGCTGGCAGACCAGATAGGATTATGTTGATAGAAAGCTCAGTATCGAATACCATGTTCAGAGATCCCAATCTGTCAAAGTACCCTTTCATCTCTAAGACAAAAGCACAAATAGAGGCTCCAGGTTTTGGTTTGCAAGCCATGAGGGATTTAACAACATTAAGGCGTTCTTTGCTTGCCTTTGCCTGAAACATTTCTTTGAGTTGTTGGTTCATCTCATAAGCCCAAGTGTTCTCAAAAGTCTTTTGCAGTTCAGGGCTCATGGACGATGCCATGATGTTTGACACTTTGTTTGCATCATCATAGTGCTTTCGGTGAGCTTCAATCTCTTCTTGGGTTGAATCATCATCAATTTTGGGAATTTGCTCATCGAGAACATACTCTTTGTTCTCGTACCTTAGGGTGAACCTAAGGTTTCGCATCCAGTCCATATAGTTAGGACCGGTGAGTGTTTCCCTCCCAAGAACTGAGAGTAATGAGAAGTTTGGGTTATGTGAGGGATTGGGAACGGGAGGATTGACACCATTTTCAGTAGACATCTATAAGATAAAACAATTTTAGTTTAGAATGAATATTCCTTAATCAATTACTCAATTTTATATTAAGGCTAGGATCCATATTTTAGATTCATTTTATGAAGAGGGTTGCCGTAATCACATCACGAAATTATTTTAGGTAGACAATGTCTTTGTCAATTTCATTCTCTATGAAATTCCTAGTTCTTTTGAGATTCATTGATTCTGATCAATGGCATGTTAATCTCGTATATGCTTATCTACAATTCATGACTGGGATGCCGAGGATCATGAATAAGACAGTGAATTTAACCATGCAAAACCCGCATGGTACCCGGCTAGAGTCAGCCCGAGAATCGCAAGACCCACATCACCTTTCACTTATGTTCTCTTATTAATGTGCCGGTAAACCACACACGCTCCATTAATAGCCCATATGATAGATTTGTTGTTTTCATGGGTTAGCATACTATTCACATTTTCTATATATCTAAAACGAGAATTTTGTTTTAGTAGTTTCAAATAATATAACAATTATAATATATATAAGGTTTCTTTTAAACATTTTAAACTTTTGTTCTATATTAAACATTTTAAAATATAAGGTTCAAAATGAAACATTTAAACTTTAGGGTTCTATTTTAAACATTTTAAAATATAAGGTTCAAAATGTAAATTCATGTTAACATTCAATGATCATAAGACAATAATATAATATACAATTATTATTTACACTTATCACATGTTAACAATTTACTTTTTAAGTGCTAATAGAATTAGGCTAAAGCTCTGATGCCACTGATGGGTTTTTTATTCCATAACTAGATTAATACGCAGCAGAAATAATAATAATCTAGGGCAAGAAGGGAACTAAACCATAAATGATCTAAACCTAATTAACTAAAAGCAACTTAAAAGAAATAAATAATTAAATAAGTAATAAGAAAATTACTAACCTTTGAGAAAATCGAATTTCTCACGCGGACCACCTTGGTCGAACTTGGAGGCGAGTACCCAAACGAAAGTACCTCTAATAGCTCACACCCACGAACCAAAGAGAAACAATTCTTTCGAACTCCTAAGGTCCCGATATACGAAAGACTCTTATAAGGAGTAGGAATTAGAATGAGGAGATGAGTAGTAATAACTTTGGCATGCTCCCTCTATATATAAAGCATTAGAGGGAGTTGGTTTACCACTTTGGGGCGATGTGGGATAACCTCAAAAAATACCCATGCCTTGTTACCTATTCTTCGAATAGATTTCCTCTTTTACGGTTTATCGAGGGCGACCAAAAAAGGACTCTACTTTTGACGATAGTCTTACCAATTAGTTATGAACTTGGACATAATTCCAACACTATGATCCAAAAACTGTTTTTTCTAACCACTTGTAATCTTGTATTCTACGTTCACTAGCTTTTTGCAAGTGGTTCTAATGATAATCGATGTAACAAAAACAAAAACAAAAACAAAAAACAAAAACAAAAAACAAAAAAAAAAAAAAAAAAAAAAAAAACCCCTACTCTAGTGTCACTTCACGCCAACGTCACTTCACAATTTAACACACTACCAAACCTACCACTAAACAGGTATTATGGTCCTCCCAAACGAAAACCTCCCTTTATACACAACATAATATATCCCACAAACATACATACATAAATAAATAAATAAATAAAGGTGCATTAGTTGGGTGATTTGCACCACCAAACCAATGCAAAAATTTGAGGACCGTGCGTGATAATTGGTGATGTTTATGCGAAGGTTGAAGGTGGTGGCGTGTGTCACTTAGTGGATAGCTGTCGAGTTGTGGATTTTTTTTTTTTTTCCTATTTAAACAAAGTTTCTTCATTTGTAGTTTTTTAGTTAGTGCATTTGATCTAAGCAAGACGGGGTTGAGATTTTTTGGACTTACATCACGATCACGATCGTATGTAAGATCTTGATAATTACTAAAAGGATCATATAAAAAGTGGACTCGTTTTTACTACGCATAATCGTATATCATAAGATGATGCATGAAACTTGATAGCAAGATCGGGGTTTTCACAAATTTACAAAAAATGCAACAAACTTTTTGAAAAGTACTAGAGTTAGATATTAGCCTATTATGTAACGTAATGAAAGAGTGTGAAAGTTACCGCCACTGCACTTTTCATAGAAAATAAGTGTAGATGCTTGTTTTATTGAGTGATGGTTACATTCCGTAATTGGCAAACGTAATCGTTCTCTTTATTCAGGTGTAAATTGCCTTTATTTTTGTTAGAGATTCATGAAATGATTCAAAGGTCCTACCATTAAGTTAAATGTGTACTTTTACAAGTATCCCACTACCACAGTAAAATAGATGTGAAAAATGAAGATCACAAACAAACATTTGTATGTACCATCGACTCATCGAGTATGTTCTTTTAATCACCTTTAGGTTCATTGGGGAAAGGAGTATCCTTTTAATGGATCATGCATTTAATAGAAAAAATGGTATGTAGCATGAGTGAAAGGTTCAAGTTTATGGCATGATGTGCCCTCAATATGCCCAGTAGTTCACAGTCTATACATGTACATTTGTAGACACAATGATGGTCCTACAAAATACTTTAGTCAGTGGGTGTTTGAAATTGCTTATTTTTTCTAGCTTATGATTTTGCTTTAAAAGTAATTGCTTATAAAAAAAAGTAGTGTTTGGGTTTTTGCTTATTTCATAAAGAACGCAATATATTTGTAAACGTAATAAGTTTAATAGAAATTTACAATCAAGTTCATTTATGAATGTTTTTAAGTTAAATATGAAAGTAAAATTTTATTTTAATTCAATATCAAATAACTTACACTAAATAAGCTGCTCCTAACATGCTTATTAAAAACTGCTTTTCTCCTTCTTCTTTTTTTTTGAAGCGGAAATGCATGCACTGTTTGGATGAAAAAAAAAAATTGTTTTTCTGCTAAAAAAACAGAAAAGCAGAAAAAATAAGCAATCCTAAACACCCTCTTAGTGACTTCAGCATAAGTGTTCTAAAAAGTAACGATGAATATTTCTAAGTACATTACAATGTGACTTTAGAAAGATTTAAACTATTTGGGGAAATGATGTGTAGGCAAGCAATTCCTGAATTTAAAAGTGTCAACAAGATTAGCAAATAAGTGTGAAGATAACCAAATTTCCTTCCATTAGGTGTGTATGAACACTTTTGATCCTTTATTGCCGACTTGAATTGATTTTAATACAAGACACTTTGTAGTAAAAGAAGTCTTTATAAAACTGCTACGTATTCGTAAATTCTTTCCAAATATAACTACTACAGATTATTATCTTGTTTTAATTATACTATAACCAAATTCGGAGTCCCGGATCATACACTGTCATGTTTAAGAAAAGTGAATGTGAACTGGGATAGGTAATCCGAGATTAACCTACCAGAATATGTAAATTATTTGATAATATGTGAGCAACTAGAGACTTTTATGACCCGGTTTGTGGGCGTTTGAAACAACAAACGACTAGCGGTCTAAGGGTATGTTTGGCACAAGTAAGAGCTGGAGCGAGTTGCTGGGGCATGTGGCTGGAGTTCTTTTTTACATGCTAGTACAACTAGCATTTCGGCTATGTTTGGCGCACGAGCTTATCAGAGCTTATCGTAGCATTAACTTATTTTTTTAGAAAAATAAGCTACTATTTAGAATAAGTCTCGTTTGGCTGACACAGCTTGAAGGAGTTTGTTAAAAAAATAAGCTACTAAATGAAATGCTAGTTGTACTAGCATGTAAAAAAAAGCTCCAGCCACATGCTCCAGCAACCCGCTCCAACGATCCGCTCCAGCTCCTACTCGTGCCAAACATACCCGAATTTAGTAGCTTGTTTTTTTAACAAGCTCCTTCAAATCTTGTTAGCCAAACGAGACTTATTTTAAATGGTAGCTTATTTTTTTTTAAAAATAAGTTCATGCCACGATAAGCTCTGATAAGCTTGTGCGCCAAACATAGCCTAAATATAATGCTCTTTTGGCAACAAGCGACTAGCGGTTGAATCGTATGTAACCCGCTTTCACTCAAAACGCTTCATTAAAAAGCATTTATAGCTGGCATTTTAGCTGCTAGTGTTTTGGCTCTCAAATTACATATATGCCCATTTTATTTATTTAAAGAATTTTTATGTTAATGTATATATGTCTTTTTACGTTATTTTACATTTTATAATTACAACAAAACACTTTTATTTAACAAGAAACTACTGCTAACTATTACTGCTTACGCTTTGCTACTGTTACGTTTCGCCAAACATACATTTTACCTTTATGTCACATACTCGACAAAATGAAATCGTATTTAAATGTGTATATACCATTTTTGCAAATGGTTTGTAAAGTTGTAGCAGTTTAAAAAAACCACAGTATGATCTAAAGAATGAAAGGGTACAGGTTTTTGGATTGGGTTAAAGCCCAAAACTGTAAACGACTTTGTGACCCTGTCAAATTATGCAGAGGGAGTTGTAAAATGAACCGAGCCTTCTAACTACTTGTTCGGCTTATCACGGGCCCATTACTTTGGGCTCTTCCGTGGGGTCATGCTATGTGTTTAGGCCCGAAGTAAACTTTTATTTAAGTATGAGCACAAAAATATAAACATCGAATTTAAAAGATGATAGTAAAAACGATTTGTTTATAGGTCATTGGTAATAAACTATATATGCGATATTAATTGGACTCTTACCATGTGTTATATAGCATTTTTAATGTTCTTTAGAAAAGTATAATTCTTTAAAAAAAAAAAAAAAAAAAATCTCTAATTTATTAGATGAAATAGGCTAAAAATGTGTATTTGGGTGCTATATAGTTTATTCAAAACACAAAGATACCATTCGACTTTGTCTCCTTAAGTCCTTATCCATTCGATGGCATCTGTTTTTTGAAATCAATAATAAAATTTAGATATTTCTTTATATCCATGGATCTTTACGAGAGTGCAAGCGATGTCATTGTAAAAGGCCACAGCTTGATGAGAGTCACATTGTATACGCAATATGAGGCTTGATTCAATTAGTCCATGCAAACTTGAAACATATGTATTTTGAGTGTGTGTTTAAGGGCCTTTTAGTAGTGCAGTTTAAAGGCTTTTTAGTAGTGATGGCACGAGGCCACCGAATTCAATGAAACGACCATGTTTCTATCACTCATGAATCTTAAGAGCTCATTGGACAAGAGTTTGCTCTCACATGTCCAACCCATAATGGGGTCTTAACAAGCCCCATTATGCCAAAATTTATATATCAATCAAAAGCTTCAACTATTAAGCATCATAACCGAAAACTTTTGTTAAGCATAAGTGATCAGTTAGTTATTCGACTTATTGACCTCTTGCATCGACTATATCTAATCATCTTATCGAACATAAATACAACCTTAGCTATAAGATTATGGGCACTTCCCATATTCTAGTGTACCGAATAATCATAATCGCCCTAGTTGCATAACGTCTGGCTCAAACGAAAAAGATGAAAAAAAGTCGATTATGTCTTTTCTTCCTTCTTCGTGATCGAGGACCCTACCGTTATCTACTTGACAAAGCGATAAAAATGTTCTAAACATGGAGGTCACCTTTTGCATTGTCGAATTTGTTTTTTGTTAGTAAATTATTAAAGAAGATTAAGACCGGGATCGATAATAAGATGAGGAATATATTCATATTCAATGTTCTTTCACAACAAAAAGTATATAAACTTGCCCCACAAATTATGATGGCAATAATATATATTATTAGATGCACATATTCAAGTTTATCCAAAACCAGAATCCTTGCAAATCGGCCATTTTCTCTTGATAATGAACCATGCATACATAGTGAACAGGGTTTGTTGGTCCTACCATGAAAATGATACTTTTTGTTAAGGACAATTATAGTATTCAATGTGACATATAAAAGATGGATATATGTTATCTGAAATTTAATCTTTCATTTAATGTATATGATGCTAGGTGTAATAGGAGAGCTGAGAGCATAGGGCTGTGTATACCAGACCGGCAAAAATGGGACCGGACCGAGATCGAATTAGACCAAAACCATGGACCGTGGACCAGACTCCAGTTCATATTGGTCCGGTCCGGTCCAAGAAAACATTATTAGTCGGTTTGTACATAAGTTCGGACAGAACCAGACCGAGACGGAAATAAGGAAAAAGTCGGGACCGAGATCGGACCGTTAGTCCTTTGGTTCGGTCGGTTTTCGGTCATCCGGTTGGTTTTCTCGGTCCAATCGGTTTTGGGGTCTGCAATTCTCAGCCCTAGGAGTGCACCATAATTAACTTCATTATCGTCAACTCATCACCACATTAGCTTTCTCTTTCTACAACCAAATTCACCATCAAGTCATCAAATTAGTGTAATAAGACAATTAACTTCAACAAAACATACATAATTTAAACACATATACCCTACAAAAAATTTTTAATAAAAACACACACAACAAATCTCCCACGACCCGATCCTCTGCACGACCGAGTTCTCTCATTTTTGCATGAAGACCCATCGAACAAAGGTGGGTGTGTGTAATAGTGAAGCACGCGTCTTGCCTTTGCCAAGGCAGCAAAGCACGCGTCGTGTAATGCTTGCTACGGGTAGTCCAAAGAGGAGCTAGATGTTGTAACAAGTCCAACAAAACTTTGGACTTGATGTCATATCAATATAAGTTAACAATTTAGCGACATGTTTGCGAGACCTAATCTTGGTCGATCTAAATTCACAAGAATTGTGTAAAGGCGTAAGAGGTCGTCATGTCCCATGCATACAAAGTCCATGTTTTGCTTTAAGTGACTAGTCTGTACCTAATATTAGGACACTCTAAATCTTACTACACCAAACCTGGCCATCTTTATTAGTCAATGCATGCATGAACATTTCAAATTATCAAGTCGTCTCATCCTCTAAAAACAAAAGGGTTATACTATAAAAACGGGGGACAAGGGTGGCAGGCCCCTTGTCTCCCTGTTTGTCCCCTATTTTTTTTCAGCGCAGCTCAGTTTTTGTCAGTTTCTGTTCCGTATTTTTTACAGTTTTAAGTGTTTGACATATTAAACTTTATATTTTCTGTTCCGCACTTTCAGGTTTACAGCTTTTTGATATAAACAAAATTATAAAAATAATAAAAAAAATAAAAAAACCACCCCGTCTTTATAACGTGGGCCAAACAAAAGCTTTCGAAACGAGTAAACTTTGGGTGTGATTGTTAAAAGTAGCAGTGAGCTGTTAGCATTAGCCACCGCTCACCGCTCACAGCTTATTAAGAATCATTTGAAAAATGAACATTTCTAAAAAATAGTCAAGCTCAATGCTCCTTCGACAAACGACTGCTAAAATCCAAAATACTCATTGCTCACCGTTTCAAAAAGGTCAACACCGCTCCGTGTCAAACATATATTTTAATTACCAATAAATCCCTTACATCCAATTCAAGTAAGTAATGTTTATATACAAATGATCATTACTTACACAAACTTCACATGTTCCATATAAATGAGTAATTCTTACACAAAAGAGTGATAAATATTGAAAGTTTTGAAAACACAAGTTTGATGATTGTAATATTGTGTACAACATAACGTAAAAATAGCAAAGATATGATGGATAAGAAGTAGGCTCCAGAATGCTGTCTCGTTTCCATGAAAAATAAGGATTGAACTTTACTGTACCAATGGCAGGCGCCCATGGACGTGGAACCCACTCTTGCCTTGTAATTCCATTTTACTGTATTTCAATAATATATTTCTTCTTAACCGTATGACTTGAGTACTATATTTTGTGAAAATACTGTATGAGTTTAAAAATGAAAACTTTACACAAGACAACATATATTTTTATTTGAAAAAATAAAGTAAAAAATTATTAATACTAAAAGACCACTGGGTCAATAGCTCAAGAAAGGAATCGGTTGGTGTTGTTCATGAAAGGTTTAATAATTCAGTCTATAGCTTCTTTTGGGGCAAACGTGTGTCGTAGTCGGTAGTCGAGAACTATGTAAAAAATACTTGAAGTAAAATTCGGCCTAGTTAAATCAATGAAGAATTTTAAAGGTGTATTTTTCTTCAAGCTTAATTCTAAAGACGAGGTGGACACAATGCTAGAAAATGGTTCGTGGTTAATTCGCAATGTGTCATTATTTCTGAAAAAAAAATGGTCATCGGATGCGAATATTATGAATGAGGATGTGTATAATGTTCCGGTTTTGGTTAAACTACATGATCCATCTACACATGAGGACTCATCTGTGAACAGAATCCAGGGTTCCTGTAGATCTGTTTTAGTTGCAGATGTCGGGCTGTCGCTATCTGGCTTCTCTACGATGAAATCGGCTAGTACTTGTCCTTTGATTGCAGTGCGCGGTCTGTATGAGATGTTGTACTCATTTAACAGTACACTCCACTTCTGTAAGCGTCCTGATGCGTCAGGCTTAGAGATAACTTGTTTAATTGGCTGATCAGTGATTACAGCTATTGGGTGTGCTTGAAAGTATCTGCGCAGCCTTTTGGCTGCGAATACTAGAGCTAAGACCAGCTTTTCCATAGCACTGTAGTTAGTCTCTGTTTTCTTCAGGGCTTTGCTTACAAAGTATATGGGTGTCTGGACGGAGTTCCTATCTGTCAATAGCACTGCGCTAACTGCTCCGTGAGTTGTTGATAAGTACATGATTAATTCTTCCCCTGGTCGTGGTGCGACAAGTTTGGGAAGAGATGCCAGATGGTGTTTAAGTTGTTGGAAAGCTTCCTCCGCTTTCTGTAGTCCAGCGAAAGTCTCCTTTTTTGGTACACTTTGTGAGTGTTTTAAAGAGAGGAAGGGATTTGTCTGCTGACTTAGATAAGAAACGGTTTAACCCTGCTAACTTTCCATTCAATGACTGGACTTCTTTGAGTATGCGCGGTGAGGGGAGATCAATAACAGCCTTTGTTTTTTCTGGACAAGGCTTGATTCCATCGGGTTCTATCAAGTATCCAAGGAATATGCCCTCGGTTGCGCCAAAGGTGCACTTCTTGGGATTTAACTTCATGTTTATTCGCCCCAATGTTCTGAATGTCTCCTCGATGTCGCGCACCAATTCATCCTCTGTGTGACTTTTGATGACAAGGTCGTCAACGTAGACCTCCAAGTTGCGGCCTACTTTTTTTTCAAAAGCTGTGTCTACCAGTCGTTGGTATGTCGCGCCTGCGTTCTTCAAGCCAAAAGGCATTTTTGTGTAGCAGTACACTCCTTGACTGGTGTGAAAAGCTGTTTTTTCTTCATCTTCAACTGCCATCTGGATTTGATGATACCCTTTATATGCATCTAGGAAGCATTTGAAAAGGTATCCACACAGGGATTCTACCTTCCAGTCTATCTCTGGCAGTGGATAGCAGTCCTGTGGACATGCTTTGTTGAGATCCGTGAAGTCCACGCACATTCTCCAACTGCCATCGCTCTTCTTTACCATAACTGGGTTAGAAAGCCAATCATGGTAGTATACTTCGCGCATGATGCCTGCGTCTACGAGTTTATGTACTTCTTCCAGAATAGCCTTTGCGTGATCTGGGGCCTGGCCGCGCTTCTTTTGTCGTATTGGAGGATATCCTTGTCGGATTTGTAGTTTATGCTCTGTGATAGAGCGCGGTACCCCAGTCATATGTTTTGGTTCCCATGCAAAGATGTCTAGGTTCTTTTGCAAGAGTGTGCATACGGCTGCTTTACCTTTGTTAGATAAAGATCCCCCTATCGAAACTTGTTGTTCCAGGTAATCGGGATGAATAGCGACTTTTAGATTTGGCGTTTTCTCTGTGCGCTGTTCTGGAATAGTCTCTGCTTCAGTTGTTACCGCGATGCATTCTCTTGGTGGTATCGTTGTGTTATAGAGAGTGACAACTCCTCATTCCACTGGAAACTTAAGCATTCCGTGCGCTGTGGATGGTACAGCGCGCATGGATGATATTCCCGGTCTCCCAATGATACCATTGTATGGTGAAGGGGATTTTATTACCATAAAGTTTATCCATGTTGCGGTTGAGTGTTGTTCATTTCCTACGACCACCAACAAGCGTAACTGCCCCATGGGCCAGATCTTTTCTCCTGTGAATCCTGTCAACGATGTTGTTGCTGGTATCAATTGACTTTGGATTTCAGGTCGCAGTCTTTTGAAACAGTGCTCGTACAGGATATCTGCGGATGCTCCTCCGTCAATGTACATGCGGTGGATATCATGTCCTCCCGTATGTATTTCAATGGTTAGAGGCTCCACAACTGTGTTGTCCGCAGCTAGAGTAGGGAAAGATATCTCTTTTTCTGGAGAGAATTTTTGGCTGACTTTTTGCTTTATCTTGCGCTGCCATGATTGTATCATGTATATGGTATCAGCTTTCTCCTTGGGGGGCTCTTTCTTACCTCCGCCCCTTTGTTTGTCTTTCCCTTCTTTGATATTTTTTACAAGGTGGTCCATTCTGCCTTCTCTTACTAACTTTTCAATTAGTTGTTTTAGCTGGACGCACTCATTAGTTGTATGGCCTTTTTGACTATGGTATTCGCAGTATCCGTTTCCTATGCGCTTTTCTTCTGCAGTGCGCATTGGTGGCGGTTTTGAGAAGTTTGCGCCCTCTGTTACAAATATTTCCCTTGGGGTTTTTGTAAGAGGGGTGTATTTGTCATTGTCCCTTCCATTGCGGTAATTCCTGCTGCGGTTGTTATTCTGATCATTGGATTGTCTCCGAGGCTGCTCTTGCTGCCTATAGTTCGAATAACCCTTTTTACTATCCGCAGCGGCTGCTTCTCCTTGTATAAAGGATCTAGTGCGCTTTGTTAGCTCATCAAAAGTTTGTGGAACTTTGTCGTTTAGCTTTCAGATGAGTTCTGGGTTATTAATCCCATTCATGAACCCTGAAATTTTTAAGATTTTAGGACACGCTTTAACTTGTATGCACTCATCCTTAAAGCGTTCCATGAAAGCGCTGGTTGATTCTCCTTGGCGCTGTTTCACTCTTGCTAGCTCAACGGGGTTTTTAGCGCACTTCTTTCTCTGGGTGAAGTTGAGGCGGAATGCTTTCCGTAATTCCTCGAATCCACCGATACTCCTACGTGGGAGTTTGCTAAACCATGTGCGCGCATTCCCTACTAACGTAGAATTGAACATGTGGCACCACATTGGCTGTGCCCAGTTTTCAATGGTGGCGGCTGATTCGAAAATTTTTAGGTGATCATCCGGATCACCTGTTCCATCATATGTTTTTACGTTAGCAGGCATGCGCCTACGTTTGCGATCTGAGTAATCACTGATGCGCCGTGTAAACGCGTCGACTTTCTGGCGACGCTATGGGAGAGACATATCTTCGTTCTCTTCCTCGCGACGCCTTCCTCTTGACTTCCAGTGTCCTGTTTCTCTATCCTCGTTATCAGAGGAGTCACTGGAAGAAGGGTAGTCCCTTCTTCGGCATTTGCGCCGACTTCTTTCAGAGGAAGAGCTTGAGGGATCTCTGCTTGGGGATCTTCTTCTTCCCAGTCTGTCTTGGATCCTCTTACTTCCAGGTTTGGAGGATCCTTGGCTCGGTGAATGTTGAGGTCCCAATCGGTCGTGTACCCCGCGACTACCAAGTCTGGAGTGAACATTAGTGTGCCTCTCACTGTCTTTCGAGTATTGTGACTCAGATGTCGTACCTAGCCTATTATGGATAGTGGTACGTTCTGCGCGTCTTCTTCGTGGTTGGCGCAGTGGTGATGGTTCGCGTTCAGGACCAAAATTCAATCGAGCCTGTAGACCCGTACTTGCACTTCTTCTGGCTTCTTCCTGCATGAGGGCAGTCAAGGTTTCATAGTTTTGGGATACAAAGTTTCCCAAAGTGAGATTGGGTGCGTCCTCAGCTGTTGCAAGGGTGTTCGTCTCCGTATTCAGCACCCTATCTCGGTTAGGCGCATCTGGTGGAACAGTGTTGTTCACTGCGGGAATGGTTTGATGAGGAGTGGTGAAAAGAGTGCGCTGAAGTTCCTCAGCGCTTGGGACCACTGGGATGATTTGGGTAGTCCTTACTGGTAGTTCTACCTCTGGAAGAGGTTGGGTTGTTCCCGCCTCTTGGTGGCCAGGTGCGCTGGTTGTCCCAGCAACCTGTCTAGAGATTGGATCTTATTGATTCCTCCTCTGATGGTCACGTTTTTCTGATTGCGGAGTCCGCTGACCTGAATTCTTATTCTTTGTCATCCTAGTCTTTAGTTCTTAGTAGGGTCCCACGGATGGCGCCACTTGTTGATACAAAAGTTGGGCGTTCCTGGTTATGGGCTCTTGCTCTCGTATCAATTTGCTTCTTAGTACTTGTTACCTGCGCACTAAGAAAATAAACAACACCGTTAGGCTTATCGAGGGATTGTCTCCCCCGATTAGACTCCGGCGTGAGAGTAAGTAATCGATTTAGGGTTCTCGTTAAGAGTTAGGGTTTGTATATCATACCTTTGAATGAGAGATGTCATTCCTTATATAGGGGCTGAAACCGTGTAGGTTTCTTGCTCCTTACTCTTCGCACTCGTAGTGCTTATCCAGGGTAAGGATATCTATTCCATGAATAAATGATCCTTATCGCATACCCGGTTAAGTTTGGTTGGGCTTTGGGCTTCGTGAGCCCACGCCGTGTTTATTATAGCCCGTTATTCATTATGATAGCCCACTCGTGGTGGGTTTGGGCCAAGTAATGTTTATCATTTGGGCTCATGGCCCAAATATAGACTATACGTCATCAATTCCTATTACCGCATTCACGAAAGATGGTTTGAGTGTTATTGCAACCAAACTAGCCACCCCATTGAAGCAAGATTCTTACATGCCCACTAGAGGATAATAAAAATAATAATGATGAATCATTAAAAGGTTTTTCTAGGAAACCTTACTCGAATTGTACTAGAGGCATCGAAGTGTTGTTAGACGCTAACCGATGTGATCACACTATTAAGATATGTCCAACTGGGAGCTGTTAGTTTTGTGAACATAAATTAATAGATGTGTGTGAGGATCGAACTCGAGACTACGGGATTACACACTTTACATATGAGACTCGATGTTAAATAATTAATATAAAATGTTATATTTAATTATTTAATTCACAATAAACGACTAGTGGACGCTAAGTACTTATCGGAATTGACTATCGGTCATTAAATGTCAACGGGATACGAAGGGAAGGAAACAAGCCAAGAGAAGGTTCTAGAAATTCTCTCTTTGGCTTGTAATTGGCCGAATATGAGTATCCCACATGGGAATCCATAGTAAACTTGACAGAAGTGTATAAATACACCCTCATGTATTCATCTTTTGGTACACTTGATTTCAATAGAATGCCAAACTTCTTTTTTCTCCTCTCGTGTTCCTAGGTCAACGAGTTAAAATCCTTGAAAAGGGATTTGCAATTGAACTTGAGCATAACAAAGGTGTTTGGTTAATCTATTGTGATCAAGAACTAGCATTCACATCGAACCGCTAATAGCACGTGTGTACAAGAACGTGGTACAATCACATTATTTATTGTATCTTGGATTGAATTACAAAATTGTAAGGGGTAATTCTTTAATCCAATTATAAACCCTAATTATGATTCTTGGTAATTGAATTGAAGATTGATTCTTGTTTGGCTAGAATCAAAAATACACATTATTTTAATTTGGTTAATTAATTATATGTTATTATAATATATCATACACTTTCGCATGTACTTTGATTCTTTATGTGTTTATTATTTATGAATTATGATAGATATAATATAAAATTCCAACACATGACATGATATATGGCTAATCCGAATCGTTCTTGTGAAGGAGCTAATGATGTAAGTCTCCTTGAGTATGATGATTAAGATGGTTATGATAGTTACGAGTATGATGTTAATGACTTAAATGAGGAACAACTTGCTTTCTGTGACGTGTGGGATATCCGAATTTGTGGTAGAGTTAGGAAGTAGTTTTAGTTTTGTTGTTGGCGTTTTATTTTGGTAGGTTCATAAGATTGGCTTGTTTCTTTTATGATAGATATTGTTTGAAGCAAAATAGGTGCGTTTGTTTGCCTGTAATGGGCTGAGTTGTGTTATTCACCCTCATCCTATATACTTAATTGTTTTTTGGCGTTATATAGTTTACCGGAGAAACCCTTTACCTTAAAGAAAAAGAAATTAAACAACCAATTAAAGTCTATGATAAAAAGCTTAAAAGCACCAAACAAAACTAAGCAAAAGATGACCCAAAATAAATGAAGCTACCAAAATAGCCATCATCTAATAACTAATGTATACATGAGCTGGTTTAAGATCCTGTTATTTCAATTTAAGACGTGGCAAGCACATCTACTCTCCATTCAAAGAAGAGACAAACGAGAACGGGGGAAAAATCTTCTTGCTTGATTTTTAATATTTATGAAATAAAGTGAATAACCTTGTCTTAGAATATATATTTTAGCTTTAAGCTTCATGATATTCCTATTACAGCATTAACGGGAGATTGTTTGAGTGCTATTGCAACCAAACTAGGCACCCCATTGACGCTAGATTCTTACACGTCTACTATGTGCACGCAATCTTGGGGGAGTTATGCACGTGCTATGATTAAGGTAAGAGCTAATGCAGAGTTGAAACACTCCCTCGTTGTTGTGATGCCAAAATTCGAGTTGAAGGGTATATTATACACACTATCTATATTAAGAAACTTGTCTCAAATGTTATTAAGAATACGAAAGAGCCAAGTCAAGCTATTCATGGGGTTCAGATTGGTTCGAAGACTAAGTTCGCGCATCAACCTAAGCCACCAAGGAAACATAAGGTAACTAATGATAAAAATGATACTACGATGCCTTCTACATCGAACTCGTTTGATGTATTAAGCTATATTGTAGATGGGGGGGGGGGGGGGGGGAAGAGTCGTAATGTTTCTGAGTCACAAGAGGAGACACAAGTCGAAGGTAATGGGAAACTGGATAAACATGTGAGTGCAGCATCTCTGGCTAAAAGGATTAATGAACTAGAAAGTCAAATGCTTGATGGAAGCTTGTGTTATTGGGTAATGATGAGAAGCCGCTAAAACAAAGTTAGCGGTTGATCCCCTATCCAAACTTCATTCGAGAATTGAGTATATCACAACCATTTCCAAGTTTTCTCTTACAAAAAGAGGCCAAGCCCACACCTTTATACCTAAGATTAGAAATAGATTTAACAATTTGGATCCATACCGTGTTTGTATAAGACTACCGAATATTGGAAGATAACTTACCATCTTCACCATGATAACAATTTCATTTTACTTTAGAAGTCGTTACAAAGTATAACCTATGGCATATTCAAAACGTTTCTACAATTTTTTATTTTTTATTTTTGGAACAACGATTTATATTAAAAGAAAAACTAGACGGGAGCAGGCGAGTTTAATCAATCATTCCAACTACTATAGATTTTACTTATATACTTAAGCTAAGAAAAAAGAAAAAAGACAAATATTATAAAAAATGTTACACTTCTTCATACATTGAGAGTTGAAAGTGACATTATTTTAATAACGCCATAACACCCAACGAATCCCTTGTAACATGTATTTGTAACACCAATAGATCAACCGGCCGCATTTTATCAACCCAATCTGATTTTTAATCTTCGATGGTGAAAGAAAGTGAGATCCAAAAAGAGATGTAGACACTCATACTATACATCTCGAGTAACAACATCCTGGAACTTGTCATTATGTGTCAAGAAACCTTTGTTATGGTTCAAATCAAAATTGAGTATTTCAAAACTTGAATAACAATGAAGTAACACATGTTATATTTGTATTTGAGTTAGTTGAAAACCAAGTATGATAATCAATCATAATCATAAATAACAAGAAGCTAGCCAGAAAAGAAAGTGACATGTGGACGTTTGATGGTTGGTGAAATGTCTCTATTTTGCCTGCACACTTGCTTGGTTTTTTCGTTCGAGTTTCGAGTAGTGCGTATACCCAAATATGGACGACTTACTCCCGTCAATTCTTCCATCATCACTCCCACTATCTCATTCAGTAGCTTTCTCCTTTTTATAAACTTTGTTAAACAAAGAGATACGTGTTTTATACAGAGTTTATGAGTTAATAAATGTGAGTTTAGGTTAGTGGTAATAAAGAGTCACCGCAACTAATTTCATCATCGTCATCTTCGCATCACGTCACTTTCTATTTTCACAACTAATTTCACTACTAACTTAGTGTAATCAGGGACGCAACTAGGACCAAATATAATTGAGTGCACAAATTTTTTTGAACCGTAATATAGAAACACATTTCGATGAACAAGGTGCATTTAAGATGCATTTAGAAAAAACTGATGTTTTTTTCAAAAATTAACATTGTATCGAAAAAATTCATAAGGTTCTCGGGCACTCACGGAAACCCCTGGTTCCATCCTTGAGTGTAATAACACAACTAATATCACCACAAAAAAAACATGCCTCACAAAAACCAAAATATAACAAACATGCACAAAACAACACCTCCCACAACTCGATCGTCTGCACGATCGAGTTCTCCCAAAACAACACCTGATACGCGTCATATGGGTTGAGGCTAATAAGGCAAGACGCGTCTTCAGGGTGCTACATAGGCATAGCACGCGTCTTCAACCTAGCTTGTTATTGCTACTAGTCTTAGGAGGTATCGAATATGTTCAACTTCGTTTAAATAGAATCCAAACAAATAGTGCTATATGATTCGTTGAATATGACTAGTGACATGCATGATGCGTGTGTTACTGCATGGTATTTTGCTAAGAGATGCTTAATTGACAAAACGTTTCATAGAACATCAATCATATCAATAAGGCTGCATGCAATAAGGCCAACGACCGACTTGGTCGATTGATTCCCAGTCGGTCGTCCCTTTTGTGGGCTGCAGGTTGCGACCGAAATGAAGGACGAAAAAAGAGTGAATCGGTCTCAACATCGACCGACAATCGTCCTCTTTTTTTTCCTTGTGTGTGTGTTTAATTAAATATAAAAGGTATTTTTGTGGAATATGTTTTTTATAGTGTAGGTCGTTCTTACTGGGAAACCCAATCGCCTGCAGGTCGCTAAAGAGAGAAAACTGACGTGACAGAGAAAAAACCCTCTTTTTCGGTCATTATTGCATCCAGCCTAAGAAACTTGCTAAAATCAGATGTTATTAAACAGACTACAAAGAGTATACTTTGGATATTGTTTTGCTATTTGAAGTGTGATAATGTGATAATCGACTCTTTTACGAATTAGCTAAGCAAAATCTTTATTGTTGTCGCCTAAGATAATTTGAGACGTACCCAAATATTCAACTTAAGTTTCACATTTACTGAATTGATATGAACTATTCTAGTAACTTGCAACTCAAAAATACAACAATCAGATTCTGTTTATGATATGAACTACTTAGTATATTACGTAGTAACTATTAAGACTTCAATCTTCTTACAAGAGTTATACGGGTTTTGTTATATGAGTTCAAATTTCACTAGATACGTACTTACAAGTGATCAGGTAAACGATTTAAAATGATAACGAGTATACCTTAGTTAGACAGCGTTTTTCCCTGAAATTGAAAAATCTTGTACGTTTATCGTTATTTAAAACATGCACATGCCGAAACAAACTACTTAGTATCTCCTTAACCGCTAACATTCTAATAAAACTGGTCAACATTTTTGGTCGGATCACTACCACCATATATGATTCAAGTAATAAGCACAATAATTAGTAAGAGATATAGGCGTGATAAAAGAAGATTTGACGATAATTAATTAATTTTTTTTTAAAGGAAGTAGTAGCAATTAATAGCTCTCACCAGCCTTTGAAGAAGTTTGAAGAGGAGTTGAAATGAAAAAGACGTAGTACAATTATTTTACTTTACTAAAAAGTACAACAGAATCACTATTATGTTTGTTCTCATCAGTTTTCTGATTCAACTGCCGTTTTCTCTTCTCCCCCTCACTTTTCTGTCAACTTTCCAGATTTTTTTTCACTATTTAGTCCATTTCAAGGGTCTTGTAATTTTGGCTTGTTCAATGACCAAATTTGAACATGTTTATTTCACCCCAAATCTTATACATATTTTAGGTGAACATATTTATTGCACCCCAAAATACATACATACATATTCTTTAAAATAAAAAATTTAAAAAAAAAAATCCTTATACATATTTGTTTTGTAGGCAAAATGTGTATTTTCTTTTCTAAATGGTTTACTTTAAGTACCAACTTCTTTAACCAATTCAGCTTTTTCAAGCAGTTGCTAACTACTAGACACATAGCCACGATAGGAATTCGGTAACTAAATTCATCTTCGTCAAATCATTAATCCTAAGCAGGACTTGAACCTACAACCATTTGATTGAGAGCTTATCATATAACAAAGAGACACAAGCAATTTGGTCATATTATAGATAAATTAATAATGGATCAGAACTGGTCGATCACCTTGAGTTGATGGCTCAAACCAACATCATCAAATCTTAAATCTAAAAAAGATTATCATAATCATCTCGTCTCGCTATTTAATTTTCGGCTAAAATTCTAACTAATAACTATTATGATCACCAAATCTTATCAATATGTATGTCGAGACTTAAGACGATGCCATCGTCGTTAGCTTCGTATTAAAATTTTGTTAAAGAATAGAAAACTGGAGGCAAGGCCGTAACAAGTAGTTTGGTTCTAAAAGGAAAGAAAATGACTCATTTTGTGTATAACTCTGATCAAGCCGTTTAGTGTTAGCTAACACTCTGTTAGCGTTGTTAGTTAATAACGCCTTTAGGTTCGGCTCACTTATTTAGGCCCGTCTTGCACTTATGTTAGGTTTGCTCATTTTCTATTTAATGTCTCTATACTGTATTTAGTTAATTGGATCTGATAATATAGTTTTCAATATTCCCTTGATTTCTACATGATATCAATAGCTGGGTTGAAAATTAATAAAAACAAAAACAAAAACAAAAACAAGAAAAAGAAAAAAAGAAAAAAAGGATAGCTGATTTAATTATTCGTTTTGGTGTCGACGATGACTCTTGTCGTCAACTGTTGCATTGAGCGGAAGTAAAATTGATTGGTAATTTTACTTCCGCTCAATGCAACAGTTGATGACAAGATGGTATCAGTACCAGTACTGAATTGGAAATTGGTGTTGGTGATTGATGTTATAGTCTTTAATCTCTGAAGAAACTGCTATCCGGTATTCCCTTGATTTCTACAAGCGTAAGTGAACTTGTAATTTAACTCCGAAGAAACTGTTATCCGAATCGTCGCCTCCGCCAACCTGACGCGTTAGCACGGCATCGCCGTGAGCTGACAGTCACTAAAAAAATCACTTTTCTTTCATATCTACGCCTATCCACTGCGATTGGCTGTCATCAAGGTCTTTATTATCTATCTATGTTTAGCTTTATCTTTAATAGATATGGTTAGTTTGTTCGCCTAAAGATATTGCGATTTCTCAGCTCAAACTGGGAGAGAATATTAGATAGTATTGTGTTAGTCGGTTCAAGCGCAATTACACTCTTAAAAGTCTGTTAAGATTTCTATTTTTTCAACATGTACCTAAACTTGAAGAAAAATCCTTTGAGCAAATGGTTACAAAATGGGTCATGCATGTATTTTTGTTTGGTCCATTTTGTAATCTTTCTTTTTAACACGTTTTTATTTATATCACACGAAAAAGAAAAAACTCACTGGGTTCATTTTTATGTTTTTGTTTATACCAGTTCCAAACAAATGAAGAACAAATTTACGGCAAAAAAACGGAGTAAATCAATAGTATTTTCCTGGATCAATATATAAGTATAAAAAAGTACTGTATTTGATATATAGTAATATAAAATTGTCAACAGAGTTTATGACACTAGACATCATTAATCGTCACGACCAAACAAGCCCTGTTCAAATATGATTCTGACTCGATACTCAAAGCAAGACAAAACCACAAACCACAAATCTTATAAAATCTCCAAAGACAGCTAGAGTCAAAATTTGGCCGTGTGTTTATGTTTTGATAAGTCACTTTCTCTCTGTGCTTTATTTTTTTTATAGCATCATGTTCTGCTATTTCCGTGCGTTTTTAAACTAACGTAAGCGCTGTTCACGGGTCGATACCAAGCGTAGGTTAGCATGGGCTGGTTTTAGTAAGATTAAAGTATAATGTGTTTTATGGAAAACGATAAACATTACTTTAAGAAAATTTGCCGGATTTCTGCAGTGACTTGTCGGTGGTTTTGGCTGTGGTTTGTAAAAGGTGACAAGAAACAAATTGTTAAATAATGTTTTGGTCCCTAGAATACAAATATTTTATATTCCATCAACTTTGGCGTTTACTTTAATGCACCATGGTTTATACTGTAGCATCTTTTTGACGATTATTTAAAGAGTAACTAGATTAATTTTTGAGCTAGTTAACATAACTGAGAAAAAAAAGGTAACTGTTACAGTAAGTTTGTTCTCTAATCAGCATGCAGGAGGTAAATAACTCTTACTTCTGGTTTTACTTTGGTTTGTCCTGTAAACCACCAACATTAACAACAACAAACACTAATATTTAATCCAGCTGAAACGGAGTCATTAAAGGTTGCAGTGTTAATATCTACTTGAGGAAACGATTTCGACATGCGCAAAAGTACTTAGGGGTGCTTGGTGGGGGTAAAGAGGGGGTGGGGAATGGGTAAGGAATTGAAAAGGGCCCACATCCTTCAAATAATGGTGCTTGGTTATGGAGGGGTAAGATATTGATTACCCCGTAGTGGGTAATCAACCATTATAGAGTAAATTGGGGGGTAAGGTATTGATTACCCACCTCACTCATTCCTTTGCATTCCTTTCCCTTTTCCTTTCCTTTTCCCTTTCCCCACTTTGAACCAAGCGGACCCTTAGAGAGAGCTAGGTGTGGAACACTACCAATAACACTTATTGTTGTGCTACCTCAGCACTTCCCTAATAACATACCAATAACTAAAACACTTTTTCTAGCAAAAAAAAAATAATAGTAACACTTATTGATTCATGTAGGTCTCACAAAACACTTCACAAAAAATACCGACACACTTACAAAAAAAGAAAAAAATAAATACCAACGTTACCGGCCATTGCAACAACGCAAGGATGAACGGCGCAATAATGGCACCGTCGCCGATGTACAAATGGTGGCACATTGGTTATTTTGGGTGGCGAATGGCGAGCAAAAGTACCTCATACCGTGCTCTCTTAATGACTATTGTATTTAAACTGATCTCAACCAAATTTAGACCTCCGCTGGTATCGATTACTATTATTATTTATCCATACTATTATAAAGAGTTTACGGTTTTCTTTGTCTTCTGGAAATGAGTCTAGCAATGAGTAACAGTGAATTACTCACACCAAAAGACTTGTGTCTCAATGATAACTCATCTTATGTAAGAAGCTTTTCAACTAAATGATTGTGTGTTTAAATTCTGCTTAGGACATGTGAGATAAATTTGTGGTGTAAACACGTGGCGATAGTTAAAATTTACGTTTTAAAAAAGTAAGGAATTACTCAATTGCTCTTTATTACATATATAATCTAACGAGTAAATTGCAAAAAAAAAACGTCCTTATTGTTAGGCGAAATTGCATGTTTCATCCGTATGATTCGAAAAGTGCAAGCGGCATCCTTGTGGGAAACCTTGGATCCAATTTTGTTCTACCCTCAAGGGTATTTTAGTAATTTCAATTTAGAGAATGACGAAATCGAACCCAAAGTTTTCATACAAGAATGTCGCTTGCATTTTCCGAACTACACGGACGAAATATGCAATTTAACCAAACAACAAAGATGAGTTTTGAAATTTACTCTAACATAACCTCTAAACTTTTGTTATTTTTTCGGTTTAATACTCAAACTTATAATGCAATAGTTTTATTGATATAAAAAACTCATTTAATACCTTACTATTTATATATGGAAGATTATATCAACCATTTTAAGTGTCGCATCAAGATCACAACAAAACAACGTCAAGTGACTACTAAACATCAAAAAACACAAAGAAAATTATTAGTTGTCACTATGTTAGTCCGAACTAGCCAAAATATTTATTATTATTATTATTATTATTATTAACTAACAAATTTATGTCATGTTGTACAAGTGACTCAACTAAAAATGGCACATATCCATCATACGGATCATCTATATTATTAGTTAACGCTAATCTAGCCAGCTCATGAGCGACTTTATTCCCATCACGTAGAACTAAAGACCAAGTACACGAATGGAATAAGAGGAGTAGCGTCGAATATGGAGGAATAAAGCTCTAATGTGATACAACACTTTGTTGAGTCTGAAAGCGTTAACAAGTATACTCAAATCTATTTCCAAAACACCCTTGTAAAACCTTTGGCTTGAGCCACTTGAATAAACCCAAAGAATCGCTTTCACCTCGGCTTCAAAAATCGGCATTGCAAATGCCAACCGTTTGCTTCCTGCTACCAATACTAAATCGTTTGTGGCATCTCATGACAAAGCCAATGCCTGATACATCATTGTTTCCTAAAACTCCAGCATCATGGATGGTTGATTTTTATCAATCTGTAAGTTGGGGCAGACCAAGCTCGCGAGGGTGCATGATGAGAAGGTGTAAATGCTTTAGTTATTCGATAGGCTCGAAATTTTTTTAAAAACTGTTTACTTGACACAACGGGATTGCGTAAGTCTCATGACTAGTAAATTCGATGATCCCTGAAGTTTAAGGACACTTGCTAAAATACTTTTTGTTTAAATTGATGTAAGCAAAACTAACGTGACACTTTGGGCCTTAACCTAAAGTTTTTTTTATTGCTCGTGATATAAACATAAACAAATTACCAAAATAAACCACTTTTATACCCCATTTTAATTATGAACCTTTTTTATTCACTATACCAAAAATGGTCCAGGCACACCCCAAACCAAGAGGAGTACCTCAATCAAGCGCACCTATGTATATCATTTTATGTTTCAACTTTAGAGTGCTCCTCAAAATGGTTCGGTGCTCTTCAACATTTTTTTTTGTTAGTTGCACACAAAAGACGGAGCACCTCATTTTTAGAGTGCTCCTTAACATTTTATTTGAAAAACAGTGTTGGATTTTTTGCTTTATGTGAGGCGCATAAGAGAAGTCGGGAGTATTTGGTGTTTAGATGCTCCCGTTTGTCTTTATGCGAGGCGCAACAGGGGAGCACTTGGATTTTTTGTTTTGTCTTAGGCGCACAAGAGAAATCGGGAGCACTTGGTATTTTAGAGTGCTCCTCAACATTTGATTTTGTAATTTTTTTTTTCTCATCTAAGACGCACAAGATAAGTCAAGAACACTTGGTCGTTTGGAGTTCTCCCGAACATTTTATATTAAAAAGTCAAGCGCACCTAATCAAAATCCATAAATAAGCCTAACTAAATTATCATATATTTTTGCCAGAGTCTAACATCTAATGATTAGTTTACCAAAGTTCATTTTGATTATTTTTTTGTGCTCCGTCCATTTTTGTATTTTGGTCTCTTAAATGATCCATTTAAGAAATTTTCTCTATAACCATTGACATTTATTTTTCAAACATCAAAGATAGTACTCGTACTAAGTACAAAATAGATAGGCCCTCGTTTGAGAAAAAAAAGAAGAAAATGATTTTCGTTCGTTTGGTGGTAGAGTACACTTATTGGCCGTACAATTAAATAAAAGAAAGTAATAATGTGCTGCTCCCTATCATTTCACTTTAATGAATTAAACGTCTCTTCAAATAATGTTCTTTCTCTATTCACATTATTTCATTTAGCTAGCACAATCTATATAATTAAATGTGACTAGCATTCATATTAATACGGAGTAGTACGTAACAAATTATACATGCAATATTTTACTTCATGTAAAAGAGCTAATACTATTGATTCGTCAAACCAACATTAATATGGGATTTATTGGACCGGTCTAGAGGCAGTGTGGCCTTAAATGTTGTGAGACTGTAATGTAATCTATTTTTGGTCGAGCATTCAAATGTTTGTCAATAATTATTAACTTTGTTGGTGCATTTTAATATTTTGCTCTTAATGTAGTTACGGAACTGCATGTGTGATATCAAAAGTTAAGAGTGAGTTAACTAGTGAATGTCCTACAAACTTTAACTTTCAAGTTGTTGATGCAAATATTACATTGATAGCATTGGTTATGCACTGCATGTATGAGCTTTAGAGGATTTAGAAAGCTCAAGTAGCCACTTATTAAATGTGTTATTTAGTTTTTTCGAGATGTGATATCAAATTAGCTAACCTTGAAACCGTATATGTGCCTATGAGTAATAATTTACACCTCGAAAAAATGAATCAGATAACATAAAGTTAGAGAAATGAAAACAATAGAGAATTTTAATGAATTCTCGTTTTTGGTAACAACAGAGATTTGATACCATAAATAAGAAAGGAAATTATTTTTGTTAGAAGGAAAAAAAAAAAAAAAAAAAAAAAAAAAAAAAACTTGAAATAATTTACATAGCATATTGATACCATAAAAAAAATAAGACCCAAAATTAAATAAGAACACCTGCAAATAAGATACAAAACAATATGTCTAAATCAAAAATAATATGAAAAACAACTTTATCATGATAAAGTTCATGTTTGATTTAATTTAATTATTATTAACAAAATCAAAATACAAAGTTATAAATTAGACTGTCTAAGTTAAGCAAGGATTCTAGCAAATTTGTAATATATACAGTAGAAACTTTATAATATAATACACTTGAGACCACCAAAATTTATTAATTAAAAGAGTTATTAATTAATTGATAAATTAATAATTATTAATTTATATATTAATTAATATTTTATTAATTTATAGTAGAATACTTAGTTTACAAACACCTTTCAAGCTTTCACTTAATTATTGTATACAATGCATGTATATCAAATGAACGACCCAATTTGAAAGAAACCTTCAATCTCCCACCTTATGATGAAAGTTCTACAATGGAGCCCCCTTCGCGAAACGAAGCTATTAAAGCGGCAATCACATTGAACAATTTCTTGTTGAGCTATGAGAAAACAACACCAGAAGTTCTTACCATGCTAAGGAAAATTAGAGACGAGATTCAAGGGGAAATTGATTTCAACAAAAAACAAAAGACAATTGAGTCATTTTTCAAGAAACCTTCATAAATCATTCATGCTATATATAAGGAATTATTAATTTATATTTTTATGGGGTCTAAAGAAATTATCAAAAATGTATTATCTTATAATTTTAGCGAATTATTAATTTAGCACCCTATTCTCGAGTCGGGACCGGCAAAAAATATTATTTTAGAGAGTTCATTAAATAATCGAGTATTAATTTATCAAGTTTCTACTGTACATGCTTTTGTAAATCCAAAATGATTTTTGATGATATAAAACATTCACGTAAATCTCTTTGTAACTAAATTACACATCATGATTTTTTTTTTTTTTTTTTTTATTTTATTTATTTATTTTTTTTACATAATAGCCTCATTTCTCAAATTTTCCAACAAAAAATAGTGGAAATGAATTCACAATACTAATTCTCCATCAATTCTCTACAATTTTCAACATTTTTATTTTTCTAAGCTATCAAAGAAAGGAATTTGATCCATTTTCATTTTTTCCATTCTCATTCCTCTCTATCAAACATCCCTTTTAAATTGGATGCAACTTTTGAAGTGGAACAAATACAAATGCATTTTTAAACAAAATATATCCATGTTTCTTATATATATCTATAAATTTTTTGCTAATCGTTTCTATTCACCTATCTCCCAAACAAAAAACATAAACACATAAAGATTTTATTGACAAGGCATGAAATTTTATAAACAAAGCATGGTACAAAGAAACAAAGCAACGTACAAAGAAACAAAGCAAACACATTACAAAAACAACCAAATCCTAAAAGAATTGGAGAAGTCTCAAATGTGCAACATATAGAAATTTATGACGAGGAGAGTTATATTAAATACCAAACTTTTTTTAGATATTAAGGGATTTATCCCGACCATCCATCTAAAAAGATATCAATGGTTGAGATTAAAAGCATTTTTATATTACACATATTTTTTATAATTTAAATATCTCTTAAACCGTTAATTGTTAAGCGAAAATAATTACACCATCGCGCCGAGCATTTAATTATCTTTTTATAGACGGGCACTTTGATATACTTTCGACCAAAAAAAAAAAAAATCATTTTTTTCACGTTTTTTTTCGTGGCCAAAAAAATCATATATGATATTACATATCATATATGATCATATCATAATATCATATATGATTTTTTCGGTCACGAAAAAAAAACGTGAAAAAAAACGAAATTTTTTTTTTTGTCGAAAATATATCAAAGTGTCTATCTATAAAAAGATAATTAAATGCTCGTCGTAACGGTATATTTTTTTCGCTTAACGATTAACGGTTTGAAAGATATTAATATTTGAAAAAAATGATAAAAGTGAGTTTTTTAAATTGTTGGGATTAATCTCATGCATTAGATCAAATAAATATGAAAGGTGGAGATTAGTCACTTGGTATGTAAAAAAAGTTTGGTTCTCAAATTATCTTAAATCAATTTATGACACTTTAGGTTAAGTATTATATTCATTAAACCCACCACCTTTATGTCAGCGTCATCTTATCATTCAACACACTACCATAACTACCATCAAATAGGTGTAATGGTTACCATCAAACCAAATATATAAGAATACATCATTTTACACAAACACACCCCACAAACCAGGGCCGTTCCATTGATTTGGGGGGCCCGGTGCGAAATCACAAATGAGACCCCCATAATCTAAGTCTTTCACTCTTTTTGTATGTGATCCAAAGTTTGTCTTCTATTTTTTGTATGTGACCCGATTCAACTTTGATAATATTTAACAAAGACAATAAAAATTTAAAACGTTTATATATAAAACTATAAATATTAATGGATGTATACTAAATTGGGGCCCCTTACAAAAGGGGGTCCGATGCGGTTACACCACTTGTACATGCTAATCGTCCTCACTGCGGCAAACACATACAAAAAAGTGGGAAAGAGCATGGTGGTCTGCACCACCCAACCATTGTCTAAATGGGGGATCGGTGACTAAAAGAGGAGTGCTATGGAGATAGCTCGTAATTGGTGGCACCACCAAGTGATTGACCGCTATCATAACGTCTAGTCTTAAAACTTAACAAAAAATAATTAAAAGAAAAAACCACAATCATAAACACATAAGGATCACATTTTACTTTTGTAAATTGATTTGTTTGTATTGTCTATGAATTATTTAATAGTTTGTTTTTAGTTTTGATTAGGATTATTTGAATGAAATGAATTTGTCTTACTCATCTTCGTTCTTAGGTTTTTTGAAAGAAAGAAAAATAAAAAGATGGGAAACTAAATTTTTTTGTGTTCTTCATTATTATTTTATGTTATTTTTAACAGAAAAGAAAGGAAACATAAATGAAATGACCGGAAAATCCCTAATATTTTTCTACAAAAACTTTTTGCCCAAATATGGGCAGATTTGGCCGAAACAAAACAACATCCAACCTATTGAGTATATAACGACCAATATAACATTTAATATTTACTCATACTCGACTCGTGTTGTTAAATGAACATGTTTAAAAGGGCATAAATATAATTATGAATCTTTTTTTCAAACTCGCGAACACAACGTCATTTCACTTGTTAACATGAAATAAAAAATCAACTTTCTTTCGGTCTTTTATTTTCATTTCCCTACTTTACTCGACCCCACCTAAAAACTTAAAAATGCAGCGTTTAATGATCATTATTAAACTTTGACATAATAAAATAAAAAACATAAACAGATTAATACGAAAAAAGTAGTAAACCAAAAAGCATGTTTATGAAACAAAAAGAAGCCATCCATCTTTTATATAATACAACATATCTTACTAGCATTGTTCTTGTTCTTGTATTCTAGATTCTTTTCCAAAAGATAGATGCTTAATATACTAGTGGTGGGAGAATTAATGAATATATTTATCTTAACCAAAACATTAAATACTTAGGCCCGTTTGGTTTATAAATGGGTTTGGATTTGGATTCAGATTTGGAATTGGATTTATGAGGAATGAATATTAAGAGAGAGAAAATATATTTTAATTAATATAATAATTAAATTATATTTAAATATAATATTTTAATTAAAAAAATGTTGTGAGAGAGGTACAATAGGTCTTACAGGTTTTACTTAAAACCCATCATGCTTGAGTGGAATGGAAAAGTAGCGGATCCCGCAGGTTTTAAAGTATTAATTTGTCTACCAAACATCATTTATCATCTCTCATACTCAAATCCGAATCCAACACCCCTGAACCAAACGGGCCCTTAATGCCTTCATTAGACATAAGATATTAAAAAAATAGTTTTTTTAACTTGTGCTTAAGGGCATAAGTTAAGCACACAATAAGTATATGAGCTCACGAAAAAGTACATAGAGATTTACATAAGTCTCTATGTACTTTTGATGTACTTACGGTGTGCTTAAGTTGTGCCCTTACCACACACGTTTAAAAAACAGAGGAAAAAAAAAAAAGAAAAAAAAAAGAGAAGCTAGAAAATAAATACAAAGTGAAGCTTCTTTTCTGCAACACCACCACCTACAAACACAAGCACATACACACACTTACTTCTGTATCTCTCTAGCTTAAAAGCAAACCTATTCTAGCTCATCTTCATCTTCAACAGTTTCTTTCTTAGAATATATTTTGAGTCAAAGTTTTCTTAATGTCTGTGCCACTTGAAGAGCATGACTACATAGGTTTATCAGATGCTTCAAGAAGCTCTGTTGAATCATCAAACATTTCATCAGATTCTGAGACAAACAATGTCCTTAACCTTAAAGCAACTGAGCTTAGTCTTGGGTTGCCTGGTTTTTCCAAGGATTTTGAGCCTGTTGCTGTTGCTAAGAACTTTATGCTAGGTGCTAAGAGAGGGTTTTGTGATGTTGGTTTTGAGAAAGTTCAAGGGCAAAAAGGTAATTTGGTTGATGGTGTTGTTGTTAAGGTTGGTGAAGAGAAGAAGAAAGATGTTGTTCCTTCTGCTAAGTAAGTTTATTAAAGCCTGTTTTGTTGTTTATTTTAGTCGGCTTATGGCTTATATGGTTTTGGGCTTATGTTTCATAAGCTCACTTTTTGTGGCTTATTTTGAAACTTTTCTGCTTATATAAGTTTATTATGACATAATGAACTTTATAAAAGTTTCAAAATAAGGCACAAAAAGTGAGCTTATGAAACATAAGCCAAAAACCATATAAGCTATAAGCAGGCTTATAAACAAACACTCCCTTAGCTTGTTTAAAGTTTGATTTGTTGTTTATATGAGTGTTTTCTTGTTTTTGTTTAAGGTTATATGTGCTTAATTAAAGTCCTAATCTTGGAAAATTTTATTTTGTTTCTTGAAATTTATATGTGGTTGAAGGCCTACTCTTGAAAAACTTTAGCTCAAAAAAGTTAGAAACTTTAGTTTTCTTTAACCCCTTTTGTCATCTATAGGTATGTTTGGTTGAATTGGGGCTAAATTTCATGTTTATGTGACTTTTGTTTCTTGGAAGTTTTCTGTGCTTGAAGCCCCAATTTTTGGAGAATTTAGCTTTTGATAAGAGTTTGAATCTTGAGTTGATTTGTGCTTTTTCTTATGATTTTCTCTTAATAAAACTAGATGCTGGTTTTGACCTTAAGTTTATGATGAATGTCCAAACTTCAGCTAAGCAAGTTTTCTAGAAATCCCTTTTAGGCTTTTTATTGTCTGAATGCATATTTGGTTGATTTTCGACTATTATGCTTATTTGCTTGTTTTTCTTGTTAGGTATATTTGCTTCAACCATGAAAGTCAAAATATTTAGTTCATTTGTGTTTTTTCTCTATGAACCATCAAAGAACAAGCTTTTGAGCTTTATCATGGGGAATTTTTGCTGTTTACCTTATGTTTTGAACTTGAAATTATCATAAATGTTTGTTCAAAATTGCGTGAATTGGTTTCAATAACAGGTTTGTTAAATTATGTAACAGGGCACAGGTGGTAGGATGGCCACCTATTCGATCTTTCCGCAAGAACACCATGGCCACAAATGTGTCTAAAAACGGGGATGCACGCGAAGGTAGTTCAGGATCGGGAGGGTGTCTCTATTTGAAAGTGAGCATGGATGGTGCTCCATATTTAAGGAAGATTGATCTAAAGGTTTACCGTAACTATGCTGAACTTTCAAAGGCTCTTGAGAATATGTTCAGTTGCTTTACTCTTGGTATGTTCTCTATTTTAGTATCTTTGAAGTTCAAAATGCAATATAGTTGTTAAATTTGATAAATTTCTTGATTTGTGGATTAGGTCAATGTACTTCTAATGGAATTCGAGGGCGTGAAGGGCTTAGCGAAAGTAACTTGAAGGACCTTCTTCATGGCTCTGAATGCGTATTAACTTATGAAGATAAAGACGGTGATTGGATGCTTGTTGGTGATGTTCCTTGGGAGTGAGTTCTTGCTCAAAATTTAACAGAATCCGTGTTCATTTATGATATAACAACCAATATCTAAATGTGTTTCTGATTTTGTAGGATGTTCATTGATTCATGCAAGAGATTAAGGATAATGAAAGGCTCTGAAGCAATCGGATTAGGTATGCAAAAATGCTTAGAACCAAATTCTTGCGTTTGCCGTTAAACTCTTGAAAAGTTTTTGACATTATGTTTCACGTGTGATTTCAAAGTAGTTTTTATGGATCTTAATATATGCGTATCTGTTGATTACAGCTCCAAGGTCAATGGATAAAGGCAAGAACAGAAACTAGAAGATGATCCCAATTAACACGAAAAATGGTTGTTCGGTTGAGTTTTGCATCTCCTCCACGAGTTGATATATGTGCTTCAATAATTTTGGTTGTAGTTTTTCTTATTTCATCTTCCTTGATGGCAGAATGTTTAGTCATAACTGGAATGAACCATCCAGTTGTTTGTTGTGAACCACTTGACCTTTGTTAATGTAATTTGTAAATGGCTTTGTTCTCCTTCATCATTTGTTTCTGACTTTTTTGTTAGCATGTGCCACTTTCTAAAAATAATGGACTACTTGCTCCATTTTATCATTTTCAACGATATCTTTCTATTTCGGGTTCGATGTATCATTTTCAACGATACCTTTCTGTTTCGGGTTCAATGCACGCCAACACAGATGGCGCACGCAAGAAAGTCACCTTCAATTCATTATCAAATACGGGTTCAATGTTCGCCGGCATGGATGGCGCCATGCAAGAAAGTGACCTTCACTTCATTATAGAATACAAGTGTGTGGTTTCTCGAGTAGGTTCATCTTCTCGCAAACAAGAAAGGGACCAGCACTCCATTCCGTAGTTTCTCGAGTAGCTTCTACTGTTCTCGCCTAACTATTTTTATCATTTGGAGTCTGGATCTAGTGATCAACAATTCAACATAACTATGAAACAGACTTTGCATATTCATTTTCACATATATTGGGTCCCATTCTGACTAATGTTTGTTGAGAGCCGCATGCATTGAATCTTTGACTACTGACTAGTCAAATGTTGACCAATTAATTACCCAATTTAAGCAGACCAGCATTGAAGCATAGCATTGTATCCTGTTTTGCTTAAAGATGCAGGCCCCATTTTTAGGTTAAAACAATATTCCAAGCATCATAAAAAAAATGAACCAATATAGCAAAACAAAAGAGTTTAAACTTGTTACAAGAACACTAATTGCTATTTGGATGTTGTAAGAGGTCGCGTGATATTGACATACACAGGAACAACGTATAAATGTTTGTCCTAAGATGTTAGTTTCTATGATTCTTTTGGAGATATCTGAACATACACCATTTGAGTATACCCGTTAAATACAGAAGTCTCGAGTCTTGATAAGCCAAGTCTTTGAAACAAACGAAATCGACCATCTTCTACGATAGGACTGGTTGCACGTGCTGGATCGTATCGTGTTTGATGAGTAAGTGATGGACCGGCAACTGGTGGAAGTTCCCAATATACATCAAGTATGGATTCCACAAACCTACTGTTTTGGAAATGCTCATTGTATGAAATCGGTTTGTTGCTGTGGTTAAAGTCGTCCCGCATATACCCTCTAACTCCCCACCATGCTTCTCCTGGCCCGCATAGTTCTTTTATGTCAACTGCCTTTTCCCAAAATTTATTCCTTTTTGAACGTTGTCTAGCTTCATCGCTATCTTTATAGCAGCTGTGACCACCTCCTAAATAAAAGATTATCAGCAGTCATAATCAATTATAATCATGTTAATAGTAATCATAACCAAAATAGTGAAGGTGGGACACTAATTCATAAACTAATGAAAGTTGATTTTGGGTTCTTTTTAATCTCAGATAGGTCAAGTAGGGTCAAGCAAAAAAATAAAATAAAAAACTAACTAGAAAGAGAGCCGCTCAAATGGGTCGAACGTATTATAAGTCGGCCATGATTTATTTTGACTGCATGCAACCTTCTATCACTTTATTCTAAGATAAATTCTATTATAGTAATGCCACAAGTATTTATCAATAAACTCAAAAAGAGACATAAGGTGTTTCCAGGTCAAGCCAACCCTAATTGTTTCGACACATACTAAACAGACCTGTTTCAACCTGTAACCCAACCCAAATATCTTGCCACCACTAAAAAACAGTCAATGTTTTAAAAGGTTATTTCAAGATGAAAAGGTGGGATGATCACTGAAGTGGAAATATGAAGTAGATAATAATGTCTAAAGTTGTACATAACACAAGTTACATACAAAAACCATTGTTTTAAAAACCAGTAAACATAGCCAGCAACAGACATTGTAATGGATGTAAAAAAAGCTAAACAAGACAAAGGGCGCATTGACCAGCTTGTCCCACCTTATATTTTTCCTAGTAAAACTATAAATTTATGTTTTCTGATTTGAATGCAAGCTTAAAAACACTTACTCATCTAGTTGACATAGGCTTCTTTTTCATAATCAGATTTTGAGTTATGATGCTCTATGCCTAATACATGATTATAAAAATTTGGTTTTGTAGGTGATGCTATACCACGCCTTTGTCAATAAACACCACTTTCGAGCCTAAGGGTCAGAAGTGAGCCATACTGTTGAGATTTGACTCTTGAGAGTGTGTTAGGGCTAAAAGGAATAGCAACAATAAATAATAAAAAAAAAAGCAACTAGTGTAAAAGCATATTCAATAGAGACATGCTAGAAGGAGTCAGAGTTTGCTGCTGTGTACAACATAAGTATCAAAATCGACATATTTCCATGACAGGTGAGTAACCCACTTCAGACAGGGACACATTTTTTTATAAGGGAGCTCAGAAATGCAACCGGCTATGATCATATAGCTTGATGTAACATACTAACCTTGTATATAAGATTGATCACAAATCTGTCGAAGGGAATAATGATCACCAGTCCCGGTATCATAGTTGTCTTCGAATACAAGATGTGAGAAGCCAGCTTTAAGCGCCTGCTTAAGTCTGCATAAAAAAATGTAATAAGAAACAAGAACACCTTATTTCCCACCAAACGACAAAGCCTAGAATCACATAAGCCAAAGAAGTATACTCATTATTAACAATGCGATTACCTTTTCAATTCATTCTGATGATCATCAAAGAATATAAGAACACGACTCAGATCAGTTATGCCATGTTTCTTCATTACAGTTGCCCAGTTAACTTTCCCGAAGTCAACAAAGTCCTTTCCAGCAAAATATGTGCAGTTCCCATCAACATAAGCAGGGCCTTTCTTAAGGTATTTCTCAGGATGGCGGGGCGTAACTGAGATAATTCGTGTGTCAGGCATTGCTTGCCTTAAAACCCATGTTGAATGTCCCTTGAAAGCCCCACTCTCAATCATTAGGTCTGGTTTCAGCCATCGTGCCATGAACCAGAGTCCAAAGCTGTGGTCAAAACCCATCCCGAACATATTATTCTTGATGGGTCGTGTCTCATATATTG
This sequence comes from Artemisia argyi, assembly GCA_030686995.1. Classification (NCBI taxonomy): domain Eukaryota; kingdom Viridiplantae; phylum Streptophyta; class Magnoliopsida; order Asterales; family Asteraceae; genus Artemisia; species Artemisia argyi. Next base: position 15,047,052 of record CM060689.1, on the reverse strand, counting down.
GTACGAACTCTTCCAGACCTTTGAGCAAATCCTTAGTTGTCCATTCAACAGTTTTTCCAAGTTTCGATCTGCCTTTTAAAAAGGATACAAAATTAGAATTAAAAAAACAGATAGATTGGAATTTTATAACCAAGCTTAGCATATACTTATCAACAGTGTACTACTGCACTACGATTTTATAATTACTGTTCTGCACATATGAATCTAGAGCTATACATGGAAATAGGTGAATTAGAAGACATATTCTAGAGCCGGGAACTGAAATACACACTCCGAATAGATGCATATATGACTGTCAACATGGTGTTTTAAGTGGTGTCAGGAAGCAAAATGAATCAGCAAATAAGCATAACCCAATGGAAAACAAAAAACCAGTAGATAAATGTAAATAGCATCTAATAAGCACATGTTCACCCAAAGGACCGAGCATTGCATTAGATTCATAACCAACAGAGTTCACCCTCATTAAATAGCTAAAATAATAACGCTAAGCACCATGAGTCCATGATTAAGACAGGGACACATGATGATAACATCATTACACTATATTATGCCAGACTAAGACCAAGACTAATGCATGAACATGTAAGTGTTTCTTGGCTATCTTTAAACTAACTCTGGTGTGTCTTTTACTCATATCTGTCAACTCGAGTGCATTGCTTATGCATACATTTGGTTGTCTAAAAAGCATAATGCCTTGTACAATTATTCAAAATTCTAGCCACTTCTCAAATGTCAATTATAACTTGCCTTTCAGGTTAACTTGGGCAGTGTCTAAGAAACCTTATTAAAAGAGCTTATGCCTATTTATATAAAACAGCTTATTTAACTTATTATGAAGCATAATGCCTAGTACAATTATTCAAAATTCTAGCCACTTCTCAAATGTCAATTATAACTTGCCTTTCAGGTTAACTTGGGCAGTGTCTAAGACTCTAAGAAACCTTATTAAAAGAGCTTATGCCTATTTATATAAAACAGCTTATTAGCTTATTATGAAGTATCATATCACAATGCAAGATAGTGTCTGGATTGACTTATAAACTTTTCCAAATAAGCTACTCCAAAACAGCTAACTACAGTTCAATGAGTTGATAAAATGACAAAGCCGAGAGGGTGTTTGGATTAGCCTATATAAATGAGCTTGTTCTTATTAGCTTATTAGTTTATGTGCTAAATAAATTCTTATAGCTAAGCTCCTCCATCATAACTACAATGAAACAGCTTATTTGATTCAAATAAGCAAGTTAAGCCACAAACTGCTCGGATACTCAAAACAGCTTATTGTATCCCGAATTCCCGATAATGCAATAAACTAATAAGCTGTCTAAATAAGCTTAGGCAAACACCCCTTAATACTTAAGTATTCGCATCTAAGTCATAAAAATCAAATCAAAACCTACATCTCAAGTTCTCAACCATAGCTATCTAACTATAAATCTCGTCACCATTCATCACTAACCTACTTCAACTAAATACAATGAAGTGTTTAGAACATAGTGTTTAGATTGGCTCATCAGCTTTACTTCACATAAGCTAGTTTAAAACAGCTTATTAAAAAGAAGCTGGTAAACCTAATCTATTTAACTTTATCCAAACACTCACGTGTTTCTCAGCTAAATAAAAACACAAGACTTACATACTGCTTAGATAAAATTCCACACACACACGCTACATTCGAGTTTAAATCAAACTTACACTATGTCTAACTTAACATCTCATCAACATTCATCACAAATACATATATAATCAAAACATACATCTCAAGTTTTCAACCATAGCTATCTAACTAAACATCTCAGCAGCATTTATCACAAATCTACTTAAACTAAATACAATGAAGCATTTAAAGGATAATGAAATAGCTTAATGAAACAACTTAAATAAGCTGATTGATCTAATCCATTACCCCCTATCCAAACACTCAAAATGCCTTCTACTATCGTTCAACATGCTAGTCACTACTCACTCCTCAAATCTCAATTACATCTGCTTTCTATGTAAGCTAGGGGTGCCAGGAAACATTATAACAAAAACAACTTATTAGCTTATGAGGCATTGAAACGCAATGCAATACATAGCTTCTCGAATAACTAATTTCAAATAAGCTATTCCAAAGCATGAAATCAGCTTAAATCAACTACTAAACCTAAACATCTGATCAGCATTCATCACAAATTTAATTCAATCAAACACATATAAACATCTAAATAAATTTAAACAGCACAAATATATACAACATTAATCCAGATCTAATAAAACTAAACCCTAACTGAATAATAACTAACAAATAACTAAGTAATATTTTGGGTAGTGTTTTGAACACAACTTTTCAAATGTGACTTGAAGAAGCATTTAGCACTAGTGTTTACCGTTTTCATTGTTTTACACTTTATAATTACATATAAAGTTATATTTTTATAAAATAAACAAACTAGTTACTAACAGCTGCTACCCTACTACTAACAACTACTACTACTGACAGCACATGCTACTACGATTTTTTTAGTTTTTGAACGCTACTAATTATCTCACAATATATACTACCGCAGTACTGCTACCAGCCTACCACTAACTACTACGGCTAGTTTTCCCAAACATACAACATCTCATCAATGCCACTACTTTCCGCTACTATTACTACCGCTAGTTTTACCTTCATTGTTTTACACTTTTACACTTTATATTTACATATACAGTTAATATTACCAAATGCATTTATAAAATAACTACTACTACCGGTAACAGCTACTACTACTAACAAACAGCTACTACTCTAATTTTTTTAGTTTTTGATCGCAACTAATTATCTCACAATATAACTACCGCAGTACTGCTACTAGCCTACACTAACTACTACGGCAAGTTTTGCCAACCATACAACATCTCATTAACGCTACTACTAATTGCTACTACTAACTACTACTACTACTAGTACTACCGCTAACAACTACTACCACTAACAAACAACAAACAACTACTACTAGTACCTACTACTACTAACAAACAACAAACAACTACTACTAACTGCGCTACTGCTACTACTAACAGCTACTACTACCTGCTACTGCTACTACTACTAGTACTACAGCTAACAGCTACTACTAGTAACAAACAACAAACAGCTACTACTACTAACTGCTACTACTACTACCACTACTACTAGTACTCACCCCTAACAGCTACTACTACTACTACTACTACTACTACCACTACTACTAGTACTCACCCCTAACAGCTACTACTACTACTACTACTACTACTACTACTAGTACTCACCCCTAACAGCTACTACTACTAGTACTACCGCTAATAGCTACTACTAGTAACAAACAACAAACAGCTACTATTACTAACAAACAAAAACAGCTACTTTTATTTTATTATTTTTTGAACGCAACTAATTATCTCACAATATATATTTACGGCTACTACTCAGCTACTTCTACTGCTGCTACTCCTAACCGCTACTACGGCTTTCAACATACAATCATTTAACTCACTACACAAACTAAATAAACAACTAACTAAACATTTTCAACCAATCACAATGACATAAATCCAGATCTAATCAGGAGCTTACACCACGGAACACCCAACGCTCCAAAATCATCCTCAACTCCCTCCAATCCAAAATACCGCGCACGAGAAACTCCATCAAACGACGTTATCTCACTCACACATATCATATCGCGAGATTTTACTACAACAGACGAGATTACGAAAACGGTGATGATAGCGAGAAGGAGAATGGGACAGGTGTAACCGGTTCGGGTCAAGTAGTTTGAGATCCGGTTACTGAATGAGGGATATTTTCGTGTTTTGGATCCGTCGTCGTTTTGCGACGATGAGTCGTCTTCGTCGCTGAGATGTGGAGCTCTGCGGAGAGATAGTGCGTTCAGCATTTTGAAATGCACACAGTTAGTTCACTGTGTGAGTGCAAGCTGGCTTATCAGCTTATTTGTGTTTCGGCGTAAAGTCTCGATTTTCCGGCTTATTTTGAGAGTTACAGGCTTATGTAAGTTTGTTAATTTATTTAAGCGTGTAAGTGTCAAAATAAGCCGGAAAATAAAGAATATGAAGTTAAATAAAAAAGATCTGTGTTTTCGAGTACTACTTTAAAAGAAAATTAGAAAGGAAAATACTGAAAAAGAAAAGTGATTTGGTTAATTTTGAAGTAAAATATTTTCTTTCAAAATTGGGTTGAAAATGTTTACTTCATATTTGTTTATTTGTTCTTACTAAAAAAAACTTGACAACAAAGCATAAGAATGAGCAAAACATACCTAAAGAAACCGGACCGAACATATCAACCTTCAGCTCTATTGTTGTACCATTTTTTTTTCTAAGTTTCGGGTGGTGCTGAAAACCGGAAAAACCACTCCCTCAATTCCAAAATTATTGTCCCCTTACAAAAAACACAAAGTTTAAGAGAAACACATTTATTACACCTTTCTCTTTCTTACTTTTTGACAGAATAACAATTTTGCCTTTAAGTAATTAATTACTCCATCTGTCTCAAAATTATTGTCAAGAAACAAAAACACAAAGTTTAATAAAAGCAGGACCACTTTTATTTTCAACCACAAAAATAGAATATTCCCACAATAGATTCTCTAGTTTTTACTAAAAAAGGAAAGCAGACAATTAATTTGAGACATCCCGAAAAAGAAATATGGACTATTATTATGAGACGGAGGGAATATAATCTTATTTAAAATATGTAATAATAATTTTAAAAAAGAGTAATATAGTAAACTTGGTTAAATTTCCCTATCTAGTTTTAATAGTGTACAATTAAATTGGGACATCCCAAAAAGAAAATATGGACAATAAAATTGAGACGGATGGAGTAAAAGAAAAAAAAATCCGACAAATCAATTTTCAGGTCAGTTCGGATTTGACCTGAAGCTCGACCCTACATAAAGAAAGCTTTCTATTAGGTCACCCTTTGATTCATTGTTACACGAGAGAGAGAGAGAGAGAGAGAGAGAGAGAGAGAGAGAGAGAGAGCATGTAAAATGAAATGAAATTATGAAACCAACGCCCTTCCTTTGATGGGAAGGGGCATTTATAGTATTTACAAGGTGTTATGGTTTGGCCCATGGGCTTATTGTATGGGTCGGCCCATTAAACTAACATTTATAAGCCATATTAATTAACGACATATAATAACTTTAATGAGTGACATTTTACAAGAATAACGTATTTGCAACACGTTCTCGGACGAACCGTGATATTTTTCTAGTCACTTTCGAACGTGTATTTAGAGAATTAAAACATGTGAGGAGGGTAAATCTTCTTATGACCGTGTATGGTATTTAAATGGTCACCAAAATGTGTACTTAGTTAAGTTTGAACACTAGATTTAGTGTGAGAAAGTCAATGACTTAACACTAAGTCATTTGGTGGTGGTTAAATACATGAATTACGCTTTTTCTTTGTTTAGGTTACTTGGTAAGGCCGAAACATCGATTTAAATGTATACAAGCCTAACTTTTTACCCATGACTGTTTCTTGTCCTTTACCAGGCCGCCCCACAGATGTGTATATATCTAGTAAGGTTTAAACCTAAGAACTTTTGCAAGGACATTAACCAGTAGGCTAACAGTGATGGTACGCGCTATATCGCAATGTTAAAATTTAAAAAGTATAAAGTTACTCCTTTTTATTTATAAGTTTATCAAAAAATGAGTTGTAAGTTGAAATTGATAAAACTAGTTAGTTGGAAAAAATATACTTTTTTTTTTTCATTTTATATTTTTAACGGTGATGTATATTAAAGAGAAACTAGCAATGAGCTAGTAAATTACAAAAGCGATTTTAACCAATCGTTCTAACTACTACATTTGTTACATCTATACTTAAGCCAAGAAAAAGAGGAAAAAAAAAAAAAAAAAAAAAAAAAAAAAACGAATGTTATAAAAAATGTCACACTTTCTCAAACCAATAATTTAAAGTATCGTCATTCAAAATAAATCGCACCTGTGTTGCTTCCCATTTTTGCTCGTGAACTATCCAAACCTGAAAACACAAATGCAAATATAATAACAGATCCTTAAGAAGCACTAAAACTCTAAAGAAAATGAATATGGTACATCACCATACGTATGACTACTATTATATTCAGATTTTTAGCTTTCGAGTGACCAAGTAATCATAGACGGGCAAATATTATCAAAATTACCTTCTTATACAACCGGAGTTTGCCAAAATCATTTCCAGAAATGCCAAAGACAAACATAACTGAATTCAAACATAAAAACCAAATGGAACCATATAATTTAAGCATAATCTCAAATAACAAACCCCACCATTAATTACTAAAATAGATCACGCGATGATTTCTATAATTATAGCAAAATAGGCAGCAAAAACTCAAATTTCTGCTTCGTATGGATGCAGACCTAAATTGAAATGCAACCAATAGAGGACCTTTCAATTTATCAATTTTTTAAACCTTCATGTATGACAGAAAAAGAGCTACCCCTAAGATATAATGAAAAAGAATTCAAACTTTTTAAGATCTTTGAGCCGAACAATTATAGTCATGATGAGGATGACCACGCTCTACGTGATTTAATAAAGATATGTTAATCCAAAACGAATCATGTGTTAGATTAAATTAAAGGAAGCGAAAGCGACGACAATTATGTTAATTGTATTTCAGTGTTGAGAAGAAAATGACTGGTTTGATTATGTGATAGCAGTTCAGATTTAGATGATGAAAAAGGCAAACTCAGCGATAGAACAAAAACACTGAAAAAAAGAATCAGGAAAGGGTTTGGTGTTTCCATTTCATCATTAAGTTTGACTTTTTCATCATCTGAATCTCAACTGCAATCACATAACGAAACTGGTCCTTTACTTCTTAACACCGAAAAACATTGAACATCTTCATCATTACTTTCACTTCTTTTAATCTTATCTGAAACACATATTCTTTCTGATCAACATATACTCATTCCATTAAATCACAATGACCCTCATCATCATTATCATCATCATCATCATCATCATCATCATCATCAGCAAGCTAACAAACTCTGATAGTCTGAACCAGTTTAGCTCAAACCTTGAAGGTGGAGAATTGTAACACCCTAGGCAAATCCCACATCGGCTGTGGCTTTGAGTGATGCTGGTTATATAAGGATAACATACGCCTTACTAGAAACAACGCGTTTTGTGGTATAATAGTATTGGTTACATACTATTAAGCGTGCTCGTGTGAGAGCACAACTGGCATGGGTGACATGCCGGGAAGTTACAGGAAAGGTCACAAAAGCAAAGCCATGAGCCTTCGGGCAAAGCGGACAATATTGTGGGCTGAGTAAGGCAGGATGTTGTTAAATATACGTATATATATTTATGTGTAAATGTCTAGTATCGAACCCGAGACCTCGGGATTGCACACATTACAAACGAGAATAAAAGATTAATAAATATTAATAGTTAGATATATTTATTAATAACACAAGTTTATGGACTATTGATCGTTAGTTATTAAATGTATGGACTAACTATCGCAAATTGGCTAGGAAAAGGACTAGAGTGAAACTTAGTAACAAGAAGGATCCGGAACACCCCTCTTGGGTGTGTGGCCGGTCGATCAAGCCCAAGGGAGGGCAACCCATTGCCCTTTCTTGCTCTCCAAGTTTTATCTAGTATATATACAAACCCAAGGGTCATTGTTTCTCATCTTTTGTGCACACACAATACCCTAAGGCTTTGTTTTCCTCCTTGTTTTCTTCCTGCCGATTGTACCTACAAACCATAAGGGTTTTGGGTCAAAAATTCTATAAAGAAAATTTTCTTGTGTTTAATCTTGCAATTAATTTGATTCGGTATTAGTTTGTGTGTACAAGAACGAGGTAATAACTCACTATAGTTATTATCAAGAGATCGATAAACAAAACGGTAAGGGGTTTATCTTAGATCTATTTTACACAAGTTCATGATTAATTGAAGTGCATCGGGTACGTTCCTATTTATGTTTTAGTTAATATTATGTGTTATACTTGATCCTAGCTTCCGCAATATGTGTACTTTGATTGTTAAATTCTAACAGTGGCATCACGAGCCATGTATAACATGTAATTGATTACTAAAACGTAATAAAAATCGGATCTTTAATTGTTTTAGATACATGTTTTGATCTAGGGTTTTTTCTTTTTAATTTTTTTTTGAAAAATTTCGAAACCCTAACCCTAATTTTGAGGGGGGGGGGTCGATTTTCCATGAAACCCTAATTAGGGTTTTGTGGTTTTCTTGGATTATGTGTAATCACTAGAAACCCTAGGTCATTAACCGGTTATGTGAACGTATCTTTTGACCTATGTGCTAATTGTTAGGTTTTAAACCGTGACGAAACATGCATGTTAGTCATGGATCTTGTTTTTTTACATGTCACATGTTTTAGATAGATCTTAGATTGGGGAAGACTCCAATATATATAAATTAAAATCAATTTATATGCTATGTGGTGTGTATATTAGCTTTGGCCTACGCAATTGATTCGTCAATGTATGTGACTCTCTTCCATTAAGAGGAGAAGGCCTTAGTTGATTACATGCATTATTATACCTAGAATTGATTTTATTAGGATCTTTTCTAATAAGTATTGCATATGGCTAATTGTTTCACTTTATTTATTATCGGTTGTTTTGTTTTCTTTAAATACTTGTTTTATTGTTAATTGTTTGACATGATGTAAGCAATAAAAGGGTGATTTTTCATAAAGAAAATAATACGGACTAATAATGGTGAAACCCTAAGTGATAAAGATTGAATCTTGCGGTGTCTTATGTGCCAACAACGGTTCACTTCGCACGGTAATTCGCTCCAAGGCGAGACTAGCAAGATTCATACTTTATTACATGTTTTGAGATTGAATCCATAAACTTTTGCTTGATTGATGTTTTGTACAACATGCTTTTAAAAGTAACTCCTTTAAGACAACATTCATAGTCGTGGTATGAAGGCTTGGAAAGAGCCTTAGAGTCTGCCTTGTTTATCACACTTTCGAATACGTCTTAAACGAATTTCTTTTAAAATCATTCTTGTAGAAAGTCATCTTAGGGTTTTCTAAACCTCAAGTAAAACTTTGTGTATTAATTTCAAGAATTGGTAATAAAAAGTTTTTTTTTTGAAAACTTATGCTATAAAGATGAGTGCATGCATCTTTATGCATATTTTGATTGACATATTAAAATTGAATACCCTTAAAATTTAAGTTACATGCCATCTATCTATAATGAACACTTGGAATTTTAATTTAGTAAACGTGAGACCTAGGCTAAATTATTATAACAAGGTAAAATTCTGTTAATGCGTGAGACCATAGATAGTAATTTTACAGTTTCTAAGGTAGACGACTTAATTAAGTTGTGCGTGAGACCTAGAACTTAAGGCATGAGATGGGATGAAACATGCTTACAAGGCAAATTGATGAATCAATTTGATGTAAATCCCACAATGGTCTAGGAATTGGAAATCTTGTTTGCCAATTATTATTCGACAGATTACCATCTTTTATACTTTCACCACTAGCAGATCAACTGATGTGGTGGAATCTATGTAAAGTTGGATCCTAGATTTTCAAAAAAATTTTGTTGGTTATATGAATATAGCCTATGGGTATTTTATTTTCTTGAAGATATTTATTATCGAAAATACTAATGTTTGAACTTTTATTTGTAGATATGGCTCAACCCGATAACCCAACTGTGATTTCTGCTTTCAAGAGTCATCTTGAAAGAGAAAAATTGACTGGAAAGAATTTCAATGATTGGCACCGTTCGCTCAGAATTGTCTTGAGAGCGTCCGGTAAGCTCGATTACTTGACCGAGGAATGCCCTACTGAGCCTGCTGCTACTGAACCAGAAGCAGTTAAGGTAGCATGGAGGGTGGAGCATGCTAAGTTTAATGAGGTTGCTTGTTTAATGCTCACTAGCATGAGTGCTCAGTTACAAAAGAAGTTTGAGTACTACTTTCCTAAAGACATGCTTGAAGAACATCAAAAGTCTTATGCAAAGTCTCCTGCAGTTGAATTGTATGATGAACTTGACAAGCTACACAACTGCAAGCATGGTTATGGTAAACCAGTTGAAGATTATGTGAATGAGATGAAAGAATACTTTGATCAACTTCACAGAATTGGATTTGGTTACCCCGAAAATGTGCAAGTGCACTTGATCAACAGGTCCCTTAATAAGGACTTTACTGGTTTTGTGCAGAATTTCAACATGCATTGCTCGGGGAAGACAGTCTCAGAATTACTCGCATTGCTTGTTGATTAGGAGAAAAGTCTACCAGCCAAGGTCAAGGCTCCTACCCCGCAAGTGTTGGGGATTCATGGGGGGAGAATCCAGAAGAAATCGCATGTGAACAAAGGCAAAGGGAAAGATGATAAAGGCAAGCAGGTCATGGCCTATCAACCACAACCCAAGATGAAGCAGCATCAGCCTTAGCAGAAAAAGGTAAATCCTCCAAACAAGAAGGATGATCAGGCTTGTCACCACTGTCATGAAAAGGGCCATTGGAAGCGTAATTGTCCTCTCTACATTCATGACTTGCGACAGAAGAAGCAGGGGAATGAAGCTGGTGACCCAGTTCATCAGGTGCGTTCTTTATGATTGAATTATTAACTCTTACTCCTAAATTGAATTCATGGGTATATGATACGGGATGTGGCATTCATATTTGCAATTCCTTGCAGGGGTTTAGAGTTGAGAGAAAACTGACCTATGGACAACAATTCTTGCACGTGGGTAACGGAGCACATGCAGAAGTTGAAGTTATAGGAGTTTTTAATTTAGTGTTGCCTTCGGGCTTAGTACTATCTTTAAATAATTGTCATTATGCACCGTCAATTGTTAGAGGTGTAATTTCATTTTCATGTTTGTTGAACCTTGGTTTTGAGCATACTACTTCTAGCAATGGAATTTCAGTTTCTTTAAATGGTGTTTTTTTTTATTTTAATGCTATTGCTGTGAATGGTGTCTTTGAAATTGATATGAATGATAATGACAATGCTTTTGTTAAAAATAATTCAATGTATAGCATCAGTAATAAGAGAATCAAGAAAGGTCTGGATTCGTCTTATCTTTGGCATTGTCGACTTGCTCACATTGGCAAGGCTTGCATGGAAAAGCTGCAACATGATGGGCTTTTAGAAAAGATCAATGATGAATCATTTGATAAGTGTGAATCTTGCATTGCTGGGAAGATGACAAAGAAACCCTTTAAAAATAGGATTAAGAGGGCTAATGGTCTACTTGGTCTTATTCGCACAGATGTGTGTGGACCACTTAAGACATGTGTCAAGGAGAGGTGCTAGCTACTTCTTAACATTTACGGATGATTACAGCCGTTATGGGTATGTTTATTTACTTAAACATAAACATGAGGTGTTTGAAACATTCAAAGTGTTTAAAGCAGAAGTAGAGTTGCAACTTGGAAAGAAGATTAAAGCTCTTCGATCCGATAGAGGTGGTGAATACCTGAGTCAGGAGTTAATAGATTACTTAGCTAAGGAGGGTGATGACGTATAGTCTATATTTGGGCCACAAGTCCAAATAATATACACTACTAGCGCCTAAGTCCACCACGAGTGGGCTGCCATGACAATGGTTTGGGCCGCAGTATCATTAGCTTGGGCCCACGAGGCCCAAAGCCCAACTAAACCCACCGGGTACACGATAAGGATTATCTATTCATGGAATAGATATCCTTTCCTCGGATAAGCACTACGCGTGCAAAGAGTAAGGAGCAAGAAACACGTTTCTACGCTCCTATATATAGAATCACACGATTCTCATTCAAGGTACGATATACAAACCCTAACTCTCTACGAGAACCTTAAATCGATTACTTACTCTCACGCCGGAGTCTAATCGGGGGAGACAATCCCTCGATAAGCCTAACGGTTTTGTTTATTTTCTTAGTGCCCAGGTAACAAGTACCAAGAAGCGAATTGGTACGAGAGCAAGAGCCAATAACCAGGAACGCCCAACTTTTGTATCAACAAGTGGCGCCATCCGTGGGACCCTACTAAGAACTAGGATGACAAAGCATAAGAATTCAAGCCAGCGGACTCCGCAGTCAGAAAAACGTGATCATCAGAGGAAGAATCAACAAGATCTGACCTCCAGACAAGTCACTGGGACAACCAGCGCACCTGGTCACCCAGAGGCAGGGACAACCCAACCTCTTCCAGCGGTAGAACTACCTATAAGAACTACCCAAGTCACCCCAGTGGTCCCAAGCGTTGAGGAACTCCAACGCACCCTCTTCACTACTCCTCATCAAACTATGCCCGCAGTGAACAACACTGCTCCGCCAGGCGCGCCTGACCGAGATAGGGCGCCTAATACTGAGGCAGAAATTCTTGCAACAACTGAGGACGCACCCGATCTAACTTTGGGAAACTTTGTATCCCAAAATTATGAAACCCTAATCGCCCTCATGCAGGAAGAAGCAAGAAGAAGGGCAAGTACGAGCCTACAAGCTCGACTCAATTTTGGTCCTGAACGCGAACCATCACCACTGCGCCACCCACGAGGAAGACGCGCAGAACGTATCACTATCCATGATAGGTTGGGTACGACATCTGATTCACTATACTCAGAAGACAGCGAGAGGCGCACTAATGTTCACTCCAGACTTGGCAGTCGAGGAATACAAGATCGATTAGGGCCTCAGCATTCGCCAAGCCAAGGATCTTCCAAACCTGGGAGTAGGAGGATTCAAGACAGATTAGGGAGAAGAAGATCCCCAAGCAGAGATCCCTCAAGCTCTTCTTCTGAAAGAAGCCGGCACAAGCGCCGAAAAAGAGACTACCCTTCTTCCAGCGACTCCTCGGACAACGAGGATAAAGAAACAGGACACTGGAAGTCAAGAGGAAGACGTCGCGAGGAAGAGAATGAAGATATGTCTCTCCCATGTCGACGCTAGAAAATTGATGCGTTTACACGGCGCATCAGCGATTACTCAGACCACAAACGCAGGCGCATGCCCACTAACGTGAAAACATATGATGGAACAGGTGATCCAGATGATCACCTAAAAATTTTCGAATCAGCCGCAACTATCGAAAACTGGCCACAGCCTGTATGGTGCCACATGTTTAATTCCACGTTAGTAGGAAATGCGCGCACATGGTTTAGCAAACTCCCACGTAGGAGCATCGGTGGATTTGAGGAATTACGGAAAGCATTCCGCCTCAACTTCACCCAGCGAAAGAAGTGCGCTAAAAACCCTGTGGAGCTAGCAAGAGTGAAACAGCGTCAAGGGGAATCAACCAGCGCTTTTATGGAACGTTTCAAGGATGAGTGCATACAAGTCAAAGCATGTCCCGAATTCCTAAAAATTTCAGGGTTCATGAATGGGATCAATAACCCAGAACTTATCCGAAAACTGAACGACAAAGTTCCACAGACTTTTGATGAGCTAACAAAGCGCACTAGATCCTTTATACAAGGAGAAGCAGCTGCTGCGGATAGCAAAAAGGGTTATTCAAACTATAGGCAGCAAGAGCAGCCGCGGAGACAATCCAATGATCAGAATAACAACCGCAGCAGGAATTACCGCAGTGGAAGAGATAATGACAAATATACCCTTCTTACAAAAACTCCGAGGGAAATATTTGTAACAGAAGGTGCGAACTTCCCAAAACCACCACCAATGCGCACTGCAGAAGAAAAGCGCATAGGGAGTGGATACTGCGAGTACCATGGCCAAAAAGGCCATACAACTAACGAGTGCGTCCAACTAAAACAACTAATTGAAAAGCTAGTAAGAGAAGGCAGGATGGACCACCTCGTAAAGAACATCAAAGAGGGAAAAGATAAACAGAGAAACGGGGGTAAGAAAGAACCCCCCAAGGAAAAAGCTGATACTATATACATGATACAATCATGGCAACGCAAGATAAAGCAAAAAGTCAGCCAAAAATTCTCTCCAGAAAAAGAGATATCTTTCCCTACTATAGCTGCGGACAACGCAGTCGTGGAGCCTCTAACTATCGAAATACATACAGGAGGACATGATATCCACCGCATGTACATTGATGGAGGAGCATCCACAGATATCCTGTACGATCACTGTTTCAAAAGACTGCGACCTGAAATCCAAAGTCAATTGATACCAGCAACAACGTCATTAACAGGATTCACAGGAGAAAAGATCTGGCCCATGGGGCAGTTACGCTTGTTGGTGGTCGTAGGAGATGAACAACACTCAACCGCAACATGGATAAACTTTATGGTAATAAAGTCCCCTTCACCATACAATGGTATCATTGGGAGACCGGGAATATCATCCATGCGCGCTGTACCATCCACAGCGCACGGAATGCTTAAATTTCCAGTGGAATGAGGAGTTGTCACTCTCTATAACACAACGATACCACCAAGAGAATGCATCGCGGTAACAACTGAAGCAGAGACTATTCCAGAACAGCGCACGGAAAAAACGCCAAATCTAAAAGTCGCTATTCATCCTGATTACCCGGAACAACAAGTTTCGATTGGGGGATCTTTATCTGACAAAGGTAAAGCAGCTGTATGCGCACTCTTGCAAAAGAACCTAGACATCTTTGCATGGGAACCAAAGCATATGACGGGAGTACCGCGCTCTATCACAGAGCATAAGCTACAAATCCGACAAGGATATCCTCCAATATGACAAAAGAAGCGCGGCCAGGCGCCAGATCGTGCAAAGGCTATTCTGGAAGAAGTACATAAACTCGTAGACGCAGGCATCATGCGCGAAGTATACTACCACGACTGGCTTTCTAACCCAGTTATGGTAAAAAAGAGCGATGGCAGTTGGAGGATGTGCGTAGACTTCACGGACCTCAACAAAGCATGTCCACAAGACTGCTATCCACTGCCAGAGATAGACTGGAAGGTTGAATCCCTGTGCGGATACCCTTTCAAATGCTTCCTAGACGCATATAAAGGGTATCATCAAATCCAGATGGCAGTTGAAGATGAGGAAAAAATAGCTTTCCACACCAGTCAAGGAGTATACTGCTACACAAAAATGCCTTTTGGCCTGAAGAACGCAGGCGCGACATACCAATGACTGGTGGACACAGCTTTCGAAAAACAAGTAGGCCGCAACTTGGAAGTCTACGTTGACGACCTTGTCATCAAAAGCCACACAGAGGATGAGTTGCTGCGCGACATCGAGGAAACATTCAGAACATTGGGGCAAATAAATATGAAGTTAAACCCCAAGAAGTGCTCCTTTGGCGCAACCGAGGGCATGTTCCTTGGATACTTGATAGAACCCGATGGAATCAAGCCTTGCCCAGAAAAGACAAAGGCTGTTATTGATCTCCCCTCACCGCGCACACTCAAAGAAGTCCAGTCATTGAATGGAAAGCTAGCAGGGCTAAACCGTTTCTTATCTAAGTCAGCAGACAAATCTCTTCCTCTCTTTAAAACACTCACGAAGTGTACTAAAAAGGGAGACTTTCGCTGGACTAAAGAAGCGGAGGAAGCTTTCTAACAACTTAAAAACCATCTGGCTTCTCTTCCCAAACTTGTCGCACCGCGACCAGGGGAAGAACTAATCATGTACTTATCGGCAACCCATGGAGCAGTCAGCGCGGTACTATTGACAGATAGGAATTCCGTCCAGACACCCATATACTTTGTAAGCAAAGCCCTAAAGAAAACAGAGACTAACTACAGCGCTATGGAAAAGCTGGTCCTAGCTCTAGTATTCGCAGCCAAAAGGCTGCGCAAATACTTTCAAGCGCACCCAATAGCTGTAATCACTGATCAGCCAATCAAACAAGTTATCTCTAAGCCTGACGCATCAGGACGCTTACAAAAGTGGAGTGTACTGCCAAGTGAGTATAACATCTCATACAGACCGCGCACTGCAATCAAAGGACAAATCTTAGCCGATTTTATCGTGGAGAAACCAGACAGCGACAACCCGACATCTGCAGCTAAAACAGATTTATAGGAACCTTGGATTCTGTTCACAGATGGGTCTTTATGTGTAGATGGATCAGGCGCAGGCCTTATTCTTACAAATCCAGAAGGTATGGAATTCACATATGCGCTACGCTTTGAATTCACAGCCACAAACAATGAGGCAGAATACGAAGCCCTATTAGCCGGACTACGCATCGCAATCCAAATGGGTGTACGCAACCTAGAAGCAAATGTAGATTCGCGACTAGTCGCTAACCACGTGCTAGGTGAATATGAAGCCAAGGATGAACACATGATCCAATACCTGGAAAAGACAAAATCCTTGATCAAAAACTTTGATAGGTTCACAATAAAACAGGTGCCTAGAGGAGATAACAGGAAGGCGGACGCACTCAGCAAGATCGCATCCACAAGTTTCGCACACCTCTCAAAACAGGTATTGGTAGAAACCCTAAAAAACAAGTCAATCTTGGAAATGGAGATATCAACAGTGATAGAAGAACAAGATCCTACATGGATGACACCTATCATTGAATTCATTAGCAAGGGAATCCTACCCCAAGATCATAAAGACGCTCGAAGAATACGGCGCACAGCGCAACGATTTGAATTACGAGACAACGTACTCTATCGACGCTCTTTCTTACAGCCATGGCTCAGATGTGTTGGACCTCTTCAAGCAGACTACGTACTCCGAGAAATTCACACTGGATCATGTAGTATGCACTCAGGGCCGCGATCCGTGGTAGCAAGCGCTCTAAGGTCAGGATACTATTTGTAACAATTCGCATTTTCAGATTAATTACTATTCCCGGAAAATTTCACTATTCATTTTTACTATTCACTCCCGAAATTTTTATTTCATATTCTCGTAAGTTAAACTATTTTAATGATAATCCGAGAATTTGACACTCGTCGGATCATTTCTGCAAAAATCACAAAGCCGTGTCCGAGATTTACTTTTAGGTTTAAACGTCATTCCAGCATCCCGATATGTCCATAAAACATTATAAACAATAGAAATATGATTTTCTCTCATTTTAGGACAATTCCAAAAGTTTTGGAATTTTACGTTTTTCAGTTCAGCATTTTACGCGAATTGCGCGTTTTAGACCCGCGTTTCCAGTTTTAGCAGCGTTTAAGCAACCCGATAGAACTTGTCACTCATTAAATGTGCTAATATAGGTTATATTAATAATTTCTAACATATTTATAAGTTTCACATTTTTAGGATACCCGATTTTAAGTTTCATGACTTAACGACTTACCGTTAGCGATTACCGAGACCAAAACTCACTCCGTAACTTAGATAAGACCATGACTACTCATCTAGTCACCCTTATCTCATTATGGCCGACTTAGGAGGGGGGGGGGGGGAGTCACCTAGCATGTGTCTTGATCTTATACTTGAAGTCTTGGATGCATTACATGTGTTAAACTTGGCCATTAAGCTTCCTAAATATCCTAAAACTAACCATGGTTAAATTCTAACCCAAGATATGATTAACTAATTTTCCCATGCTATAAATAGCCAACTAGAATCACTTTGATCTTCATCTTTTCATCACCAAAAATGCCCCACCATTAATTCCTAGCACCATGATCCTTTGATCTTCAATATACAAGTTACACTACAAAGTTCAAGGTCTTAGTATTCTCTACCTAGTTCTTAAGTTTGTTTGGTGATTCCATGGTTGAATTATAAGCTACACAAGGTTACTAGGGCTGAAGTTAAATGGTTTTCACAAGGGTTAGATCAAGGCTAGCAAGGGTTACAAGAGTTGTGGTGAAGGGTTTGCAAGCATAGGTTTAGTGTCCTAGTTCATACTTGACTTCCTTTCTTAAGAGAAAGCCAAAAGTTGTAAGAAACCCTTATACACTTTCTTGCTCCATATCATTTTCATACTTATTATGTTTCTTTCATGCTATATATGGTCTTTTTATTATGCTCATGATGTATAAAAACTAGTAAAACAAGTTATGTTATATATATGTTAACTTATGTTGTTTAAACAAGTAAACTAGTGACTTTTATGGAGAACCACGACCAAAATAGTATAACTATGACATGAAACACTTACTTACTGTTATATATGACTTAAAAAGGAAAACATATCAATTTGAATCACCAAAAACGAGTACACGAGTCAAAAGTTATGACCATTTGAAGCTAGCGAAACCAAAACGACAAAACTGCCTATGCAAACTGTTTTGCATTCTGCCAATTTTGAAAGTCCCACTTCTGGTCCGATTCATCAAAAAGTTAAAACACAAAAGTTGTCCGGAACAACGTTTTCGTTCAGGAACAAAGAAGCTCGAGCCCTGAAAACGCTTTCTGAGTGATAATTTTCTTCAAATTCTTAACAGCCCATTTTTAGACCAAAGTAACTATATAATGGTTATAATTAGATGAGACCAAGAGGTCTAATGACCTAAAGCCAAGACCACAACCATGGCTAAAGCCAAGGTTGAGTCTCAAGACCATGGTAACAATGACAAAGGTCACGGAAAAGCCACGGCTAAAGACCATATAACTTTTAAAGATCAAAAACTTATATATATGTTATCAAATACTACAATAGTAGGGAGCCTCATGTGAGGAGTTCATTAAGTAAGCCGTCGAGATGAGTTGTGGATTTACGAATTAAAGTGTCCTGGCTCCTCGAACGTTTACTACATGACTTCTGAATTATGTCGGCCCGAACGGTAGTAAGAGATATACAAACTATACATGTTTCGTAGGCCACTTATATTCAAAGACTTACACTATATACTAAGTACTACATCATGAACATTATGCAAGACATATATAGGCAATTCTTCGTATTCTTAGACGTTACTCCAAACCTAAGTCGCAACGTTCTATTATAGGCTGCTCTTAGAGACTTTCGCGATTCGACTACCACTTTCATTTTTCATTACATAGACTTAAGGTGAGTCATAGCCCCTACTCTTTTCATACTTGTTTTAGCTCTTGGGGGGATACATGCTCAACTACTTGCTTACTTGTACAAATACTCAAAACATTTATACTTGATTGTTTTATACTTGATTGTTTTATACGTGATTGTCTTATACTTGATCGCATTATACTTGATTTCATATATACATGATTGCGTTATACTTAATTGTGAGACTTCCAGTGGCTCCAGATTAAGTTGCTGGATGACCATTGAGACTGCCAGTGGCTCCAGATTAAGTTGCTGGATGACCATTGAGACTTCCGGTGGCTGAAAATTAAGTTGTTGGATGACGATTGAGGCTTTGATACATCCTAACATTTGCGAATGTTGGATACATCATAAACGTGAGGTCTTCGGAGATGAAGTGTAGACTCACGACTAATTGCTTAACTGTTTTGATGAACTTATACATGTCTTATTCTTACTATATGTTAGCAGTGGGTTGTGAACACATAGGTTGCAAGTCTCTTATGGCGGGACTTGCAACTGAGTGGATTCACAATGCCTTTGCTGTGTGAACATTCTTTATAGACTTTTCAACTGTTTTAGGACAAACTCTATGAACTCACCAACCATTGTGTTGACACTTTAGCATGTTTATCTCAGGTTAGTAAGGCGATAGCTAGTGCGTGGAACTTAGAGTCAAGCTGCATATTCTGAAGACTTACGCTTTTATCATTTACCATTCAAAACATTTTGTATACATTTATGTATCATACTTTGGAATCTCATGTTTGTAACTTTGAATTCATTAATCGAATGGTAACTTTTCAAAACGTCTCATTTAGAGTTCGTTTTCTATAACTTGTACTTTGTATTATGAAGTAGCACCCCAATGACACAGTCTTCCGCTGCGGTATTTTGGGGGTGTTACAGATTGGTACCAGAGCCTTGGTTATAGAGAACTAGGTTGCATTTAGTACCTAGACTATAACTGCTATATACGTTAAGACTCTCATCTTTATTTGCCTTACACACACTACATACACATACGCTTTTTGTTAGTTGTTGGTTTAGTTCCACGCTGTTAGATGATGTGACTTTAGTATTATAAGGAGCCCCAGAGATTAGTCGAGTCATTAAAAACATGGAGCTCAGTAATAACTAATTATTTAACTTGATCTTGTGACAGTTCTTGTTTGATGAGACACAAGATTTGAGTTAAATAATATTATTGCTTAGCTTTAGGGATTTGATGACTTGATTATCTTACTATCGGCCTCAGAAGGCGGATTTTGTGTCGGAAATTCTTAAGTAGGATGTTTTAGAATCTCCTTATTTAAATGAATTGGGACGCCTCTTCATTTAAATAAAGAAATTGTAAATCACCGAACCATAAGTTTATTAGACCTTACTTACATAAATTTGGACGCTTCTTTATGTAAGTAATATGTTGTAAATAAGTGGGCTTAATTGTAGCCGATACAACTCCTTAATCAGAACCTTAGACGAATCAGAGTGAACACAACTATTTTAGAGATCCTGAAATCCCGAATTCTTTTAGACACACCGTAAGTAGTTAACATCAACTGAACTTCGCGACGAAGTTCTCCTTAAGGGGTAGAGACTGTAACAATTCGCATTTTCAGATTAATTACTATTCCCGGAAAATTTCACTATTCATTTTTACTATTCACTCCCAAAATTTTTATTTCATATTCTCGTAAGTTAAACTATTTTAATGATAATCCGAGAATTTGACACTCGTCGGATCATTTCTGCAAAAATCACAAAGCCGTGTCCGAGATTTACTTTTAGGTTTAAACGTCATTCCAGCATCCCGATATGTCCATAAAACATTATAAACAATAGAAATATGATTTTCTCTCATTTTATGACAATTCCAAAAGTTTTGGAATTTTACGTTTTTCAGTTTAGCATTTTACGCGAATTGCGCGTTTTAGACCCGCGTTTCCAGTTTTAGCAGCGTTTAAGCAACCCGATAGAACTTGTCACTCATTAAATGTGCTAATATAGGTTATATTAATAATTTCTAACATATTTATAAGTTTCATATTTTTAGGATACCCGATTTTAAGTTTCATGACTTAACGACTTACCGTTAGCGATTACCGGGACCAAAACTCACTCCGTAACTTAGATAAGACCATGACTACTCATCTAGTCACCCTTATCTCATTATGGCCGACTTAGGAGGGGGGGGGGAGTCACCTAGCATGTGTCTTGATCTTATACTTGAAGTCTTGGATGCATTACATGTGTTAAACTTGGCCATTAAGCTTCCTAAATATCCTAAAACTAACCATGGTTAAATTCTAACCCAAGATATGATTAACTAATTTTCCCATGCTATAAATAGCCAACTAGAAACACTTTGATCTTCATATTTTCATCACCAAAAACGCCCCACCATTAATTCCTAGCACCATGATCCTTTGATCTTCAATATACAAGTTACACTACAAAGTTCAAGGTCTTAGTATTCTCTACCTAGTTCTTAAGTTTGTTTGGTGATTCCATGGTTGAATTATAAGCTACACAAGGTTACTAGGGCTGAAGTTAAATGGTTTTCACAAGGGTTAGATCAAGGCTAGCAAGGGTTACAAGAGTTGTGGTGAAGGGTTTGCAAGCATAGGTTTAGTGTCCTAGTTCATACTTGACTTCCTTTCTTAAGAGAAAGCCAAAAGTTGTAAGAAACCCTTATACACTTTCTTGCTCCATATCATTTTCATACTTATTATGTTTCTTTCATGCTATATATGGTCTTTGTATTATGCTCATGATGTATAAAAACTAGTAAAACAAGTTATGGTATATATATGTTAACTTATGTTGTTTAAACAAGTAAACTAGTGACTTTTATGGAGAACCACGACCAAAATAGTATAACTATGACATGAAACACTTACTTACTGTTATAGATGACTTAAAAAGGAAAACATAGCAATTTGAATCACCAAAAACGAGTACACGAGTCAAAAGTTATGACCATTTGAAGCTAGCGAAACCAAAACGGCAAAACTGCCTATGCAAACTGTTTTGCATTCTGCCAATTTTGAAAGTCCCACTTCTGCTCCGATTCATCAAAAAGTTAAAACACAAAAGTTGTCCGGAACGATGTTTTCGTTCAGGATCAAAGAAGCTCGAGCCCTGAAAACGCTTTCTGAGTGATAATTTTCTTCAAATTCTTAACAGCCCATTTTTAGACCAAAGTAACTATATAATGGTTATAATTAGATGAGACCAAGAGGTCTAATGACCTAAAGCCAAGACCACAACCATGGCTAAAGCCAAGGTTGAGTCTCAAGACCATGGTAACAATGACCAAGGTCACGGCAAAGCCACGGCATAAGACCATATAACTTTTAAAGATCAAAAACTTATATATATGTTATCAAATACTACAATAGTAGGGAGCCTCATGTGAGGAGTTCATTAAGTAAGCCGTCGAGATGAGTTGTGGATTTACGAATTAAAGTGTCCTGGCTCCTCGAACGTTTACTACATGACTTCTGAATTATGTCGGCCCGAACGGTAGTAAGAGATATACAAACTATACATGTTTCGTAGGCCACTTATATTCAAAGACTTACACTATATACTAAGTACTACATCATGAACATTATGCAAGACATATATAGGCAATTCTTCGTATTCTTAGACGTTACTCCAAACCTAAGTCGCAACGTTCTATTATAGGCTGCTCTTAGAGACTTTCGCGATTCGACTACCACTTTCATTTCTCATTACATAGACTTAAGGTGAGTCATAGCCCTTACTCTTTTCATACTTGTTTTAACTCTTGGGGGGATACATGCTCAACTACTTGCTTACTTGTACAAATACTCAAAACATTTATACTTGATTGTTTTATACTTGATTGTTTTATACGTGATTGTCTTATACTTGATCGCATTATACTTGATTTCATATATACATGATTGCGTTATACTTAATTGTGAGACTTCCAGTGGCTCCAGATTAAGTTGCTGGATGACCATTGAGACTGCTAGTGGCTCCAGATTAAGTTGTTGGATGACCATTGAGACTTCCGGTGGCTCAAAATTAAGTTGTTGGATGACGATTGAGGCTTTGATACATCCTAACATTTGCGAATGTTGGATACATCATAAACGTGAGGT
The DNA here is from genome assembly GCA_030686995.1 of Artemisia argyi. Taxonomy (NCBI): domain Eukaryota; kingdom Viridiplantae; phylum Streptophyta; class Magnoliopsida; order Asterales; family Asteraceae; genus Artemisia; species Artemisia argyi. Next base: position 15,024,033 of record CM060689.1, on the reverse strand, counting down.
CTTCGGAGATGAAGTGTAGACTCACGACTAATTGCTTAACTGTTTTGATGAACTTATACATGTCTTATTCATACTATATGTTAGCAGTGGGTTGTGAACACACAGGTTGCAAGTCTCTTATGGCGGGACTTGCAACTGAGTGGATTCACAATGCCTTTGTTGTGTGAACATTCTTTATAGACTTTTCAACTGTTTTAGGACAAACTCTATGAACTCACCAACCATTGTGTTGACACTTTAGCATGTTTATCTCAGGTTAGTAAGGCGATAGCTAGTGCGTGGAACTTAGAGTCAAGCTGCATATTCTGAAGACTTACGCTTTTATCATTTACCATTCAAAACATTTTGTATACATTTATGTATCATACTTTGGAATCTCATGTTTGTAACTTTGAATTCATTAATCGAATGGTAACTTTTCAAAACATCTCATTTAGAGTTCGTTTTCTATAACTTGTACTTTGTATTATGAAGTAGCACCCCAATGACACAGTCTTCCGCTGCGGTATTTTGGGGGTGTTACAGTATTGGCCAACAATGCATCGCGACGCACGCGATCTGATAAAAAAATGCAGTAATTGCCAAGTATATAGGCCAATTCCGCGCCGACCACAACAAGAGCTAACACCAATTACCTCACCATGGCCATTTTACAAATGGGGTATTGACATCGCAGGACCCTTCCCTGTAGCAGCTGGAGGAGTAAAGTTCCTCATCGTAGCCATAGACTACTTTACGAAGTGGATCGAAGCAAAGGCGGTGGTGAACATCACAGGAAACCAAGTCAAACGCTTTGTCTGGGACAACATTGTCTGTCGCTTCGGACTACCAGGTGCGATCATATCAGACAACGGAAAACAATTCTGTGATAACCCATTCAAAGATTGGTGCACACAATTGAACATCACACAACACTTTTGCTTCAGTAAAACACCCACAAACCAATGGCCTAGTTGAGCGCGCAAACCGCAGTCTAGGTGAAGGAATAAAAGCGCGCCTTGACAGACACAAAGGAAGGTGGGTAGATTAGCTCTCGCATGTCTTGTGGGCGCATCGCACAACAATCAAAACCAGTACTGGCGACACGCCATTTTCCCTAGTCTATGGAACAAAAGCCGTCATACCAGCTGAGATAGGAATGCCAACTATACGTACAGCAGAGGTCAACGTTACAACAAATGACGAGGAACGGCGCATAGACTTAGACATATTGGAAGAAAGACGCGAACGTGCAGCTATACGCGAAGCAAAGGCTAAGGCAAAAATGAAGAAATATTATGACGCAAAGGTCAAACACACTTCATTCAGACCAAGAGACTTTGTTTACCGCGCCAACGATGCGAGCCATGCAGAAGACACAGGCAAACTCGGACCTAAATGGGAAGGACCTTACGAGGTCACAGATGCGCTCGGCAACGGCGCATACAGACTGCGCGATATGGAAGGTCACGACCTAGCGCGCACCTGGAACATCTGCAACCTTAAAAGATGTTACTTCTAGGCTACGGCCCCTACACAGACACTCTCGCATCCTACGTGATGCCCAAATAAGTGTTTGTTTTTTCTTTCCTAGGAATTGTATTTTATTTTATTTAAAAACTTGCAAGTATCAATAAAATGTTATGGTTTTTAGCTAACTCCATAGCGTATTTTACTTTATTGCATACATACTAATATATGTCAATATTGTTATCTTATACTTTTTGCCTACATGGCGTGCATGCACCACTTAAAGACCCACAGGATGAGTTAACCTACTAATTCACTCGTTGAGTAAGAGGGTTGCAAACCCATCAAAATTGGATCACGTATCCTTGCTAAGCGCCTTACTCTAGAGACGTCGAGGTAAGTTTCGCGTGTGCACCCCACGACGGATGCGCGCATACTAAGTACACTGTACAAGCTTAGCAACATAACGAGCCAAGATACTTGGTCAAATAATAAGACTTCGCAAACAATGCAAGCATAATTTTTAAAAGTCACGCACTTAACAAGCCAAGACACTTGGTCAAACCTTCGCAGACAATGCAAATATAATTCTTCAAAGTCACGCACTTAAAACACTTGATTAAATAAGTTGACAAACAATGCACTTATATTTAAGTCACGAACTTAAGCAAAAAGGTATCTTATTCCATATTTCTCCATAAGAATTACAAAGAGAGATACATAAATATACAAAGAGCCTACACACTATGGCGATGCTCAGGGCTATTTTGCGGAGCAGAAGAACTCCCCGCTTCCTGAAACTTTCTGAGAAGCAATGCATCATTGGGAGATACCGTGGGAACACTCACGGGCACACCATCAGATCTGGGGATGTGCGCGGCACCAATGCTGCACATCACTGCTTTACCCTTGATGCCTTTCTTCAGAGCAGCCCTCTGCTCATGACGCTCCAGAACTTCTTTCAAGGACATCTCCCTTTCAAGAGCAAAGGGGTTGAGGATGTCGCGAGGCTGCACGAACACAGGAATCTGCAGCTGCGACACATCAGGCTTCAGATAGTAATCTGATTCCCCTTCCCCATTCTCTCCCAGATGGCGCTGCAATGTCAACCCCGCCATAAGTACATTTATGGGGTTGTCCTGATCGCGCTCCAGTCTTCCAATGTGCGGCAGCTCGAGGACCTTCAACCCCGCCATTGCCTGCATCAACTCATCATAAGCCGTAGCGCTGTACCCAGGGACTTCTTCCAAGTCCTTCTTCAGCAGCTGGGTCTCATGGTGATCCTCCATAGCCTGCGATCTTCCACGCGCCATCGCACAATGCACCACCTTCCCAAAAGCGTCCACTACCTCTTGGGACTCCAGCGTGCTCATAGCTGCCAGGCGTAGCCCATGGCTAATCAACCACCTACATTCACAAAGACAATTTGTGTAAGTAAAAAGCATGGCGATAAAGTTATTATGAAGAAGAATAAAAACACAAAGAATACCTGCGCTCAGCAATAGTTGACATCAAATGAGGATATAATTCCACGTCATACTCAATGCTAAGACCACGTAGCTTGTCCTCCTGCGCCTGGATGATCTTCACCATATCCTCCTTAAACTTGGTGAGGCTAGCGTAGTGCTCCACCTTCTTCTCCTCCAAGAAACGCACGGCAAAAGTCAAGTCCGACTTATAATGGTGCAGCTCTCCACGCGCCTTCACCACCTCAGCCATGGCGGACAACTTCTCGTGGGTGATCTTCTCAGCATGCACCCGCGAGGCCTCCAACTCCACCTGCGCATCAGCCAACTGCGCATGGAGCCTCGCCAACTCCTCATCCTTCTGGGCAAGAACACTGCTCTCCCCGACATATTTCTTTTTTAACTAAGCCACCAGCTCAGCCTGGCGCACAGCTGTCGCAGCCAGCTCATCCATCAACTGCTGTGCCTCTCCACCCTCAACAACCTTGGTTTCCCCCCCCCCCCCCCCTGTTTTCATTCTGTGGAGAGGAAACATCATCAATGAAGACTCCATCATTCTTCGCAACATCCTCCCTACGCGGCAAAAAATGACAGTTAGTCAATATTACAACAAGTAATATATATAAAAAAAACAAAAAAAAGAGAGATGATAAAGGTGCAGACACTTACAGAAACGGAGAAGCCTCAGAAGCCTTTTTCCCCGCGCCAAAAGTAGATGTCTCTTCCACGGCAGACTTTGCATCCCCAATAACGTGACGACGTCTCTTTCTGGTGCCACTGCCCCCAGCCTCTCCCTTGCGCTTGACATTCTGCGCAACTTCCTCCTTCAGCACCTCCTCAGGCTTGAGGATCCTTATACTGTCAGACGACCCCGAATGCGCCTCCTCGTGCGCCACCTCCACATTAGGCACCACCTCCACATTGGGTGCCATTTCCACATTGGGCGCCACCTTCGCATCGGGCGTCACTTGGAGCGGTGGCGTGTTCTCAGGGACCGCCTCTGGCAGCACGGTCAAGCGCCCCTCAGTCACCTCCAGTAGGGGCTGCTCACCTTCCCTCAGAGGGCGCACCCCGATAGTTACCAGTTTCGGCTTGTCCAGCTTAACAACGGCAAACAAATCCATCTCTGTGTACATCAATGAAGCAAGAAGGAAAAAAGGATTAGTTATTAAAAGCACGCATACACAAAAAGACTTACAAAGCTTGAAGTAGAAGGGATGAACACCCACCCCGGCCATCCTCACTTAAGAAAGTGGGCACCTTATCCGTAGCGCCAAAATAAGAGCGGATCAACCCCATGTGCACCAAAAACTCCTCCGGACAAGGGTTAATGGCCAGTCGGTTGGCATCCAGAATCTGCGCATCAGTAAGCCTGTAGGAACCGGGTGCGGGGCGCCCATCCCTTGGCAATGTATCCTGAGTATAAAACTCATAGGGAGAGGGAAAGACTACATCATCAACCCAGAAAAAGTACTCCCTCCAATTCTTTAGGGCATCTACTTTCTCAGTATAACACTGAAGCGCCCCCTGCGCTTCGCAAAAGAAACCCAACCATTTGACCACGTCGTGTGATAAAAGGAGCGGAACAAGGCCACGGTCGGTTCTATCGCAAGTAAACGGCAGTTTACTTCGAAATTCGACACCTTAGCTGCACCTATACAGTGCAGCTGAGAGATGTGAAGGCGATAGTGGTTGAGCAAATCGCTCAAAAAGATAGATATGGGTACGCGATAATTCGCGTACTCAAAGAATTTTGTGTATAGCCCTATTTTCCCTTCGGGGAAATCAGCTATACACGCGTCCACATCTGGAGCCTCTGGATGGACATCCAGAGGCACGAAATAGTCGGACGAAAATTGAGTAACATCCTCAATGGTCATCGCAGAGCGAAAGTCCTCTAACTGAGCAACCATCTTCATTAATTTACGAAGTGAAACGCACACAAATTACCTACGAAAATGAAGTATTTTCTTTGCAAAAAGCTTTCAAGGAAAGTGAATAGTAGTGAGTGTGTGTTTTACTGTGTGATCGTAAAAAATGGGGCGGTGACTTTTATATAGGGAGCAAAAAACCCTAGTTTATCTCCACGTGGAACCCACTCACAAAAACGTATGGCTGGAACTGAACCGGTACATGCACTTTTTCCCGATTTACGAGGGCCACGTGGACACTACCCCCAATTTTCGAGGTATGCATTTGAAATATCCATGGCTAGGTGCATTGCACTTAAAAATGGGCGGTAATATTTCCTTATTCTCCCGCCACGCTTACCGCTGATAATATTAGTCTAGTATCCGCGGCTATGAGCCGCGCACACTAGACTGGGGGGACATGATGACGTATAGTCTATATTTGGGCCACAAGTCCAAATAATATACACTACTAGCGCCTAAGTCCACCACGAGTGGGCTGCCATGACAATGGTTTGGGCCGCAGTATCATTAGCTTGGGCCCACGAGGTCCAAAGCCCAACTAAACCCACCGGGTACACGATAAGGATTATCTATTCATGGAATAGATATCCTTTCCTCGGATAAGCACTACGCGTGCAAAGAGTAAGGAGCAAGAAACACGTTTCTACGCTCCTATATATAGAATCACACGATTCTCATTCAAGGTACGATATACAAACCCTAACTCTCTACGAGAACCTTAAATCGATTACTTACTCTCACGCCGGAGTCTAATCGGGGGAGACAATCCCTCGATAAGCCTAACGGTGTTGTTTATTTTCTTAGTGCGCAGGTAACAAGTATTAAGAAGTGAATTGGTACGAGAGCAAGAGCCAATAACCAGGAACGCCCAACTTTTGTATCAACAGAGGGAATTGTCCAGCACCTTACTTCTCCATATACTCCACAACAAAATGGTGTATCTGAGAGAAGGAATCGTACATTGCAAGACATGATACAATCTATGTTTGATCTAACAAATCTTCCTTTTTCGTTTTGGGATTATGCCTTAGAATCTGCGGTTCGCATTCTTAATATGGTTCCAACTAAGAAGGTTGATAAGACACCATATGAGTTATGGAGTGGAAAAGCTCCTAACTTGTCTTATCTTAAGGTCTGGGGTTGTGAGGCGTATGTTAAACGTGATTCAGCAGACAAACTCCAACAAAGATCTGTGAAGTGCATCTTCATAGGATACCCTAAGGAAACTGTGGGTTACTACTTTTATTACCCACCTGTAAACAAAGTTTTTGTTGCAAGGTATAGAGACTTCTTGGAAAAGGAGCTCATATCTCAAGAATTCAGTGGGAGAGTATATGATCTGGAAGATGATCATGAAGATGTAGGACCTTCTGAAAACACTAGCCAACTTCCTGTGGAACCTGAAAGTTTAGGTCCTCCACCTGAAGTTGAAGTGGTTCCCATTCGTAGGTCAACTAGACCTGTGAAAACTCCTACACGTCTATGTCTTAATGTAGAGTGTGAGGAAAACTTGCTAGGGGATCTTGATGAACCTACAAGTTATAAGGCTGCCATGAATGGTCCTGAAAAGGAAAAATGGCAGGTTGCTATGAATGGGGAAATGCAATCTATGAAAGACAATGAAGTCTGGGAAGAAGTAGACCTACCTTCGGGTGCCAAGTTAGTTGGGAGTAAATGGCTTTACAAGAAAAAGATTGATATGGATGGCATTGTACACACCTATAAGGCCCGTTTGGTAGCTAAAGGCTATACTCAAACTTTTGGTGTTGACTATGAGGAGACCTTTCTCCTGTAGCTGACATTAGGGCTATTAGGATTCTTATAGCCATAGCCGCTTACTATGACTATGAGATTTGGCAAATGGATGTCAAAACCGCCTTCTTAAATGGTCGCCTAGATGAAGACATCTATATGGAGCAGCCTGAGGGGTTTGTGAATCCAGAATATCCAAATCGTGTATGCAAACTTCAAAGATCCATTTATGGATTGAAGCAAGCATCATGACAATGGAATAAGAGATTTGACAGTGAGATTAAAAAGTATGGATTCACTCAAAATCTTGATGAGCCATGTATATATCACAAAGCTAGTGGGAGTAATGTAATTTTACTTATTCTATATGTTGATGACATATTGATCATGGGAAACGACATTCCAAGTTTGCAAAAGGTTAAGGCATATCGTGGAAGTTGCTTTTCTATGAAAGATTTAGGGGAAGCTGCATTTATTCTGGGAATCAAGATATATAGAGATAGATCTCAGCGATTAATTGGATTAAGCCAAAGTGCTTACATTGATAAAATATTGAAGAGATTCAATATGCAAAATTCCAAGAAGGGATATTTGCCGATGCAAGAACAACATGGCTTGAGCAATAAAGTTTGTGCTTCAACACCTGCAGAGGTGCAATGCATGAAGAGAGTCCCTTATTCTTCACTTGTGGGATCTATTATGTATGCGGTTAAAAGTACAAGGCCTGATGTGGCATTTACTCAGAATTTAACCAGTCGATATCAGCAGAATCCAGATGGAGCTCACTGGACTGCTGTTAAGAATATTCTTAAGTACCTTAGGGCTACTAAAGATATGTTCTTAGTTTATGGGGGTACTCCATCTGCAGAACTTGATGTTACAGGTTACTGCGATGCTTCTTGGAAATGTGATAAGGATGATACGAAGTCTCAGACGGGTTATGTCTTTGTCATTAATGGAGGAGCTGTGGATTGGAGGAGCAGAAAGCAGAGTGTACTAGCGATGTCTGCTACAGAAAGTGAGTATATAGCTGCTTCAGAAGCTGCAATGGAAGCTTTTTAGATTAGGAAGTTTGTTTCAGGGCTTGGGGTTATGCCTTCGATTCGCCGACCTATAAAAATGTATTGTGACAATTCAGCTGCAATTACATTTGCCAATGAACTTGGAATCATGAAAGGCACCAGACATTTCCCGATTAAGCATCACTATGTTCGAGAACAAGTCGAAATAGGTGAAATCGAAATGCTCAAAGTTCACACAGATGATAAGTTAGCAGATCAGTTAACAAAGCCTCTACCTGGCACCAAGCTTTACAAGCATGCTGAAGGAATAAGACTTAAATTAGCTGAAAGTTTCATGCCCATTTGTGATTAGTATTTGGATAAGGGATGTAATGTACAATTATTATTTTAATGAAATAAAATATTGTTTATGTTTATTATTCATTCTCTTAATAATATATCCTATATTTGCATGTTTAAATCCATGAATAAATTATTATTCTAAATTGTCTGTTGTCGATTAATGATATGGGAATATCATTAAACTAAGACAAATTTGAGTATTGGTTTAGGATATACTTGAAAGTATATTGATGCGTAGTCATACCAATTTCACATGATATTCAATGAATTGAATATAGGACTTATCCCAACAATATGATTTAATATTTAATGTGAGAATCATATTTAAAGTTATTCTCAGACTTGAGATACCAGATAAGAGTCATGGATGTAGTGCATTTTTGTGAAGCAATCTACCGCTCACCGTAACAGGGAGTTATAAGGACAGTGGTGATGAGGCGAAAAATGATCCGTTTTTAGGGGGTTATTTAAGCCCGGAATTGAATTTATTTGATCAAATATTGCCCTAAATCGTTCCTTTTGTGATTTTAGGTACTTTGGGAGTGAAATCTAGAAAAGGAAGCAATTCGGACGTTTTTGGAGCATAAAAGTGAAGAAAATGCCAAAGACTTAATTTTCCAAGCTGGGAACAGTGTGTGACGGCCTCAAGAGGAAGAAGTTGACGGCGTCAAGAGTAAAGATCATGACGACCCAGTACAGAAATGAAGGCGTCACAAAGAAGAGCGTCAAGAGTTAAATGCGTGACGGCCTGGAAAAGTGGATAACATGACGGCGTCAGATGTAGATCAAGGCAGTCCGAGGATTATTTTGGTGGGGAGATGACGGCGTCACAAGGTAGTTCTTGACGCCGTAAGACTCTATTATCTATATATAGTTTTCTAATTTTCATTCATTAGAAGAGGAACAAGTTTGGAGAAACCCTAAGGCCGAACCATATACGAATTTTATAGCTTTTCAAGGGTTTTCAACCCTTGAATGCTTACATGTGCTATTAAGATAAGTGTTCTTTTAATTCAATCAATATGTCTATGTGTTGGTTGTCTATATCTTGTGCTTGTCTTGATTCCACCATGCCAGGCTAGATTTATCTTGTGTTTGCTTAGATCTAATGAAACCTAGATGTTGATTATGTGTTGATTACTTTTTTATGGTTGTATTGGATGAATGATTTCAATGTTAGGCTTAAGAAAACTGGCAGATCTCCAAATGGTAACATGCTTGAATGTCTTAGGAAACATGAATCAATGTGTACTAGGTTTTATTGGTTGTATTTAATGCATGAGTAAATTCTAATGATCCCATGTTAGGAGCTTCTTGCAGGCTCGACATAGGAGTGAAGTAGGCACTCATAGAATTGGGGAAGTAAGTACGCCACCCCATGAATGGTATTAAGGAATATAATCCGTCATCCACGCAACTATAACAAGTTATTAACGTGTAAAAGATATCTAGGGAGTAGTGAAATCTAAGTAAACACATTTCTGTCAATTATTGTTCACAACCTTAGTTTAATATAGTTTATTTTCATTTTTAGTATTTTATTTTGATTGCATCTTTAGTATTGGGTTAGTTGACTAGCAACTAATTCCGCCCAAATCCTTCAAAACCCGAGATTTTTATTTGCTTTCATAAAAATATAAAAATACAAAAAGAATCATCCCTCATCTCTACAGCTAGTATTTAGGTTTTCTAATCCTAGCTGAATGATCAATCCCCCGGTACTTGTCACTATACTATACTACAACGATCAGGTACACTGCCTGGTGGGGGTTGTAAGCTTCTCAAGATCCCTTGAGAGGTAAAGCCTGGTGCAATTCCCACGTATCAAGTTTTTGGCGCCGCAACCGGGGGAATAGTTATTGTCTAGGTTAGAATCTCTTTTTATTAGGTCTACTTGCTAGATTCCTTTCTAGTAAGATTTTATTTTTATTTTTAGGTCTTCTTTAGTCTATCTTATTTCTTTGTGTTTTTGTTCGTAACCTTTCACCACCCGCCATCATGGCAACCGACGAATTCTCTAACCTTAGGATCACTAGGAGTCGTAGTTCCGCTAGAAACCTTGTCTTGCCTTACGCAGAACCCGATAGAGAAATGCGTAGGTTAAGACGATCTCACTCAACACCTGAACCGTCTAGCATAGCCATCGATTTTGATGCACCCCTTTCTGAAGAAAATTCGGAAAATCACGTTACAACCCCTAGCTCCCAACCCAACAACGAGATGAGTACCCCTGCAACTCCTACTCCTAAGTGCCTTAAGGACTACTCCTCCCCAAACCCTCGTGGCTTCTCAAATGCCATTGTCTACCCAAACGAGCACACCAATGAGGTCTTGCATGCGAACGATGTTTGGCTTGTCCAAAGTGTGTGTAAGTTTTGTGGACTAGATGAGGAAGATCCAATTCAACACATTAAAGACTTCTTGAAAATAGTAGACACCCTTCATACGGATGGGGCTACTAGAGATACGTCCCGATTACGATTCTTTCCTTTCACCCTATATGAAAAAGCCCAAGAGTGGTATGATAAACTCCCTTCTGAATCTATTTTCACATGGGAGTAACTCATATCCAAGTTCTATGAGAAGTTCTTTCCACTTGGAAAAACCTCAGCGTTTAGAGATTGGATCCTCCATTTCCGAAAAGGGAAGGACGAACCCTTCCATAAATCGTGGATTAGATTTAAGGATTTAATAAGACAAGTTCCCCATCATGGCATCGAACTTTGGCTTTTGGTCCAAATCTTCTATGAAAATGTCTCCTCTAATGATCGGAACGGGATCAACCAATCTAGAAAAGGGAGATTAGCCAATCTTAGTGCCGAAGAAGGATGGGATAGGATTGAAGAATATGCTCAAGACCAGGATGACACTTGGGATGAACCTGAGTCGACTGTCAGCATTTCTGAAATCACTTCAGATCGGTTAAGAAAAATTCACAAAAGAATGGAGTACCTAGCTGGGTCGCAGTTACCTAAACAACTTTCAAATCCATACTTGATTTGCGACTACTGTGGGGGCCCGCATGAGGTAGAGGAATGCAGAGGAGAAGCCACGACTGAACCTGCATGCTTGTCAGGAGGTGACATCTATGCTGATCCCTCCCTTTTGCTTTTTTACCAAAATGACGATTACACCCTCTGGGGGAATCTGGTAAAAAGAAAAGAAGGAGAGGAAGGTCCTGAATTCGAAATCAGGAGCACTTTTGAAGATGACCTTGGTCGCTTCACTCAAGAAAAAGGCTTGCAATTAAAAGGTCTTAACGAACTTGTTGACGAGCAGCAGAATGACATTGGAGAATGGTTCAACAAGCTTAACTCAGCCCTCGATAACCTTGAAATGCCATCAGTAAGCAAAAAAGACCCCATGCTCGCGATAACCACTCGAACTGGAACAACAACCAAGGACCCCCTTACCCGAACTCGTCCCCCATCACTCCCGATCCAAACAAACCTAGCGAGGAGGAGGAGGATGTGGGCAGCGAGACTCCCAACCAACCTCCCTTGACAACCCCTTCCCCATCAACCCCACCTAACCAACCTGTGAGAATCCCATTCCCATCCCGATTAAAAAACCAGAAAAGTGAGAATGATAATAAAAGATTCTTGTCATACCTAAAAGACTCAGTAGTCACTATACCCCTCCTTGATGCTTGCTATCACATGCCGAAGTATAGCGCATACTTTAAAAAACTACTCGCTAACCGATAGAAACTTGAGGGTCTTGTGACCCTGGGGGAAGAATGCTCGGTGGTGACCCATCGAGGGCTACAAAAAAGGTAGACAATCCAGGCAGCTTCACCTTGCCTTGCTCCATAGGATCTCTATCAATAAAGAATGCTCTTGCCGATTTGGGGGCGAGTATCAATCTCATGCCTCACTCTATGTTCCTTAAATTAGGATACTCTGGGTTAAAGCCTACCCGTATGAACATCCAACTAGCCGATAGATCAGTCAAGTACCCCGTAGGGATATGCGAGAATGTGCTAGTCAAAGTTGGGAAATTCAAATTTCCGGTCGACTTCGTAATCCTAGATATGGAGGAGGATGACTTGGTACCCATCATCTTAGGGGGACCATTTCTTGCTACCGCTCGTGCAGTCATTGATGTTTATGACGGCAAGTTAACCTTGCGAGTGGGAACCGATAGCACAACCTTCGAAATTAAGGACTCTATGGATCTCTCTCTCGAAGCAGATAACCGGCTCTATTTCATTGGGGAGGTCGATGAACTCACAGATGTCATTGATAGCTGTGTTGATGAACAAATCGAGGAAGGCTGGTTACGGGACGAGAGCTTTCTGCCTTTGCTAGAGGTGGAAAAGATGAAGGATGTTGGTGCAGTCTCCTTCTACCCTAGACAAGAGGCAACGGAGCATCTCGAGCTCCGAAAGCCCGAAAACAAGCTTAAGCCTTCTATTATCGAACCTCCTGAGTTAGATCTTAAGGAACTTCCTAACCATTTAGAGTATGCCTTCCTCCAGGGAGAGGACCAACTGCCGGTAATCATAAACTCTTCCCTCGTACATGAACAAAAAGGTAAACTCTTAGAGGTCCTAAAGAAATATAAGGGAGTGCTCGCATGGAGTGTAGCCAACATTGAGGGGATTGACTCAACTTTTTGCACACATAATATTCTCATGGAAGAAGATTATAAACCTACCGTGCAACCCCAGAGGCGGGTGAATCCTAACATTATGGAAGTAGTAAAGAAAGAAGTCATCAAACTTCTGGATGCAGGACTGATCTACCCAATCTCGGATAGCCCATGGGCCAGTCCTGTACAGGTTGTACCTAAGAAGGGTGGAATAACTGTAGTTAAGAATGACAAGGGTGAGATGGTACCCCAAAGAACGGTCACTGGATGGCGGGTATGCATTGACTATCGAAAGCTCAATGATGCCACGAGGAAAGATCACTTTCCCTTACCATTCATTCACCAAATGTTAGAGAGATTGTCTGGGTACGAGTACTATTGCTTCTTGGATGGATTCTCAGGGTATTTTCAAATTCCCATAGCACCTGAGGACCAAGAAAATACCATGTTTACTTGCCCTTATGGAACGTTCGCCTACAAAAGGATGCCTTTTGGGCTATGTAATGCCCCCGCCACTTTCCAACGATGCATGACCGCAATCTTTCATGAACTTATGGAAGACAGCATGGAAGTGTTCATGGATGACTTTCCGGTCTTCGGGGACTCCTTCGACCGCTGTCTTACTAATCTAGAAAAAATGCTTAAACGCTGTGAGGAAACCAACTTGGTGTTAAACTGGGAAAAGTGTCATTTCATGGTGAAAGAAGAGATTGTGTTAGGGCACAAGATCTCAGGTAATGGGATAGAGGTGGACCAAGCTAAGGTTGAAGCTATATCTAAGTTACCATACCCCACGACTGTTAAAGCAATACGAAGCTTCTTGGGGCACGCCGGGTTTTATCGGAGATTCATCAAAGACTTCTCCAAAATAGCTCGGCCAATGACTCAATTGCTCATGAAGGATGCTCCATTCGATTTCTCCCAAGAATGCAAGGATGCATTCGATCTCTTAAAAAAGGAGCTCACACAAGCTCCAATCATGATTACACCCAACTGGGAGTTATCATTTGAAATCATGTGTGACGCTAGCAATTTTGTTGTCGGGGCTGTATTGGGCCAACGGCGTGACAAGCTATTCCAACCTATTTACTATGCTAGTAAAACCATGAATCCCGCTCAGGAGAATTACTCCACCACCGAAAAGGAATTGTTAGCCGTAGTGTTCGCATTCGACAAATTTCGGAAATATCTTGTCCTTTCAAAGACAGTCGTTTTCACTGATCACTCGGCTCTTCGATATCTTTTTGCTAAGCAGGATGCTAAGCCACGACTAATTCAGTGGATCTTGTTGTTACAAGAATTCGATGTTGAGATTCGTGATAAGAGGGGGCAGAAAATCTAGCCGCTGATCATCTATCTCGTCTTGAAAACCCCTTGGATGAGCACGATAGTTGCAAGATTAGGGATTCATTTCCTGACGAACAACTCATGTCAATGACTGATTCAGAGCCTTGGTATGCTGATTTTGCCAACTATCTCGCAAGCAGACTCGTTCCAGAACACCTGACTAAGTACGAAAGAAAAAGATTCTTTTCTCAGTTAAAATACTACTTCTGGGATGAACCATTTTTATTCCGAAGGTGTCCTGACCAAATAATAAGACGTTATGTTTCGGAAAGTGAGGCAGTGAAGATTATGAGGGAATGTCACTTTGGTCCCTCTGGAGGGCATCATGGGATAAGCACCACCGCCCGAAAAATTTTCGACGCAGGATTCTATTGGCCCACAATTTTCCGTGATGTCAAAGAAATGGTACAGGCATGCGATGCATGTCAACGGGCCAGTAACATATCACATAGGGACGAAGCGCCTCAGAATTTTATACAAATATGTGAGGTCTTCGATGTTTGGGGAATTGACTTCATGGGACCCTTTCCATCTTCAGGGGGAACGAATACATTTTAGTTGCCATCGATTATGTTTCGAAATGGGTAGAGGCACAAGCCCTTAGGACCAACGATGCCAGGGTAGTTATTCATTTTCTGAAAAAGCTTTTCGCTAGATTCGGGATTCCTAAAGCCCTCATCAGTGATAGGGGGACCCACTTTTGCAATGCGCAAATGGAGAAGGTCATGAAGAGGTATGGAGTATCCCATCGGTTTTCCACCGCCTATCATCCACAAACCAACGACCAGGTCGAAAACACAAACAGGGCTATTAAAAGAATACTTGAAAAAACGGTTAGTCAAAATAGGAAAGACTGGTCATTTAAACTCGACGAAGCCTTATGGGCATTCCGAACCGCCTACAAGACACCTATTGGAACGACCCCGTTTCGCATGGTGTATGGTAAGGCATGTCACTTGCCAGTAGAATTAGAACATAAGGCTTATTGGGCGCTTAAGGCATGTAACTTAGATTATACAATTGTCGGAACCAATAGGTTCTTGCAATCACATGAGCTTGATGAGCTTAGATTAGAGGCCTATGAGTCTTCCATTACATATAAAGAAAGGGCAAAAAGATGGCATGATCAAAGAATTAAGAAACCCAAAGAATTTTTAGAAGGAGACAAGGTCCTATTGTAAAATTCTCGGTTAAGATTATTTCCGGGGAAACTCAAGTCTAGATGGTATGGACCATTCACGGTGAGAAGTTCCTCTAGAACGGGAGCCGTTGTATTATTAGACGATGAAGGTAGAGAGTTTACTGTTAACATACAACGTGTAAAACATTATCAAGAAAATAATAATGAAATGATTGGTGAGGAAGATGTAACGTTTGAGGACGAGGTCACGTAGTAATCCATGACCATGAGTCTAGCTACAAGACTCGTAAATAAAGAAAAGCGCTTCTTGGGAGGCAACCCATGCTTTGTGTGATTTTTATTTTGTTTGCTTGTTATTTGCTTCCGTATGCATGCTTTATTTTTATTGTTGGTAGATCATGTTTCTAAACTAAAAGGTGAAAATACTTTACTTTGTTGTTTGGCCTAGTCTTAACTTCACCAAAAGGTATTTTTGCAAAAGATAAGTGTAAGGGGAAACCCCAAATATGTTTTTAAGAAACAAACCGATCATGATTCTCCACAATATTAAGTGAACATGTATATTCGTATTTGTTAGAGTCAAATGCTTGTATCGAGTCATAATGAAGTTTTGCAGGATTTTTCAGGAAGTAGGACCAAGTTTTTCCAGAAATTTTCCGGAAACTTAACACAAGAATTTCTGCAGGTCACTTCTGACGGCGTCATGAGCTTGCTCTTGACGGCGTCACGTGTAAAAATCTGGAAATTTTACCAGTTTTATTTTTCTAACGGATTCTTAAAGTTTTTGTTGAATTATTAAGTTTTATAATCTCCAGGAAATCTGCAAACTTCATTCCACAAGCATTATATCTTACTTTGTTTTCTAGGATTTATTAACTTATGTAGATTGCCGCCAATTTTATGCGAGGTTGTCTTGTTTGTTTTCTCAGGATTTACAGGTTATGTATGACAAGAAGATGATTTATTTTTTTGGAAGGGAAGCTTATCGTCATTTTCTTGGAGGAAGATTTAACCTGGCCACCTTATTATCCATACCGAGCGAATCAGGGGAGTATTTGATTTCATTCTTTTTACTTTTTCACTTTTACATTCTTTACTTGAACATTGGGGACAATGTTCATCTTAAGTGTAAGGGGAGGGTAAAATGATGATACCTTACATATACACTTTCGCTTGAGTTTATTTGTTTGATGGTAGATGTGTAATAAAACTATGAGAAATACTTGTTAGTGCAATTTTAGCGCCAAATTTAAAATTTTTTACAACATTTAGGAGTGAAACTTTAGCCATAGCAAGCGTCTCATGGATAGGAGATTGTATGACTAGCACAAAACCGTACCATTCAGAAAAATTTTCCACCCAAATATGTGAGGTTCGCCTTTAGATTTGATAGGAAAAGCATTTACTATTAGTGCTTATGAATGTACCAGTAGCATTTAGATTCTAGAACTTGCGTTAGTGATGCATCCCGAGACCACTAGTGAGACTACATTCGTGTGGTAGGATTTACTACATGATAAGAGGCATTAGGATCACCCTTGTGTTAAACCCGTATCATAATTACTTGACCATTTAAGTCATATTACTTGGCTAGTTAAGTCAACTAATTTTTCCCACACCTTAGCGTTGTACTCATTTTTAGTACACGAAACCCCTAGTACACCCCTCCGAGCCTATCTTTTCGTTTCTAACTTTAAGCATTTTACTTAAAGGAAGAATTTGTTACACCCCACTTAAATGTACACCCAAATCGCTTTAGCCTTCCGTTTATGCACTCATCTTTAGTGCATTATTGTTATTTGTTAATCCTTAAGTTAATTTTCTAATTGATTACATGGTTGCTAAGTCGAGTCATATCCTTGTACATATTGTTTTGGGATGATTAGGACTCATGGGTAAAGTACTTATTTTATGGAGTAATGGGGAAGAACATCATATTATTACCCCCGTATGTGCGTTAATCTTAAAAGTACTCCAACTGTTTTGATTTTCTTAATTCGAGTCATTAGATTAGTTTATTGTAAAGTATGTAAAAATTCAAGTGTAAGGGGAATGTTCATTCCCTATGATGTATTATTTTGGATGGTAGGGTAAGAGTGTATGCAAAAAAAAATAAATAAATAAATAAATCGAAAAATCAAGAAAAAGAAAAAAAAAAGAAGAGAAAAACATACGGACAACCATCCCTTTTCATTCTATGTTTATTTTATGTTTTTGTTATTTTTGATTTATTAGCTTAAGTCGAGTCTAGTCTTGGCTTAGCAACGCCATATTGTACATGTAATTAACCAAGATTGTTAACTCGCCACCAGTAAAGACTGCCTATATCCAACAAAACCGTGTATTTCATATCCATACACCTAACGTTACAACCCTTTAAAAGGCCTCTTTTATAGTTTATCCTAGGTGCTTACGCCATGTGGTGGAGGTTTGATCATTTCCCAAGCCTATGGTAATCTATTTTGCTATGACAGGTAGTGAGAGATATCTTCCGTTTCCATATTGTAATTTATACTCTATTACACCCGAGAGATGTGAGTATCTAAACACTATTTGTGAGGTGCTAGTATATGACCTCCGTGCTTGTCTTTGGTCTTTAGTGGAACGATTATTTGTTGTAATTACTTTTATGTTAGTTTTAAATGACCCCTAACTTGTATTTTGATTAGAATAAAAGCGCATTTGCTTGAGGACAAGCAAATCTCAAGTGTAAGGGTATATGATGAGGCCAAAAATGATCCGTTTTTAGGGGGTCATTTAAGCCCGAAATTGAATTTATTTGATCAAATATTGCCCTAAATCGTTCCTTTCGTGATTTTAGGTACTTTGGGAGTGAAATCTGGAAAAGGAAGAAATTCGGACGTTTTTGGAGCATAAAAGTGAAGAAAATGCCAAAGACTTAATTTTCCAAGCTGGGAACAGTGTGTGACGGCGTCAAGAGGAAGAAGTTGACGGCGTCAAGAGTAAAGATCATGATGACCCAGTACAGAAATGAAGGCGTCACAAAGAAGAGCGTCAAGAGTTAAATGTGTGACGGCCTGGAAAAGTGGATAACATGACGACGTCAGATGTAGATCAAAGCAGTACGAGGATTATTTTGGCGGCGAGATGACGGCGTCACAAGGTTGTTCTTGACGCCGTCAGACTCTATTATCTATATATAGTTTTCTAATTTTCATTCATTAGAAGAGGAACAAGTTTGGAGAAACCCTAAGGGTGAACCATATACGAATTTTACAGCTTTTCAAGGGTTTTCAACCCTTGAATGCTTACATGCGCTATTGAGATAAGTGTTCTTTTAATTCAATCAATATGTCTATGTGTTGGTTGTCTATATCTTGTGCTTGTCTTGATTCCACCATGCTAGGCTAGATTTATCTTGTGTTTGCTTAGATCTAATGAAACCTAGATGTTGATTATGTGTTGATTACTTGTTTCTGGTTGTATTGGATGAATGATTTCAATGTTAGGCTTAAGAAAACTGGCAGATCTCCAAATGGTAACATGATTGAACGTCTTAGGAAACATGAACCGATGTGTACTAGGTTTTATTGGTTGTATTTAATGCATGAGTAAATTCTAATGATCCCATGTTAGGAGCTTCTTGCAGGCTCGACATAGGAGTGAAGTAGGCACTCATAGGATTGGGGAAGTAAGTACGCCACCCCATGAATGGTATTAAGGAATACAATCCGTCATCCACGCAACTATAACAAGTAATTAACGTGTAAAAGATATCTAGGGAGTAGTGAAATCTAAGTAAACACATTTCTCCCACTTATTGTTCACAACCTTAATTTAA
The DNA here is from genome assembly GCA_030686995.1 of Artemisia argyi. Taxonomy (NCBI): domain Eukaryota; kingdom Viridiplantae; phylum Streptophyta; class Magnoliopsida; order Asterales; family Asteraceae; genus Artemisia; species Artemisia argyi. The sequence goes on along the minus strand of CM060689.1, from coordinate 15,005,185 downwards.
TATAGTTTATTTTCATTTTTAATATTTTATTTTGATTGCATCTTTAGTATTGGGTTAATTGACTAGCAAATAATTCCGCCCAAATCCTTCAAAACCCGAGATTTTTATTTGCTTTCATAAAAATATAAAAATACAAAAAGAATCATCCCTCATCTCTAGAGCTAGTATTTAGGTTTTTTAATCCTAGCGACACTATTCCTAGCTGAACGATCAATCCCCCGGTACTTGTCACTATACTATACTACAACGATCAGGTACACTGCCTGGTGGGGGTTGTAAGCTTCTCAAGATCCCTTGAGAGGTAAAGCCTGGTGCGATTCCCACGTATCAAGTGGCAGTCATGCTTTTGAAATCATCCATACCTCTCAAATCCACCAATAATATCATTCCACCTCATTTCACCTCATTCATACTTTTTCCATACCTTCGAACCCCTTTTTAGTGGCAACCATGCCTTTTTCATACCTCCCAACTTTTTATTTATTTATTTTTTAATTTTTTTTTCATAAAATAAATTAAACAATTTAATTAAAACATAAATATTTCATTAATAAATAAAATAACATTACATAATACTTGGAAAAAAAATAATTATATCTAAAAATCGGTTTCTTGTGCTCAGTATAATAAGGGCAATTTGTTACTAAATTTAATATTATAGATAACAACTAAAAAAAAAAGAAAATTGTACTAAAAACCTCAAGTTGCAAATAGTATATGGACAACTTTACAAAATCACTTTTCTTTTTCTTTTGGATGTGATGCAAAAGCTTTTGTGAAAATGCCAACCACCACACACATATATTATATACACAAAAACAAAACACATACAAACAAACTATCAATCTCCACCTCTTCAACAACCACCTAAAGAAAATATCTCTGGTGCCGGAGATGTGTGTTGCAGAACAAGTAACTTTTTTTTTTTTTTTTTTCTTTTTTTTTGCACCGCTCCAAAAATCTCCAACGTTCCAAAAATTAAAGACCCAACGGTAACTTTTTGCATTGGAAGTTCCAAACCGCGGAGGCAAAAGATACCGTTCACACCTTGCCGTTGGCCTTGCCGGCTAGGTGGCGGCGGTGGTGATACCGTTGGCCACTGCCACCCTTCTAAGGGTTGTTTTCAGAAGTGTTGCAAAGTTCATGGGTTATTCTTGTAGTCAAGAAAGAATTTGTTCCTTCTGATTTGTTCAGAAGTTTAATACTGCTGGGCCCCTCGTAGGGTTGACAAAATGTTTGCGTGGCCACACCCAAAGTCTATCTGGAATACATTCAGATGTTTTGGTAATTTTGTTCAATCATAAAGAGACGAGAAACAAAAATTTAATAAAGAAACTCACATCTTTATTAATGTGGTATTAGAAACAAAAGGATAATTATAATGATGAATCATTAAAGGTTTTTCCAGGAAACCTAGCTCGAGTCATGCTAGGGGCATTGGAGTGTTGCAAGACGCCTACCAATGTCATTTTACTATTAATAATACATACGAGTGGGAGCTGTTAAATATACGTATATATATTTATGTGTAAATGTCTAGTGTCGAACCCGAGACCTCGGGATTGCACACATTACAAACGAGAATCAAAGATTAATAAATATTAATAGTTAGATATATTTATTAATAACACAAGTTTATGGACTATTGATCGTTAGTTATTAAATGTATGGACTAACTATCGCGAATTGGCTAGGAAAAGGACTAGAGTGAAACTTGGTAACAAGAAGGATCCGGAACACCCCTCTTGGGTGTGTGGCCGGTCGATCAAGCCCAAGGGAGGGCAACCCATTGCCCATTCTTGCTCTCCAAGTTTTATCTAGTATATATACAAACCCAAGGGTCATTGTTTCTCATCTTTTGTGCACACACAATACCCTAAGGCTTTGTTTTCCTCCTTGTTTTCTTCCTGCCGATCGTACCTACAAACCTTAAGGGTTTTGGGTCGAAAATTTTATAAAGAAAATTTTCTTGTGTTTAATCTTGCAATTAATTTGATTCGGTATTAGTTTGTGTGTACAAGAACGAGGTAATAACTCACTATAGTTATTATCAAGAGATCGATAAACAAAACGATAAGGGGTTTATCTTAGATCTATTTTACACAAGTTCAAGATTAATTGAAGTGCATCGGGTACGTTCCTATTTATGTTTTAGTTAATATTATGTGTTATACTTGATCCTAGCTTCCGCAATATGTATACTTTGATTGTTAAATTCTACCAGATGTTACAACTTGGTATCAGAGCCACTCCAGAGCCATTCGGGATGGTGGGGCAAACCTCATCGAGGACGATAAGTCCCGGGGGTGGGGGGGGGGTGGATTGTAACACCATAGGCAAATCCCACATCGGTTGTGGCTCAGAGTGATGATGGGTATATAAGGATAACATACGCCTTACTAGACACAACGCATTTTGTGGTGTAACGGTGTGGGTTACATACTGTTAAGCGTGCTCTTGTGAGAGCACAACTGGCATGGGTGAAATTCCGGGAAGTTACAGGAAAGGGCACAAGGCTGAGTAAGGCGGGATGATACAAGAATGACAACCATATTTTGTCACTGATTGAAGTTAGTAAAAATTTAGTTCAAACAATCATTATTTATCATTCGTATGCACAATAATGTAGTACCTCTGTATGAAACTCACTATATACAATAACACACATGATTCTTTATCACAAAGCACTCAACAACTATACAGGAGACGCATCAACATGCCGATGTTTAACAGAAAAATTCATTATTTCATAAGTAATAAGCAATCAAATATGAAACAACAAACAAAATTCTATATTCATACTATATCACATTCCATAACTCATATAACAACATATCATATTCTAATGAACATAAGAAATTACTTATTTTGCACATGCAAACAATAGAAATAGATAGCACGTATAAAATCACAAGTTATGAACAAACATATAGACATGAAACAGAAATACCACTCAGCACCACATTTCAGACTTTATCACAAAGCACTTATCAGTCGTTGCTAAAGTCCTTTCTTAACCAAAATCACTATATACAAAAAGATGTAACCAATAGGTACTGATATTATTAGACTAACCTCACCATTAATATTTTAAGAAGAGTAAATTACATGGTTGGTCCCTGTGGTTTGTCCAAAATAACAACTTTCGTCCCTCGAAGTATAAAGTTGCATTGTTAGTCCCTAAGTATGTAAACAAATAACACACCTGGTCCCTATAGGGACCATTCATGTTATTCTTTGGAGGCGAAAATTTCACCTATAAGGACCATGTGTGTTATTTGTTTACATACTTAGGGACTACCAATGCAACTTTAAACTTCGAGGGACGAAAGTTTTTATTTTGGAGAAACCACAGGGACCAACCATGTAATTTACTCTTTAAGAAACTAACCTTCCCTTTAGCCAAAACTGCTGATTTGACCACCACACGCACCGGCCGCAGTTATTTGCAATCACTATAACATAACCCACATATTGATGGTCACTTCCACTGGACAAACCTGGATGCCAATAGTCAATCAAGTACTTTAGTCAAGGTAAACACACAAAATCTGTAGAATAATAGCGGGGACACAAAAATGCAAATCACAATGCATTTCAACCCTTTCCATCTTTAACACACTAACTAGTTTTCAGACAATCTTAACAGCTTTGTGCAGTTATTTAGAATAGCAACAGTTAAATGCAATGAAATATACATAACATTCAAAAAATACATCACAGGCTCTCACATTATCCATTAAACACAAATCATAAGTGATATATCAAAACACATATCACAACACATAGTATAGTTTAAAACTTGTATAAATCCGCACCTAGAAACGCATATTAAAAAAAATCAAATGACCACAAAGCAAGCCAAAATGTCATGCATTAAACAAAACTATGAAACAAAAAATACACTTAAAATTATAGTAACACAATCATCTCTAATAAACCAACAAAAAAGACCAACAAACCCACAAACTACATGACATAAATTTTACTCTTAACACTACAATAAAAAAAAATAAAAATAAAAAATCCAAATATCTGTTTTAAACAAAAAATCAAAAACCATTCCAATATAAACCAAGGTTGCAAAAATCGCTAAGCGGTAGCTGGGCGGTCGGGTACCGCCTATCGATTAATCGGTTAGGCGGGGATTAATCGACGATTAATAAGATTGGATTATATATATATATATATATATATATATATATATATATATATATATATATATATATATATATATATATATATATAAACTTATAAATTTTGAAACTATTTTCCTGATTTGGCCGATCTAGCCTTTTTTATTTTTTATTTTTTTTGATTTGGCCGATTTATACCTGATTTGGCAGAGTTATATCCGTAACCGAGTTGGCCGATTTATCTGATTTTTGTCCGATTAAGCCAATTTTTATTCGATTAATCGGTATGTTGACTGATTTTGACTAAACCGATTAACAAAGCTGATTAATGAAATTCGGGGGGGGGGGGGGGAGGTTACCCTGCTTAACGATTAACCACTGATTAATCCGCCACCTAGGCCGATTTTTGCAACACTGATATAAACATCATTCCAATAAACATCTCTAAGTTAATCGACATGAGTTAACAATATTTAATAAAGACGAACCTCCTACATGCAATTGAGGTATTGTATGTAATCTTCACCTTCGTTCGACATACTACAAAAAAAATCACCAAATCATACGAAATGAACATCGCTGATTAATCGAATGAAATAACAATATCAAGATTGTATGTAATGTTCCTCTTCATTTAATCCTAGATGTATCGGGTAAAACACACAATCTCACACACACTCCCACAATCAACCTCTCTCTCACTCTCACACACAGACTCAATTTTGTTGGTGAGAATCCAATGCTCACGTGTTCCGGTGGGATATGTAACTAAGACACATGACTGTAGATTTAACACATGTATGAGACTAACCATAGAGCAAAAAAAAACATTGTTTTTGTCCAAAGTGAAAATCAAAAATGAAACGACGTCGCTCCAAGCCAACAAAAGAATAAAAAAAACAACGTCGTTTTGTAGACCGTCTTAACGGCGTCGTTTTCGACGGTAAATGTATAATAGTGTAACACCCCAACCCGTCAAGGGTAAAAATGTCACAAATTATGGTGTTACATCAGAACAAACAGACAGATCAAAAGCAGAAAACTTACTTCAAATAGCTAAAGTCAAATTCTTCACTCAGTTCTACAATCAAGCCCAGAAAAACTATCCCAAAAGCTATCTTGAATACCTGCCGCGGAGAAAAGAAATGCGGCTGAGCTACGAAAGCTCAGTGAATGGATATAACAAAAGAAAAATGAAATAAATACTGAAGTACAGAAGATATAATTTGGGAAAACATATTTAGGTATAACAGATAATATGGAAATGTAAAGTGTAGGTTAAGTAAGGAAACTATACAGTCACCTGTATAAACAGAATCAGAATATACCATGAGCTCAGAAACATATCATAATCACATAAGTTGTACAAGAAGTAGCTAGCTCCATTGTACTGGAAGTGAAAGGAGTACATTGCACATACAACCAGTCACTAAGAATCATATCATATCATAACAGAAAACAGATCTAAGATGCATCCATACGCCCCTGAAAATTAGTGCACATTCATATATAACGGAAGGGACGTGACAGAACATCACTCTACTGCCCTAGAGTCATGCCATAGGTGCATCTATGACACGGACATGGAACCCCCATGCCTAGTGAAGCTCAGGTAACAAAAGGGTCATAATAAAGGTTCAAATCATAGTTATCAAATCAGAAAGTTCAAACAGAAAGGTTTATCATAGCAAAAGTTCAAATCAAAAAGTTCATATCAAAGGTTCATATCAGAGATTCATATCACAAAGGAAACCTTAAGAGTAAGGTCAGAATATCCGTACCTTGAACAAAAGCAAAGCTGACAGAGATTAAATAACGGAATAGTACTCTTCTTCAGAAATCTACACAGGATGTATTATTCATTAATAACTTGTTCGATCATTTACTTTTTCATATTACATATTAGTTTTAGGGTTTACGTAAATATTTAGGTTAAATATTTAATAATTTGTTAATATGGTTTTAGGGTTTAAAGTGTACTTATGTTAAAGTATAGGGTTTTAATTATAAATATCACAAGTTTACTTATTATCCAAGTTATCCCCTTAACTTTCATACTTTATGAATAAATCCTTATATTTTAGTAATTTACACTTTACACCCTTTAAGTTACAAAATTATAATTTGAACTCCTTAATTATATAATTTACCAAATAAACCTTTTAAATATCAAAATTAGCACATTATACCCTTCTACTAATTATTATATGATTTACCCTTAATTATTAAAGTATACAAAATAAATCCTCAAGTTTCGTAATTTACAAAACATACCCTTTATTTAAAATAAAACACAACTGGTTTATATAATAAACCACCAAACCCTAACCCTAGATTACCCAATCATTACCACATTAATTATAACCTTAAAAACCTCATTAATTACCAGATCCCATACTAAAACCCAAACCCTAATCCTAATTCACCATTTTCCTTTTTATTTTCTTTTTACTATTTAACCGTTTATAACAAAATTCCACAATAATTAATATAGACTTCAAATATTATCAAACATATTTTTAGAATTTTACATGATACTTATAGGTCTTGAGAAAAATACAAACTTGGCTCATAAAATTCTTCTTAACCGAATTCGTAATTTATGTTCTATTTAGGGTTTCTAACTCATAAAAATTCATACTATCAAATAATCATGCATGGTTTGATTCTACTATTTTATAATGATTGTATATGATATATAAAGTGTTATAAAAATACCCAAAAGATTTTAGAAGACACGTATGGAGCTACTTGAATGTTCTTTTCTCGGCTTGATTAAATCGACACCAATAAATCTCCAAAGCTTACACCATCGAACCCACAGCCTCTCCACTATTTTTCTTGTGTTCTTACGTTTATAAAACTTCTACTAAAAATATGTGAGATCTCCAGAATATTTTTGTCGACTTATAAGGGTTTTTAGAGTCGGTTAATGCTTAAAATCGTTTTTAAGGTTTATAAAATTTATAAAACGTGATTTATGGGATATATATACAATATAAGATTTTTTTAGCTGTCTAAATATTAGGATAAGTCCTACATAAAATATTACATAAGTTTCCTAATTATTTTAGGATTTATTTTTATTTTAAATAATATTTATATAATTAATTAATTAAAATTTGATTTTTATTTAATTTATACAGAATTTTTATTTTTCTCATGTTTACAAAAATGTCATATTTTACCTTACATATTTTATTTTGATCATATGTGGCCAAATTCCCATTTCTAGGGTTTTATTTGATATTAATTATTATTATTATTATTACAAAATTTTAAACTCAAGGGCATTTTGGTCATTTGACATCTTTTAGAATTTGAGGTATTACAACTTCTTTCCCTCTAAAAAGAAATTTCTGTCCTTGGAAATTGAATAGGCAGAGCAGACGAAAAACGATTCAGATTACAGAATCCATAAGGATGAAACAGACACAGAACTTTTCCGGTTACCGAAATAATCTGAATTCAGGAAATCTTTCCACATATTTCAAACAAACAGACGTATCTTTCTTATCGGACTTTCATTACTTCATATCTTATTTAGAATAGTTCAGAAATCGATTCAACGATTACATACTTCTAGCAGATAACTAAAGTACTTCTCACAAGTACTAGCAGAAAACGAATTGAGTACGGAACTTCAAACGATAGATGACTCTATAATGAGTTCTGAAATTCTTAACGAATGATCAACGATCAACAAACATTCGAGGATAATTCAAATGTATTCAGATATCGAATGATGAAGGCAGAACTTACACATGGTAGAATGGATCCTAAAAGTCTCACTAATCGCGGATAATCCAACTGACAGAAATCTAATGCTTCTCAAACACTTCCCAAAATATCATATGCTCACAATGAGAATACATTATATGATGGAAATATTATCATGTTGGCCAGGCGTCATAATATTTGCATTATATAAATATACCTTCATGGCCACCATACTTTATCTCAAGTCGTGAATAAGCAACCTAATAGCAGAATGACAATACTTCTCTTATTCCCAAGATATAGCAGAATCAATCATCATCAATGAGGTTGAACGAAAAATGAAACATATCAGAAAATAACCTAAATCTAACAGATATATCTTAATAAAGCACCAATACTTCCAAAATTCAACAAATTTCTTATAATCATAAACTTAACGAATATACGCAGAATTATCATATTACAAAACTTCCAAAGGCGAACTTAATAGTATAAAGGTTCAATCACACCATTGTCAATCTTCCTCATTATCATGTTATATTCTAATCATTATTAACAGAAAGAGTCTAGATAAATCCACACCTACCCGGATTATTGTCAAAATTATAACCTTCCAAAGGAAACCTTTTTAAACATAGTTTCATTATCATAATGAAGTGGACAATTTCTTATACTCGTGACCAATAACCTCCAGATCTCTCACAGGAGTAGAAAAGGTTTATGGAACATCAAATAGTGTCAAAAGAAAACTTAATATACCCATCACGAGCAGAATATTTCTCAGAATATGTCAAACACTTAGGGTTGTAATAATCTTCCGAATGGTTAGGAAACATCAAACTAATTGTCAACAAGTCAGAGATGGAAATCAAAATCAGAAAGCAAAACTTAAATGGTGTAGTTCCCAAGGCATTTCTAAACTTATTAGATTACTGAACTTTAGATCATGCTTAACTTTCTAACCTCGGAAAGAATGATCTTATCAGCTTAACTAAAGACAGAAACATGAATCAGAGTAATGCGGAAACGATGTTACTTAAACCAATGTCCTAGTCTACCCAATCCTCACCAGTCATAACTCATGTTTCATATAGGGAAGTCCTAAATCAAATCCTCAAAGGTTGTTTCATAATTCCTATGGTGTAAAGCCTAATACTCACAGGTCATAGCCTAAGCTCTACGGGTTGTGAAGCCGCTGATCAAACCTGGCTCTGATACCATAAATTGTAACACCCCAACCTATCAAGGGTAAAAATGTCACAAATTATGGTGTTACATCAGAACAAACAGACAGATCAAAAGCAGAAAACTTACTTCAAATAGCTAAAGTCAAATTCTTCACTCAGTTCTACAATCAAGCCCAGAAAAACTATCCCAAAAGCTATCTTGAATACCTGCCACGGAGAAAAGAAATGCGGCTGAGCTACGAAAGCTTAGTGAATGGATATAACAAAAGAAAACTGAAATAAATACTGAAGTACAGAAGATAAAATTTGGGAAAACATATTTAGGTATAACAGATAATATGGAAATGTAAAGTGTAGGTTAAGTAAGGAATCTATACAGTCACCTGTATAAACAGAATCAGAATATACCATGAGCTCAGAAACATATCATAATCATATCATAATCACATAAGTTGTACAAGAAGTAGCTAGCTTCATTGTACCGGAAGTGAAAGGAGTACATATGACAACTGGCAAAATAGAGAGCCATTTATAAAAACCGCATTACATTAAAAATGATAAATTTGGAATTTTTGAAAGTTTATTATGACGAGATATTTTACGAACCTTGGTACTTGATTTTTAATCGTACGATGTTTATGAGATTTGGTTATTTATTTATGGTTTGGTTGATTCGGTCGTGATGATTTATTTTATGATCGTTACTTTGGCACTACATTGACTCCGGCACTAGATTAACCTAACGAATTTTAATCTTTTACAAAACGGTAGCGATTCACCGTTAAATAAACATTATGTCTTTCATACATATCTATATGTTTCGGGAAATGTTGTTGGGAAAAATCATTTATGACGTGTACGAGTATGTTTGACGAAAATTTAATACTTTTATGAACGAGTAATCAGGTTACGGGAAAACCAATTAAAAAGAGTTCGCTAATTATTAAAGTACTTGTGGCTAGTTTTGGAAAAATGAGACTTGAGGGACCTAAGTGAAAAATTCGGGTATAATACCCCTCTCCGCTAACCCTAACCCTCATAATAACAAAAATCCAATCCACCCTTCTCCTCCCTCTCCCTAGCCGCCGGCTGCCACACCCGAAACACCACCACCGCCGACTTCCACACAACACCACCAACACCGAAATACTCACCATCATCTCCTTGTTCTTGTGGTGTGAAACACCCGCCCCTCCCCTCCATTTTTATTAATACCGCCGCACCACATACCACACGCCACCACACCACCATTTTTATTGATTTTCATTCGATTTGAAGGTGAGAAAACGTGAGTTTTGTGTCGGGTTTGACTATCTTGAGTCGAACCCGAATTGAATCTTGATATATTGGGTGTTAAAAATTGAGATGAAAATGGGTTTTGATATAAAGTTGAGTTTGGTATCTTGGGGGTCGATTTCGATTGCTTGGTGCTCGGATTTGGATTTTTGGATGCGATTGGTTTGGGTTGTGGCTCGTATAGAGCTCGACCGAGACCCAAGGTCTCGGTGTGTTACTCCTCGACTCGATTGAGAGTCTTGGAGGTGTTGTGGTTCTATTATTTTTGATTCTTGGTGATTTGGTTAATTGCTAGTTGGAGTTTTGGTCGATTGGTTTGCTCTCGACGTGTTGTTGTTGTTGTTTGATTCTCGGCCGACACCCCCTTCGCGGGCTGTTTTGGGTCGAGAGGCTCACTTGAGCTAGCCGAGACCAAAAGGTCTCGGGTGAGGTTATTTTTATGGTTTGTGGCCTCATAGTTGACCCGGGTTTGACTTGGTAGGTCGACCCGTATAATATTGGTATATTTTTGTTTTAGTTAATATTGTGTTAATATTTCATGTTGTGGCATATGTTGGACCGAAGCTTGGACATTGGTTTACTGGTATTTTGATTTGGAGATGTGTTGACGAGTATGGAATTGGGGACCGATTGTGAGACGGTCAATTAGATGACGGAGATAGGTTAGTTGGGTGCCGTAGTCGGACCCTCATGTTGTAGCACGTGGATATGGGATTGTTTGGACGGAGTTGATATATTTATATTGTGATTTGATTCTTATTACTTTGGACTTGGACTATGAGCCGAGGGTCATGACTCGGACATGTGACCAAATTCTATGACTCGATAAATATTTAAAAGTCGATATTAAAAATAATACTCGTAATAATATTATTAAGAATATAATCGTTTATATACGTATATAGACGTGTTAAACGTGTATATATATATATATATATATATATATATATATATATATATATATATATATATATATATATATATATATATATATATATATATATATATATATATATATATATATATATATATATATATATATAAATGCATATATTAATAATAAAACGACCACGAGTAAACGTATAATAATAAAACGATAGTTATTATACTATGCAAATAGTGTAATAAATGTCGGACTATTGTTATAAATAATAATTATATAAATAATAGCGAAATATAAGTTGGGCAACTAATAATTTAAAAGGGGATTTTGTTTATAAATTAGAAACTTATCGAGTTATACGAATTGTGTGTCTTTAAAGTCCAAGTGGGCTTTATATTGTGACTTTGTGTTGTCACGGATATATGACGGTTAATATAAACATTTTATATATCGAATGACTTATTCTAGATCGAGTTATTTGACGATATAAAATGAGTATATTAATGGGTATCGTATCCCACGACGCCCATAGGATGTGGTATATATTTTAGGGTAATAACTTACTATATGTCTCGTGGAATTTGGCCGATTCGACGATATATATAGGGAATTCATTGGACTACGACATATACCAAATAGAAACTTATGTGCAATGTGCTTTAGGTTGGGTATAATTTTGGGACAATATATTACGTAAATAAGTATGGGAGATTATCAAATCGACGGATTTAATAAGCTTCGATAATTATTTAAATAATATGTTGGGCTAACATTAGACCTATAGTTGTCTTATTATTGTTCTTTGTTGTGGCTTTTTGGTTTGAGCTGTGTCGACCCTCCACCCGTATGGATACCAAACGTCGAATTTCAAATTAATATGAAGTTAATTCGAGAAATGGATATTTTTGGAAAGTAAAATGGAATACGTTTGGGAATGGGAATATTTGATTTTGAGGAAATGATTTCTGAACGGGTTTGATATTGTTAGGAAGTGCCGAGTCTGTAGTCGCCGTTACATGAGTTGCTTGAGATTACTTACGTCTTTCTTCTTTCGTTTCTTTTGAGGATTTCTGGACTTGAGGTGAGTCATAGCCCCACTTTTACTCTTGAACTTTGTTTTCAATACTTGGGGTGAGAAACGTGCAAATGTTTTATGTGGATTATTATGGCTTTATTTATTTATTTCAAAACTTGCTATGCTTATAGAACTAGGTAGGATTAAGCGAGGCCTAGTCCCAAACTAGGTAAGCTATTGATTTAGTTGTTGAGCAAGGCCTAGTCCCGAACTAGGTAAGCTATTGGATTGGTTATAGAGCGAGGCCTAGATTTGAGCTAGGTAAGCTATTGATTGGATTGATTTGAGCTATAGCGTGCACCTATAGGGATGATTTGTTTTGGTTGGAATATTTTGGTTGGAATATTTTGGTCGGAATATTTTGGTTGGATGATTGAGGCCTAGTCTAGCTAGCAAGCGTTTTGCGTATATGTCCACTATATTGAATTATGAATCTAAACCTATGATCTCACCAGCAAAAGCTGACTTTTAGCACGTTTTCTCAGGTAATTAAGTGATGCTCTGCGGATGCTTGGGATTGGAGGCTTAGCATTTGGCACCGGTTATGGATCTATATTTTCTAAAACTCTGATAACTATTGTGGACCTATATTTATTTCTTTTGGGCCTGACTTTGGACGATTTTGGGATAATGTAAACTTTAAAACCCCGTGTGGTTGTACTTTATTATGTTTACTTTATCTCGTTCTTTTATGTCTTGTGTTTGGATACCAATCCCCGTATCACCCCGAAAGCTTGTTGAGTCTTCCGCTGTACCAAATTTTGGGGGTGTTACAGATTGGTATCAGAGCCAAGGTTATAGAGAACTAGGTAAATAGACACCTAAACTATAACCGATTTTTATAGAAAACGATCCTCGACCATTGCCCGCCAGCCCGCCAAGCCGAAGCATCATTGTTTATTATTGCGGTATTATGAGATTATTGAGATGATTATAGATTTGGGATTTATTGAGATGATTTGAGGTTTTGAGGTTTATTGATTTAGTGATATGATGGCGTTTTGAGGAATTATATGCGTTTTGAGGAATTATATGGCTTAATTGTTTTGAGAATGGTTTTAGTAATGCGGTATTTTAAATCTTTCTTGATTATATACGATTTGGAATTATATGATGATTTTTGGATTTGGTATTTTGAGTTCGCGGTTTAGTTGTTTTGAAACACTTACACCTACCCTACGCCGTTGTCACAGACTATGGCCTCCCATACGCCTGATGTTGTTTAGGATATTCTTACTACACCGGTATTGCCGGCACAGTTCACCATGGCTCCTGATGACCCTTACCAGGTTGCCATGCATTCAGCTACTATGACACCGACAGGTTCTACTTCAGCACCACCTGCTGCATCTATGCAGGGACCCTCATCCCCTTTAGGGCTCCCTGGTACATCGAGGCAGCTTACTCTTCATCAGGCTTTGGCTCGTGTGGCTCTACGTTTTGCCCACCGAGCTACGGCACGTATGTCGGTACGCCCTACTTCACCACCTTTACAGATTGATGCTCACTCTCTTCTGTCTGAGGCGCCACCCGCATCATTGCGTCGTCGTCCTAGATCACCTACCCCTTCACCACATGGTTCACCTGTTAGGAGACGACGATTGATGATGTACTCTTCCGATGAGGAGGAGGAGTACGAGGGTGAGGATGAGGCTGATGACCCTCAGGAGGCTGAGCAGGGTGATGATGATGACCCTGAGGAGGAGGATGACCCTCAGGAGGATGAGATTCCTGATGATGATGATGTGTTAGTACCACCAGCACAGGCTGAGGAGCCTGATTCACCTGTACATCCGATTGAGCCTGATTCACCTGATCATCCATTTTTGTTTGAGTTGCCGCCTGGTAGTCCCATTGAGTCAGATGCACCTTCTGAGGTTTCTGCTAAGCATGCAGAGTTAGGTGAGATTGGTAGGTTGTGGGCTCAGATTACGGATCTTGGTGAGAGAGTTGCACGTATATCTGATCGACTTGAGAGGGTTATTGGAGAGTTCATAGCGAATCTGAGAGTGGATATGACTGTGGTTGTGGGCAGGACTACTGAGATGAGGAGAGTTTTGATGGAGGTTCATGAGCATATCGATAGTTTACAGCGAGGTTTTGTTACAGCTAGAGAGGCTGACCGCAAGCTATGGCAAAGGAATGCCAAGCTAGAGAAGGAGGTGGCTGACCTCAAGAGAGACCGAGACACCCATAGCGTGGAGCTAGGATCGTTATGGAGGGATCTTGATGGCTTGAGGTAGGAGTTGAGGAGCCTCCGCCAGCAGCGTGGCTAGTTGCTTGGGTTATGTTGTCTTGTTGCTTTCTTAACCGAGGAGTGTTCGGTTAGAAAAGCTAGTTATCATATTTTGATGTATTTTGTTCAGTATTCGTCTCTTTTGGAACGATTAGTACGTTTTGTGTTATCCAGTAGTTGGAATGATGTTAGATCGCTATTGTATGGTTGATGGTTATTAGTATATGGTATTATGTGATTTTGGGTGTTATGGAAATTGAGTCCTTATCCGTTTTATTGATGTTTCATGGTGTATTGTTACTATTCTTTCCGTGACTTGGCTTCGTTGAATTTCTTTTGTTGAGCATATTGAAAAGTTCTATCGGAGACTCACGAACTTGTGTGATGTTTCAGATCAATGACCCCATGAAGAAACCCAGTTAGAGCTACCAGAACTGGACCTGCAACAACTACCCTTGGTCGTCGAGGTCGCCGTCCTACTCGAAATGTTGAGACCCCTACTCCTGATAACCTGGACACTACTAACCGCAACAACAGGAATCAAAATGTTGATGTTCAGGGAGACAATGATCATGTTCCACTTAATGCACCTACTGTGGATCAAGCAATGATCAATCAACTTGTGGAGCAACGAGTTGCTGAGCTACAAGCTGAGTCAAATCATTCCAACAATTCTGCTAGAACATTTCCACCTGTTCGTGCTAATGGATGTAACTACAAGGAGTTTAAGATTTGTGGACCTATTGAGTTTGGTGGAACTGAAGGAGTGGTTTACTTGGTTAGGTGGATAGAGAAGACTGAGTCTGTGTTTAATGTCAGTGGTTGTGCGGAGAATACGAAGGTAAAGTTTGCTTCTTTTCCCTTCAAGGATGAAGCCTTAACTTGGTGGAACAATTACCGTAACTCGGTTGGGAGTGATGTGGCTTATGCTATGACTTGGGAGCAATTTAAGTCTTTGTTGATTCAGACTTACTGCCCAAGGAATGAGATTAAGAAGTTGGAAATTGAGTTCTGGAACCACAAAGTGAAAGGTACCGATATGGCAACTTACAATCGCCGTTATCGAGAGTTGGCCTTACTTTGTCCCGATATGGTTAGGACTGAGACCCAAAAGATTGAGAAGTATACCGATGGATTGCCGGTAGCTACAAGGAACGATGTGATTTCTGCTAAGCCTGCAAACATTCATGAGGCTATCACTATTGCTCAACAATTGATGGACTCTTTGGCATTGGAAGAAGCTGAGAAGGATAAGAATGGAAAGAGAAAGAGGGATGATCACTCTAAGGGTAATGATCGTCGAAACAAGCGACAACTAACTACTAGAGCTTATGCCATGGGAGATGGAGACAAGAAGAACTACAATGGAGATGCACCCAAATGTAACCGATGTTACAAGCATCATTCTGGTCGATGTACGGTAATGTGCAAGAATTGCTCTAAGATGGGACACATAGCTAAGGATTGTAGAGCTCGACCACTTGCTATGGTTCAAGCTACTCCTGAAACTATGAACAAAGCAAATGTTACTTGCTATGGATGTGGAAAGAAAGGAAATTATCGGAATGAGTGTAGGGAATCGTGGAACCGAGGAAATCAAGGATCGGGTGGTAATGGGTACAATAATGGTAACTGTGGAGCTGGAGGAAACCGTGGACGACAAGATAATGAGGACCAACGTGTGGAAGCTGGAGCTGCTCATGGAAGAGTGTATGCACTTGGGAACGAGAGAGGAGAAGATCCGAACGTTGTAACTGGTACGTTCCTTCTCAATAATCGTTATGCTTCCATACTATTTGATACTGGTGCCGATAAAAGTTTTGTGTCCACTAAGTTTGCACCCTTACTTGAGAAACCCTCGATGGCCTTAGGAATTGGTTATGATATAGAGTCAGCTAATGGAAACATAGAGAGGATTAAGACTATCATTCGCGGTTGCACGTTAAACTTTCTGAACCGTCCTTTCAACATAGATCTTCTACCCGTCACGTTAGGGAGTTTTGATGTCATTATTGGTATGGATTGGTTGTCGAAGTATCGTGCTCATATAATTTGCGATGAGAAGATCGTGCGTGTGCCATACGGCAAGGAGATTCTGAACATACCAGGAGATAGAAAGGATTTGAGAGGCCAATCTAGATTAGCGGTCGTATCTTGTACTAAGTTGCCGAAGCTAATGGAAAAAGGAAGTTACCTTTTCTTAGCCCAAATTTCTGAGAAAGGAGAGAAGGAGAAGAAAGAAAGGTGCATTGGAGATGCACCTATAGTTCGTGATTTTTCGGATGTGTTTCCCGATGACTTGCCGGGAATTCCGCCTAATAGACAAGTGGAATTTCAAATTGAGTTGATACCTGGTGCTGCACCTGTAGCATGAGCACATTATCGTCTTGCACCTACTGAATTGGAAGAGTTGTCGAAACAATTAGCGGAGTTAGCCGAAAATGGATTCATAAGACGAAGTTCTTTGCCTTGGGGAGCCCCGGTCTTATTTGTGAAGAAGAAGGATGGATCGTTTCGTATGTGTATTGATTATCGAGAGTTGAACAAGTTAACAGTGAAGAATAGATACCCATTACCGAGGATCGACGATTTGTTCGATCAACTTCAAGGATCGAGTGTGTATTCGAAGATCGATTTGAGATCGGGATATCATCAGCTTCGAGTGCGCGAGGAAGATATTTTGAAAACGGCTTTTAGAACCCGTTACGGGCATTACGAGTTTCAGGTGATGCCGTTTGGGTTGACTAACGCACCGGCGGTATTCATGGATCTCATGAATCGGGTGTGTAAGCCTTACTTAGATAAATTCGTGATCGTGTTCATCGATGACATTCTGATATATTCGAAGAGTGAGAAGGAGCATGAGGAGCATCTAAGACTTATCTTAGAATTGCTCAGGAAGGAGAAACTGTTGATGCGTGGGAATCGCAATAGGCTTTACCTCTCGAGGGATCTCGAGAAGCTTACAACCCCCACCAGGCAGTGTACCTGATCGTTGTAGTATAGTATAGTGACAAGTACCAGGGGATTGATCGTTCAGCTTAGGAATAGTGTTGCTAGGATTAGAAAGCCTAATTACTAGTTCTAAAGGTGAGGGATGATTATTTTTGTACTTTTATATTTTTATGAAAGCAAGTAAAATCTCGGGTTTTGGAAGAGTGGGCGGAATTAGTTGCTATTCAACTAACCCAAAACTAAGATGCAATCAAAATAAAATACTAAAAATGAAAATAAACTAATTATACTAAGGTTGTGAGCAGTAATTGGAGAAAATGTGTTTACTTAGATTTCACTACTCTCTAGATATCTTTTACACGTTAATTACTTGTTATAATTGCATGGATGACGGATCGTATTCCTTAATACCATTCATGGGGTGGCATACATAACTCCCCAATTCTATGAGCTCTTATCTCCTCCTACACCATGCCCAGCACAACTATAGGGATTGTAAACAGTGGCTCATGCATTAAATACAACCAATAAAGACCTAGTACGCCTCGGTTCATGTTTCTTAAGACGTTCAAGCATGTTACCATTTGGAGATCTGCCAGTTTTCTTAAGCCTAACATATAAATCATTCATCCAAGACAAGAATAAACAAGTAATCAACACATAATCAATATCTAGGTTTCATTAGATCTAAGCAAACACAAAAGAGATCTAGCCTAGCATGATAGAATTAAGACAAGAACAAGATATAGACAACCAACACATAGACATATTGATTGAATTAGAAGAACACTTATCTTGATTAATCATGCAAGGTATCAAGGGGTTGGAACCCTTGAAAAACCTGTAAAGTTACACCAAAATCGTCTTTAGGGTTTCTCCCAAAACTTCTCTCTCTTAATGTGAAAAACTAGAAAACTATATATAGGAAAATAGGGATGACGGCGTCAAGAACAAAAGTGTGACGCCGTCATCTCGCCGCCAAATACTTCCTCGGACGGCCTTGATCTACTTCTGACGCCGTCAAGGCCTAGGCCGTCACACAAATTACTCTTGACGCCCTGTATGTGACGCCGTCATCAACTACGGATTTTAATTCTTGGGGTTTTGACGCCGTCAGGAAAACTCTTGACGCCTTCATGATCTCTCGGATTTTATTATTGAGGTTTGACGCCATCACGAAATTACTCTTGACGCCGTCACCTTCAGTTCCCAGCATGGAAAATTGAGACTTTGCCGTTTTCTTCACTTTTATGCTCCAAAAAACGTCCAAAATGGCTTCTTTTCCAGAATTCACTCTCCAAGTACCTAAAATCACAAAAGGAACGATTTAGGGAAATATTTGATCAAATAAATTTGGATTCGGGCTTAAATGACCCCCTAAAAACGGATCATTTTTTGCCTCATCATATACCCTTACACTTGAGATTTGCTTGTCCTCAAGCAAATGCGCTTTTATTCTACTCAAAAGACAAGTTAGGGGTCATTTAACACTAATATAAAAGTAATTACAACAAATAATCGTTCCACTAAAGACCAATAGACAAGCACGGAGGTCATATACTAGCACCTCACAAATAGTGTTTAGATACTCACATCTCTCGGGTGTAATAAAGTGTAAATTACAATATGGAAACGGAAGATATCTCTCACTACCTGTCATAGCAAAATAGATTACCATAGGCTTGGGAAAGGATCAAACCTCCACCACATGGCGTAAGCACCTAGGATAAACTATCAAAGAGGTCTTTTAAAGGGTTGTAACGTTAGGTATAGGGATATGAATTACACGGTTGTGTTGGATAAAGGAAGTTTTTACTGGTGGCGAGTTAACAATCTTGGTTAATTACATGTACAATATGGCGTTGCTAAGCCAAGACTAGACTCGACTTAAGCTAATAAATGGAAAATAACAAAAACATAAAACAAACATAGAATGAAACGGGATGGTAGTCCGTATGTTTTTTCTCTTTTTTCCTTTTTCTATTTTTTTCTTTTCTTTTTCTTGATTTTTTTTCGTTTTTTGCATACACTCTTACCCTACCATCCAAAATAATACATCATAGGGGATGAGAGTTCCCCTTACACTTGAATCTTTACATACTTTACATTAAACTAATCTAATGACTCGAATTAAGAGAATCAAAACACTTGGAGTACTTTTAAGATTAACGTACATATGGGGGTAATAATATTATGTTTTTCCCCATTACTCCATAAAATAAGTACTTACCCATGAGTCCCAATCGTCCCAAAACAATATGTACAAGGATATGACTCGACTTAGCAACCATGTAATCAATTAGATAGTTAACTTAGGGTTTAACAAATAACAATAATGCACTAAAAATGAGCGCATACAAGGAAGGCTAAGGCGATTTGGTTGTACATTTAAGTGGGGAGTAACAAATTCTTCCTTTAAGTAAAATGCTTAAAGTTAGAAACGAAAAGATAGGCTTGGAGGGGTGTACTAGGGGTTTCGTGTACTAAAAATGAGTACAACGCTAAAGGTGTGGGAAAAATTAGTTGACTTAACTAGTCAAGTAGTATGACTTAAATGGTCAAGTAATTATGATACGGGTTTAACACAAGGGTGATCATAATGCCTCTTATCATGTAGTAAATCCTACCACACGAATGTAGTCTCACTAGCGGTCTCGGAATGCATCACTAACGCAAGTTCTAGAATCTAAATGCTACCGGTACACTCATAAGCACTAATAATGAATGCTTTTCCTATCAAATCTAAAGGCGAACCTCACATTTTTGGGTGGAAAATTTTTCTGAATATACGGTTATGTGCTAGTCATACAATCTCCTATCCATGAGACGCTTGCTATGGCTAAAGTTTCACTCCTAAATGTTGTAAAAAATTTTAAATTTGGCGCTAAAATTGCACTAACAAGTATTTCTCATAGTTTTATTACACATCTACTATCAAACAAAACAAACTCAAGCGAAAGTGCATATGTAAGGTATCATCTTTTTACCCTCCCCTTACACTTAAGATGAACATTGTCCCCAATGTTCAAGTAAAGAATGTAAAAGTGAAAAAGTAAAGAGAATGAAATCAAATACTCCCCTGATTCGCTCGGTATGGATTACAGGACGGCCAGGTTAAATCTTCCTCCAAGAAAATGAACAATCAAAGCTTCCCTTCCAGAATATAAATCATCTTCTTGTCATACATAACCTGTAAAACCTGACAAAATAGGCAAGACAACCTCGCGTAAAATCGGCGGCATCCTATACAAGTTACTAAATCCTAGAAAACAAAGTAAGATATAATGCTTGTGGAATGAAGTTTGCAGATTTCCTGGAGATTATAAAACTTAATAATTCACAAAAACCATAAGACTCCGTTAGAAAAACAAAACCGGTAAAATTTCTAGATTTTTAACTCCTGACGCCGTCAAGAGTAAACCTCTGACGCCGTCAGAATGGACCTGCAGAAATTCTTATGTTAAGTTTCCGGAAAATTTCTGGAAAAACTTGGTCCTACTTCCTGGAAAATCCTGCAAAACTTCATTATGACTCAATACAAGCATTTGACTCTAACAAATACGAATATACATGCTCATTTAATATTGTGGAGAATCATGATCGGTTTGTTTCTTAAAAACATATTTGGGGTTTCCCCTTACACTTATCTTTTGCAAAAATACTTTTAGGTTGGAGTTAAGACTAGGCCAAACAACATAGTAAAGTATTTCCACATTTTAATTGAGAAACATGATCAACCAACAATAAAAATAAAGCATGCATACTGAAGCAAATAACAAACAAACAATTAAAATCACACAAAACATGGGTTCCTCCCAAGAAGCGCTTTTCTTTATTTACGAGTCTTGTAGCTAGACTCAAGGTCCTGGGTTACTATGTGATCTCATCATCAAACGTCACATCCTCCTCACTAATCATTTCATTGTTATTTTCTTGGTAGTGTTTTACACGTTGTATGTTAACCGTGAATTCCCTACCTTCATCATCAATTAACACTACCGCTCCAAATTTAGAAGAATTCTTTACCGTGAACGGTCCATACCATCTAGACTTAAGTTTTCCCGGAAATAATCTCAACCGAGAATTGTATAATAGGACCTTGTCTCCCTCTGAAAAATCTTTGGGTTTCTTAATTCTCTGGTCATGCCATCTTTTATCTCTTTCTTTATATGTGATGGAGGATTCGTAGGCTTCTAGTCTAAGTTCATCAAGCACGTGCAATTGCAAAAACCTGTTATTTCCAGTAGTTGTGTAATCTAAGTTGCATGCCTTAAGTGCCCAATAAGCCTTGTGTTCCAGTTCTACGGGTAAGTGACATGCCTTACCATACACCATGCGGAATGGGGTTGTTCCAATAGGTGTTTTGTAGGCAGTTCGGAATGCCCATAAGGCTTCGTCGAGTTTAAATGACCAGTCCTTTCTGTTTTGACTAACCGTTTTTTCAAGTATTCTTTTAATAGCTCTATTGGTGTTTTCGACTTGGCCATTGGTCTATGGATGATAGGCGGTGGAGAATCGATGGGGTACTCCATACCTTTTCATGACCTTTTCCATTTGTGCATTGCAAAAATGTGTTCCCCTATCACTGATGAGAGCTTTCGGAATCCCGAATCTGGCGAAAAGCTTTTTCAGGAAATGAATGACTACTCTTACATCATTGGTCCTAAGGGCTTGTGCCTCAACCCATTTTGAAACATAGTCAATGGCGACTAAGATGTACTTGTTTCCCCCTGAGGATGGAAAGGGTCTCATGAAGTCAATCCCCCAAACATCAAATACCTCACAAACTTGTATAAAGTTCTGAGGTGCCTCATCCCTATGTGATATATTTCCAGCTCGTTGACATGCATCGCACGCCTGTACCATTTCTTTCACATCACGGAAAATTGTGGGCCAATAGAATCCTGCATCGAGAATCTTTCGGGCGGTAACGTTTATCCCATGATGTCCGCTAGAAGGACCAGAGTGACATTCCCTCATAATCTTAACTGCCTCATTTTACGAAACACAACGCCTTATAATGTGGTCAGGACACCTTCGGAATAAAAAGGGTTCATCCCAGAAGTAGTATTTTAGCTGGGAAAAGAACCTCTTCCTCTCGTACTTAGTCAGGTGTTCTGGAACAAGTCTACATCTACTTGCAAAGTAATTAGCAAAGTCGGCGTACCATGGCTCCGAATCAATCATTGACATCAGTTGTTTGTCAGGAAACGAATCCCTAATCTCACTTCTATCGTGCTTATCCAAGGGGTTTTCAAGACGAGATAGATGATCTGCGGCTAGATTCTCTGCCCCCCTCTTATCGCGAATCTCAACATTGAATTCTTGTAACAACAAGATCCACCGAATTAGTCGTGGCTTAGCATCCTGCTTCGCGAAGAGGTATCTAAGAGCCGAGTGATCAGTAAAGACGACTGTTTTTGAAAGGACAAAATATTGTCGGAATTTGTCGAATGCAAATACCACGGCCAATAGTTCTTTCTCGGTGGTGGAGTAGTTCTCTTGAGCGGGAGTCATGGTTTTGCTAGCGTAGTAAATAGGTTGGAAAAGCTTGTCACGTCGTTGACCTAATACAGCCCCGACAGCGAAGTCGCTAGCGTCACACATGATTTCGAATGGTAACTCCCAGTTGGGTGTGATCATGATTGGAGCTTGAGTGAGTTCCCTTTTTAAGAGATCGAATGCATCCTTGCATTCTTGGGAAAAATCGAACGGAGCATCCTTCACAAGTAATTGAGTCATTGGCCGAGCGATTTTGGAGAAATCTTTGATGAATCTCCGATAAAACCCGGCGTGCCCCAAAAAGCTGCGTATTGCCTTAACCGTCGTGGGGTATGGTAACTTAGATATAGCTTCAACTTTAGCTTGGTTCACCTCTATTCCGTTCCCTGAGATCTTATGCCCTAACACAATCCCTTCCTTTACCATGAAATGACACTTTTCCCAGTTTAACACCAAGTTGGTTTCCTCACAACGTTTAAGCATCTTTTCTAGATTAGCAAGACAGCGGTCGAAGGAGTTCCCGAAGACTGAAAAGTCATCCATGAACACTTCCATGCTGTCTTCCATGAGTTCGTGAAAGATTGCGGTCATGCAGCGTTGGAAAGTGGCGGGGGCATTACATAGCCCAAAAGGCATCCTTTTGTAGGCAAATGTTCCATAGGGGCAAGTAAACGTGGTCTTTTCTTGGTCCTCGGGTGCTATGGGGATTTGAAAATATCCAGAGAACCCATCCAAGAAGCAATAGTACTCGTGTCCAGATAATCTCTCTAACATCTGATCAATGAATGGTAAGGGAAAGTGATCTTTCCTCGTGGCATCATTGAGCTTTCGATAGTCGATGCATACCCGCCATCCAGTGACAGTTCTCTAGGGCACCATCTCACCCTTATCATTCTTTACTACAGTCATTCCACCCTTTTTAGGTACAACCTGCACAGGACTGACCCATGGGATATCCGAGATCGGGTAAATCAGTCCTGCATCCAAAAGTTTGATAACTTCTTTCTTTACTACTTCCTTAATGTTAGGGTTCACTCGCCTCTGGGGTTGCACAGTAGGTTTATAATCTTCCTTCATAGGAATCTTATGTGTGCAAAAAGTTGAGTCAATCCCCTTAATGTCAGCCACACTCCATGTGAGTACCCCCTTGTATTTTTTTAGGACCTCTAAGAGTTTAACTTTTTGTTCATGTTCCAAGGAAGAGTTTATGATTACCGGGAGTTGGTCCTCCCCCTGAAGGAAGGCATACTCCAAATGGTTAGGAAGCTCTTTAAGATCAACGTTAGGAGGTTCGATAATAGAAGGCTTGAGCTTGTTTTCGGGCTTTCGGAGCTTGAGATGCTCCGTTGCCTCTTGTCTGGGGTAGAAGGAGACTGCATTAACATCCTCCGTCTTTTCCACCTCTAGCAAAGGCAGAAAACTCTCGTCCCGTAGCCAGCCTTCATTGATTTGTTCATCGACGCAACTATCAATGACATCTGTGAGTTCATCTACTTCCCCGATAAAGTAGAGCCGGTTGGCTGCTTCGAGGGAGAGGTCCATAGAATCCTTAATGTTGAAGGTTGTGCTATCGTCTCCCACTAGTAAGGTCAATTTGCCATCATAGACATCGATGACTGCACGAGCAGTAGCAAGAAATGGTCTACCTAAGATGATAGGTACAAAGTCATCCTCCTCCATATCCAGGATTATGAAGTCGACCGGGAATTTGAATTTCCCAACTTTGACTAGCACATTCTCGCATATCCCTACGGGGTACTTGACTGATCTATCGGCTAGTTGGATGTTCATACGGGTAGACTTCAATCCAGAATATCCTAGTTTACGGAACATAGAGTGAGGCATGAGATTGATACTTGCTCCCAAATCGGCAAGAGCATTCTTGATTGATAGAGGTCCTATGGAGCAAGGCAAGGTGAAGCTGCCCGGATCGTCTACCTTCTTTGGTAGCCCTCGATGGGTCACTACTGAGCATTCTTCCCCCAGGGTCACAAGACCCTCGAGTTTCTTCCTGTTAGCGAACAGCTTTTTGAAGTATGTGCTATACTTTGGCATGTGATAGCAAGCATCAAGGAGAGGTATGGTAACAACTGAGTCTTTTAGGTATGACAAGAACCTCTTGTTATCATTCTCAGTTTTCTGGTTTCTTAATCGGGACGGGAATGGGATTCTCACAGGTTGGTTAGGCAAGGCCGATGGGGAAGGGATCGTTACGGGCGGTTGGTCTGGGTGCCAATGCCGACCTCCTGCTCCTCCTCCTCAGGTTTTTCTGGATCGGGGGTGACGGGGGACGAGTTTGGGTAAGGAGGGTCCTTGGTTGTCGTTCCAGCTCGTGTGGTTATCGCGAGCATGGGGTCTTTTTTTCTTTCTAATGGCGTTTGGAGGTTATCTAGGGTTGAGTTAAGCTTGTTGAAAAATTCTCCAATACCCTCCTGCTGCTCGTCGAAAAGCTCATTAAGCCCTTTCATTTGCAAGTCTTTTTCTTGAGTGAAGTGACCAAGGTCATCTTCGAAATTGCTCCTGATTTTGAATTCAGGGCCTTCCTCCCCTTCTCTTCTCTTTACCAGATTTCCCCAAAGGGTGTAATCGTCATTTTGGTAGAAAGGCAAAAGGGAGGGATCAGCATAAATGTCCCCTCCTGACAAGCATGCATGTTCAGTTGTGGCTGCTCCTCCGCATTCTTCTACCTCATGCGGGCCTCCACAGCAATCGCAGATCAAGTAAGGATTCGACAGCTGTTTAGGTAATTGCGATCCAGCTAGGTATTCCACTCTTTTGTGAATTTTGCTCAACCGATCCGAGGTGATCTCAGAAATGCTGACAGTCGACTCAGGTTCATCCCAAGTGTCATCCTGGTCTTGAACATATTCTTCAATCCTATCCCATCCTTCCTCGGCACTAAGATTGGCCAATCTTCCTTTCCTAGATTGGTTAATTCCGTTTTGGTCATTAGAGGAGATATTTTCGTAGAAGATTTGGACCAAGAGCCAAAGCTCAATGCCATGATGGGGAACTTGTCTTATTGAATCTTTGAATCTAGTCCACGATTTATAGAAGGGTTCGTCCTTCTCCTTCCGGAAATGGAGGATCCTATCTCTAAGTGCTGAGGTTTTTCCAGGTGGAAAGAACTTCTCATAGAACTTGGATATGAGTTGCTCCCATGTGAAGATAGATTCAGAAGGGAGTTTGTCATACCATTCTTGGGCTTTTTCATATAAGGTGAAAGGAAAGAATCGCAATCGGGATGTGTCTCTAGTAGCCCCATCCGTATGGATGGTGTCCACTATTTTCAGGAAGTCCTTGATGTGTTGGATTGGATTTTCCTCATCTAGTCCGTGAAATTTACACACACTTTTAACAAGCCAAACATCGTTTGCGTGCAAGACCTCGTTGGTGTGTTCGTTTGGGTAGACAATGGCGTTTGAGAAGCCACGAGAGGTTGGGGAGGAGTAATCTTTGAGACGCTTAGGAATGGGGGTTGTGGGAGTACTAGTGTCGTCGTTGGGTTAGGAGCTAGGGGTTGAGACATGGTTTTCTGAATTTTCTTCAGAGAGAGGTGCATCAAAATCGATAGCAATGCTGGATGGTTCAGGAGTTGAGTGAGTTCGTCTTAACCTACACATTTCTCTTTCGGGTTCTGCATAAGGCAAGACAAGGTCTCTAGTGGTACTACGACTCCTAGTGATCCTAAGGTTGGAGAATTCGTTGGTTGCCATGATGGCGGACGGTGAAGAGTTAAGAACAAAGGCACAAAGAAATAAGATAGACTAAAGAGAACCTAAAAATAAAAAATAAAATCTTACTAGAAAGGAATCTAGCAAGTAGACCTAATAAAAAGAAATTCTAACCTAGACAATAACTAATCCCCGGGCTGCGGCGCCAAAAACTTGATGCATGGGAATCGCAACAGGCTTTACCTCTCGAGGGATCTCGAGAAGCTTACAACCCCCACCAGGCAGTGTACCTGATCGTTGTAGTATAGTATAGTGACAAGTACGGGGGATTGATCGTTCAGCTTAGGAATAGTGTCGCTAGGATTAGAAAGCCTAATTACTAGTTCTAAAGGTGAGGGATGATTATTTTTGTACTTTTATATTTTTATGAAAGCAAGTAAAATATCGGGTTTTGGAAGAGTGGGCGGAATTAGTTGCTATTCAACTAACCCAAAACTAAGATGCAATCAAAATAAAATACTAAAAATGAAAATAAACTAATTATACTAAGGTTGTGAGCAGTAATTGGAGAAAATGTGTTTACTCAGATTTCACTACTCCCTAGATATCTTTTACACGTTAATTACTTGTTATAATTGCATGGATGACGGATCGTATTCCTTAATACCATTCATGGGGTGGCATACATAACTCCCCAATTCTATGAGCTCTTATCTCCTCCTACACCATGCCCAGCACAACTATAGGGATTGTAAACAGTGGCTCATGCATTAAATACAACCAATAAAGACCTAGTACGCCTCGGTTCATGTTTCTTAAGACGTTCAAGCATGTTACCATTTGGAGATCTGCCAGTTTTCTTAAGCCTAACATATAAATCATTCATCCAAGACAAGAATAAACAAGTAATCAACACATAATCAATATCTAGGTTTCATTAGATCTAAGCAAACACAAAAGAGATCTAGCTTAGCATGATAGAATTAAGACAAGAACAAGATATAGACAACCAACACATAGACATATTGATTGAATTAGAAGAACACTTATCTTGATTAATCATGCAAGGTATCAAGGGGTTGGAACCCTTGAAAAACCTGTAAAGTTACACCAAAATCGTCTTTAGGGTTTCTCCCAAAACTTCTCTCTCTTAATGTGAAAAACTAGAAAACTATATATAGGAAAATAGGGATGACGGCGTCAAGAACAAGGTGTGACGCCGTCATCTCGCCGCCAAATACTTCCTCGAACTGCCTTGATCTACTTCTGACGCCAAGGCCTAGGCCATCACACAAATTACTCTTGACGCCCTGTATGTGACGCCGTCATCAACTACGGATTTTAATTCTTGGGGTTTTGACGCCGTCAGGAAAACTCTTGACGCCTTCATGAACTCTCGGATTTTATTATTGAGGTTTGACGCCGTCACGAAATTACTCTTGACGCCGTCACCTTCTGTTCCCAGCATGGAAAATTGAGACTTTGCCGTTTTCTTCACTTTTATGCTCCAAAAAACGTCCAAAATGGCTTTTTTTCCAGAATTCACTCTCCAAGTACCTAAAATCACAAAAGGAACGATTTAGGGCAATATTTGATCAAATAAATTCGGATTCGGGCTTAAATGACCCCCTAAAAACGGATCATTTTTTGCCTCATCAACTGTATGCCAAGTTTTCGAAATGTGAATTTTGGATTCCGATGGTACAATTTCTAGGTCATGTGATTGATAGACAAGGAGTTCATGTGGATCCTGCTAAGATTGAAGCGATTAAAGATTGGGCTGCACCTACGACCCCAACAGAAGTTCGTCAATTCTTGGGATTAGCCGGTTATTACCGAAGATTCATTGAGGGATTTTTGAAGATAGCAAAACCGTTGACCAAATTGACTCAAAAGAGTGTTAAGTATGAATGGGGAGATAAGGAAGAGGAAGCATTTCAGTTACTTAAGGAGATGTTGTGTAGTGCTCCTATCTTGGCGTTACCCGAAGGTAACGAGGATTTTGTCGTCTATTGTGACGCTTCTCATAAAGGTTTAGGAGCTGTGTTAATGCAACGAGAGAAAGTGATAGCTTATGCTTCCCGACAGCTCAAGAAGCATGAGAAGAACTACACCACCCATGATTTGGAGTTAGGTGCTGTGGTTTTTGCTTTGAGGATATGGAGACATTACTTGTATGGAACCAAGTGTGTAGTGTTTACTGACTACAAAAGTCTGCAACACATTCTGAACCAAAAAGAGCTTAACATGAGGCAGCGACGTTGGATTGAGCTGCTAAGCGATTACGATTGTGAAATTCGCTACCATCCGGGTAAAGCAAACGTTGTTGCTGATGCTCTTAGTCGAAAGGAGAGAATTCCACCGTTACGAGTTAGGTCATTAGGAATGACTATCGTATCGCCATTACCGTCTCAAATATTAGAAGCTCAAACGGAAGCGTTGAAAGCAGAAAATAGATCTGCTGAAAACATATTTGGGATGGTAGAAAATGAGAAGGGATTTGTTAGGCGTTCTGATGGAGTATTATGTTTTGGAGAGCGAAGTTGGGTACCATTGTATGGAGGAATTCGAGAGTTGATTATGCATGAGTCGCATAAGTCAAGATACTCTATCCATCCTGGGTCTGACAAAATGTACCAGGATTTGAAAAAGTTATATTGGTGGCCAAATATGAAGGCAGATATAGCGTTGTATCTTAGTAAGTGCTTGACTTGCTCTAAGGTTAAAGCCGAACATCAAAGACCGTCAGGATTATTGACGCAGCCAGAACTTTCGATTTGGAAATGGGAGCAGATTACGATGGACCTTATTACCAAATTACCAAAGACAGCTAGCGGTTGCGACGCTATATGGGTAATTGTGGATCGTTTGACTAAGTCTGCTCATTTCCTGGCGATTAGTGAAGATGATAGTGTGGATAAACTTGCGAGGTTGTATGTGAAGGAGATTGTTGCTCGTCATGGAGTTCCGATATCGATTATTTCGGATCACGACAGCCGCTTCATGTCAGCATTGTGGCGATCACTTCAAACCGCTTTGGGGACGAGACTTGATATGAGTACTGCATATCACCCCCAAACCGATGGTCAAAGCGAGAGAACTATCCAGACTTTGGAGGATATGCTTCGTGCATGCATCATAGACTTTGGTAAAGGCTGGGAGAAATATCTACCCTTTGCGGAGTTCTCCTACAACAATAGCTACCACACAAGTCTTAAGACTGCACCATTTGAAGCTTTGTATGGTCGTAAATGTCGTTCACCAATCGGTTGGGCAGAAGTTGGAGATAGCCAACTCACAGGCCCTGAGATTATTTTGGAAACTACTGAGAAGGTAACGCAAATTCGAGATCGACTGCAAGCAGCTAGAGATAGGCAGAAAAGCTATGCCGATCAGAGGCGTAAACCCCTAGAATTCCAGGTTGGAGACGAAGTGATGTTGAAAGTCTCGCCTTGGAAGGGTGTGATACGTTTTGGGAAACGTGGGAAACTTAATCCCCGCTACATTGGACCATTTCTTATTTTGGAAAGAATTGGGCCCGTAGCGTATCGTTTGGAATTACCTATGGAACTGAGTAAAGTTCATGATGTGTTTCATGTTAGCAATCTGAGGAAATGCCTTTCAGAGGAAACACTAGTTATACCAATCAAGGATACTCGTGTGGATGAAAGTTTGAATTTTGTGGAAGAGCCGATTGAGATAATGGATAGAGAGATCAAACGACTCAAGAGGAGTCGTATTCCACTCATCAAAGTTCGTTGGAATTCACGGCACGGACTGGAATTCACGTGGGAACGCGAGGATGAGTTTCGAAAGAGATATCCGAAGCTTTTTACTTCATAGATGGTTTGTTCCGAGAGAAACCCGGGACGGGTTTCTTATGAGGCCGGGA
Organism: Artemisia argyi; assembly: GCA_030686995.1. NCBI lineage: Eukaryota > Viridiplantae > Streptophyta > Magnoliopsida > Asterales > Asteraceae > Artemisia > Artemisia argyi. The sequence continues at coordinate 14,974,629 of CM060689.1, read as the reverse complement.
GGATGTGACAACTGGCAAAATAGGGAGCCATTTATAAAAACCGCATTACATTAAAAATCATAAATTTGGAATTTTTGAAAGTTTATTGTGACGAGATATTTTACGAACCTTGGTACTTGATTTTTAATCGTACGAAGTTTATGAGATTTGGTTATTTATTTATGGTTTGGTTGATTCGGTCGTGATGATTTATTTTATGATCGTTACTTTGGCACTACATTGACTCCGGCACTAGATTAACCTAACGAATTTTAATCTTTTACAAAACGGTAGCGATTCACCGTTAAATAAACATTATGTCTTTCATACATATCTATATGTTTCGGGAAATGTTGTTGGGAAAAATCATTTATGACGTGTACGAGTATGTTTGACGAAAATTTAATACTTTTATGAACGAGTAATCGAGTTACGGGAAAACCGATTAAAAAGAGTTCGCTAATTATTAAAGTACTTGTGGCTAGTTTTGGAAAAATGAGACTTGAGGGACCTAAGTGAAAAATTCGGGTATAATACCCCTCTCCCCTAACCCTAACCCTCATAATAACAAAAATCCAATCCACCCTTCTCCTCCCTCTCCCTAGCCGCCGGCTGCCACCCCCGAAACACCACCACCGCCGACTTCCACACAACACCACCACCACCGAAATACTCACCATCATCTCCTTGTTCTTGTGGTGTGAAACACGCGCCCCTCCCCTCCATTTTTATTAATACCGCTGCACCACATACCACACGCCACCACACCACCATTTTTATTGATTTTCATTCGATTTGAAGGTGAGAAAACGTGAATTTTGTGTCGGGTTTGACTATCTTGAGTCGAACCCGAATTGAATCTTGATATATTGGGTGTTAAAAATTGAGATGAAAATGGGTTTTGATATAAAGTTGAGTTTGGTATCCTTGGGGGTTGATTTCGATTGCTTGGTGCTCGGATTTGGATTTTTTGATGCGATTGGTTTGGGTTGTGGCTCGTATAGAGCTCGACCGAGACCCATGGTCTCGGTGTGTTACTCCTCGACTCGATTGAGAGTCTTGGAGGTGTTGTGGTTCTATTATTTTTGATTCTTGGTGATTTGGTTAATTGCTAGTTGGAGTTTTGGTCGATTGGTTTGCTCTCGACGTGTTTTTGTTGTTGTTTGATTCTCGGCCGACACCCCCTTCACGGGCTGTTTTGGGTCGAGAGGCTCACTTGAGCTAGCCGAGACCAAAAGGTCTCGAGTGAGGTTATTTTTATGGTTTGTGGCCTCATAGTTGACCCGGGTTTGACTTGGTAGGTCGACCCGTATAATATTGGTATATTTTTGTTTTAGTTAATATTGTGTTAATATTTCATGTTGTGGCATATGTTGGACCGAAGCTTGGACATTGGTTTACTGGTATTTTGATTTGGAGATGTGTTGACGAGTATAGAATTGGGGACCGATTGTGAGACGGTCAATTAGATGACGGAGATAGGTTAGTTGGGTGCCGTAGTCGGACCCTCATGTTGTAGCACGTGGATATGGGATTGTTTGGACGGAGTTGATATATTTATATTGTGACTTGATTCTTATTACTTTGGACTTGGACTATGAGCCGAGGGTCATGACTCGGACATGTGACCAAATTCTATGACTCGATAAATATTTAAAAGTCGATATTAAAAATAATACTCGTAATAATATTATTAAGAATATAATCGTTTATATACGTATATAGACGTGTTAAACGTGTATATATATATATATATATATATATATATATATATATATATATATATATAAATGCGTATATTAATAATAAAACGACCACGAGTAAACGTATAATAATAAAACGATAGTTATTATACTATGCAAATAGTGTAATAAATGCCGGACTATTGTTATAAATAATAATTATATAAATAATAGCGAAATATAAGTTGGGCAACTAATAATTAAAAATGGGATTTTGTTTATAAATTAGAAACTTATCCAGTTATACGAATTGTGGGTCTTTAAAGTCCAAGTGGGCTTTATATTGTGACTTTGTGTTGTCACGGATATATGACGGTTAATATAAACATTTTATATATCGAATGACTTATTCTAGATCGAGTTATTTGACGATATAAAATGAGTATATTAATGGGTATCGTATCCCACGACGCCCATAGGATGTGGTATATATTTTAGGGTAATAAATTACTATATGTCTCGTGGAATTTGGCCGATTCGACGATATATATACGGAATTCATTGGACTATGACATATACCAAATAGAAACTTATGTGCAATGTGCTTTAGGTTGGGTATAATTTTGGGACAATATATTACGTAAATAAGTATGGGAGATTATCAAATCGACGGATTTAATAAGCTTCGATAATTATTTAAATAATATGTTGGGCTAACATTAGACCTATAGTTGTCTTATTATTGTTCTTTGTTGTGGCTTTTTGGTTTGAGCTGTGTCGACCCTCCACCCGTATGGATACCAAACGTCGAATTTCAAATTAATATGAAGTTAATTCGAGAAATGGATATTTTTGGAAAGTAAAATGGAATACGTTTGGGAATGGGAATATTTGATTTTGAGGAAATGATTTCTGAACGAGTTTGATATTGTTAGGAAGTGCCGAGTCTGTAGTCGCCGTTACGTGAGTTGCTTGAGATTACTTACGTCTTTCTTCTATCGTTTCTTTTGAGGATTTCTGGACTTGAGGTGAGTCATAGCCCCACTTTTACTCTTGAACTTTGTTTTCAATACTTGGGGTGAGAAACGTGCAAATATTTTATGTGGACTATTATCGCTTTATTTATTTATTTCAAAACTTGCTATGCTTATAGAACTAGGTAGGATTAAGCGAGGCCTAGTCCCGAACTAGGTAAGCTATTGATTTAGTTGTTGAGCGAGGCCTAGTCCCGAACTAGGTAAGCTATTGGATTGGTTATAGAGTGAGGCCTAGACTTGAGCTAGGTAAGCTATTGATTGGATTGATTTGAGCTATAGCGTGCACCTATAGGGATGATTTGTTTTGGTTGGAATATTTTGGTTGGAATATTTTGGTCGGAATATTTTGGTTGGATGATTGAGGCCTAGTCTAGCTAGCAAGCGTTTTGCGTATATGTCCACTATATTGAATTATGAATCTAAACCTATGATCTCACCAGCGAAAGCTGACTTTTAGCACGTTTTCTTAGGTAATTAAGTGATGCTCTGCGGATGCTTTGGATTGGAGGCTTGGCATTTGGCACCGGTTATGGATCTATATTTTCTAAAACTCTGATAACTATTGTGGACCTATATTTATTTCTTTTGGGCCTGACTTTGGACGATTTTGGGATAATGTAAACTTTAAAACCCCGTGTGGTTGTACTTTATTATGTTTACTTTATCTCGTTCTTTTATGTCTTGTGTTTGGATACCAATCCCCGTAGCACCCTGAAAGCTTGTTGAGTCTTCCGCTGTACCAAATTTTGGGGGTGTTACAGTACATTGCACATACAACCAGTCACTAAACAGAATCATATCATATCATAATAGAAAACAGATCTAAGATGCATCCATACGCCCCTGAAAATTAGTGCACATTCATATATAACGGAAGGGACGTGGTAGAACATCACTCTACTGCCCTAGAGTCATGCCATAGGTGCATTTATGACACGGACATGGAACCCCCATGCCTAGTGAAGCTCAGGTAACAAAAGGGTCATAATAAAGGTTCAAATCATAGTTGTCAAATCAGAAAGTTCAAACAGAAAGGTTTATCATAGCAAAAGTTCAAATCAAAAAGTTCATATCAAAGGTTCATATCAGAGATTCATATCACAAAGGAAACCTTAAGAGCAAGGTCAGAATATCCGTACCTCGAACAAAAGCAAAGCTGACAGAGATTAAATAACGGAATAGTACTCTTCTTCAGAAATCTACACAGGATGTATTATTCATTAATAACTTGTTCGATCATTTACTTTTTCATATTCCATATTAGTTTTAGGGTTTACGTAAATATTTAGGTTAAATATTTAATAACTTGTTAATATGGTTTTAGGGTTTAAAGTGTACTTATGTTAAAGTATAGGGTTTTAATTATAAATATCACAAGTTTACCTATTATCCAAGTTATCCCCTTAACTTTCATATTTTATGAATAAATCCTTATATTTTAGTAATTTACACTTTACACCCTTTAAGTTACAAAATTATAATTTGAACTCCTTAATTATATAATTTACCAAATAAACCTTTTAAATATCAAAATTAGCACATTATACCCTTCTACTAATTATTATATGATTTACCCTTAATTATTAAAGTATACAAAATAAATCCTCAAGTTTCGTAATTTAAAAAACATACCCTTTATTTAAAAAAAACACAATCGGTTTATATAATAAACCACCAAACCCTAACCCTAGATTACCTAATCATTACCACATTAATTATAACCTTAAAAACCTCATTAATTACCAGATCCCATACTAAAAACCCTAACCCTAATCCTAATTCACCATTTTCCTTTTTATTTTCTTTTTACTATTTAACCGATTATAACAAAATTCCACAATAATTAATATAGGCCTCAACAATTATCAAACATATTTTTCAAATGTTACATGAAACTTATAGGTCTTGAGAAAAATACAAACTTGGCTCATAAAATTCTTTTTAACCGAATTCGTAATTTATGTTCGATTTAGGGTTTATAATTCATAAAAATTCATACTATCAAATAATCATGCATGGTTTGATTCTACTATTTTATACTGATTTTATATGATATATAAAGTGTTATAAAAATACCCAAAAGATTTTATAAGACACGTATGGAGCTACTTGAATGTTCTTTTCTCGGCTTGATTAAATCGACACCAATAAATATCCAAAGCTTACACCATCGAACCCACAGCCTCTCCACTATTTTTCTTGTGTTCTTACATTTATAAAACTTCTACTAAAAATATGTGAGAGCTCCAGAATTTTTTTGTCGACTTATAAGGGTTTTTAGAGTCGGTTAATGCTTAAAATTGTTTTTAAGGTTTATAAAATTTATAAAACATGATTTATGGGATATATATACAATATAAGATTTGTTTTAGCTGTATAAATATTATGATAAGTCCTACATAAAAGATTAAATAAGTTTCCTAATTATTTTAGGATTTATTTCTATTTTAAATAATCTTTATATAATTAATTAATTAAAATTAGATTTTTATTTAATTTATACAGAATTTTTATTTTTCTCATGTTTACAAAAATGTCATATTTTACCATACATATTTTATTTTGATCATATGTGGCCAAATTCCCATTTTAAGGGTCTTATTTGATATTAATTATTATTATTATTACAAAATTTTAAACTCAAGGGCATTTTGGCCATTTGACATCTTTTAGAATTTGAGGTATTACAAATAGAGTAACTAGCAGGGTCCCCACGCGATGCAGCTGCGGGCACCATGTAATTTAATTTTTTCGATTAATAATTTATTTTATTTGTACGTTTTTTGGCAATAGCTTCACTGATTAGTTTTTTATGTCAAAAGTTTGATGAAATTTTGCTTTGTTTGTATTATTTTATTTATTATTTATTTTATGTTTTTGTTTAGTAGTTTGCTTGGTTTGTACAATATGTGAACATATTTTAGTTTATTATAATCTTTTTGACAATAAATTTACGGATATCAAAAATTTCATTTAGCTCGTGTCCGTTCAGGCTCGAGCCCGTTTGACCTGTGTCCATTCGGGCTCGAGCCCATTTGGCCCATTGCCCGTTCGGGCTTAAAAATTTGTATAATATGCTTTATTATTTGTATTAGTGACATTTAATGTAGAAATTATGTTTAAGTTGGTTGTACAATATGCTTGATAATTTGTATAAGGGGTGTTTTAATAAGTGTATTAATTGTATTTATTGACTATTTAATTAATTGTAGTTAATATACATAATGATTAATTTTAAGTCATTAATTTTCAATTTTAAGTCATTAATTTTAAACTTTAATGATAAAAAATGTCTAATTATGTTGAATCACTTGTACTTTTAGCATTGAAATGTGTAATACTTAATTTTAAGTATTCTATTAATAGTAGGTCTTCATGCTTTATAATATAGTATGATATGATTTTTTAGTATCTTGTTTGATGAAATTAGTTTTTGTAGAACATCAACTTTCACATACATATATTACCAATCTTGTTATATATCATCATGGTCATCTCGTGAATTTTGATTGTCCTGGGCGATAACCATAAAATAGGTCTCGTTAGTATGAATAATTTTGTGTCTAAGTAAGAAGGTTCAATAATACTACCAACATGTTATAGGGGTATAAATATGTTAATAGAACGAGTATATTATTATTCGATAACTTGACTTTAGGTTTATAAGCAAAGTTATTGAATAACTCCTTATAACTAAGATTATACAATCTTGAAAGGCCATTTTACTCGACTTAGGACTACCAACTAAAACTAAGTGTACATACATACTAAGCTGAATAAATCAATATTTCAACCAAAATAAAAAGATAATGAAAGACATAATGGAAAGACTATTCTATAGAGCTAATTTGACAAATAGTAAGCAATTAAATATATGAGTGATATATAACATAAAGAAAAACCTTAACAAAAAAGATTCTAAAGTAAAACTTAAAACTTAAAAAAAAAAAAAAAAAAAAAAAAAAAAAAAAAAAAAAAAAAAAAAACAAGTTGAAGAGTTACCCCTTAAAAACCAAAAGAATCATTGAAAAAACTTAAGTTATATTTAACTGATCAGACTTTTACATGAGTGTATATTTCCCTTTTTTGTTTGTCGTTATTTACACGTGAATTTATAATAAAGATAACTTACTTGAATTTTGAATCTTAGATCCAATATTGGGCTTCTAGAAAGGCTTTATATTACCATATATATATATATATATATATACATAATTGGCTTTTGATAAATTGGTGCCCCTCTAAAATTTGGGGCCTTGTGCATCGACCCACCCCGCCTTGGCTGGGCCTGTATATCACACATGTCTTTGTGACACTTCAACTCATAATCTCTTAGTCGTTGAGTAAAATTTACATACCAGTGGCCCAAAGACATGGGCAGCATTAACAAGTTATTTACTTGGTGCTTACTATTTTAGTATCATTCAGTCTTTACTAATTTTTAGACTTTCATCGCTGTTTTCACCTAAATTCAATTAAATTTGATTAACATTTTGGGTTTTCAGCATCGCTTCACATCAATTCACATAAATTCGATCATACCGTTTAGTTATCACTACCGACTCATATCAGTTCATTTAAATCCATTTAAGTTTTTAGGTTTTGTGCACCGCTTTACATTAATTTGATTGAATCGTTTAGGATCTCACCCCGCTCCATATCAAATTACTTAATTTCAATGTGAAGTGACACCAAACAAGGCAAACAAAGAAGATATTGTCAAGAAATTGAAAGCAACAAAAATCACGCATCGATTTGGCATTTAGATAATGTAAGTTGAATTCATCTCTAATTCTTTTTTTCTTTGCTATGATTTGAATTGATCTGTCAATTTTAATATCGGGAATTTATATCTTTAATTTTTTAGCATCAGATTTAGATTTGCCGAGACTGAGCTTTCCAATATTAATGATTCATAAATATTTTTTTTGATAAATTGCATCCACTCGACACATAAATGTATAATTAAATGGAAAAACATGAGTTTGTTAAATCTAAAATTGCATTTATGTAAAGTAATTTAGATATTTAGTCTATTTCTATAGAATGAGTTTTTGATAATTAAATAGAAATTTGTGTTTATTAAATAAACTTTTTTATTTGATTAAATAAAAGATATTTGTTTACTATATAAACGTTTTAGCATATGGTGCATTAATACATGTTAGTAGCATTGAACATACAAGGCGAGTACACACACAAAGCCTTAACAATTTAAAGTGGTAAATAATTTTGCAAAATTGTGGTTAATTATCGCATGTATGTAATAGATGAATATTGTTTATTTTTTTGGGTAAAAGAGATTTTTCACCCTGGTAAAATGCTGAATATTGTTTATTGTGTCAAACTTTTAACTTGTAAGTAATAGCAGAAGGAAAGTGTACATGTGTAAAATATAATATTGATAAAAATAAGGAGTAAGTGATGATTTATAAATTTTCATTTCTCACTTTGAAAGTATAAGTAAATATGGATTTTCTTTATTTATAGTATAAATATAGATATGCACTTGTGCTAATCTTCATGTACATGATTTTCTAAGACGAATTCAGTTAATGTGTATTTGCATTATTGCATTAAGCATACTACCATATAATTTAGTATATGCACAAGATTTTTACAAGAAACTTAATTTAAACTTAGTAATAACAACTTTTGGTTTAAAAAAAGGAATAAGTCTATGGAAGTATACACTAAAGATACAATTTCATAAAAGATACATTATGTAAATTGAGTAATCATGAGTTATAAAATACATCATAATTTATAAAATACACTAGTTATAATGCCCGCGCATGCGCGGGTTTTTTAAAATTTTTTGAATAATATATTTTTATTTATTAAATAACAAATAATTTAATCTTTGTTTTGCTTGATTTATAATGTTTAATTATAGTTTTTGTTATTAAAGATAATTATTTAAAAAATTTAATCCTATTATTAATTGCATCTTATCTATATTTTTTGTATTTATCTTCTACTTGTGTTATGGATAAATATAAAATGTTACCTAATAAGAAAATAATACTTTTTAAATAAAAGTATTACTAAAAAAGGTATGAATTCATTTTTTTGAAATAGAAAATTCCCAATAGAGGTTTTGTTTTATTATATAAAAGATTTAACTTTTACACATTTCATACACTTACATATGTATGCATATGTGGGGATTTTAAATAACGAGCTACTATATAATATTTTACATTAAGTTATATAGGTGTGAATTATGCTAAGGTATAATTTCGTGTATATGTATGCATATCACAAACTTTTATTTTGATATTTAATTCTATGTATATACGAAATTTTTTTGTGTTATAATCAATTTATCTCACAACAACAACAACAACAACAATAACAATAACAACAAAAGCTATTATTTTTTTTATAAATTTAAAGTTTAAGGGGCACATTTTAAATTTATATATTTCCTAATCATGATAACTGAGAATTTTACATTTAAGTCTTTAATATTGAATATAAATTTAGTTTTTTTACTTTTATTTTTTCTCACAATTATATACTTGATTGTAAGTTTTATAGGTTATCAAAATATAACATTATTTTACACATAAGCTAAAAAAATCTACAAGTACATAGTATTTTGGTTGTTTTTTCTTCATGCTTTGTGTAAACTAAATTTTGTTCAAACTGAATGGAAATAACAATGCTTGATTTTTTCATGTGACCAGCTTTCTTATCTATTCAATTTAAATTTCTCAGACATTTTTTTTTTAGTTTTCTTATAAAATAATGTTGTCTGTTATTTTATAAAAAATTTAAATACAAAACATAATTGTGCATATTATCATGTTGTTACTATAGATCATAACCTTAATATTATCTTTTACGTCCTTGTGCATATTATCACTTTCTCACTATAGATCATAACCTTAATATTATCTTCTACATGTGTTACCGGATCATAACCTAAATATTATCTTTTATATGTTTATTTCATAGTTTGCGTTTTTACTCTTTACAGGTAAAAGAAAACATTCACTAAAAAAAATAAATCAGTTTTCAATGTTAAGTAAAAAAGATGTTCCAAAATATCAAAATATATTAGCTCCTAATAAAATAAATGAAAAGTAACTGTACAATTGAGATGCGATGACTTAAATTAAATAATCACTTTTAAATTAAAATGCATCAAAATATTTTCTATAACTTTTAATTAATATGCATTTCATGAAATTAGATGAAATCTCAATTTTTTTGTTTCTCTACATGTCATGTAATCTTAAAAATCAACTTTCATTATTTTTTCAAAATCACTTTCGAAAATGAAGAGGATGTATCTAAGTGAATAGAGAAACTCTCAAGTCATTGCATTTCAAATGTATTTTTAATGTTATTTCTCATCACTTGTTAAATTTGCATCTCGCTAAATCCCTATATGATGGTGTACCCCATCCTGTGGCTCGGAGACTACACCTTCGTACATTGTACACTTACAAATAGACTTGAAATACTCATTGGCGTAAAGCCCACTAGGCTACCGTTAAGGAATCTGCCAATACACGAAGCCCAAACATCAAAGCCCGATGCTCTGAAGAGCTCTAGCCTCCGAGGAGATCGAGGCTCCATTGTTAAAGGATAACAGAAGATCTCGAGGATGCATACCACATGGATAACAGTTGTCCTTTTTTTCCGCTCGTGTAAACAACCGCACATGGGCACGATTTTGGAGCTTATAATCGAAGCCCTCCTATTGGCTAATGAGAATATGCTCCCTTTTAACCAATCCGGCTGAGACATGCGGCAAGGCCTAGATACTTCCTAGTGTTTGCCTGTAAATACCCCCTCATTTTATCCATTTGAGATATGTCATCACTCCCTCTAACTACTTTCTCTCTCTAAAACATTACCTCATAATTAGATGACTTATTCTCAAGTCAGAGCTGGTTCGCAGATTCATCCCTTGAGGTTTGACTAACCCAGGCGTGCTTTTCTGTCTTATTTCAGGTCACCACTATCTCTTGAAGTATATGTCTTACGTCATTAAGTAGGCTCTGATCATTAGGTGCAATCCATTTTCAGATCATTACCCTAACCTAGCCTTCGCATAAAAGAAAACTCAAACACTGTTGGAGTATATGTAGCAGTAGGGTAAAGATAATCAAACCAGATATCTCAATGAATCGTGCAATCACTTACCAAAAGAAACTGTTCAACCCTATTCGCCTAAGTTACACGAATATCTCTTTAGGATAATTCAAGAGAGTTATGTTCTTAAATTAGGCACAAATACAAGAACCCTTTTTGCTTATGAGTGTTTTTTTGTTTTATTTCCCTTTATCTCATGCTTACTGTTCTCATAATATAGAGAGTACCGAAACAATGGAATTATGAAAATTAATTGGCCAATTAATTTTAAGTAGTTACAAGACCTTCAACATGGAAGATTAAACCAAGTTTAAACTAACCATTGAATAGGTTAAAGAAGTTACAAATGAGAAAGAAACAACAAAGTTTGTTGGTGCAAATGATGGCCAGGGTCTTTTTTATATTTTAATGATGACAAATATATATTAGAAAATACTTAAAATCACAAACGATAGCCAAGAACCGAAAACGCACCATCACCAGACCTGGTGCGCAGTACGCCAGGGTTGGTTGGTGTGTTTTTTGTTTTCCCAAGTCGGTTTTCCTCTTACCCGACTAAAGTGGATCTTTCAATACAGGTTCATACATGATATTTAAGATGTTTGGTAAACTCGCAACAAGATTTGGACTTAGAGAGATGACAAAACAAGTCATCTCATTTTACAACACGCAAACTCAAAAATATTTTATAAAATCCATTAGCCAAGGCTAAAATATTTTTCTCAAACCTAGGAGATTCATACTTTCACTAAACCTTCAAAGAAAAATATTCATATGGCTATAATGTTTACGTATGTCTTTACTAATCATGTAACGGGTTTACTCCCTTATTGGTCAATTAAGTCAAGGCCACTTTGCGTAAATGCAACTTTCCCTTTATGGATTACTACTTTACTTAAGATGTAAAGCACTTATCTTACTTGTATCAAAGTGATTAATGAATATACTAATTGTGATCAATCAAGGATTATGAAATTTGAATATTTAAATTTGAATTTTGAAATATGAATATCCTTTGCATATGCTTACTTCTTCAACACGTAACTTCGTACACACTCCAACTTTACAATATTCTTGTCTCTTACACCCTAACACAATCTCCTCTACATTCTCTTGTCTCCCACATTCCAAACAATGCCACCATATATTCTTATACTATACACTAATACTTTCCTACCTACACAATCCCTTAATTCATTCTCCTTGGTTCCTAAGTTTCATTCAAACTTCCTACACACTCTTATTTCATAGTTGAATTTGAAATTACCAACTCACACTATCTTACACACTTGCTTTCTCTACGCTCTTCCTTCTGATATATTCACGACAATTCAAACTTAAATTTGAATTCAAATGAAACTTTCTGCACACCCTAACTTCCCCAACACACTTCCCTCTCACATACTCTCGCATTCATATTTGAATTTAAAATTCAAATATTTCTTGTCCCCTACTACAAGACACATCTCTTAAACCTTTGCTTCCTCTACACTCTACCCTCTAACAAAAACATAAATCTTATATTTGAATTTGAAATTCAAATATCATTTTGTCCCCTCATCCTAGACATAACTTGTCCAACACACTTCCCTCTCACATACACAAAACTTCTATTTTGAATTGGGAATTTCAAACTTCAAATTTGGGAGGCAAGGTATTACCCAACCCTTGGGGAACACTCTTAGATGAATCCTTAGTTAATTGGTTATTTTTTTCTCATCAAAAATGGATTAAGTCCCTAATAATATAGTTACACACTTCACTAAATATTTTTAATCCCTCTAAACCTTGGCTAAATGAGTTGGTTGACTTTACCCCACTTGGAAAGGTAAAAAAAATGAAGTGCATTTTGGGGTTTAAGAAGAGTGGGCCTTTCATAAACAAGCCATGAGCCAACCAGGCTTTAGATCAGGCTCTGGCACGTTAGCGCGCCAGGGCCGATCCATCTCATGGGTTGTCTATAAATACCTCCTCTTGTCTTGTGTCATTCTTATCTTTTTCCATTATTTATTTCTCTCTAACTTCTTCTATCTAATCACTCTAAGTCTACTAATCTTCTTGTTTTCTAATATCTTCTTATATCATCTATTGAAAGAACACTTCTTCCACAAGAGAGACACACAAGAACTTAATTTGCTCTTGTGTGTTGTGTCGAGGATCATATTCTCTATACTTATTCGAACCAAGTCTTTAGGATAGGTTAGGTTGTTTCAAACAAATCAATTCTTATAATCATTTGTAAAGTCTTATCAGGGTGTGGATAAGTACGGGTGTATAAAGTCTTATACCTTGGTGGTCAAGCCTAGATCGGGTGAATGTCTAGTTGGGGTTTGATACTTGCTTAGGGAAAGTCTTTGTAGTTTAGGTAGAAAGTCAAATCCTGAGATTCTTTTGGGTGGTTCCGGGTGCGGAGTACCATTAGGAGTAGCTCTTCTTTGTGAGCCCCGATCTTAGTGCATATATGTGGAGTGAAGCTGTAACAGTTTGTAATCAGCCATAAGGATTATACTAGTGAATAGTATTAGCGGAGTAGTGTATTCGCAACCTGATGTATGAATGGTTTAAACCCCCATCCTGAATGAGTATATATCTTGGTGTCGATTTCTCTCTCTCTCTCTATTTCTTATCTATCTCTATATTGTGGTGTTTAGTTGTTTTTCTCATATACACTCATACACATTTGAAAACTTAAAGTTTCTAAACTTTAATTGAGTCGAAAAGAACGTATTCACACCTTCCACGGTTCTACAAAGTTACATATGAGCATCAACTCACTCATTCATTGAAGATTTCGCTTATTGATGGAATACTAATGCTGATGAGTATACTTGCTAAAAGAGTATACTCTCTTATAAGATTATTCACTGTAGGGTTGTCCCTTCTGATGAGTTACTCTCTAATGAACTTGCTGAGAGTCTTACTAAAGAATAGAACTTTCTGATGAGCTCATCAACTAGTTTTTTTCTTCATCACCACTATTGAGTCAGGGAGGTTCATTGATTTAATGGGTGTAGACTCCGTACCTCGAATCCTAAGTATCTGAAGAATATTAAGCCTCAAAACTCACACTCAAAATTCACGAATGTGAAATGAAAAATAAAGTTGTAGAAAAATTTCATTGATATTCATTCCTTTTATTGAACAAAAATAAGTCTTTTTATAGCCTTTACAAGAAAGCAACTAAGCATGAAAATATAAACAAACTACTACTACTATTACTTAAATGAGACCCAGCGTGCCAATGCACTTACATAAAACTCGGGCAAACTAGTACCAATTCCAACTAAGGTTGTCAAATGGGTCGACCCGAACCCGACCCAAACCCGATAAAGCCTTATAGGGTCGGGTTCAACTCGGCTTATTGGGTCTATCGAGTCAACCTGACCAACCCGATAGCCTTATAGGGTTGGGTTAGGGTTATATTTTTGTTTGTGTTTTGTTTTTTGTTTTTTTTTTTTTTTTTTTGTTTTTTTTTGTTTTTTTGTTTTTTTGTTTTTTTATTTTTTTGTTTTTTTTTTGTTTTTTTGTTTTTGTTTTTTGTTTTGTTTTTTGTTTTTTCTTTTCTACAGTATGCTTCCTTTTAGGCTTTTATGCAAGTTTGCCCATTATAAACATGTTTTTATAGCATCAAATACGGCTAAGGTATCCCTTAATAATAATAAACATTTTTAGACTCAACTGACAATAAATGTTCCTTGTATGTCAATGTTTGTCTAGGTCCCAACCTTGATCCTCTTTTCTGCTTCTACCTGATCTATAAGTAAAAACTTGGATTTGGCATTTAACAAAAGTGTTCGGCTGTTTGCTTTGTGTTTGTTTTGCTGAAGTATCAAGATAATGTCACGAAGTGGAAGACTGTCTTGGCTAATGTTTCTTAACAGCAAAAATTACAACCTTGATCCACAAGACATAATATCAGCATTACCTGAAGATGTAATTCATCACATCGTATCATTCCTTGAATCTGAAGACAAAGAGCAACTGAAGCTCCTCTCAAGAAAATGGAGGCTTGTACATTCACAAACACAAAAACACCTTTGTTTCTCAGAGTGTTTTTCTCTAGACGAGCAGCAAATTTCGACGATTATTCAAGATTACTTTCCCTCAACTGAAAGCCTTGTTCTAGAAGACTGTTCGGAAATAAAAAATCTGAAAATTGCAAATAATAAACTAACGCACTTAATAGTGTGTAAATGCGAAGACCTGGAAAAAGTAGAATTGAGTACACCAAATCTACAACATCTTTATTTCTATGGAGTTGTTCGCCAGCCATGTGCATTCGAGCTCATTGATACCACAAAACTGAAAAGGTTGATGTTCGATGGAGAATATATCATCGATGATAATATTTTTTCAGATTGCAACACAACATTTCCGGTGCTTGAAGATTTGACTCTTGGTTGTTCATATTATATGCCACATCATATAAAAATATCAAGCCGTTCACTGAAAAACATATGTTTATTTGATCTCAAGAAGCCGGTGGATATCACCATTGATGCTGAGGCACTGGTTTGTATCCAGTATAAAGATCATTTGATTCATAATTTCTCAAATTCAAACATTCCCAATGTCCAGAATGCGACGATTGAGTTTAATACTCATACAAACCAGGAGACAGATGACTCGTGGTTTCAGAAACTGGTTGGTATGCTTCAAGCTTTCAAGCCTTCTGATACTCTCTTGCTAAAAGTTGAATCAGACAAGGTATGGTAGTAAAATGCATGTGTGGATTTGTTTGTTCATTTATTTGGTTTTGAAAGACATAATAAATATTTACTTAAAAATGCTGTTTTCTCATACTTCAATATAGAGTCTTGTAATCCCAGAAGAAGCAAAAAGAAGCCTTTTTCCTCTGATTAGCGTTGGACCTGAGACACTAACGGTAGAGATAGACAAGGCGACGGAATCTGTTGCTGATCTTTTAGATTTTATTTTTTGGATCTCTCCACGGGCTGAGGATGTAACTATCTGCAGGGAACGCGCTGTTATATCAATACAAGTATGAATATGTTCCTATTAGAATTTTAGCATGTCCATATTAACTACATACATACTTTCTAAATATACACTTCTATGTAGTTTATAAATGCGTCTTTGTTATAATGA
Source organism: Artemisia argyi (assembly GCA_030686995.1). Classification (NCBI taxonomy): domain Eukaryota; kingdom Viridiplantae; phylum Streptophyta; class Magnoliopsida; order Asterales; family Asteraceae; genus Artemisia; species Artemisia argyi. Next base: position 14,958,713 of record CM060689.1, on the reverse strand, counting down.
CAGATGACGCATGGTGAGATCTTGGGCATATCACAGACCCATTCTTGCTGTGCGTCTTACCCAGAAAAATGTTGGCGCCATTCGCTGGAGGAAGTAAGGTTGATGTGCGAGTTTGATGTAATCTGGGTGGAGGATTTGTCATCTTATTTCAAGGAAAATCTTGATCTAGTTGAGCGAAATCTTATTTATGCGATTGAGTAGGAGTCAAAAGGGAGGTGATTTGTATGCAACGTTAATTGATGCTCACATCGCCTATGTACAACATCTTTACACACATGTGATGCTAGTGTAGGCATCAAATAATTAAGTGTTGTACGAATCATCTCCCGCAGTAAAACTTTAAGAACTGCTTTAGACAGATAGTTTGTGTTGCTATAAGTGTTGCTTAAGCTTGTCCGTTTGGGTGAAACTACATTAGTTGTTTGTAATAAACAAGTACTTTTTGTTGCTTTACTGTTGGGTTCTCTTTTAAAAATTTGTATTTATGATCTTGTGAGATTGAAACAGCTTACATATCCTGGACTTTACGTTGGATAATTATTAAGCATAGCAGTAAAAAATTTACCCCCTTTTAATTAGAAGATGATTTTTCGTTTTAAATTTTGGCATGCTGTGGACTTCTGAAGTTCTGATGCTTAAATTGCAAAAAGTAAAGAAATTTGGCCAACTTAAAATATGGGCCTATTTTTACTCTATAATTTATTTTTTAAATAGGGTTCACACTTCATACTATCTAGTATCTACACTAAAATAGCACAAGGCAAGGTTCTGCCTTTGCATATAAAGATGTGTTGAATCAATATCTATAACTTAATTATTTGATTGTTAAGTATATTGTAATACTATAGGTCGGCTTTTACCTGTTACTAATGAAGTAATTTTTCAGCATTAAAATTATTTGCATGTATAAATGATTAAACAGTACACATGGTGTACAATGTCAAGACATCAAACTTATTTGCATATAGCATTTGAAACAAAATGTCATAGTTAATATAAGTAAAGGCCAATTTCAGCTAGCAATGTTTAAGTATATTTTTTGGCAGAGTACATAGCAACTTCCTTATTTGATTGTGAAATTAAATTAACTTATATACTAAAACTGTTTTATGTTGGCTCAAATTGGGGTTTACCACATTTTGGATTTATTTATTTATTTTTTGTTTTTATTTTTTTTTATTTTTTACTTTTTTATTCCATTCTCAAAAATTAGATATAAACTTTCACTTCTTCAACATAAACCCTATCTATTGTTCTTTAGTTCTTTTCTTTAAAAGCACAAAACACAAATGATTTTCTTCATTGCAGATGAAGACTTTAGATATACTTCTTCTCCTGTAGACATGATTTGCAAATGAAGATATAAAACATCTAAGAAACAAATGACACCTTAACAAGTTGTCATGATGAGAAAAGTTGCAATGGAAGAATTTCAAGCCTATAAATAGGATGTTTGACCTTTATTTACAATCACACCAAAAACATATAAAATCCCTATTATTAATAAGAGATTATGTATCGAAAGTCCGCCCAATTATTAAATATTTTACTTTTAAGCCACTCATTTTTCTTTTAAACTAATTTATGGCCACCCAAGTATGTTATTGTTTTCGTTTCTACCAACCTTGTTTAAATTATTGTTGGATATTCATACAATTTAAAGAATAGAGCTAACTTTAACATATCATCACAATAAAATTGACTATTTAAACATAAAACACTAGTTAAATTATCTTAATTCACTTTCAACAAATTAAAGTTGCACTTAAATAATGGCTAAAACTGATATTTTGTATTTCAATACTCGTTTGTGTTGTTTTGATATCTTGTATTTAGCTTTATTCTCGTCGTTTTAAAGATTTTCGAGATAAAATTATCCGAAATTTGTATAAACCAATGCAAAACCCATAAATTGGTGGCCTAAAAGTAAAAAGTTTAGTAGTTAAGTGGCCTCCCAATACATAATCCCTATTAGTAACGAATTTTCTACATTTTTTTTTAACATTTTGGCTTCTGCTGCAGTTGGTTCACGAAAATCATTGCCTCTTTTAGATAATTTATACCCCGTTGATTTTTCCCTCTAAATATATATATATATATATATATATATATATATATATATATATATATATATATATATATATATATATATATATATATATATATATATAGGGAGGCTTTATTTTCAGAACCCTGTTAAGTGCGGGAACTGCGAGAACTCTAATTTTGCATTAGAAAACATGCATGTTCATATAAAACATGTATGTTTTCTTACATACACCTTAATACAAATACCTGCGTAACATACATGTTCATATAAAACCATTTTGCATTGATATGTTGCACTTAACAGGGTTTTATATAAATATGTATGTTACGCTGGTATGTGTATTAAGGTGTATGTAAGTAAACATACATGTTTTATATGAACATGCATGTTTTCTAATGCAAAATTGGAGTTCTCGCAGTTCCCACACTTAACAGGGTTTGAAAATAAAGATACACTATATATATATATATATATATATATATATATATATATATATATATATATATATATATATATATATATATATATATTTCATTTCCCTGTTTTGGTAAATTATCCATATATATTTCGACTATTGAGAAGATAAGGGTTGAATACGAGTGGCAACCACCTCGTTGTGACAAGTGTAAGATATTTGGTCATACTCTGACTGACTGTCCTAAGGTTGTTATACCTCCTGTTCAGCCTACTAAGCATGTTAATGATAGTTTCAAGACTGTCAATAACAGGAAGAAAGGAAAACAAGGTGGTTCTACAATTCCGGGTAAAGGAGGTTTTACTAAACCTGTTGTGGGTCAGCAGTTTTAGTATCAACCTAAAAAGACCCCTCCTGAACCCAAGAATGTTGGTGGCAATAAGAAGAAGACTCCTGATGTGGCTAGTTCTAGTGGTACAACGATCTCTACATCTAACCAGTTTAATGCTCTTAATATGGATGATACGGATACGTTTGGTATTCCTACTTATGACACCAACATGGATGTGGATGCTGGCCGTACAATGGAAGTTAATGAGGATGAGTCGGTTAAGACTGGTACTACATCACAAGGACCGCTTGTGAGTGATTTAATGGGAACTAAGGAAGTTGGTTCTACTCCTATAGTTGAGAAAATTAGTAAGCTTGAAAAGCTACTTATCGATGGGAAAGCTACCCTTGTGGATGATGAAGGTCTTCCTATTCCGTCTGCCTCTGTTACTAAGAGGGCTAACCCATTCTCTAAGGTGGGTGATGTTGTGGTTACTGATAGTGATGAGGAGGAGGTTCTTAACACGTTCGACGAATCAGCAAATCTTTTTGGTGGAGGTCATGAGCGTGAAGATGAGTTGGATGACTATGATGATTACTCGAAGCAAATTTATGATCTTCCAGGGGAATTGGATGCTCTTAATGCTATTTATGGCTTTAATCTCCAAGGTCGTAGGAAGTAGTTTATATTTTTGTCCGAGTCTTTAAATGGTTTTGTTTTCTTGTCTAGAAAATAGGAAGTATTTTGTTATGTAAGCCTTTCGCCTATGTAACAGGCTGAGATATGGGACTCACTCATATCTGTTGTACTTAAATGTTTTTTGGAGTAATATATTTACCGGGTCGTTGACCTTTTACCCAAAAAAAAAAAAAAAAAAAAAAAAAAGTAACCCTGTCTTCTCTTTGCATCGAAGGCGATCAGGTTCTTTGTTTTGTGATATTATGATTTTAAGTTAAATTAAGTCCAGTTTTCAGTTTTATTAAGGTTAGTTTTGAGAGCTTAGTCTTTTCTAATAGTCCTCAGCTATTAGGGTTTATTTGATATTATATGCACTCAAAGTCTCAAACTCCACTTTTATCTGTGATTTCCTCATGCTATGCGAGCCATTAAGATAGAGCCTTTTAAGACTTCACAAGTCTTGACCGGCCCTAAAGGTTCCTCGTACGTCAATGTCTCGTTTGTGGTCCAGTCCTTGATCCTTTTCACCTTTTCTATTAATTGCTTAGAAGTAGAAAATTGAGACATCGCATCTAACAAACTGTTTGTTGTTTAGACTAGAGTATCACGATGAGGTCATCAAGGGGAAAAAAGATGTCTTGGCAAAGATTTGTGAAGTGCAAAAATTTTGAACTTAACCCTCAAGACATCTATTCTAGATTGCATGAAGTTGTAATTCAACATATTATATCGTTTCCTCCATTGGAAGACATAGATCAACTTCAGATGCTCTCGAGAAAATCGAGGCTATTTTATCCAGCCACTAAAGGAACTCAAGTTCTCCTCTCGCAGACTTGATGGGCAACAACTTTTTTTTCAAGATTACTTTCCATCTGCTGTGATTTTCTCTCTAATAAATTGCTCGGGGATAAAAAAGTATGAAACTTGTAAGTGATAAACTACTGGAACATTACATTGTTCAAGTGTGAAAAAATGGAAAGAGTAGACTGACAGCACCAAATCTCAAAAGTTTTGTATTCATTGGCTTTGTTGGCAAGCCATGCATAATCGAGTTGGCTCCTAGCATACATTCGAAAAACCTTGAATAGTTGGAACCTTCACCAATGAAGCCACATTTTTAGACTGCGACGTTAAATTTCCGATGCTTTTGGGGTTGACTATCAGAGCCATTCATCATATGCCAGATCGCATAAACATATCAACCCATTCATTCAAAACCATAATTGTGATCATTGCTTTCATGAAGCCTATTGATATCACCATTGATGCTCATGCACTAGAACTGGATTATTTCTGTCATAGAGATCACTTGCGTGTTAATTCTATGCCAACTAAGAGAGCTCCTATGAGTGTGTATCGTAATGGAAAACCCTTGGTCGCAAATAGTTCAAACACTACCCTTCCTAAGGTCGCGAAAGCTACAATCAAACCGTACCTGAATGCAAACCACGAGTTTGATAAGTTGTAGTTTCAAAAACTTGTTGGTATGCTAAGCTTTTAGCCCGCTTATGACAAGTTTTTGCTTATAGTTAATTCAGAAAAGGTATCATCATATCCGTTTGTTCATCTCTTTTGCGTTGTAAGAACTATATAGATCAATATACTTACAACCGAAGGAGTACTTTAGATATCTCAGATTTGTGGTTCACAAATCTGGAAGGATTGAGGATGATGTAACATACCGTATACAAGCAGGCTGGTTAAAGAGGAGAGCGGCCACAAGAATCATTTATGACAAGAACATCCTTATAAAGCTGAAAGGAAAATTTTATAGGTTGGCAATTCGACCAACTATGTTGTATAGGTCAGAGTGTTGGACGTTAACAGAGTCAAGCAAATATGATGGAAGTGGCGGAAATAAGGATGCTAAGGTGGACTTGTGGTAAAACTACGTTAGACATGATCCCGAATGGATTTTTTCGAAGAGAACTCCAAGTTGCAACTATAATCAACAAATTGAGAGAAGGACGATTGTGATGGTTTGGGCATGTCAAGAGGAGACCACAGTCAACACCTATTAGGAGAGTGGAGTCTATTATTATCGATGACTTCAGGAGAATGGGTAGACTAAAGCTCAGGTGGGAGAACAGACGGAAGCTTGACCTCAAGGAGCTCCTATTCTCCGATGACATGACCTCTGATAGGAACGCGTGGATAATTAGGATTATGGTAGATAAGTAGGGTGCATAGATGTAGAAATGCATGGTAGCTTGAGCGTAGGCCATTTTAGCCTTTTAGAGTTCATGCATATAGGTTTTCTTGCTTTTATGCATTTTCGGCTTATGTATGTTTGTTTAGCCCTATCTCCTTTTTGCCTATATGATTGTTTCCCATAGATGGCTTTTTGGCTTTTATGCATGTTTTTATTTTATTTTATTTCTTCTTATATGCTATTACATTTTTAATACTTATTTTTGATTGTGTTGTGTGCTTTGCTTTATCTTCTTATTTGTTGCCTTGTGAATTTTGTTCTTATGTGCCCCTAGTGCTTTTTTTTTGCTTGCATGCTCCCTTGTTTCTTTGTCTGTATGCATTTATATCTTTGATTGCTTGTATGTTTTTGCTTTACATGCTTCTGTTATGTTATTGTCTCTCTTTCCTCTCTCACACCTTACATTTTGTCTCTTTACTTGCACACACACACACACACTCTCTCTCTCTCTCTCTCTCTCTCTCTCTCTCTCTCTCTCTCTCTCTCTCTCTCTCTCTCTCTCTCTCTCTCTCTCTCTCTCTCTCTCTCTCTCTTACCGGAGGTCTTTCCGAAAGTAGTCTCTTTACCCTCAGGTAGAGTTGTGACCGTCTACGTCTCACCTCCCCCATACCTCGTTTAAGCGGGATTGGGTATTGTTTTTGTTGTATACTTACACTTTTGGTTTCCGTACTTGAATGCACAGTGTCATATTCCCAGAAGCACTAAAAAGACGGTTTGAGAGACCTAATATAATAGTGATATATACCGATTGATAACCCACCAACTTATTTGGTTGATCTTGTAGATACCATGATATTGATTTCTCTACGAGTCGAGTGTCTGTGTATGATAATAGGACTTGTGATCGAGTCATTATGGCTACGAAGATATATGTTCCTATTGATCTACCACCTTTAGGTGGCTGATGAGTTTATTTGAGACTACAATAAAACTTGAGACCGAGGATACGAGTAGAGGCTTTTATATCAAACAATTAGTGGTATTACAATTGATATGAATTTAAAAGATCTGTAAATCACATGTAAATGATCGTATTTCACAATTTTCAATCATATATGATTAAACAACTAATCAACATGCAAATGTGCAATATAGATGGTCTCAAGTTTTAAGTGGTCTTAAATGAACCTCCACCCTTGTATTTTCTTATGAAGGCATCTATTATCTCACACAATATCTTACACATGTCTCAAACGAGACTTAAACCACAAACTCTTGGTTGATGGACCACACACATATATATTAACTTATAAATACCACCAAAGGGCTTATGTTCCGATGGTACCCATTGTTGTGTGAGAAGCTCCCCAACCAAAATGGTTGTGGGTTCCAGGCCTGCTTAGGACATGTGAGATAGTCTTTGGTGTGTATCTTGTGAGATAGTTAGTTGCCGGTTAAAAAAAAATAATAAATAAAAAAAAAAAAAAAAAAAAAAAAAAAAAAAAAAAAAAAAAACTTTATGATGTTCATTATGCATCTTTAAGAATTTTCTGAACATCACAGTTAAGGCATCGCGAAATCTCGGGCATACCGGATTACCAGTCAAGTTGCACCTCTTATCCTACAAGAGGTTGCCGTCGTTCTTTGGTGGATAACGGTTCCGTAGGCTTGATGAAATCTTGGGAGATGATTTAATTTCGATGGAAAATGTTGTAAAGGTTGCCGTGATGCTATCGAACCTGAATTCTTGGAGTAAAACGTTAAAGAATGTCTTTTAACAAATAGTTTGTGTCGTTATGTTATGAAAACTCTAATGAAGAAAGATGGTCTTTTAAATTCGAGTATTAAATAAACGACAGTAGTAATCTATTTTGTTTATGAAGATTAATGCAATATCAGATGAACCAGATATTACTGGTTAGGTTGTATTTATGAATAATTGATCTAAATTTACTTAGAAAACATGACCTTCCAGCGGATAATGTACAAAGATACTCACGATATCTTACTTCACAAATTGAATTGATGGCTATATTCCTTGGGTACTCGTTAGTTAGGACGCGGTGACATATCGATGGATTGGCTAAGCTGGTAATGTAATTTAGCTGCTAATCAGATACTTTTGGGGCCGTTTAAAAGTATCTATTTTTCATTTATCACTGTTTTTTATTTGTTTAGTAATTTAATGCGTCAAATATTATAAAAGATAAGTCAGATACTGTTCGTCTGCTGTTATTCAAACTGAAACTTGGATGTTATGGTATTATATACTAATGTAAAGTACTCAATGATGATATTGATCACCTATTTAGATGAGTGAAATTACTAGATGACTGATCACTGATGACAGTACATCAGGGGATATCAAATCCATCATTTAATAATGTACTTCATTGACAAGAGGTAATGTCATCCTATTATTTTTTGTTTAATTGGGAGCAGCTTGTAAAATTGCTAACATCTGTCTCTAGTTCCTTGCTAGAGTTTTTAATGAGAATTTCTGATGATAAAAAGTATCATTATGCATGTTTGTTTTTAGTGAGAACTTTTGAGTGTTTGGAAGTAGCCAAAATGCTTGAGCTAATCCAATACTTTTAGCCGTTTTGGATCCGCTTATTTGAAAGGGATTGACTCATACGAAATAAGCTGATAAGCAAATCCAAACACTATATCTTGCATCATATTTTGATAGTACATAAGATGATAACCTGTTTCGTAAAACATGAATGTTATTATTATTATTTTTTTCTGTCAATTCTGTGAATAAATAGATCAAGTACTAAAATGAATGATATCTGTAGTGGAAGTATGTGAAAGAAATTGTCTGTAATATTAATATTGTTTTTTCCGGAACAAACAGACAATGAATTTAATATGAAATAAATTTCATTAGAGATATGTGAAAACGTAATACGGTTTCATGTAATAAGCTAAAGATTAAATGATTACTAAATAACGGTGCTTGCGAGTCGGGTTTTGATTCGGATCCAAATTTGGTTTTTGGCTCTATAGATTGTGTTATATTGTGGATTTTCGGGTCATTATGTTAAATATTATATAAGTTCAACTATTCATTAGACTGTCCTAAAAATTCCCCTCTTTATAAAAACCTAGAATTCAGTTCCGATGAGGTAAGTAAATCATAGGGGTGAGCATTTACATCAAACCTGGAGTTATAATTAAAGGAAATATTTGGCAAGAAGCTGCATTTGGATTAGTTTTGATCAAAACCGTAGAGCTGAGTTTAGGGGAAAGGATTTTTTAGTAGATCCGAGAAGGTGAAGTAGTTTCATTTCGTTGAGAGTTGACAAATCGCTGATAAGATTGTTTTGTGGACTTAAAATCGTGCCCTGTAAGTTCAATCATCATTAGTACTAAATTTATGTCCCTTTTGGTAATTAGTTTATGATTCTCGATCTTGATTGTTATGAGTAATTAATTATAGTGTATGAGCATGGCGTATATATGTTAAAAAGCAATCAATCCATGGATGCTTCATTAGATGCAAATTTTTCATTCAAAATCTCAATTTTCAAATTCAGTTTCATATATGATCATGCTAGTTATATATAGTCTTGGTAAATCGGCTTGAGGTTGTGTCTTATATCGCTGATAAATTGAATTTGTGTATCAATTTTGTTGAGGTGCACTCTTTATTTCATTAAGATTTTTTTTTTATTTGTTTTTTTTTTTTTTTTTTTTTTTTTTTTTTTTATTATTATTATTATTTTTTTTTTTGAGTATGTCATATATGAAAGTCCTTGTGCTTGCTTGAATTGATGACAGTTATTCCAAAAATGATGTGGGGTCTAAGGTGAAGAGATTTGGGTATACATCTAAAAAGTAAAATTGGGTGGCCTAGACGTATATGTGGCAGGTGTCTTGACTGTATCCGTAGTAATTGGTTTCAGGGGATTAGGGTAGTAAAATATAGTGGTTCTTATGTGACATACTGATATGAGGATAGTAATCAGAAGTTTAATAAGGAGGTCGATGAATAGATGGCTCATGTTTTCACATTCTTCTCTTATTTTTCATAGGATCAAGATAATAAGAAAATAAGAAAAAGAAATTTTCATGAAACATGACATTTCTGCTAGTAAGGATCTTGTAAGCTGCGTACATCATGCATCAAGCTAGTTTCATTCGATGGGGATCCAATTAAAGCACAACTATAAGATAGGCTCGTATTTTCTTGATGTAATTGAGTTAGGGAACTAACTTGATATAAGGTCCTAGTAGCTTCACATAAATCATCCCCAAAAGTGGAAAATACTTTGTTTTTGACTTTCAAATGTATAGCAGTGACTCAATTGAAATATAGCATTAGCATAGCC